>CM042380.1:28681332-29281332 GCA_023634145.1 Thymallus thymallus
GACCTAAGATTAAGAATGGTTGACTTGCATGAAGCTGGAAAGGGTTACAAAAGTATCTCTTAAAGCCTTGATGTTCATCAGTCCACAGTAAGACAAATTGTTTAGAAATGGAGAAAGTTCAGCACTGTTGCTACTCTACCTAGGAGTGGCCGTCCTGCAAAGATGACTGCAAGAGGACAGCGCAGAATGCTCAATGAGGTTAAGAAGAGCCCTAGTGTCAGCTAAAGACTTACAGAAATCTCTGGAACATGCTAACATCTCTGTTGACGAGTCTACGATACGTTAAACACTAAACAAGAATGGTGTTCATGGGAATATACCACGGAAGAAGACACTGCTGTCCAAAAAAAAACATTGCTGCACGTCTGAAAATCGCAAAAGAGCACCTGGATGTTCCACAGCACTACTGGCAAAATATTATGTGGACAGATGAAACTAAAGTTGAGTTGTTTGGTAGGAACACACAACACTATGTGTGGAGAAAAAAAGGCACAGCTTGCTATTAAAAATGTATTCCCAAGTTTATCAAGACATTTTGCAGGAGAATGTAAGGCTATCTGTCCACCAATTGAAGCTCGACCCAAAACACAGAAGTAAATCAACAACCGAATGGCTTCAACAGAAGAAAATACACCTTCTGGAGTGGCCCAGTCAGAGTCCTGACCTCAACCTGATTGAGATGCTGTGGCATGACCTCAAGAGAGCGGTTCACACCAGACATCCCAAGAATATTGCTGAACTGAAACCGTTTTGAGGAACGGTCCAAAATTCCTCCTGACCGTTGTGCAGGTCTGATCCACAACTACAGAAAATGTTTGGTTGAGGTTATTGCTGCCAAAGGAGGGTCAACCAGTTATTAAATCCAAGGGTTCTCATACTTTTCCCACCCTACACTGTGAATGTTTGCAGGGTGTGTTCAATAAAGACATGAAAATGTATAATTGTTTGTGTGTTATTAGTTTAAGCAGACTGTGTTTGTCTAATATTGTGACTAAGATGAAGATCAGATCAAATTTTATGACCCATTTTTGTAGAAATCAAGGTAATTCCAAAGGGTTCACATACTTTTTCTTGCCACTGTATCTTTTCACTCTTTTCAACATCTAATTGAATATTTTCCAGTTATGTTTCAAAGGACCCTTGATAATTTGTAGGGTTGGTAGCTGTCTGCCACAGTACAGAGAGTAGGTATAACTGTGGCTGTAGGGTTGGTAGCTGTCTGCCACAGTACAGAGAGAAGGTATAACTGTGGCTGTAGGGTTGGTAGCTGTCTGCCACAGTACAGAGAGTAGGTATAACTGTGGCTGTAGGGTTGGTAGCTGTCTGCCACAGTACAGAGAGAAGGTATAACTGTGTCTGTAGGGTTGGTAGCTGTCTGCCACTGTACAGAGATAAACTATATTTGGGCTCCAAGGAGAAGGGAATTGCCTGCAGTACTTACATTTTTAAAGATTATGCAGAGTCTGAAAATATTGCCAACTTAATATTCCTTGGTAACTTCTAAAACACTGTAGTCATATACTGTAAGTGTGCTGTATGATAATACCATTCAAGTGAAACCACATCCTCTGTAGATACAGTAAACTATAAACGGCCAGCAATTGCAGGCTTTCTATGAAGTAAAATGGGATTTTCTACCAAAGTTCCTTTTCTAAAAATATCATTTTTTCAAACAATAAATGATTCCTCAGGGGACTGAGAGAAATTTGACACCCCACATTTCTCCCTCCCACAAAACACAGTAGCCCGTGGATAAGCAGAGAGAATCAATCACACTGCTTTGGGGGACAATATGAGAAGGAGACACTTAGCTGGTAAGGTCACTTTATTTCCTGGTTTGTGCCAATCCAATTGAGGACTTTGTTGTTTATGTCTTTCTCTGTCCGCATAAGTCAGACTCCTGATTAAGGCAGATAGAATCACTCCTTAAACTCTTTGAGTATCCTTCTTCTCATAATCACATCACAAGGCAAGACAGCAAGGTGCAAAGCAAACATTCACAATATGTTTAAAGGTGTCACAGTTGCAGTTAGACAAGACCCGAGGAGCAGAGCTGTGGTGCGAATACATTCCCTTTATTTAGCAATAATCCAAAACAACAAAAGGAGAGAATGCAACCATGAACCGGCACAAAAAGAACACACACATTGGCGGATGGTTGGATGGAGATGCAGCCAATGCAAAAAAATGTATCTCTAGCTTGAACAGACGGAATTTGATGTGGATGTTTTTATTATGCTAATTGCATTTTTGCAGCGGCCCGGACATCGACTCTAGGGTGTTAAAGGCCGCTACACTGCCCCAAAAAACGTCTCCACCTATGAACATCCACGTGAATACATCTACGCACGTAAACAGTGTAGAGGCCTTTAGAGGTTAGAACTCCCAAACATGTTAGCATCATGCTGGGACTCAAGTGGTTTTGGGAACTATCATGAAAATTGCGGAAATCCACAAGTAATTTAATTCCAAAATAATATATATCCATTTTCAGAAATGTTGGTAAATGAGCTTTTATTGTTTAAAGAACTTCTGAAAGAAATTGTGTGTTTTTTCACATACTAATCATGGCATGCGGTTGTTCAGTGACAGACGTGTATTTGTTTGAAATCTATCACTTGATGGTTTCATTTCAGAGAGACAAATAATCATGTTTTTTTTTGCAAAATGCTAAATATCTGCCTCACTCTGAAAAAGAAGTAGTACTGCTAGGTTTTACAATGTAACAAATAAAAGAGAGAGGTTGTTCTAAAGCTGTTAGTGTTGGGGTGAAGGGAGATGAGCATTCAAAACAAGAAGAAGCTACTGCAAACTTGTGTATTTCAATGGCTATGGTTTAAGAGATACTCAGAAAGCCTCAGTTATCCTGAGGACTAGCACGAAAAGTTCTAGACAAATCCATAACCAGTGATTTCGGAAACACCTCGGGCCGTGTGTTTACCTGTGTAAATAAATGAATAGAGAAATGCACAACGTGTGAGCTTTGACAATGATTAAATATGCCTCTGTCTTTGATGTGGAAACAATATGCACAGCATCACATTTGCATTTTGTCCAGTAATTGTTTTTGCTTGTTTGAGTGTGAATAGTGATGTAGGAGTGTTTGCACTCAGCATTGATGCTCATTATAGGATGTAAAGTGCTGTACCATTCCTTTGCATAATTAACCTATGCTCATTAAGTGGGCAAGCTTGGTTTGCAGCCGCAGAATCATTAGCAAAGCCACCTCTGTATGACCAACTTGAGAGGAGACATGTTTTAAAAGCTTTAAAAGATGTGGATTCTTCCAGCCCTCTGGTCTCAAAGTGTATAAAACTTTGATTCCAGTGGAGCCATACTCTGAAGTATCTGATGTGTCAGCTGTATAGGCAATTAGTTATATGAGTGCATGGGAAACTGTGACCCAATTTGAGCAAACCTTTCATATCTCATGCATCTTTGACTCTTGAGAAAGCTCTGGAGGGGGGGGGGGGAAACAGTCATTAAGATGTGAATGGTACAGTATCTCCAATGTCCATGCCCACCAAAGTATGTAACCACTGCAGCTTATAGACTAGAGTTGTCAGATCATATTAGCGAGACAGGGCAGAACAGACTGAGGAGACGTGCAAGCCTATTGGAAAGCCACAGGAGAGCTACGTGTGGGGAACTGCACACATGGTTGACCTTGAGAAAGGCATGAATTCGTACATATTGTATGACTATTAGCTCTCTATCCTCTCCTTCACTGTCATTCAGGTCTCCCCTCTTGCCACCCATTTGTTTTCTGCTGCAGTTTTAGCAAGATATCTCATTATCGCTTGATGGTAATGATGTGACCTTTCTTGTCCAAACCCTTAACCCTTAGACTGACATAACTCATAGTGTGTAATTATCTAGGCAGTTATCTGATGTGGGTTATTTTCACAGCGACAGCCTCCTATCTTAATTGTATCCAGTATCCAAGACTTTGTATCATTTGAATGGTTCTATCTATGACAATAATTCCATTGATATCCCTTTAAGAAGCAGATGACTCCATCAATTTCAAAGGATTCCTCATGTGTAAAGGGGTAGATTTGAGTGATGAATAAATTGCTCCCTATCTTGTTCCTTCACAATGCCCCCTCATCCAGAACTAGAAAACAAGGAAAAATAGTCTGTACGCTCCTCACAAATGTAGTTCTAACCTCTACTCCGATATAAATGATGTGATGGTGGAGAGGAGATTATGGAAACAAATTGAATCAGTATGCCTCCAGACAGGAAATCCACATTTAAACGGCATTGTCAGTTGTGAGGACTATATTATTAACATTTCAGCACGGGACAAATGAGAGAGGGGGAGCAGGTCTCTCCTTGAAAAAAGGAGAGGATTTGCATTTTGCAGGTGTTCTTTATATACATCATGTTCAGCCACTGCTGCAAATCACAGTGGCTTCACTGCAGACCACTGCAGACCTTGTCCTTAACCCTACTGGAGTCTGAAATACCTCACTGCATGGCTTTAAAATGTCACTGAGCTATAATTTATTGGAAGATAATCTCTTCAGCCCTCGAGGCCTTTAGTAATCTTACATGTCGGGAAATGTTCCAAAGACCTGGAGTTCTGACCATGATGTGAATGTCTTATAAAAAACTGAAATCCACCTCAGATCCGTCATTCATCACTGTATTTGACTTTATGTCCAAAGGAAAAACACATTCCTCATCTGATTGCTATTTGAAACCTTGTGACCTGCCTGTTTGTAAAAAAGGCACCTCACTTCACCTGCACAGCTTGCAACCAATAGACCGTCTCCCCACTACTGAGAGCCTGTGGGGAAGTCCAACTTAGAGACTTTGAAAGGAGCAGATTTATAGAGGCATGATAATTGCCGCTCCATCTGCCAAACTGTCAGATGTTATGGGAACAGGGATTCAGAATGTCCCTCCCTGTGCCAGAATATTAAAGCAGAAAGCAGTTTGTAAAAAAAAAAAAAAAAAAAAGAGTGGGAGAAAATGGGGAATACATTTAACCAATTGAGTCAAAGCCAATTTTTGTGAGAGTGTGAAAAATCTCCTCCAATAACTGATTCATCATGTGCTGTTCCTGGGAATAGAACAGAGTCAAGTGGAGAAAATCAGACTCCTTCGTCACAACACCCTTTTCTCCACTGTAGGGCAAGGCTATAAATCACAGTCAAGCTGAAGTGAGGCATAAATTGATGACGGCTGTGCTTTTGAGGTTAGACAGTGGACTGCTTACACCTGCAAAGGGCATCTTGTTAATACCACCAAGCCTATACAGTCTGGTCCCTTGTCTGTTATTCTCCACCTAGAAAGAACTGTGTATCTGTCAGTCCAGTAGGTCTGAGTGTTATAGTAAGGGGTCTCCCTGTGTCCATATATTCATCCTTAAGAACTCAGTGTACTTCCTTGCTGTAATATATCCTAACTACATCGATACAGATCATGCTCAATTAGATGACATGGATCAGATTACGAAACTCACGTTATGTAATATTCACAGCATTTGGAATAATTATGCCTGGAATGTTAGCTTACTTTGGGCTGCCACGTCTGAGATGGGGCTGAGATAGGACAGGCGTGTGAAATCCCTTTGGTTTTGGGTGAAAGCACTTCCGCATGCAACAAGATTATAGACTGGAGTCAGGAAGTGATAGTTCAGGATGTGAAGCATGAAGGCCACAATTTGTCAGGGGAGAATGAAATAAATCGGAATCATGAGACTAGAATGACATGGACATGGTTGTGGATGCTCTTTCCAGTGTTAACATGCTCCTTGGTTGAATGTTCCCATTGTGTGCCGATTCCAACACTACACTCAAGACCCATGTTATTTCTGTATTCCATCATTGCCTCTTGCTGTGGATAATCTCTCTTCATTTCAAAATTATAATCTCTAATCTCAGTAAGATCCATTGCCAATGACAAATTGTGTACCAATTGTAAGGCCTGATTTAAGTAGAAGATCTGTGTGTGTGTTTTTACTTCCTCAACCTGTTTTACAAAAACAGATAATGGAGAAAGTAGGTCATCTCAACTTTCAAACAGTCTCTGGTCTTAGATACGGCATATCAAAGGGTCCCATGCCACCTCCAGCAGTATATACCTTTCAAAGGGGCACATGGTTTGTGGAACAATACTTTCCGCGTGCATCATTGCGGGGTCTGAAGGTAGAACGGATTAGCATCTCATCTACTTAACGTTAACATGAGCGGCAGCATCTTCTGACACACTTATACAGTACACAATTAGGAGAGACATGAACACTAGGCAAAAAGCACTGGCTTCTGACTGTGTACTGGGACCACATTGTTATCAAGAATACAGCAGCTATTCAGGACGGTATTGAGGTCCTTAGTGACAGTAACCGTTTGCATATCGCTATCCTGAATTATTAACCAGGGGAAAATTGTGATTGCTTTAAGGGAAATTGCTTGTTACATCACTGTCATATGGGAATGTTCAATCCTGTTCTGCTGGTCAAACCAGAGTCTCCTTATGTCATCCACATGCCACCAGCAGATAACTCACATAAATCCTGATAAAATACCAAATAGATCCCTATGCATTACATTTGTATGCTCGGCATCCTTGAATAAGAGTATTCTCAATACTGATACAGGCTCAGTCATATTACACATTCAGCAGAGTTGTCACTATAGCTAAGTATCTAGATTTGAAACCAGAAGAGTAATATTAAAGCAATAAACACGTCTGTGTTTCCTCGTAAACATTCCTTCCAACTTTCTCCCCTACCCTCCGTAGCCATGCTGTCAAAGTCACGTGTGATATTGTTACATCAATGAGAAAAGGGGGATGACAAGTGCTGGGGGAGTAAAGGCTCAGATGTCTCTTTACATTGCAATAACCATATTTTGTTCTACGACTTGAAAATGGTTGCTCGTTACTGCCAACGTTGTCCTGAACAACCATTTGTCAATGTCACTTCCTATTCATAATAATAATAACTATGTTTTTTTTGTTGAAGAGATTACTTATCTCTTTTTGCATTTTACGATGTTTCAATGGTATTCTGTTTTAAACCAGAACACATACCAATACATTTTCAGTAAATGATGCACACTAAAGACCATTAAAACACCATCAAACGTCAACCGGAACCTCTATGTCTCATTGATTACCCAGGACAGTGGAGGAAGAATGGGGTCACAAAGAGCGAGAAAACGACAACACTGGTGGCATCATCTCTCCTCGGTTTGTCAAAATGGGTCATTAGCTGCAAACATGAACAGAATGGAGGTCCACATGGTGCTGAATTAGCAGCACCTGATGCAGGAAGAGAGTGTGTCTGCCAGATAACCGGGGAAGTTACACATTGAAGGAGAAACAGAATGTGAAATTGAATGAGATTATAAAATAAGTATTGTTAGATTAATTTCAATTTGAGGGCATTACATGCTATCCTTCTTCAACCCTTTCGCCCACTGAGAATGAGGATGATGACTATAACAATGGGATAAGGATAATGACTATAACAATGGGATGAGGATAATGACTACAACAATGGGAGGAGGATAATGACTATAACAATGGGATGAGGATAATGACAATAACAATGGGAGGATGATAATGACTATAACAATGGGATGAGGATAATGACAATAACAATGGGAGGAGGATAATGACTATAACAATGGGAGGAGGATAATGACTGTAACAATGGGATGAGGATAATGACTATAACAATGGGAGGTGGATAATGACAATAACAATGGGAGGAGGATAATGACTATAACAATGGGATGAGGATAATGACTATAACAATGGGATGAGGATAATGAATGGGACGAGGATAATGCCTATAACAATGGGATGAGGATAATGCCTATAACAATGGGATGAGGATAATGCCAATAACAATGGGAGGATGATAATGACTATAACAATGGGAGGAGGACAATGACTATAACAATGGGAGGAGGATAATGACTATAACAATGGGAGGAGGATAATGACTATAACAATGGGAGGAGGATAATGACTATAACAATGGGATGAGGATAATGACTATAACAAGGGGAAGGGGATAATGACTATAACAATGGGAGGATGATAATGACTATAACAATGGGAGGAGGATAATGACTACAACAATGGGAGGAGGATAATGACTACAACAATGGGAGGAGGATAATGACTACAACAATGGGAGGATGATAATGACTATAACAATGGGAGGATGATAATGACTATAACAATGGGATGAGGATAATGACTATAACAATGGGAGGAGGATAATGACTATAACAAGGGGATGAGGATAATGACTATAACAATGGTAGGAGGAAACTGACTATAACAATGGGATGAGGATAATGACTATAACAAGGGGAAGGGGATAATGACTATAACAATGGGATGAGGATAATGACTATAACAATGGGATGAGGATAATAACTATAACAATGGGAGGAGGATAATGACTACAACAATGGGAGGAGGATAATGACTACAACAATGGGAGGAGGATAATGACTATAACAATGGGAGGATGGTAATGACTATAACAATGGGAGGATGATAATGACTATAACAATGGGTGGATGATAATGACTATAACAATGATATGAGGATAATGACTATAACAATGGGATGAGGATAATGACTATAACAATGCGAGGATGATAATGACTATAACTATGGGAGGAGGATAATGACTATAACTATGGGAGGATGATAATGACTATAACTATGGGAGGAGGATAATGACTATAACTATGGGAGGATGATAATGACTATAACAATGGGCTCTCTCCTCCCCTTTCATGTGAGCACACACTCACACAACATTGTTGGCATATAACAAACAAACACACACA
Organism: Thymallus thymallus; assembly: GCA_023634145.1. NCBI lineage: Eukaryota > Metazoa > Chordata > Actinopteri > Salmoniformes > Salmonidae > Thymallus > Thymallus thymallus. The sequence goes on from CM042380.1 coordinate 28,690,161, forward strand.
CACACACACACACACACACACACACACACACACACAGGCAGACAGACACAAACACCGCACAACTTTATGCACACATGCAAACAGATATGTTCACAAACATCCAGTTAGAAAATATAGATACATTCTGTAAACACATGATCTGTTTGAGATACATAGACGATCATGCCAAGACACCTTTTCCAAACCCCCTTGTGTCACCCCGCTGCCTTAGTAGAGGAACGCTCTGCACGTCCAGAGTCCCCCTGATCAGACGAGGAGCCCCTTTATCACTCTCATATCCTCCAGTGTGTGTGTGTGTGTGTGTGTGTGTGTGTGTGTGTGTGTGTGTGTGTGTGTGTGTGTGTGTGTGTGTGTGTGTGTGTGTGTGTGTGTGTGTGTGTGTGTGTGTGTGTGTGTGTGTGTGTGTGTGTGTGTGTGTGTGTGTGTGTGTGTGTGTGTGTGTGTGTGTGTGTGTGTGTGTGTGTGTGTGTGTGCGTGTGTGTGCGTGTATATGCATGTGTATATGTGCATGTGCTGCTCACACAGCCTCCCAGACAGCCGCAGCAGGTTGACACGCACAAAGACAGTGAATACTTCCTGGTGCAGAGCCCTTTTGGAGAACTTTGAGTGTTCCTCTCCTACAGCACAGTCTCCTCATACACAGAGGTAAGGACACCTTGAACCAAGGGTTACTGCAGTCTGGAGGGGGTTACTTTTTGGTCTCTTGCTTGGAGTAGATGTTGTGCGTTTTACAGTCTTGCGGGCGTCAAAGCAACATGTATTATTTGTCTGCACCGATCTACAGCAACATCAGTACGGAATCCGGATGGGGTGCCAAACACTGTTGAGTATACAGGAATGTATATTTCATCTATCATGTACCATTCTTTATCTCGGGAAATTGAGAGGATTGCTGTCGGCTTGAGATTGTGGTTTGTTAGTTGACTCCGGCTACAATGCTCTCTGCCCAAAAGAATTTCCCTTCCTTTGTTCATATTTAAGTGTTTCCAATGTATAGACCAGGAGGATGAGTGGGCGTGGTATATAGGATGAGTGGGCGTGGTATATAGGATGAGTGGGCGTGGTATATAGAATATAAATCTACAGCACATGGAGAACGATATAAAAAGAGAGCGCACTCTCCATCATCTCCCACCCAACCCCAGGTTCAGGTGGAGCTGCCAACAGCAGCGGGAGGCACAGATAAGACAGTAGATGATGAAACAGTGAGGGGGTTTTAATCTTAACCAATTCCAATTGGAACATAAAAGCAGAACAAAACATAGAGACATACGCGAATTCGGTCAGGCAGGTGTCCTAGTTAGAGGGAGTTGATGTTTTAATTTCTTTCCGCAAAATGTCATACACACGTTCAGCAGAGTTGTCACTATAGCGAAGTATCTCCATCTCTGTTTACAATACAAAACAGGACTGTTAAACGTCAAAGTGTTTGAAAGGGAATATCGATGTCGTGATGGTATTTTATTTGTTGTTGCTAATATTAAATCTTCCTCATTTAAAAAATGTTTCCAGTGCAACTCATCTCGCTCCCGCTGCAGAGGTTTATGATACTGAGAGATCTGGAAGCATTCCGCTGCACCCGCCATAACACCTGTTAAACTGTATACGCGACCAATCAAATTTGATATGATGATAGCCTTGATGGGAGTACCTGACGGGAGTATAGTGAGTGCCCATGCCATGTTCATCAAGGAAAGAGAGAAGTGGGCCTGACAGTTTCATACATTGTCCCATGGGCAGTGGTTGTTGTGAAGAGGTCCCTGCGGTCCCCAAACAGTGGCTGTGTTTGATACTCCTTGCCCTGCAAATCTTGACACCCATTTGAAGCCAGTCCATCTACGGACCCGTTTGGCGAGCTGTCAAGTCAACTGCTCGGCGAGCCTCTTCTCTCTTCACACAATCAATATGCGAGATTCTCGCCTGGCGTCTTGCTCCTGTTGGTAGGGTGTAGATCGAACACAAACCGTGCTTTGCTGTTAATGGACTGTGTCTGTGTGCTCCTGGGTAATTACTGCTGTCACATTATAAACGATGGGACTGTGCACCAAGGGCCAGTCCAGGGAAAGCTTTTCTTCTCCGTTTTTTTTAAATCATGGTGGTATGCGCAAAACGTCAAATAATACAAAATAGTTTCCCAGATACAGATTCATTCTTAAGCCTGACATTTTGAGAAGCTCTTTGCTCTCATTTCCCCCTGTTGCTGGATCTCTCTCTCTCCCCTTTTCTCTCATTTGAGCCAGATCCCTGCCTCGTGGTAAGGCTCCACTTGAGCAGCGAGATGACATCTGGTGAGGATGTGACTAATAAGAGGGACAGAAGTGGCAGGGACCTTTCATATCATCTCAGATGCCAGGGCCCTCTTACTGAAGTCTGCACTTTGATATACGTCCACACTCCGGGGCAGATGTACTAAAATTGGCTTCCCCATGGGTCAGTCGCCTGCGCTGTCGAAGAAAACGCCAATCTGATCCCCAATGTCAATGGTGTTAGATAATAAAAAACATCCTTACTCAAAGCAGAACTAAGTGATCTGAAGAAGGAATGTACATTTTGGAAATGCGGAGAGAAATGTGGTGAGTTTATTGACAATCTACAGTCAACGCTTGACTTTACATGTTATTGTACATTTAAGCTAATGTATGTACATCTTCCTGTAATAAATGCGCCAACTAAGCAAATGAACTGTTGTTCATAGATCAACGATAGGATGACAAAGACTATGGTATCAGCCATATGTCTGGCGTCTACAGGATTGTAGCTGTGGCATTGTGGGCGGTACACCTCACTGTCATGTATAATTACATTAATCACCATAGATAGCTGAAGGACGATATTACGCTGGAATTAGGATTGAGTATGTCATGTTCAGAGGCTGATCATATGGGTGAGAGGGGACTATTTCACCACTTTAGACCAGGAGGATGAGTGGGAGAGATTGAGATTGCCTCCAAATCTAATTCTCTTCAGGTGTGCCAATGATGTAAAAACACATTTCATACATAAATCTCATTTTAGTTTGAACTTGTATTTTCTCTGTTGATTTTATTATCTTTGATGCAGTATATCCTGTAAGTTGAAATATAAGAAAATAGGAATAAACAAGAGAAGCCACTTCTCATATTTGAATAGAGACCCATGATGGAATTTCGAAAACAGACCGAAACATGAGAACGCAATAAACAAATATAGATTTTTTTTTTTCAACGTTTGAAGAAACTGAAAAGGGCGCTGGATATGATTGCGCTGTGTTTCTGTGTGTCTATTTCATTTAAACCTTGTGTATCATAACATGAACCTGAAATCTGCTGTAGCAACATGATGATGTCTGATCATCATAATCCTATATAAACAACACCAAGATTACTTTCAGGTTCTTTTTAAGAGGTGGATATGCTGGGTTATTGAAAACCTCATTATCAGGGCATCATTTTCAATAGTGTTGTTTTTACCCTTGACAGCAGCGCAATTGCCATGGTAATGTGCTTGCACAAAAAATGTGTTTATGCTTGATTACATGTTGTTGTGGGTCAATGCCAAATGTTGAGGTTTTTGAAATCCTGTTTCCTTGCCTACAAGATTCAGCAGGCAAAGAGTTTTAAATTGTGCTTCTGGTGGGTGGGTTTAACTCAAGGTGTTATTGGGAGCTATGGAAAAATATGTTCTTGAACACAATGGATGTTTTGTGTGCAATTCTGCTTGCAAACCTTGGAACTGTAAAGATGACATGCACTGTTACTGCATTAAAACAAGTACTCACTTTATGAGGACACAGAAAATGCATCTTATATCCACGTCCGAAAAGCTGTAGAGATATATGAATCTGTACGTGCTAGTAACAAGTGCTTCCTTCATTTTGACCCTAGCAGATGGGGAGGTTATGTCCCCACCCAGGAACAATGGCCCTCTGTTTATTGTTTCATCCACAGAATCCACAGAGGGAGAGAAAATGGGATAAAACACGTCACAGGTCCACCACTATATGAATACACCTCAGATAGAACACGTCACAGGACCACCACTATATGAACACACCTCAGATAGAACACGTCACAGGACCATCACTATATGAACACACCTCAGATAGAACATGTCACAGGACCACCACTATATGAACACACCTCAGATAGAACACGTCACAGGGCCACCCCTATATGAACACACCTCAGATAAAACACATCACAGGGCCACCACTATATGAACACACCTCAGATAGAACACGTCACAGGACCACCACTATATGAACACACCTCAGATAGAACACGTCACAGGACCACCACTATATGAACACACCTCAGATAGAACACGTCACAGGACCACCACTATATGAACACACCTCAGATAGAACACGTCACAGGACCACCACTATATGAAGACACCTCAGATAGAACACGTCACAGGACCACCACTATATGAACACACCTCAGATTGAACACGTCACAGGACCACCACTATATGAACACACCTCAGATAGAACACGTCACAGGACCACCACTATATGAACACACCTCAGATAGAACACGTCACAGGACCACCACTATATGAACACACCTCAGATAGAACACGTCACAGGGCCACCCCTATATGAACACACCTCAGATAGAACACGTCACAGGGCCACCACTATATGAACACACCTCAGATAGAACACGTCACAGGACCACCACTATATGAACACACCTCAGATAGAACACGTCACAGGACCACCACTATATGAACACACCTCAGATAGAACACGTCACAGGACCACCACTATATGAACACACCTCAGATAGAACACGTCACAGGGCCACCACTATATGAACACACCTCAGATAGAACACGTCACAGGGCCACCACTATATGAACACACCTCAGATAGAACACGTCACAGGACCACCACTATATGAACACACCTCAGATAGAACACGTCACAGGGCCACCACTATATGAACACACCTCAGATAGAACACGTCACAGGACCACCACTATATGAACACACCTCAGATAGAACACGTCACAGGACCACCACTATATGAACACACTTCAGATAGAACACGTCACAGGACCACCACTATATGAACACACCTCAGACAGAACACGTCACAGGACCACCACTATATGAACACACCTCAGATAGAACACGTCACAGGACCACCACTATATGAACACACCTCAGATAGAACACGTCACAGGGCCACCCCTATATGAACACACCTCAGATAGAACAGAAGTAAACCCATCAAACCACATCTGATCTCAGCAAACTATACTATATGTTGCACATATGACGTTACATTTGTTGCATAGTATACTACGAGAATATCCTTCCGGAAATGGATTAATTTCATTGCAGATGTACGATAGGCTGATATTAACGTTTAAGTAATATACCTTAACTGAGTCTACCTATTGTACTTATCTAAACTAACATTCCATAAACTAGGCCCACTCCAGGGATGAGACTATTTGGCCACCATTGGGACTTGTTCATTTGTTTGTTATCGCCTCTAGCAGACGGCTCAGCGTGGCGGAATGCTTTTCACCAACAACATTAAAGTGAGGAAATGCTGCTCACTCTTAACTTATTTTGGACTCTCATAGGCCCTGGTTATTTCACAGTGTCCCTAAAAAAAACATGCGAACACTCAAAATAGATGTCAGCATATTAAATATTTACTAAAACAAAGCAATCAACGTTCAAAATAGTGATTATGTATTCTGTTGATATTTGGTTGAATAGAAAAATTCATAATTGTAAACGGCTCCAATGTAATTGAAGATGTGATGAATATCACAGACAATGTCACATTCACTGTAAGGGCATGACTCAGCCCTAAGTCAGCATCAAATGCTTACAATTTAGATTTATTCACTAGTGATTGATTCATCTTCGGATGGAAACAGGGATGATGTGCTCATGGAGCATGTTTCAACAAGTCACTCTGCATCAACCATGAAGAAATGAGCAACCTCTTTGCAGCAAGCTGGTCAAATGCAGAATGCAGCAAATCATTGAGGCTGCTGTCACACAATACTAGAACTGTCGTTCACCGACAGCCTCGCAGTCCTTAAAGAGCAGCTGAACCCTAAAACATATTTATCTAGTTGAAAGCGGCCTATGTTGCATCGATATTAGTCAGTGTATAAATGTACAACAACGTGTAAATAGTATACTTTTTTTTTTAAATCATAAAGTCAGTGTCTTCCAAAACTGAGATTTAAAACAGCTGTTACATTCCTAGTTCCATTGGATATTTCAGGGGTGATGCCCACTTGCTCACTAACATGGGATGTAACGTCTAGGGAGAATTGTCATGCACGGAGAAACAGCTGCACTGATTGCGCTCTGTCCGATTGTATGGCAGAATTGACAGACAGTGAGACAGACCTGCTCACATTATCCTGCGCCTCTGACTAGTTTACATAAGACAAGACGTCCCCAATGTGTTGTTGAAGGAACACAATAGGCTCATAAGCCCTTTATCGAGTGGCCACTTGCTAACGTGTTTGATAGTGATCATTGAGTCTGCCACTGTTATGGAGACAATTGAGACAATGCGCAACTGCTACTTGTCTATATTCCACATATTTAAACCCATTTGAATGAATCTTGTGATAGATAGATAGATAGATAGATAGATAGATAGATAGATAGATAGATAGATAGATAGATAGATAGATAGATAGATAGATAGATAGATAGATAGATAGATAGATAGATAGATAGATAGATACTTTATTGATCCCAGAGGGGACATTTCTTTGTCAAGCAGCTACAACAAAACACAGGGCAGGTGCAAAATGCCAGAACGAAATACTCAAAAGACAGATACACCAAACATGATACATAGTGCTGCAGTATGAAAATACAAGAAGTGCAAAAAGCCATTGCAGAGTATGAGCGAATGGCTGAATATGAACACTTTACATTGGTAGAGTGTTAGGTGAAAAAATTATACAAATATTGCAAGTTGATATAAATAAATAAAACATATTTACATGGTTAACTATCCTATACAGGTCGATGGCAGAGAAATATACTTAAATAGCTAAATGTGCATATGATATAAGTGAGGGTAATAATAGTTTACTTAATATACCGTCTGGTTAAATGTACAGGTAAGTTAATATTTGCATGGTTAAATTAACTGTACAGGTAAATGACAGGAAGATATATTTAAATAGCTAAATGTGTGTATGATATAATTTAGGGTAATAATAATAATTCCCTTAAGATACAGTCCTTAGTGCGCAGGGTTTAATTACAGATAAATGCATGTATTGCACATTCGATATATTAAATGCAATGAAAAAAATTGTCAAATGATTCCCTATGAACCACTGACATACAGACGCACATAACGGTAACAGATAGTGAGAAAGTTGTAAAAACAAAACATCCAAATTAATTACACATTTCTTGATTTATCTTAGATGAATTTGGACTATTTTGAGGGCGAAATGTTGCGACCGTGACTCAAGAGGGGCAAACAACAATAACTGCCAGGGTACGATATAGCAAACATAACGCATCCACATCGAACCAAATCCCCAAGATGCAAATCTCATCTTCCTTCACGAGAAAATCACATGCGGAATCAGTGAGTTCAGCCCCCCCCCCCCCCTTTAATGAGAGGCAAGGAAGAGAACTATGTTTATGGTGTTCATATCAGTCCAAGTGCTGTTTATAAATAGTAATATCAATCCCATGGGATCTCAATTTTTCTGTTTAATTCCTTCTTCTTTCTTAGCCGACTCCCCATGGAATAACCCACTGTATGTTGGTAAAGTAAAACTTTAGACACTGCCTGAAACTCCTTCTGACAGGTCCGCTTCTGATATGGCTTTACTGACAACTCCCAGGCAGGCAGGAAGAGAAGATGAATGTGTATAGCATCAGCAGCGTCTCATTAGACAAATATATGTTTTGAACTTCACCAGAAGATAGGAAATGACAATGATAGCTAAATCTGCCCGCTTTGATCCTAAAATCAATATTTACTGCAACACACACAGACATTTGACACATGATAGGACCTAGCAGACCAGACTTTGTTTACCCTCAATAATAAAAAAAGACTGTCCGATGAGTGTGACTCAAGCCTTTAAATAGTGGACATAATTATGCTCACTGAGTATAATAACTTGCACACAGAATGTTAAAACATTTACAAAGATGCAATTATAAAAGAAGGTTAAGGACAGCAGCTTAATTCCTTTCAATGATGTTGATTGCTGGCGTGTTTCAGAGCAAGATCCTTTGTCTAGGCACTATCACATTTACAAAGATATTGGGTTCAATGTAGTGACGAGACGGGAGAGAATTAAGTCATGATATAATTGTTGTTGAGTAAACGAATGACTTCGGGTGAAGGTGAATGTGTGTTTTATCCTGTTGGTTTGCCACCTCAGACAGCGGAGGGTAAATATTCTTGTCTATCTTTTTTTGTTCCTTTGTTAGCTGAGTAAAATAAAAGCCTATGCTAATTAGGGACGTATTGATGCTGCTTCCGTTTGGGTTAAACATATTTTCAAAGTAAGAGTCTCAGAGAAGATTCAATCCTCAATTGATCCAGGTGTAATCACTGAATCACTAATAACAATCTCACATGTTTCTGATTTTACTTCTGAATTGAGCTGGCAAAGCCTCAAGCTATTTGATTGTTGACTTGCAGTCAATTCAGAGTAGAGCATATCTGTTATATCTACTATATTGAGGATAAGCACCTGACTTTGTTGGGTAATTAACTGGGCCAATCTTTTTCCCAACAGGAAAGATGATGATACCAGCTAGCCGTCTCCTAGTTGGCCTGATGTGCCATGTAACCTGCACGTGGGCCTTCGCTCACCTGCCGGATGACGCAGAACAGCGGTCTGCCTTCTCAGTGGCACGCACCAGCAGCATGGAGGGTGGACCAAAGATGGTGGTGACCTTTGACAAGGAGTATGTTAACATCGGCGGGGACTTTGATCCAAAGGCAGGCATGTTCCGCTGCCGCATCCCCGGAGCATACTACTTCTCCTTCACAGTGGGGAAGTTCCCCCGTCGTGACCTATCAGTCATGCTAATGAAGAACAGGAATGAGGTGCAGGCCATTGTGTATGACGAGAATGCGGGAGAGGAGCGTAAGGTGCAGAGCCAAAGCGCCATGCTGCAGCTGGACTTTGGTGACACGGTCTGGCTCCGCCTTCATGGTGATCCCCGCTATGCCATCTACAGCAACACTGGTCACTACACCACCTTTAACGGATACCTAATCTACCCTGACACCTACACCTTCCAAGACCCCAAGCACGACGACCCAACTCCCATCTCTGGAAATGAGGCGGCTGCCAATGACCGCACCCTACCAGACCAGGATGGGCTGGGAGAAAGGGACAAAGTAGAGAAGAGAGTGGAGGTAGAGGAGGAAGAAGAGGAAGACCAGAGGTCAGCATTCTCCGTTGGCCGCACTCAGAGCATCGTAGGGGTGGACCAGGGCTTCCCAGAGCACTGCCCTATCGCCTTTGACACAGACTTTGTCAACATTGGCACTGACTTTAACGTCACTGAAGGTGTATTCACCTGCCGTATTCCAGGAGCCTACTTCTTCTCCTTCAATGCTGGCAAGCTTCCCCACAAGACACTGTCAGTCAAGCTAATGAAGAACCACCTGGAGGTGCAGGCCATGATCTACGATGACAGTGACACTGAGAAGGCTCTGCAGAGCCAGAGTCTGATGCTGTCTCTACACCGCGGCGATATCGTCTGGCTTTATAGCCACCAGCGCAATGGCTTTGGAGCATACAGCAACCATGCTAAGTATATTACCTTCACTGGCTTCTTGGTCTATCCAGAACTCCAAAAAACACCCACCAATCAGCAGCAACAGCCATGAGGGACAGTCAAGAACACAGTTGGCTGTGGACACTACTACACTAAATTATTCTCTGTCCAGCTAATTCTTTCAATGGGTTTACTTTGTCAAACTCCAATTTGCAGTCTTGAATGAACAAAGATGTTACTACGTGCTAGCATTTCTGATATGTTCAGGATATGATGTCTCAGTTAATACTTATCTGGATTTTTAACGTACCTTTATCAATGTCTTGAAAGGTATCGGTAAAATAATGGGGACACTTGTTTTGTGTCAAAATTAGTTTTTTTCCTTCGTTTTAGAGTGAGTTTCTGCTTTGGCCAGTGTCTGATCACAATGAAATAAAATGACATTTTGAACTGAAAAGCATGACCAACATTCAGAATAAATTTCCCCTTGCCCCATTGGACGAATACAGACACCACATCCTAACAGAGCACATGCTAGTTTTGGACCTCGGGGCACCAGGCTCATAATTTGATTTCTAGTTTAGCAGAGTTTAATTCATTTCCTCAGATGGTGACCGCTGTGGAGAAAATTTAATTGCCTATATCATTCCTTATGATAACCGTGAAGGTTTAATCCGCACATCCCAAGAGAGAGAATTGCTGTTCAAATTGCGCCAGACTTCAGCAAATTGCAGTCTCAGTTTGAGAGGTCATATAAAAATAGCTTATAGCATATTGTTAATTTTACGCTCCAGCAAATACTGTATTTTTATTCTCCACATCAGTATTGTGTACATCTCTGGGTAGTGTTCCTTTTTAGTTTGAATTGACGTCTTATCAAAAGGCATAAACACTAAATGTGACACTTACTTAATAATAAGACAGTATTTCAGTAATAGTTAGTAGATAACCATTAATTGGGAGACGATGTAAATAGCAGGTTGACTTTTATTTTCATGAATCTTGCCCTGGAGGCAGAACTGAGCTATTTCTGCTAGATAGGCGAGCTGCAAAGTCAACATTTCATTTTTGGTCTTAATTTAAGGTTAGGGTTAGGCATTAGGGTTAGCAGTGTAGTTAAGGTTATGTTTAAAATAAGATTTTATGACTTTTTGGCTGTGTCAGCTAGCGACCACTCTGCACAGCTGCCTCCAGAACAAGATTCATGAAGATAAGCTCTAATCTGCCTGTGACTGTGGTGAGTCAGGCATATACTCACTCCTGTGGTGCTGCCCTTACACAACCTACTTCTGGAGCTCATCCTTCGTCACACTCCAGACTCCGTAATGCCCAAGAGTCACGAATTGTGGCAACTTTTGTACTTTGAGGCCGGAATTACTTTTTCAATATAGGGAATTGAAAAATATTTTATGCTGAAAATAGTTTGGCATTTGCCTTGTAGTTCTAGTTTGAATCATTCTGTGCATGGACTGCAATAGGAAATAGTTCTCTTGAGTTGAGTGGACCAAATTTGTATAACAACTTTAAATATATTCATAAACCACTAGCATGACAACTTGTGAAGGAGTAAGGAACCCATCAAAAGTATTATTTCTTAAGAGCTCAGTGAGATTAATTCCCAGAGATAACAAACATTATGATTTGGGGGAATTGAGTCTTATAGAATATTTTGATTTATAATTTAATGCATGCGGTCATGGAGAATAATCGTTTAACAGCTTTGCAGATCTTCTTTGCAATGGGACCGTATTTCTATCCATATGATTTTTTTCTAAATAACTTTGTTGTAAGTGGTATGTTGGTGACCTGTGCTTATATCGTTGTCCTATCAAAGGAATGATTGTAAACTGCATAAATTTAGCCCTGGGTACATTCAACACGTGTTAGAACAATCTGATTCTTGTTGGCTCCTTGAGATGTTCAAAACATTTCTTGTAAGATGGATGCTTTGGAATATGCGAAGCAGAATAAATAAAGTTAATGTTTATTTTTCTGTACTCTTATTGGTAGAAAGCACATCTATGTCAGTGAACATGACAACGCCCATAGTGAGAGCTTATATCAGCATAGATAGATAGATAGATAGATAGATAGATAGATAGATAGATAGATAGATAGATAGATAGATAGATAGATAGATAGATAGATAGATAGATAGATAGATAGATAGATAGATAGATACTTTATTGATCCCAGAGGGGGAAATTTCTTATCGACTCATGAGACATAGATAGACCTCAATAATATTCAAATATACAAAGCAATTTGATCCAATAATAACATTTAAACATGTGGTCTTGAATATAATGTAAGTCTAAAAATGTTATTTGTTACAATATAACCTGCACCATGGTATCACACTGCTACGGAACTGCTTTTTAACATGCACACAACGCCCTCTTCTGGTCTGCTATGGTAAGGCAGGTAAGGTCTGGGTTTCCACCATGATTCTCATGGAGGTGCTAGTGCTACAGTCTACTAGAGTTTAAACATACACAGTCAAACCGTAATACCTATTCAGCACATCCAACTAATGAAAAAATATCAAGACAAACAAATGTTCACTTTGTTTTTTATTTACATAAATACTTGAGTGAGCTCAAGCAGGACCTGGGTCCATCAACAGTACGGACATATTATATATAGGTGTGGGGATTTTATCTCTGGGGTAGATGGTTACTTGTCAGCTGGCTTATCCCCAGCTGGCAGCTCAGGTGCCTTGGCCTCACGGTGGGCTGGGAACACCTCCCATGGGCTGTTCAGGTCAAACTTACGAAACTCCTGTGAGAGCTCCACAGGCTCTGCCACCACACGCTTCACCTCATCATCATAACGCACCTGAGATGTACCAGATGGACAGAATTAACAACATTGCAGATACCAGTGGAGGATGGTGAGGAGAGGAGTGCTCATAATAAAGGCTGGACCAGAGCGAATGGAAATGGCGTCACACACATGGAAACTATATGTTTGATACAATTCCACTCATTCAGCCATTACCACAGGCCCGTCCTCCCTAATTAAGTTGCCACCAACCTCCTGTGGTAGATACAGTCATGGTCAAAAGTTGAGAATGACAAGTATTGGTCTCCACAAAGTTTGCTGCCTCAGTGTTGATGATAGCAATTGGCATATACTCCAGAATGTCATGAAGAGTGATCAGATGAATTGCAATTAATTGCAAAGTCCCTCTTTGCCATAAAAATGAACTTAATCCCCCCAAAAAATGTCCACTGCATTTCAGCCCTGCCACAAAAGGACCAGCTGCCATCATGCCAGTGATTGTCTCGTTAACACAGGTGTGAGTGTTGACGAGGACAAGGCTGGAGATCACTCTGTCATGCTGATTGAGTCAGAATAACAGACTGGAAGCTTTAAAAGGAGAGTGGCACTTGAAATCATTGGGCTTCACAGGCAAGGATATTGCTCCTGGTAAGATTGCACCTAAATCAACCATTTATCGGATCATCAAGAACTTCAAGGAGAGAGGTTCAATTGTTGTGAAGAAGGCGTCAAGGCGCCCAAGAAAGTCCAGCAAGCGCCAGGACTGTCTCCTAAAGTTGATTCAGCTGCAGGATCGGGGCACCACCAGTGTAGAGCTTGCTCAGGAATGGCAGCAGGCAGGTGTGAGTGCATCTGCACGCACAGTGAGGTGAAGACTTTTGGAGGATGGCCTGGTGTCAAGGATATACAGTTGAAGTCAGAAAAACATCAGGGACAGACTGATAACCTGCAAAAGGTACAGGGATTGGACTTCTGAGGACTGGGGTAGAGTCATTTTCTCTGATGAATCCCCTTTCAGATTGTTTGGGCCATCCGGAAAACACCTTGTCTGGAGAAGACAAGGTGAGCGCTACCATCAGTCCTGTGTCATGCCAACAGTAAAGCATCTTGAGACTATTCATGTGTGGGGTTGCTTCTCAGCCAAGGGAGTGGGTTCACTCACAATTTTGCCTAAGAACACAGCCATGAATAAAGAATGGTACCAACACATCCAACGAGAGCAACTTCTCCCAACCATCCAAGAACAGTTTGGTGACGACCAATGCCTTTTCCAGCATGATGGAGCACCTTGCCATAAGGCAAAAGTGATAACTAAGTGGCTCGGAGAACAAAACATCGACATTTTGGGTCCAAGGCCAGGAAACTCCCCAGACCTTAATCCCATTGAGAACTTGTGGTCGATCCTCAAGAGGCAGGTGGACAAACAAAAACCCACAACTTCTGACAAAGTCCAAGCATTGATTATGCAAGAATGGCCTGCCATCAGTCAGGATGTGGCCCAGAAGATAATTGACAGCATGCCAGGGTGGATTGCAGAGGTTTTGAAAAAGAAGGGTCAACACTGCAAATATTGACTCTTTGCATAAACTGAATGTCATTGCCAATGAAAGCCTTTGACACTTATGGAATACTTGTAATTATACTTCAGTGTACCATAGTAACTACTGACATAAAGATCTAAGAACACTGAAGCAGCAACCTTTGTGGAGACCAATACTTGTGTCATTCTCAAAACTTTTGGCCACGACTGTTCAATACTTCAGTAATGTGAAGTCACATGTACAGATCGTATTAGATGATAAATTTGGCCTTTAATGTATGTCCACTACTTGGGACATTTCTCAGCATTCATGTCTGACCTTACCTCCACAAATCCAGACAGTGGGAAGTCCTTCCTAAATGGATGCCCCTCAAACCCATAATCTGTCAGAATACGTCTCAGGTCAGGGTGGTTTGCGAAGAAAACTCCATACATGTCCCACACCTAATGACACAAGCACAAAACATATCTTATCATAGTGTTGCGAAGGGAGGGTATATTACCGAAAACTTTACCAGTTAACTACAAGAATTTCGGTAGTTTTAAATGACATCTAGTGGCCTTTTTGGGTACTTCAGATTTATCCCGGTGTCTGTAGTTAATCTCTGGCCCTCTGGCCTTAGAACATGCAAAATATAGAAAACAATCAAAACATATATATTCTTAAATAAAAATGTCATGACAAAGTTATAAAATATTATCCTAAATATAATCCATCAACTTAGTGAATATCATTGGTTGTTTAATATATGGGTTTCAGCATGAAATAGCCTTTACATTTTTACACATTTTTATTATTTTATTATGTCAATATGTCTTTGTTATAAATGTTGTCGCTAAATTGGTGGCAGTTGTGAAAAAAGTAAATAGTTGGAAAAGTCGCAGCGTTAATTAAAAATAATACCATCGTTGATTTTCTCATGAACCATATGGTCTCCACTAGAACCTCATGGAGAATATGGACAGATAAAAAACTAATACTATATGAATCATTTTTAAAATGTATTCAAGTATAAATTACCAAAGTTACAATAGATTGCTTGTTACTTACCAACGATTCCAGTAACTTTTGTAAATTACTGCTAGCTTTGCAAAACTATCCTTTCATGAGCATTTGCCTTTAGCAGGCAAAATATAAAAACCTGAGCTGCCAACACAAAAACACTACATTGAAATCTTGGAATTCTTCAAGCAAAGCATTCTTACGTTGTAACTGTCAGACTTACCTCCCTCTCGTACCAGTTGGCTGCGTTGTGGACAGACACAGAGGAGTCTACTGGGGTGAGCTCGTCGGTGTACGTCTTCAAACGGATCCGGGAGTTGTAACGCAGGGAGAGCAGGTTGTACACAATCTATTCACCACCAAAGAAAACACAGACTTAGACATAAAAACATTAAATCAGGGTTCGTCAAAACAATCTGGTTAAATTCTCACTTATGTCAGCTATGGACATGTGTGTCTGAACACACGTTTATCACCCCAAAAAAAGGACTGTCATTAAGAGAGAGGCATACTACTGGGACAATAGGCTAGGGGTATGGACGGAATAGTACCTCAAAGCGATTCTGGCGGGTGGGAATGTCCACTGCAGTAAGGTCAATCATGTTCCGGAACTGAGCGTTGCTGTGGTCTCTCAGAAAGGTCAACACAGGGATGACCCCGTCAGGATGGATCATCACCTCCAACTCATTGTAACACGTCACCTGAAGATATAACATGCATCCTTATGAAGTTCATATGGCTTCAAAATGACATTAAATTAGCTATACAAAACGGCAAGCTTTCTAAGAAGGTAAATTCAGATTAAGGTAGGCCGTCATTGTAAATAAGAATTTGTTCTTAACTGACTTGCCTAGTTAAATAAATCAAAAACATATTTAGTGGTCAATTGTACACATGGTCCAACTGAAATTAACCGCTTTTAACCCAACCCCTCCGAAATATACACATACAAAGAGGTTTTGGAGAGGTGCGGGGGGCTGACACACTGGGCGCCCAGGGACCTGTTGTTGTGGGGGGGTTAAGTGCCTTGCTCAAGGGCACAATTGCAGGCAATGGCATGTAGGATTGGATACCAGCAACTGTCCGGTTTCAGCTTCATTCGCCTTTCTAACCATGTCCCCCATGTTTGGGATACACCATATGCATTTAAGATTTACAATACAGTTCCCCTTAATGGTCGCTCAACATTGCATGATTGAGTGTATGTCTTCGTGTTAAAGCTGACTGTACTCATTATAGCAGTTGTTGCAATTTCATTATCTTACCTGGACTTGCTGCACATATTTAGGAAGCATTTCAGCCACATATTCTCCAAAAGCTGCAAGTTGGTTATGGGTGACCGCATCTTTGGGTCTGATAGTGGCTACATAGAGATGGACACATGAAATAAGATTCAAATATAGGATGAGGCGATACAATTATTGTTGCGTTCAATCATCTATTGTATTCAGTGTTGCAAAGATCACTGACTGAATTTGAAACTAAATGGATTTTGCGGGTTCAACATACTGATGAGGACATAACGACAAGTGCCATCGGTGAATTCTGCTAGAGACACTGGTATACTCACGTTTTGTTTCAGTAGTCTCAGATCTTGCTTGCACGAGACATGGGCTTCGATTGGAAACTGTAACATACACATAAAATAACATTACGTACTCAATGGCTAGCTAAAGTTAAAACGGGTTGGACTACAAGCGTGGTCCTCTCCTCTGAGCTAGTTGACTGCTCGCTAACTAGCGGGCTAAGTGACTGTAAAACTTTTGCGTTACTTGACTCAGTTATGGCTACATAACACGGTCAACAAGGATATACAGTTGAAGTCGGAGGTTTACATACACTTAGATTGAAGTAAATAAAACGTATTTTTCAACCACTCTACAGATTTCATGTTAACAAACTATAGTTTTGGCAAGTTGGTTAGGACATCTACTTTGTGCATGACACAAGTAATTCTTCCAACAATTGTTTACAGAGATTATAGTTTACATACACTAAGTTGACTGTGCCTTTAAACAGCTTGGAAAATTGGATTTAGACGCTTCTGATAGGCTAATTCACATAATTAGAGTCAATTGGAGGTGTACCTGTGTATGTATTTCAAGGCCTACCTTCAAACTCAGTGCCTCTTTGCTCGACATCATGGGAAAATCAAAAGAAATCAGCCAAGACCTCAGAAAAAAAAAATTGTAGACCTCCACAAGTCTGGTTCATCCTTAGGAGCAATTTCCAAACGCCTGAAGGTACCACGTTCATCTGTACAAACAATAGTATGCAAGTAAACACCATAGGACCACGCAGCCGTCATACCGCTCAGGAAGGAGAAGCGTTCTGTCTCCTAGAGATGAATGTACTTTGGTGCGAAAAGTGCAAATCAATCCCAGAACAACAGCAAAGGACCTTGTGAAGATGTTGGAGGAAACAGGTACAAAAGTATCTATATCCACAGTAAAACAAGTCCTATATTGACACAACCTGAAAAGCCGCTCAGCAAGGAAGAAGCCACTGCTCCAAAACCGCCATAAAAAAGCCAGACTACGGTTTGCAACTGCACATGGTGACAAAGATCGGACATTTTGGAGAAATGTCCTCTGGTCTGATGAAACAAAAATAGAACTGTTTGGCCATAATGACCATCGCTATGTTTGGAGGAAAAAGGGGGACGCTTGCAAGCCGAAGAACACCATCCCAACCGTGAAGCACGGGGGTGGCAGCATCATGTTGTGGGGGTGCTTTGCTGCAGGAGGGACTGGTGCACTTCACAAAATAGATGGCATCATGAGGAAGGAAAATTATGTGGATATATTGAAGCAATATCTCAAGACATCAGTCAGGAAGTTAAAGCTTGGTCGCAAATGGGTCTTCCAAATGGACAATGACCCCAAGCATACTTCCAAAGTTGTGGCAAAATGACTTAAGAAAAAAAGTCAAGGTATTGGAGTGACCATCACAAAACCCTGACCTCAAGCCTACAGAAAATGTGTGCATGGTCCCATGGTGTTTATTCTTGCGTACTATTGTTTTGTACAGATGAACACGGTAGCTTCAGGCATTTGGAAATTGCTCCCAAGGATGAACCAGACTTGTGGAGGTCTACAATTGTTTTTCTGAGGTCTTGGCTGATTTCTTTTGATCTTCCCATGATGTCGAGCAAAGAGGCACTGAGTTTGTAATACATCCACAGGTACACCTCCAATTGACTCAAATGATGTAAATTAGCCTATCAGAAGCTTCTAAAGCCATGACATCCTTTTCTGAAATTTTCCAAGCTGTTTAAAGGCACAGTCAACTTAGTGCATGTAAACTTCTGACCCAGTGGAATTGTGATATAGTGAATTATAAGTGAAAGAATCTGTCTGTAAACAATTGTTGGAAGAATGACTTGTGTCATGCACAAAGTAGATGTCCTAACCGAATCTACTAGAATGTCATTGTATGCTGCAGCATTAAGATTTCCCTTCACTGGAACTAAGGGGTCTAACCCAGACCATGAAAAACAGCCCCAGACCAATATTCTTCCTCCACCAAACTTTACAGTTGGCACTATGCATTGGGGCAGGTAGTGTTCTGTGTGCAGCTGCTCGGCCATGGAAACCCATTTCATGAAGCTACTGACGAGCAGTTATTGTGCTGACATTGCCTCCAGTTCTGTGAGCTTCTGTGTCCTTCCACTTCGCAGCTGAGCCGTTGTTGCTCCTATAAGTTTCCACTTCACAATAACAGCACTTACAGTTGACCGGGGCAGCTCTAGCTGAGCAGACATTTGATGAACTGACAACGGTACCACGTTGAAAGTCACTGACCTCTTCAGTAAGGCCATTCTACTGTCAATGTTTGTCTATGGAGATTGCATGGCTGTGTGATTGATTTCATAAATCTATCAGCAACGGGTTTGACCGAAATAGCCGAATCCACAAATTTGAAGGGGTGTCAAAAATACCTTTGTATATAGTCTATTATACGCATACATGCCTGTTAATGTCTGTGTATAACTGACATGACAACGTGCGTTCCAGGTCGTCTGTTTCAGTCGTACTGCGCAGATGATCAACATCTGACTTGCGTTTAGCAAGCTTATAGAAAGGCAGTGTGACAACTAAAATCCTGACCTGGAACACCACCACTGACTTGCTAGCCAATTCGACGGAAGGTCAAGTGAGAACTGGCTGAACTGGCTGACTACAGATAGCGCGATCTTAACAACAACATAACTGCGTTATCGCGCACATTAACTGTAAATGAAGACAGCATGTTAGTACACAGTTAACGCTCGAAATGTACTTACGGTTCAAAGTCCTGCTAAAACCTCCGCGAACAAAACGCACTAACGACGCCGCCATGTTTTTTTCAATGACGTACTCAATTTTCTTCTTCTGTTTTTTTTTTCTTTCATAACGATGGGAAGCTTAAAACACAGATAGAACGAGACAGATATTTCACCGGATGTATAAATGTGAAGCATCCGCTTGAAGCCTACATGCCGGCAGTGGGAGTCGATGGAACAACATTGATTTTGGCCGACATTGTGTAACATTTCTCAATACAGTTTTCTGTTCTCAAAACTAAAACATGTTACTAACAGATTGGACTACGTTTTGTAGAGTTTACCCTTTGCGAACGTTTTTAAAAATCGCGATTAGGAGCGCAAAGGTTAGTTATTATATGTAGATGCGCAGAACGCGCCGAAAGGATCTCGCTAGGTCGTGCTTGGCTCTGCCCTCTGACTTATTTGTTCACGTTGGAAAACGACAGGTTGTGTTCTCTTGGTTTAGTTATATAAATCTTTGTTAAACGTTTTTTGCTTTATCGCCATCTACTGAGATGATGTGATGCAGTAGAACCAACGGTTGATGGATCTATTATACCATTGACTTTTAACGCGAATTTCCGACAGGTAATTTAACACTGGATAGATATCATCAAGAGATACCTGTTGCTATACTACTTTTAATCCAAAATGTATCTTGGTTTAGCCTGGTTGCCAGTCTCTGTTCAGGTACATTCAACTCCTTGTGGAATGTTAAGAGACTGATATCCAGGGCCTGTTGGATGTCCTGCCAAATTCTCTAAAATTACATTGGAGGAGGCTTATGGTAGAGAAATTAACATTAAATTATCTTGCAACAGCTCTGTTGGATACATTCCTGCAGTCAGCATGCCAATTGCACGCTCCCTCAAACCTTGAGACATCTGTGGCATTGTGTTGTGTGACAAAAGTGCACATTTTTAGTGGCCTTTTATTGCACCTGTAATGATCATGCTGTTTAGTTAGCTTATTGATATGCCACACCTGTCAGTTGGATGGATTATCTTGGCAAATGAGAAATGCTCACTAACAGGGATGTAAACATATGATTTATGCAGCAACTAGTGTAGCACTGCGACAGCGTCCAGATATCTTGTATTTCTATACTTTTTCATACTGCCGCTCTATGTATCATGTATCGTGTATCTGTCTTTTGTGTATTTCATTCTGGCATTTTGCACCTGCGCTATGTTTTGTTGTAGCTGCTTGACAAATAATTCCCCCCCTCGGGGATCAATAAAGTATCTATCTATCCATCCATCCATCCATCTATCCATCTATCTATCTAATAAATCCCCCCCTCGGGGATCAATAAAGTATCCATCCATCCATCCATCCATCCATCCATCTATCCATCTATCCATCTATCTATCTATCTATCTATCTATCTATCTATCTATCTATCTATCTATCTATCTATCTATCTATCTATCTATCTATCTATCTATCTAGTCATTGATTTGAAAGGGAGGGCTCCTAGAATGACCGTCTTGATGATACTTTTCCCATGACGACAATATACGCTAATGTGGGATAAAACAGTATCCTTGCTACGGCGCCAGACATGTCCACGCTTTAGATTACAGCGTAGTCAACGCCTCCGAAATGTTCAAGCAAATTCCAAATCCGAAGTACACGCATAGCCCACCACAAACCAACAATATCTAAATGAATATACTATTCAACCTAACAGGCTACTTCGCCTTGTGGCCCGGAGGACTTATTACACACGAAGTAATTGGTTCGATTGAAGAAAAATAACCAGATACATGAATATCGGCAAGTTAACATATTGCCATGTGATATACAAGCCATCAGACTGCTGAACATTTGAACTGGACTGACCACCTGCTCTGATTCCCCGCACGTTAGCACGAATCACATCTACTGCTACCAGACTAATATTATACTGCTCAATTTATACCCCATCCCCAATACACGTGTAAATATTGTACTATAAATGGTGCCTTCCTGTATTATACTTATGCTACAATGTTTATTCTATTCTACTGCCATTTACTTTATCTTCGTATTTTCTACTATTTCGTATTGTTGCATTGTCGAGAAGGAACCTGTAAGCATGCATTTAGTTGGACGATGTATACATATCCTGTAATAAAACTTGAAACACATACCCAGTATCTGTGCTTTAGAGATGTCAGCGATGAGTGTCTCCTCTCTAACACGAAGCTCCCATTCAAACTCGCATTAGACAGATCTGCAAGCGTTGTGTGAAAATACGTTCGGTATTGGGTTTCGCTAAACAACTATCATCATTTACTCCCGAACGTATTTAAAAAAAAAAAAAAAAAAACACTCTTCGGTACCTCCAATGTATTGAGCTGTTGTAGACTTCTGACCTGTGCATGGCAGTAAGGTTAGTGCTGTCCGGGATCCTTGGGATGTGAGTGAATAGGCCTTATTTTGATTGCGTGTACATTTTTATTTAGAACTTTTTGGGAATATCGGCCTTAATGGGACAAAATTAAAATAGTTGGTGAGTAACTAATGTTGGAGAGGAGACATGTCATACTTATCATCTACATCTCTAAAAGCAGATACTGGGTCGAAACCTGGGAACTATCAGCTGAGACAACATTAACATCTGTGTAATTGCTTGTTTCAGATGCAGACACAGTTGTACAACAGACTTCTCACATAATGCTCAAAATGTTGGGTTTCCCCCCCTTGCACTTGGAGTCAAAACACAACTTACATCAAAACACATTGATCAACATAAAGTTGAATGTCAACGCAATAATATAGCAGCTGAGAATTATATAGAATTACAGAAGGACTACCTAACATCCTCACAGGAGAAAGGATGTGGAACGTACCATGTTGTGCCCAGAGGGGACACTTGTTATTCTAAATGGCACAATGGGCGTAAAGGCGACCCGAAAACGCAAGGAAATTGTTAAATATTTAGAAGGCAAAAAAATATTACAAAAAGTATTTTGCAAACGTTGTTTGAGCCAAGGTTGACTTAAATTAAAAAAATTTTAAAACACCCTCGACGGTCACACTCCCAACCCCCCTGTTTCAGAGCGTTAGATGGTACATGCAGGAAAGACCGCCATTTTGCAAGTCTAAAAAGTGAGCTGGTGAAGAAAATAAACGAAATTATTAACTAAGGCACCGACTTAGCAAATATCTATAACACTGTGTTGGCTAAAACACGTGTCTTAAAGTTAGGACATCACACAGGTAAGTAGGGTAAAAGTGCAATTGTTTGCCAGCTAATTAGCTCGCTGTTAAATGTGTTTACGATAGATAGCTGCGCGCATTTCCGGTTGTTTATGGTTTCCACAAAGCTAGCTAGTTGTTTGCTAAATGGAACCATTCTTACCCCCAAAAATAAATAACAAAATAAACTGCTAACTGTTATTCGGGAGACTGAAATAGATTGTCGGTGTGCTTTTATAAAGAAGCTAACGTGACTAGTACCACCGAAATAGCCTGGTTATAAACAACTAGCCTCACACTACTAACTACTACGAGTTGGTTAACTAGCAACAGCACTGCTGGTAGCTGTCAAATCTGGTTTTATATTGGATTGGATGATCCATGCAGTTGAAACAATCAAAGCCTCTAGGCCGTCATTGTACATAATAATTTGTTCTTAACTGACTTTGATTAGTTAAATAAAATATATATTCTGACTGGTGTCTTCATAAAAGTGACTAAGATTGATCTCTGCAGTGCACCGGCGAGACACACACTTAACGTTACAGTTCGCTGTGTCCATATGCAATGTTCCCTTGGTTAATATCTAGCGTTGTCATACATAACACGAGAATGTAGCTGTCTACTGCAGCTGTTAAGTGTCTGGAGTATTTCTGATGGATGACAACTGGTTCTCTACAGATGCGTTTGGAGTAATGACTTATTTGATGAGATGGATTTTGGTCGAACAGACCAGTGGTCATAACCTCGCATGATATTATACATTTTTCATTATGCATACAAGATGCAGCATAAGTGATGTTTGAATTACTGACAAATGTACTGAAATTGATTGCATACAAATAATTCAGTCATGTCACTGTCTGGTGCATTGCAATTTGACCTACAGCACTGGTAATGTGCTACACTGGATGGGGGGGTATGCATGATGTTGGCTTGTGTTAGTCATTCAATGCAGTTGACTTGCCATGGAGTCAAACTGGAGAACGTGACTGTTTATGTTAGCAGGTTTAAATCTCAGAAGTAAAGCATCATCTCTGACTCTTGTCTTATTGCTTAAAATTCCAAAAGTTAGAATCAATGGCTGTTAAATGTCCATCACACAGATTTGGTCATATATGACTCTTTGTTAACAGGGGAAGAACCATTACCTACGTGACAAGAACCCAGGGTAAGTCATCAGGCTAGTCATTCTCAGCCACTCTTCTCTCTGACTATCATCTACTGCTTAGAGGCAGACTACATCCTCATAAAGTCATTTTAAGTAATGGTCTCAGTTTGCTTAAATTGGTATTCAAAGACCTGTAGTAGTAGCCTATTGGGGTCACTGAACAATATGGATATTTCAATGGCTTGACGTAGGGCAAGTAGATTATTTAAGTCATGGCCAGAGATTGGCACATTTTCATCACATGGGCAGAAAAAGCACAAGAGACTAAACGTGATTACTAATCATTTTGACCACAACTCGTAGCCTTCTTATGGCCAAATTGAAATGGTTCTAAAAATAAATATAAAAAGCAAATGCATGAGAACACTTTGGAGGTTATGGGGACATTATCAGACCAAACGTGAGGACACACCAGTTCACCTGACACGACTGAATCCAAACATTACACTTTTGATTGTATGTGCATTTTCCTTTACTGTTCACAGCATTTGCCAATAATGAAATCTGAAAATACTCTGGATACATTCAGTAACAATTAAGCGTTTGAGTGAGGGGTCTAAATGGCATCTCCAAGTGGCCACACACCTTGCCAAACTGTGCACAGTTCCTAAGTACATTATTATTTTTTTTAGCTCTCCTAACTTTGTGATTGAGGAACTGAAGCATGCACACTTGTAGTTTTTTGTTTGGTACACAGCCATCACACAATTACTGTTGTTTACACAATCCAAAAACGTTCTATTATTAATGCCAATCTAGGACAGGTGGGCATCATTTGAAAGCTTATTCTACTGCCAGAATGTATTTAATAACTTAGCAAAAACCGTGTTAGGCTTTCACAAGGCACTTCAGGCCAACAGATTGGAATTTTGGTGCATATATTATTGAGTCATGAGTGCATTCAAGTGCTTGTAACTGGGAATCAAAATGGCTTGCCTATACTCACAATAATGTTTTGCATCCCCCCCAATGGTCCAAATGAGGAATCCGTACCCTCATATTCAGATCTAGCCATTAAAAAAGTAAATCTGAACAACCCTTTAACTGGAACAGAATATGGAGAAATATGACCTTGGTGTCCTGTAATCTGAACCAATAACTTTAAAGTTTGTTCACAAACTGTATTTAACACCAAGGAAAAGTTTCACGATGAATTTGGCCCCAACTCCCAACTGTTCACTGTGTCCCCTAAATCAGGTAGGCACATTCCTTCATATGATGTGGGAGCGCCATGCATTTGGGACGAAGTGTATTAACGTAGATATGAAATGCGTTGCATCTTCTATGTTACTTAACGATGAGTTACTGTTCGATTGAACGTTACAATGTGCAAAAGAGGTCTTGTGGTGACGAGTTGCAGAGGTGTCGTGCCTGTTGTTATTTGGGAGCCAACTAGCCAGCAACATAGATGAATTTGGACAGTTTCCATATGTGTCGCCACTAATATGGATTTTACACACTTGTGCTTATTGTTTTTATAAATGCTTTGTTCCTATAACTGTGGTGTCCACATTTTTATAACTGTAATGATAGCGTTATAAACTATAACAATAGCCTACAGTGTCGTTGGAAGAAATGGTTGTGTATGAGGCCTTAGATTTAGCCTCTGAGTGCTGTATTTCCTTTCATTGCATCATGATTTGGCAACATGTTTTTAGATGCCATTTTGAAAGAGGAAGACACTCCGATGTTGACGTTTAGAATGGAGTAATTCAATGGGAGATCAAATGTTATTGGTCACATACACGTTTAGCAGATGTTATTGCAGGTGTAGTGAAATGCTTGTGTTTCTAGCTCCAACAGTGCAGTAATATCTAACAATACACACAAACCAAAAAATTAAGGAATATATAAATATTAGGACGAGCAATGTTGGAGTGGCATAGAATAAAATACAGTAGAATAGAGTATAGTGTGTGTATACATATGAAATGAGTAAAGTAAACATCATTAAAGTGACTAGTGTTCCATTATTAAAGTGGCCAGTGATTTCAAGTCTATGTATAAAGGGGCAGCAGCCTCTAAGGTGCAGGGTTACGTAACTGAGTGGAAGCCGTGAACAGGCAGTGGCTCGGATGGTTGTTGTCCTTTATCATCTTTTTGGTCGTCCTGTGACATCGGGTGCTGTAGTTGTCCTGGAGGGCAGATAGTTTGCCCCCGGTGATGCGTTGGGCAGACCGCACCACCCTCTGGAGAGTCCTGCGGTTGCGGGCGGTGCAGTTGCCGTACCAGGCGGTGATACAGCCCGACAGGATGCTCTCACTTGTGAATCTGTAAAAGTAAGAGGGTTTTAGGTGCCAAGCCACATTTTCTTCAGCCTCCTGATGACTCCTGTTGGCTGAAGATTCGCATAGGTGTGACAGATTATTATTACATTAGAATAGGAACAAAAAAATATAAGAATTTAGTTTCCCACTGACCAATCAGAGAGAGAATACAGTGCCTTCAGAAAGTATTCATACCCCTTGACTTTTTCCCATATTTTGTTGTGTTATAGCCTGAATTTAAAATTGATTAAATAGAGATATTTTGTCACTGGCCTACACTGAATTATGTTTTCTGAAATGTTTACTAATTAATAAAAAATGAAATACTGAAATGTCTTGAGTCAATAAGTATGCAACCCCTTTGTTATGGCAAACCTAAATAAGTAATAATACATTTTACCACAAGTAAAAATGTTGCTAACAAGTCACATAATAAGTTGCATGTGCAATAAGTGTTTAACCAGATTTTTTTTAATGACTACCTTTTATCTCTGTACCCCATACAGACATTGAATATCCCTTTGAGCATTGTGAAGTTATTAATTACACTTTGGATGGTGTATCAACACACCCAGCCACTACAAAGATACTGGCGTCCTTACTGATCAGTTGTCGGAGAGGAAGGAAACCTCTCAGGGATTTCACCAAGAGGTCAAAGGTGATTTTAAAACCAAGCAAAATCCTAGATGAAAACCTGGTTCAGTCCACCAGACACTGGGAGTTGAATTCACCTTTCAGCAGGACAATAACCTAAAACACAAAGCCAAATATACACTGGAGTTGCTCTGACCGTTAATGTTGACTTAAATCTATGGCTCGGGCGGTATCCAGATTGTCATACCTTTTTTAGGGTTGCCCATTTTGTGGAATATTCAGAGGTAGAAACTTTCCGTGGGAATTATTATATATATTTTTTT
Source organism: Thymallus thymallus (assembly GCA_023634145.1). Lineage (NCBI taxonomy): Eukaryota > Metazoa > Chordata > Actinopteri > Salmoniformes > Salmonidae > Thymallus > Thymallus thymallus. The sequence goes on from CM042380.1 coordinate 28,717,080, forward strand.
ATTTAACCGTTTGTTTAACTCGGCAAGTCAGTTAAGAACAAATTCTTATTTTACAGTGACGGCCTACCGGGGAACAGTGGGTTAACTGCCTTGTTCAGGGGCAGAACGACAGATTATTTACCTTGTCAGCTCGGGGATTTGATCCAGCAACCTTTCGGTTACTGGCCCAATACCCTAACCACTAGATAGAAATAAAAACATCTATTTAGTTAGGAATTTAACTTTAATAAAATGAGTTGACTCTTCACATGGGATGATTTCACTGAACAACAAAAGAAAGGGAATATTGAATGATCCATCGCATCTCCCAAAAACGTTTTCCACAATCTGTAAAATGATAGTCTAGAAACTAAAGCTTTGGTTGTCTTCCTCTCAGGCTTCCATGTCTTCTCCCTGGACCTCCTCAATGTCCACCTCTTGAACATCAGACTCTGAGGCCTCATCTTCACTGTCACTTTCCAACCTTGTTGAGGATGGCTCGTTGTCAGGCTCAAAAAGCCTCAAATTTGCGGTGACAATTAGGCTGTTATATTTTACTGTTAATTCAGAAGATTCTGGATCCCTACTTTTTATTTTGTTCAATAAAGAAGAATTACCTGCATCTTCTTCACTTTTTTTTTTTTTTTTTTTGTCGCGCTGTAGCGAAATATACAGTGCATTTCGGAAAGTATTCAGACCCCTTGACTTTTGTTACGTTACAGCCTTATTCTAAAATTGATAGAAAATGTTCTTCTCCCTCATTAATCTCCTCATAATGACAAAGCAAAACATATCACATTTACATAAGTATTCAGATCCTTTACTCAGTACTTTGTTGAAGCACCTTTGGCAGTGATTACTGCCCAGAGTCTTCTTGGGTATGACGCTAAAAGCTTGGCACACCTGTTTTTGGGGAGTTTCTCCCGTTATTCTCTGTATAGACCTATCCTCTCAAGGTTGGATGGGGTGTGTTGCACCACAGCTATTTTCAGAGATGTTCGATCGGGTTCAAGTCCGGGCTCTGGCTGGGACACTCAAGGACATTTAGCGACCCGAAGCCAGTCCTGCTGTGTGCTTTGTGTTGTCCTGTTGGAAGGTGAACCTTCACCCCAGTTAGAGCTGTTACGGTGACCATATTACCAGCGGTCAGGAGTCATGACGCCAGTCAAATTCCACGTGACCGTTTAGTCACGGTTAATAGGTTTCTCCAAGCTCTGATGCTGCTGATGGTCATTAGTAGTCTACCAAACATTCTAACTGCCTGGTACTCAGCACTCTATTGTCCCTCTAATCACTCTGACATCAATGCAAATATAATCAAACACTTCATGAGCTCATGTTGCGTGACATTGCTTCTCTTTACAACAAGAGTATAGCCTACCTGTCTGGCATGAAAATTAAACACGGGAAAAGCATCCTCTCTATTTAAGTACATACAGTGGGGAGAACAAGTATTTGATACACTGCCGATTTTGCAGGTTTTCCCACTTACAAAGCATGTAGAAGTCTGTAATTTTTATCATAGGTACTCTTCAACTGTGAGTGACGGAATCTAAAACAAAAATCCAGAAAATCGCATTGTATGATTTTTTAAGTAATTAATTTGCATTTTATTGCATGACATAAGTATTTGATACATCAGAAAAGCAGAACTTAATATTTGGTACAGAAACCTTTGTTTGCAATTACAGAGATCATACGTTTCCTGTAGTTCTTGACCAGGCTTGCACACACTGCAGCAGGGATTTTGGCCCACTCCTCCATCCAGATCCTTCAGGTTTCGGGGCTGTCGCTGGGCAATACGGACTTTCAGCTCCCTCCAAAGATTTTCTATTGGGTTCAGGTCTGGAGACTGGCTAGGCCACTCCAGGACCTTGAGATGCTTCTTACGGAGCCACTCCTTAGTTGCCCTGGCTGTGTGTTTCGGGTCGTTGTCATGCTGGAAGACCCAGCCACGACCCATCTTCAATGCTCTTACTGAGGGAAGGAGGTTGTTGGCCAAGATCTCATGATACATGGCCCCATCCATCCTCCCCTCAATACGGTGCAGTCGTCCTGTCCCCTTTGCAGAAAATCCTTCTTCTTCCTCCAAACACGGCGAGTGGAGTTTAGACCAAAAAGCTCTATTTTTGTCTCATCAGACCACATGACCTTCTCCCATTCCTCCTCTGGATCATCCAGATGGTCATTGGCAAACTTCAGACGGGCCTGGACATGCGCTGGCTTGAGCAAGGGGATCTTGCGTGCGCTGCAGGATTTTAATCCATGACGGCGTAGTGTGTTACTAATGGTTTTCTTTGAGACTGTGGTCCCAGCTCTCTTCAGGTCATTGACCAGGTCCTTCCGTGTAGTTCTGGGCTGATCCCTCACCTTCCTCATGATCATTGATGCCCCACGAGGTGAGATCTTGCATGGTGCCCCAGACTGAGGGACATTGACCGTCATCTTGAACTTCTTCCATTTTCTAATAATTGCGCCAACAGTTGTTGCCTTCTCACCAAGCTGCTTGCCTATTGTCCTGTAGCCCATCCCAGCCTTGTGCAGGTCTACAATTTTATCCCTGATGTCGTTACACAGCTCTCTGGTCTTGGCCATTGTGGAGAGGTTTGAGTGTGTGGACAGGTGTCTTTTATACAGGTAACGAGTTCAAACAGGTGCAGTTAATACAGGTAATGAGTGGAGAACAGGAGGGCTTCTTAAAGAAAAACTAACAGGTCTGTGAGAGCCGGAATTCTTACTGGTTGTTAGTTGATCAAATACTTATGTCATGCAATAAAATGCAAATTAATTATTAAAAAATCATACAATGTGATTTTCTGGATTTTTTCTTTAGATTCCGTCTCTCACAGTTGAAGTGTATCTATGATAAAAATTACAGACCTCTACATGCTTTGTAAGTAGGAAAACCTGCAAAATCGGCAGTGTATCAAATACTTGTTCTCCCCACTGTAGATGTGTTTTTTTCTACTGCCCCTGTTTCGAGACAGGTGCATGATGGTCCATTCTGAATCAAAACAAATTTCACTCACATACACATATTTATATGTAAAGACAACATTAATTCAAGAATGGTGAGATGGGTGAAAATATTAGCCTATCACTTGTGAATAATATATTTATTATCATTTATAATAGTCCCATCAGGTAGCCTGATTTTCAGATGTGCCCATGTAAACAGGATTAAATCGTTTGTCTTGCAAAGTATGTAAACATTTTAAATGAACTACTATATTAATCTGATTACCCCCAATAATCCATATTATTGTGTGCATTTAACCATACTCACTGAGGGGCTTTCACAGCTTGTAATGATCTTTCAATGCATCATTGTGACGATATTTGATTTTGGTTATTCATGGCAAACTTGTCAGCTCTTTCTTGTCCCAAGAATGTGTGTATGTCGTGACCTTGCCAACCTCCTTAGCAACCGTTTTATTAGTAATGTCTATTCATGCCAACTCCCAGGTTCCTTGTTTGCCTCATCTGAATCTCCTTAGTACCCCTGTCAGTCTTTGGTGTGCTAATTGTTTTATCCAGCTGTATTGTTCTCAGCAGAGCATGAGATTTAAAGCCATTTTTGACAGCAGAGTCACTAATAGAAATTTATCACATTCCGTAATAGCCGTTTCTGTCTGGTTGCTGCCATTGCAGCCAAGGAGGGAGTGGTCTGCCACTGGTAATAAATATCTACCTTCTTTTATATTCTGTTTAATGGAAGTATTTAGCAGGTGGAGAGCTACAAGACAAATTTAGGTTTTAACAGGACAGGGTGCATTTCTCTCAGAGGAACTGCCTCTAGCCATGACCGGCCTTACCCACAGCCACCAAGACACTAAAATGGGAATGTCCAAAAAGTTGATCACTAGTGTAAAACCATCAGCACAACATTAATCTTGTGTACAGATCAAAACCAATTCACCTCATGAAAATGTCTATCTTGATTCTAAACTATCTTATCTGGACAATAGTGCAACATGTTTTACCGAAATATTGTTTATTCTCCAGTTTTTAAACAAGTAATTGACCGAGGCCGGCTCAGTTATTTGAATTCCATTTTTTTTTTAGCTCAAGGCGCAGTTTATCTAGAGAGAAATCAGATCAAGCCTGAACTGTGCGATGCATTTGGGGGTTGTAGTTCCAAACAGGTCAATATTCTACATAGTTTAACGCTGAAAACATGGAAATTAACTACAATGACCATAATCCATTCCACGTATAATTGTCCAGTCTGTGTGGTCATGGAGACGGAGAGAAGAACGCACTATCTAGAGGTCAGTTACTTTGAGGTATTTCTACCTGAAAATTCAAAATCAAATCAAAAGTTTTGTCACATGCTCCGAATACAGCACTGTGAAATGCTTACTTACAAGCCCTTAACCAACAATGCAGTTTTAAGAAAAATAAGAGTTAAATATTTACTAAATAAAGTAAAATAAAAATGTTTTAAACTATAACAATGAGGCTATATACAGGAGGTACCGTTACCGATCTAAGTGATAAAAGTATGCCTTAGTTTCTTTTTTAGAACTATTAAAATAATGATTTGTCAGGCAGCATAAGCCGCAGCTCTATAGAGATAAGATGATGACTTGGAATGAAATAATAAAGACATCAAATAAAACAAATGTATACTGAACAAAAATATAAAATTAACATGTAAAGTGTTGGTTCCATGTTTAATGAGCTGAAATACAGTACCAATCAAGGTTAGACATACCTACTCATTCAAGGGTTTTTCTTTATTTTGACTATTTTCTACATTGTAGAATAATACTGAAGACATAAACTATGAAATAACACATCAAAAAAGAGTTATACAAATCAAAATACACTTTATATTTTAGATTCTTCAAAGTAGCCACCCTTTGCCTTGACAGCTTTGCAAACTCTTGGCATTTTGCCAAATACAATATCTGTTTGGGCTTCTTGCGTCAATTTGTAGAGTACAAATTATGTGCCGGCCCCCGACCATCCGCTCAAGAAAAAAAAAAAATCTCCTAGCGGCCGAATCTAGTAGATGACCCCTGCTGTAAACCATCTGGGCCATGTCCACTAACACCAATCAAGCCAGACAGCAGAGATATTACAGTAGCACGGCTGCACTGAGAATGGATAAATAATTGGTGGTGTGAAAGGATAAGGCATTCTCGCCAATTATGTGTATTGCTGGGGTACAAGTTTTATCTTATCTAAAATAAGATCTGCTCAATTTGTAGTTGATTAGTATCAAGGAATTTTCTCTCATTGTTGTGTATAAAAATAAAAGACTATCCTAGTATTAATCTTTTTTATTTATTTATAAAAAGTAATCCTAACCTTTAATGGGATCTCCGGTACTTTTGAATACTTTTTAGCCAGTAGTTCTGAAGGTAGTGCCCACAAGCCAAAAACAGTTCCCAAAAATGGTCCCCGACCTATGTGAAGATATGTAACTGACCACCTGGATTTGGTCTTATGCAGCAACATTTTGAAATGCTGTTTTTCACCCATTCAGCATCTTTCACACCCTCTTAAGCTTTAGTCCCACCCATCTCGTTTTGCTCTCAGAGCGTTCAGAGCGCACACTTGGTGCTCTGGCTGATGATTTGTTTACCTCTGGATAACATGAAAACAGCCTAACCAGCTCTGCTCGCAACAATTTCATAATGTTTTTTTTCCCAACGTTTACTGTCCCGGGCCATATTCAACGGGTGTTGTACACTTTAGCTCAAGTCATGTAGCTAGCTAGCTAGGTCAACAATTAACCTAGCTAGGTAAACAACGTTTAATATCACACACGTAACGTTAGCTAGTTAAACAACAATGAACAGTGCCAAATCATGTCGTTACTACCCTGCATTACCTAGCTAACATTAGGCTCTAACTAGCAAAGCAAATGGATCTGCGATACGAATAATAACGTCATACATACAACGTTAGTTGGGAGCCAGCAAGCTAACGTTAGCTAGCTAACAGTACACTTTAGCTTAAGACATGTACCTAGCTAGCTAGGTAAACAATGAACCTAGCTAGGTAAACAACGTTTAATATCACACACACCACGTAACGTTAGCTAGTTAAACAACAATGAATAATAATGTCATATACCTAACGTTAGCTAGTGAGCCAGCCAGTTTACGTTAACAGTACACTTTAGCTTGAAATTAAACCACTTTCTTTAAAAATGTGAAACGTGTAATATCTGATAATGTAGCTAGCTAGACTATCTTACCTGTATACATCATCATGCATGATGGACACGTCTCCCTGTCACGGATTTCATGCCACGAATGCCCTTAGTTTGAAGATGTAATGTAATCCGGAGACGTGTTATTGCCATCTCTTTAGCTATCATACTCTTATTCCACTGATTTTCAAAACTCCATCCTCCAGAAAGTGGAGAGCAACACTTATGAAGCTCCACTACACGATACATTTTTTTTTTTAAAGCCGCGTTTGACAGGATTACCAACACAGACTGAGCTAAAATAGACAGAAGCCTTGTTTGCTTCCAGAAAGACTGTGAATGTACAGTCTAGCCTACATGCAGTGCCTGTAATTTATTTGTTTTAATATCATTCTTGTGTCCAATGTTGGCATGTACATTCCGGTTTCTCTCATTCCACGTGCATGTTACACCTTTTCTTCTGTCAAACTCTGGATGTCTTTTGTCTCAGCCACTCGGAAGTCCGTTCCATCCACTCTTTGAGTGTCATGTTTGTCCTGTGCTGTTTGGTGTGTTTCTGTAGTGATTGTGAAAGGCACTGGATGGATAGCATCGACGCTGAAGGCTTGTACCTGTCCACGGAGCAGCATGGGCAGCCACAATGTGAGCTTCCCCACACTGACATGGAGGTACCCATCATGGGGGGGTAAGAACTCTTTCTCTCCCTTGCTTTTTCCCCTTCAGTGGATCCTCTGCCTACACTGGTATTCTTTGGCTCGATATGCCACACAACTGCTGAAATGCAGTCGAGGACACTATAGTAGTAGATACTAGTTGGGTCTACAAGTAGTGGCTAAGAATTGCATGTGAAGCATGGTAGTGTATCAAGAGTCTAAGCTCAGGATGTTTCAAGCAGACATTTTGGAACATGACTCCTGCATCTTCCATTCTATAATGTAGACACTAGGGTTGCACGGTATACTGAAACTTCTGTACCTTTTCAATACTAGAACATGAAAAATGTTTTGGTACTGGAATTTGTTTCGGTACTTGTGTCTCTCGGATCAACTCGATCTGCACAGGTGATGTCTCCTTTTATAGTGCGAGGCAGGCACCGTGCCTGCTCCACTTACTAATTGTTAGCCTGTACTGCATCATGTTAGCTCCCAACTCATGCTGCACAGAAGTTAACACACTTGAATAATGCACACTTTAAAAAAAAAAAAAAAAAAAAAAAAGATTTTGAAATGTCAGAATAATAGTAGCTAGAATTATTTTATTTCTTTCATCACATTCCTATTGGGTCAGAAGTTTACATACTGAATTAGTATTTGGTAGCATTGCCTTTAAATTGTTTAACTTGGGTCAAATGTTTTGTGTAGCCTTCCACAAGTTTCCCACAATAAGTTGGGTGAATTTTGGCCCATTCCTCCTGACAGAACTGGTGTAACTGAGTCAGGTTTGTAGGCCTCCTTGCTCGCACATGCTTTTTCAGTTCTGCCCACAAATGTTCTATAGGATTGAGGTCAGGGCTTTGTGATGGCCACTCCAATACCTTGACTTTGTTGTCCTTAAGCCATTTTGCCACAACTTTGGAGGTATGCTTGGGGTCATTGTCCATTTGGAAGACACATTTGCGACCAAGCTTTAACTTCCTGACTGATGTCTTGAGATGTTGCTTCAATATATCCACATCATTTTCCTTCCTCATGATGTCATCTATTTTGTATAGTGCACCAGTCCCTCCTGCAGCAAAGCAACCCCACAACATGATGCTGCCACCCCTGTGCTTCACGGTTGGGATGGTGTTTTTCGGCTTGCAAGCCTCCCCCTTTTTCCTCCAAACATAACGATGGTCATTATGGCCAAACAGTTCTATTTTTGTTTCATCAGACCAGAAGACATTTCTCCAAAGTATTATCTTTGTTCCCATGTGCAGTAGCAAACCATAGTCTGTCTTTTTTATGGCGGTTTTAGAGCAGTGGATTCTTCCTTGCTGAGCGGCCTTTCAGGTTATGTCGATATAGGACTTGTTTTACTGTGGATATAGATACTTTTGTACCTGTTTCCTCCAGCATCTTCACAAGGTCCTTTGCTGTTGTTTTGGGATTGATTTGCAAGTACGTTCATCTCTAGGAGACTGAACGCGTCTCCTTCCTGAGCGGTATGACTGCTGCGTGGTCCCATGGTGTTTATACTTGCGTACTATTGTTTGTACAGATGTACGTGGTACCTTCAGGTGTTTGGAAATTGCTTCCAAGGATGAACCAGACTTGTGGAAGTCTACAATAATTTTTTTTAGATCTTTGCTGACTTCTTTAGATTTTTCCCATGATGTCGAGCAAAGAGGCACTGAGTTTGAAGGTAGGCCTTGAAATACATCTGCAGGTATACCTCCAATTGACTCAAATTATGTCAATTAGCCTATCAGAAGCTTCTAAAGCCATGACATTTTATGGAATTTTCCAAGCTGTTTAAAGGCACAGTGAACTTAGTGTATGTAAACTTCTGACCCACTGGAATTGTGATAAAGTGAAATAATCTGTCTGTAAACAATTGTTGGAAGAATTACTTGTCATGCACAAAGTAGATGTCCTAACCGATTTTCCAAAACTATAGTTTGTTAACATGAAATCTGTGGTGGTTGAAAAATGAGTTTTAATGACTTCAGCCTAAGTGTATGTAAACTTCCAACTTCAACTATACACACACACACTGTTTCCTGATATTTCTTACATCTCTGACAGGGCAGACACTGAAGAACAAACTTTTTTTTTTTGGGGGGGGGGCTTTAAAAAAAAATCATAATTCAAAATCAAATAGCAAAATGATCCAAGGTATGACCTTAAAACAATTCCATATAGCTTAGTAGAACAGCTACAGTGCTGTTCATTGTTTACGCCCATTTATCGTTGTTCACATCTCTAAATCTTTAGACCCGCCCATCTCTTAAAGAATTCACATTGCAGCATGTGCTAAAGCAGTGAGGTTGTGCTTATGTTTGCCGCGTTGTCTAGTTCGGGGGATGCTTTGACATCTCTGGGAGGAAGGATGTTAACTATTGTGCAACAAAAGAGCGGGTATGTTTAGAGAGCCATCCACTTCCCAGGTTGTTTACACAGGTTGCTCTCCTTGTTTATGTGTTTGCTGCTATGTCTGTGGCTTTTCTAAGGTCAGGGGTCAGGGTGGGAGTTAATGTGACCAATGTCATATGACCCCCCCCCCCCCCCTCACTGCCACAGAACAACAGGGTGACTGAGTCCCAGTGCTGGAACCTGATCGCCTCCCCAGGCTCATATTAGTACAGGGATTACCAGCTCACTCCCGTTCCCCATTCATTCCGGACAGTCACTCGCCCTTATCAGCATCAATCTGACACTCTATTTATCTGACGCTGCACCCAGTTCTGCTTGGCTAACAGAAATGCTCACAAAAAGCCCCAGCCCATCAGCACTTTCTTTGTGGGACCCGGGGCCACAGCTTTCAGTGGCCTGCCTACTCTTCTGTTGAGTGTTCTACTCTGGTTCAAAGTTTCACCGTTGTTGGTTCTTTACCAATTTTTGTTACTTGTAGTTTTGGATCAGCCTCCATGTGGTTTTGCCATAGTTTTTCCACAGCAGCCTCTCCTATGCTTCTTTCCACAAGTTCATACTCTTGAAGAAACGTTTCTTAGCAGGCTCTAGTGGTTTGCAGTGTATCTAGACTTTTCTGGCGTGAAAGTGATTCTTTTTTTTTTTTTTTACTTTGGAAAAGGAAAGATACCCAAAAGCATGGCCTCTTTTAAACTGGATTTTTTGCCTGAGATGATGGTGGACCATTGCTCTTTGAATTCTAGTCCTGTGTAAGTATTTATTTTTTTATTTTTTTTAGCAATAGGTTAATATATGGAATATGTGCTTTTCAGAAAAGGATTTGAGGTTTAGTTTTACATTTTGTTTTGGTGTCATGATAGGGGTAGGCTATAATGTTACATGTTTAATATATTGGTTCCACCTCTTATTCAGCCGTGTGTTTTCAGCTGTATAGACAGATTCTCATTTTCTTGATCTATAGTTCGGTCCATAGCATGTGACTTGACAATGTTTTGCTTGCCATAATGTTCCAGTCCTAAACTTGGTGCTTTTAAATTTGATATGTAGGTGTTGGATGGGAAAATGGTAGAAGAGCAACAGGTGCATATACTCCAAGTGTCCCCCTTTTTTTTTTTTTTATGATTCAATGTCTGTATTCCATATGCAGTGCAGTTACATTTTTATAATTTAGCAGCCGCTTTTATCCAGATCAGTAGTTATTGTACATGTCAGAGGCTTTAAAATAAGTATGTTTGGCAGAGGTTTATGCTGTATACTGTAGACTACATATATTGTGGTTCTGTCAATTTCTCTACAGGGAAATCATTAGGAAAGGTTGTTTCTTATTATTTGTTGATCTTGTGTTTTTACTTTTAAAGGTGTTTTCATTTCATTTCAGCTTAGCTTCGATGTAACATTACACATTAGGGCTTTATAGTGGGTTAATGTGAAGTGAGTAAATAGGCTAGTACCGGTTATTGTCATACTTTTGAAACTAATGCAGGGTTGAGCCAATGGTTAGAGCTTAGGGTTGGGCGGTATCCATATTTTCATACCTTACTACCTTGCCTGTGCCGTACCGGGGTATACGGTATTACCGGTGGTGCACACAAGGGGCGCAATTTTTTTTCTTAAAACAAAAAAAAGCCCCATCCTACCAAAATGCTAACAAGTAGTAAGTTCCAAATAGCGGATGCTAGATAAGTGCATGGACAGACCAAAAAAATGTCAAGGGTTTTTCTTTATTTGCACTATTTTTTACATTGTAGAATAAAAGTGAAGACTTCAAAACTGACAACTTATATGGAATCATGTAGCAACCAAAAAAGTGCTAAACAAATCAAAATATTGTTCAAGGTAGCTTCCCTTTGCCTTGATGACCGCTTTGCACACTCATGGCATTCTCTCAACCAGCTTCACGAGGACTGCCACAGGAAATACCTCTGATGCAGAGGATAAGTTCATTAAAGTTACCAGCCTCAGATTGCAGCCCAAATAAATGCTTCACAGAGTTCAAGTAACAGACATCTCAACATCAACTGTTCAGAGGAGACTGTGTGAACCAGGCCTTCATGGTTGAATTGCTGCAAAGAAACCACCAGTAAAGGACACCAATAATATGAAGAGACTTGCTTGGGCCAAGAAACACGAGCAATGGACATTAGACTGGTGGAAAGTTGTACTTCGGTCTGGAGTCCAAATTTTGAGATTTTGCGTTCAAACCTCAGCCAAATTTAGATGGTTTGGGATGTTGGACCGCAGTGAAGGAAAAGCAGCCAACAAGTGGTTAGCATATGTGGGAACTCCTTCAAGAGTGATGGAAAAGCATTCCAGGTGAAGTTGGTTCAGAGAATACCAAGTGTGTCATCAAGGCAAAGGTGGCTATTTGAAGAATCTCAAATATAAAATATCTGTCTTCACTTTTATTCTACAATGTAAACAACTGCAACTAAAGAAAAACCCTTGAATGAGTAATAGTCCTAACATTTGGCCCCCAGTGTATATCTTTAGGGGGTCACATACACCAGATTGGTGCAGTGAAATGTGTTGTTTTACAGGGTCAGCCATAGTAGTACGGTGCCCCTAGAGAAATTAAGTTTAAGTTAACCAATTTTTCACCTTGACAGGTCAGGGAATTCGAACCAGTGACCTTTCACTTAGGGGCATTTTTTCATATGTAAAACAAACAATATAAGTATTCAGACCCTTTACTCAGTACTTTGTTAAAGCACCTTTGGCAGTGATTCCAGCCAAGAGCCTTCTTGGGTATGACACTACAAGATTGGTACATCTGTATTTGGAGTTTTTCTCCATTCTTCTCTGCAGATCCTCTCAAGCTCTGTCGGGTTGTATGGGGAGTGTCGCTGCACAGATATGTTCAGGTCTCTCCAGAGATGTTCGAACTGGGCTCTGGCTGGGCCACTCAAGGACATTCAATCTTAGTTTCATCAGAACATATAATCTTGTTTCTCATTGTCTGAGAGTCTTTAGGTGCCTTTTGGCAAACTCCAAGCAGGCTGTCATCTGCCTTTTACTGAGGAGTGGCTTCCATCTGGCCACTCTACCATAAAGGCCTGATTGGTGGAGTGCTGCAGAGATTGTTGTCCTTCTGGAAGGTTCTCCCATCTCCACAGAGGAACTCTGGAGCTCTGTCAGTGAGCATCGGGTTCTTGGTCACCTCCCTGACCAAGGCCCTTCTCCCCCGATTGCTCAGGTGGTCAAGTAGGAAGAGTCTTGGTGATTCCAAATTTATTCCATTTAAGAATTATTGAGGCCACTGTGTTCTTGGGGACCTTCAATGCTGCAGAAATGTTTTGGTACCCTTTCCCAGATCTGCGCCTCTACACAATCCTGTCTCGGAGCTGTATGGACAATTCCTTTGACCTCATGACTCTGCTTTTGCTCTGACATGTACTGTCAACTGTGGGACCTTATATAGAAAGGTGTGTGCCTTTCCAAATCCTATCCAATCAATTGAATCTACCACAGGTGGACAATCAAGTTGTAGAAACATCTCAAGGATGATCAATGGAAACAGGATGCACCTGAGATCAATTTTGAGTCTCATAGCAAAGGGTCTGAATACTTATTTAAATATGGTGTTTTTATATTTTTTATATACATTTCTAAAAGCCTGTTTTCGCTTTGTCATTATGGTGTGTGTGTGTGGATTGATAAATGTTTTAATACATTTTAGAATAAGGGTCTAACATAACAAAATGTGCAAAACGTGTATGTGTATATCCTATCACCCTCAAAAGATAATCTATCACTTGATCTTTCTCCTCTCCTTCATAATGCCACTTCCTTGTTTTGGTTTTAGGGACCCTCCAACCCTACCTTCTGGCCTGTTTGGTAATTGATCATCCTATTATCAATAGTTAGCTCACTTATCCCCCCACTTTGGTACCTTTTCAATGCTTAGTTAGCGTGAAATGTTCCTGTCCTATTTGAAAGGTTTTGTACAATCTGAATAACTCCTACTTACATTTGGTTCTGAAATGTTATATAAACACTGAATTTGATCGGTGTTTGAATGAACATGGCAAAATCATAAAAATGCATTCAGAATAGAATTTGCCTAGTCAGATTTGGACTACTTCAGTAGTTTAGACAGTCTTGATTGGACTACTCTGATTTGTGTGGAGGTACAGTAGGTACAGTTTGTCAACTGAAAACCTAGTTGGGTTTGTGCTTTCGCAAATTCAAATGATATTTTAAATGGATTCAATATTGCATGATATCTGTGCAGCCTTCAATATTGCATGAGATGAATCATTGTTTGATGATGAATGATCAGATCTCCCAAGACAAACTTCACATTCAAGATTATTCTCTTTAGAGCTATTGGTCTTAGTTGCATAGGTCAATTCTCTGCTGGAAGTATGCATTTGTTTTCGGATGCAAGTTAGAATGTTCTCTCTGTCACATGGCACCTCTTTCAATTGACACAACTTTACTTGACTACAAGTTATGCAGTGCTTCTGATTTATACTCTACACTTGATTGTACCTTTTCTGCAAAACAGCCTTTGCTCGGAAGATGCCATTTTGTGAAGCTTTCCAGCCACCACTGGGGAAGACTGCTCGTAAATGTAGCTTCTGTTGCCCATGTTCACAACATGTAGCCGTATTTATAACAACCTTTCTCTTCTTTCTCTCTCAGGGCGAAGAAGATGAACGGGACCCTGGACCACCCGGACCAGCCCGACATCGATGCTATCAAGATGTTCGTTGGCCAGATCCCAAGGTCCTGGGCAGAGGAACAGCTGCGGGAGCTTTTTGAGCCTTACGGCGCAGTCTACGAAATCAATGTGTTGCGTGACAGGAGTCTAAACCCCCCACAGAGCAAAGGTGACAGTGCTGTCTTCAGTTCTTCACAAGAGGTGTCCATTACACCCCCCCCTCCCCCCCATCCTATCCAGAATTCCCTGCCTTATTTATATGTATGGGCTGTGTTGCTGAATTCTCTGGAATCCTCTTCCCAATAGCTATAAAACCGAAGCTTCTGCATATTTGCGTGATTCTCTACTTTACTACTCCCTATGCTGCCGCAGCACATCTAACAAGCATGCAATTATGTTAGCACAGCTGAAAACTGTTGTGCTGATTTTAGAGGCGATAAAACCTTTAGACTAGTTGAGTATCTGGAGCATCAGCATTTGTGGGTTCGATTACAGGCTTAAAATGGCCAGAAACAAAACTTTCTTCTGAAACTTGTCAGTCTATTCTTGCTCTGAGAAATTAAGCCTATTCCATACAGAAATTGCCAAGAAACTGAAGATCTCATACAACGCTGTGCACTACTCCCTTCACAGAACAGCGCAAACTGGCTCTAACCAGAATAGAAAGAGGAGTGGGAGGCCCCGGTGCACAACTGAGCAAGAGGACAAGTACATTTAGTGTCTAGTTTGAGAAACCAACGCTTCACAAGTCCTCAACTGGCAGCTTCATTAAATAGTACCCGCAAAACACCAGTCTCAACGTCAACAGTGACGAGGCGACTCAGTTATGCTGGCCTTCTAGGCAGAGTTAAGCTGGGCAAAAGAACACAGACACTGGACAGAGGAAGATTGGGAAAAAAGTGTTATGGAAAGACATCTAAGTTTGTGGTGTTCTGATCACAAAAAATAACATTTGTGAGACGCAGACCAAATGAAAAGATGCTGGAGGAGTGCTTGACGCCTTCTGTCAAGCATGGTGAAGGCAATGTGATGGTCTGGGGGTGCTTTGGTGGTGGTAAAGTGGGAGATTTGTACAGGCTAAAATGGGTCTTGAAGAAGGAAGGCTATCACTCCATTTTGCAACGCCATGCCATACCCTGTGGACGGCATTAATTTGAGCCAATTTCTACAACAGGACAATGACCCAAAGCACAGCTCCAAACTATGCACTAACTATTTAGGGAAGAAGCAGTCAGCTGGTATTCTGTCTATAATGGAGTGGCCAGCACAGTCACCGGCTCTCAACCCTATTGAGCTGTTGTGGGAGCAGCTTGACCATATGGTACGTAAGAAGTGCCATCAAGACAATCCAACTTGTGGGAGGTGCTTCAGGAAGCATGGGGTGAAAAGGGGGGAGGCTTGCAAGCCGAAGAACACCATCCCAACCGTGAAGCACGGGGGTGGCAGCATCATGTTGTTGGCTGCAGGAGGGACTGGTGCACTTCACAAAATAGAATGCATCATGAGGAAGGAAAATGATGTGGATATATTGAAGCAACATCTCAAGACATCAGTCAGGAAGTTAAAGCTTGGTCGCAAATGGGTCTTCCAAATGGACACTGACCCCAAGCATACTTCCAAAGTTGTGGCAAAATGACTTAAGGACAACAAAGCCAAGCCCTGACCTCAATCCTATAGAACATTTGTGGGCAGAACTGAAAAGGCGTGTGCGAGCAAGAAGTCCTACAAACCTGACTCAGTTACACCAGTTCTGTCAGGAGTAATGGGCCAAAACTCACCCAACGTATTGTGGGAAGCTTGTGGAAGGCTACCCGAAACGTTTGACCCAAGTTAAACAATTTAAAGGCAATGCTGCCAAATACTAATTGAGTGTATGTAAACTTCTGATCCACTGGGAATGTGATGAAAGAAATAAAAGCTGAAATAAATCTCTCTACTATTATTCTGACATTTCACATTCTTAAAATAAAGTGGTGATCCTAACTGACCTAAAACAGGGAATTTTTACTAGGATAAAATTTCAGGAATTGTGAAAAACTGAGTTTAAATGTATTTGGCTAAGGTGTATGTAAACCTCCGACTTCAACTGTATATATTTTGGGAATGATTGTTCAAATCCTAGGTTTTTATATCAGCTGTTCGGAAATACGAGACTTGGGTGTAGGCTAGCCTACATAATCATGTCGATCAAATTGGTTGATAGGAAGGGTTCACAAGAGCGAGAGAAACGTGAAGCGACTGGGATGTGTGTTTAAAGTAACATGTGTACAGAACGTGTTCTTTAGTTCTGGGGAAGAGGCTTCTGGGGTGGATACCTTCAGTCACGCAGCCTTTTAATAAAGGAGGCATAGATGGCCCACCAATACTCTGTTCATTTTATAATGGAGTAACATTTACGTTGTTGTCTAACAACTGTCTATATTCCCATTCCAAACAGGTTGTTGTTTCATAACATATTACACTCGCAAATCAGCATTGGATGCACAAAATGCTCTTCACAACATGAAAATTCTCTCAGGGGTGAGTAGGTTTGGTAGTTTTAACTTCCTTAGTAAATCGAATACTTTTCCCAAATTCCATTTTCTCCATTTTGTTTTTTCAGGTTTTCCCTCAAAATCACACTTTATTAAATAGAAAATAACTCAAATGGATGCTCTAAGTCCCCAACAATCGTTAAACCACATTAGGATACTGCTTTTGTGGTCTATATTTTTTTTAGATTTTCGGGTAAATTTACCCTTTTAATTTCAGCTGTTGTGCAGCTGTTTTTTGTAGAGCACATTTGATGATAGAGTTTGTAAAACAAATACTGGAATGATAATGATCTTTCTGCCAGGTAAGCATAGGCTACTTTGTAGTTAACATTTCATTGAGAAGGTTTTTTGGGAAAGCATTTCCATCTACCAGAATCATAGTATCATCATAGTTAATGGTTACACAAAGATGGTAGATGCTGACGCATTCTGTTCATGTCTTACGATAAACTAAAATCATTTTTAATACATTTAGTTGATTCTCTACTAAGTGCAATATTTTTGTATTATTGTTGAATTCCGTTATGTCTGGATTCTGTGATTCCGTCTGCGTTCTCCGGATCACAGATTTTATAGGGCCCTAGAGATGCCAACCACGCATATCCATGTATACCTATCAAGGCAGTCTGTCAGCGCTTCATGCTTCCTTTTAAATTCAATGTTTTTCCTCAACAGATGCATCACCCCATTCAGATGAAGCCAGCTGACAGTGAGAAGAATAATGGTGAGTATAGCTACATCTCTGCAGGCAGGGGAGACTGGTGGATGGTGTGGTAGTTTGTTTTAATGTTGAAGCCCTACGTCTTAGAAGCTGCCGTTGTTGTTGTTACAGATACTCATTGTTTGATGAAACTACCTTTTCTTCTTCATTGTCTCTTTCAGCGGTGGAAGACAGGAAGTTGTTCATTGGAATGATATCGAAAAAGTGTAATGAGAATGACATCAGACTTATGTTCTCGCCGTACGGACAGATCGAGGAATGTAGAATACTACGTGGGCCGGATGGACTGAGCCGTGGTGAGGCAGATTCAGTTCACCTTTCATCCTCATCGTCATCCACACACACACCTTTAACAAGACGCACCCAAACACGCATACACATTTACTCAGTTATACTATGAGTACTAGTCATTGTTTTAACATTAATCTCTCTACATGGGGTGCATACTGTACACTCCGACACATTCTCTTAAATAGTTACAAGTCATTACTTTCATCTGTCCTTGTGTACAAATCCCACACGTCTTGCATACAAATCCTCTCACAGAAAATATGCCAAGGTTACATCACTTGATCTTTCTAGATGTAACATATTGACTAAATTCTAGTAATTGATGATCCAATAGCATGCTGCAATTTGGGCTGTATGCTTTCCATTATCTGTTTCTAAATGCTGTTAAGATTCAGGACCGTGTATGTCAACCATTTACGAGTTGTTCCCCTTCTGCAGGATGTGCGTTTATCACTTTTACAGCAAGACAGATGGCACAGTCAACAATCAAATCCATGCACCAATCACAAACTATGGAGGTAAACATTGAACCTGCACACTTCTCATCCCTCAGAAACAGAGAATCTACACTGAACAAAAATATAAACGGAACATGTGTTGGTCCAAAAGATTCCAGAAAGGTTCCATATGCATTTTTATTTTTATTTCTCAAACGTCTTTACATTCCTGTTAGTGAGCATTTCTCATTTGCCAAGACAATCCATCCACCTGACAGGTGTGGCATATCAAGAAGGTGATTAAACAGCATGATCATTACACAGGTGCACCTTGTGCTGGGGACAATAAAAGGCTCTTATAAAATGTGAAGTTTTGTCTCACAACACAACGCCACAGATGTCTGAAGTTTTGAGGGAGCAGGAAATTGGCGTACTGACTGCAGGAATGTCCGCCAGAGTTTTTAATGTTAATTTCTCTACCATAAGCCTCCTCCAACATCATTTTAGAGAATTTGGCAGTACGTCCAACTGGCCTCACAACCGCAGACCAAGTGTGCGAGCGGTTTGCTGATGTCAACGTTGTGAACAGAGTACCCCATGGTGGGGTTATGGTATGGGCAGGCATTAGCTGCGGACAATGATCGAAATTGCATTTTATTGATGGCAATTTGAATGTACAGAGATACCATGACGAGATCCTGAGAACCATTGTCGTGCTTTTCATCCGCCGCCATCACCTCATGTTTTTAGCATAATAATGCACGACCCCATGTCACAAGGACCTGTACACAATTCCTGGAAGCTGATAATGTCCCAATTCTTCCATGGCCTGCATACTCACCAGACGTCACCCATTGAGCATGTTTGGGATGCTCTGGATCGACGTGTGCAACAGCGTCTTCCTGCCAATATCCAGCAACTTCGCACAGCCATTGAAGAGGAGTGGGACAACATTCCACAGGCCACAATCAACAGCCTGATCAAGTCTATGCGAAGGAGATGTGTCGCGCTGCATGAGGCAAATGGTGGTCACACCAGATACTGACTGGTTTTCTGATCCACGTTCTTACCTTTTTTGAAGGTATCTGTGACCAACAGATGCTTATCTGTATTCCAAGTCATGTGAAATCCATAGATTAGGACCTAATGAATGTATTTATATCGTCGGAAATTCCTTAAATGAACTGTTACTCAGTAAAAAAATTTTTTTACTTTATTTATCCAGGTGGCCAGTTGAGAACCAAGTTCTCATTTACAACTGCGTCCATGTTGCGTTTATATTTTTGTTCAGTATAACATAACCTGTTGTTTTCCTCTATGCCTTACTTATATGATTGGCTGCCTCAAGGGCCCATTACTCAAGTAATGCCGTTTTAGAAATTGCTGTTATCGTGTTAGAGGAATATAAAAGATTGTTTTTCAAATGACACCATTTGCTGTCTGTCTCGACTTTTTAGGGCTGCTCGTCTCCCATCGTAGTGAAGTTTGCCGACACCCAGAAAGACAAGGAACAGAGGCGCATCGCCCAGCAGCTTCAGCAGCAGATGCAGCAGCTCAACGCTGCCTCAATGTGGGGGAATCTGACCGGGCTCAACTCTCTGGGCCCACAGTATTTGGCAGTAAGTGACCACCTCCTCCTGCACCCTTCCTAGCAGAGCTTTAGGAAGGCCTGTGGCTTAAAGCCCTTGTTAATGTTCTAGTTTAGAAATTGACTGATTTTTTTTTAGCTTCACATTTCCAGAGGTAGGTGTTTAGGACAAAGCTTTGCTTGTTGTTTTTTTTGTGCTTGCAAGCAAATCAAGGTTTGGGCTGCAATTGGCTACAATCTCAGGTTTGTTCTAGAAAGATGGGTTACATTAAAATGGGACACAAAATGCACTGCTGTTTTGGCAGATTGGGTTAGATGTCTCTAGATCAGGGGTGTCAAACTAATAGAGGTCCGGAGGGACGCACTGAAAATGTCTTATTTCATCGCCGTCAAAATTGAATGTAGGTCCATTATCATTTCTACACAGTTTCAATTTGGTTTTAATTATTTAAAAGTATATTGAGTTCGCAGTGTGGTGCCAGGTAAACAACCACTCCCTCAACGTCAGCAAGACATAGGAACTAATTGTGTACTACAGGAAACGGAGGGCCGAACACGCCACCCATCCACATCGACGGGACTGTAGTGGAGTGGCTTGAGAGCTTCAAGTTCCTTGTGTCCACACCACTAAGGAATTATAATGGTCCACACACACCAACACAGTCGGGAAGAAGGCACAACAACGCCTCTTCCCCCTCAGGAGGCTGAAAAGATTTGTCATGGGCCCTCAGATCCTCAAAGTTCCACCGCTGCACCATTGAGCATCTTGACTGCCTGCAGCACAGCTTGGTATGTTAACTGCTTGGCATCCAACCGCAAGGCGCTACAGAGGGTAGTACGTATGGCCCAGTACATCACTGGGGCAAAGCTTCCTGCCATCCAGGACCTCTATACCAGGCGGTGTCAGAGGAAGACCCTAGAAATTGTCAGACTCCAGCCACCCCGCACGGCAAGCAGTACCGATTAGGGTTGAATGGCAGAAACCCGGATAATGACATTTACTGCCCAAAATCACTTCTAGAAACGGGTAAATTATAATAAATAATTTATATGAACAACGTGAAATGGAATAAATCTTGCTTCTCTGCGGTCTTCTCTCTGCGTGATCAATCATCAACGCTCATGTTGGGGACAGACAGCCCATCTCCGTAGGGAGCGCAGTTCACAATGCATGTAGACCTATCATCTCATCATGGTAACTTTTGTTCTTGTGACAGGTAGGCCTACATTTGCTGCCTAATGCTATAGTCATGTAAAGACCTGAATGCATGTCTAATTTACACATCTCTATCTGGCTTTCGGGGGTCACCTTGTTGTTTTCTTATGGATGGATACTTTATTGATCCCCGAGGGGAAATTTCTTTATCAAGCAGCTACGAAAAACACAGGGCAGGTGCAAAATGCCAGAATGAAAATAGCATCAGGCTTGATTTTTCGATCCGAGCCAGACCGAGCCGATTTCTATGCTTTTGAATGACTCTTCCTGCTTTGGTGGGAAATACTGGGTTACCCAGGAAAAAAGTAATTTATTCTCGGGATGGAAAATAAAATACCAGGAAAATCTTCAATCCTAGTACCGATGCAAGTCTTGACCCAACAGGACCCTGAACAGCTTCTACCCCAATTGTTTGTCCAGGTATGCTATTTGGTTAACTATTAAATGTTTTGTTTATTTAACTAGGCAAGTAAGTTAAGAACAATTCTTATTTACTATGACGGCCA
This sequence comes from Thymallus thymallus, assembly GCA_023634145.1. Taxonomy (NCBI): domain Eukaryota; kingdom Metazoa; phylum Chordata; class Actinopteri; order Salmoniformes; family Salmonidae; genus Thymallus; species Thymallus thymallus. The sequence goes on from CM042380.1 coordinate 28,738,252, forward strand.
AACCTGGACGACGCTGGGCCAATTGTTCGTCACCCTATGGGACTCCCAATCACGGCCAGATGTGATACAGTCTGGATTCGAACCAGGGACTGTAGTGACGCCTCTTGCACGTTTTGCTGCTACTGTTTATTATCTATCCTGTTGCCTAGTCACTTTATCCCTACCTACAGTGGGGAGAACAAGTATTTGATACACTGCCGATTTTGCAGGTTTTCCTACTTACAAAGCATGTAGAGGTCTGTAATTTTTATCATAGGTACACTTCAACTGTGAGAGACAGAATCTAAAACAAAAATCCAGAAAATCACATTGTATGATTTTTAAATAATTAATTTACATAAGTATTTGATCACCTACCAACCATTTAAGAATTCCGGCTCTCACAGACCTGTTAGTTTTTCTTTAATAAGCCCTCCTGTTCTCCACTCATTACCTGTATTAACTGCACCTGTTTGAACTCGACACCTGTCCACACACTCAATCAAACAGACTCCAACCTCTCCACAATGGCCAAGACCAGAGAGCTGTGTAAGGACATCAGGGATAAAATTGTAGACCTGCACAAGGCTGGGATGGGCTACAGAACAATAGGCAAGCAGCTTGGTGAGAAGGCAACAACTGTTGGCGCAATTATTAGAAAATGGAAGAAGTTCAAGATGACGGTCAATCTCCCTCGGTCTGGGGCACCATGCAAGATCTCACCTCGTGGGGCATCAATGATCATGAGGAAGGTGAGGGATCAGCCCAGAACTACACGGCAGGACCTGGTCAATGACCTGAAGAGAGCTGGGACCACAGTCAAAAAGAAAACCATTAGTAACACACTACGCCGTCATGGATTAAAATCCTGCAGCGCACGCAAGGTCCCCCTGCTCAAGCCAGCGCATGTCCAGGCCCGTCTGAAGTTTGCCAATGACCATCTGGATGATCCAGAGGAGGAATGGGAGAAGGTCATGTGGTCTGAGACAAAAATTGAGCTTTTTGGTCTGAACTCCACTCGCCGTGTTTGGAGGAAGAAGAAGGATGAGTACAACCCCAAGAACACCATCCCAACCGTGAAGCATGGAGGTGGAAACATCATTCTTTGGGGATGCTTTTCTGCAAAGGGGACAGGACGACTGCACCGTATTGAAAGAGGGATGGATGGGGCCATGTATCGCGAGATCTTGGCCAACAACCTCCTTCCCTCAGTAAGAGCATTGAAGATGGGTCGTGGCTGGGTCTTCCAGCATGACAACGACCCAAAACACACAGCCAGGGCAACTAAGGAGTGGCTCCGTAAGAAGCATCTCAAGGTCCTGGAGTGGCCTAGCCAGTCTCCAGACCTGAACCCAATAGAAAATCTTTGGAGGGAGCTGAAAGTCCGTATTGCCCAGCGACAGCCCCGAAACCTGAAGGATCTGGAGAAGGTCTGTATGGAGGAGTGGGCCAAAATCCCTGCTGCAGTGTGTGCAAACCTGGTCAAGAACTACAGGAAACGTATGATCTCTGTAATTGCAAACAAAGGTTTCTGTATCAAATATTAAGTTCTGCTTTTCTGATGTATCAAATACTTACATCATGCAATAAAATGAAAATTAATGACTTAAAAATCATACAATGTGATTTTCTGGATTTTTGTTTTAGATTCCGCCACTCACAGTTGAAGAGTACCTATGATAAAAATTACAGACCTCTACATACTCTACAAGTAGGAAAACCTGCAAAATCGGCAGTGTATCAAATACTTGTTCTCCCCACTGTATATGTACATATCAACCTCAATGACCTCGTACCCCTGCACATGGACTGTACTGGTACACCATGTATATAGCCAAGTCATAGTTACTCATTGTGTATTTATTCCCTGTGTTTGTCTATTTCTCAATTTTTATCCCTGTATTGTGGGAAGGCCTGTATGTAAGCATTTCACTTTGTCTACAAATAATGTGAATTGATTTTTAAATAAATAATCACAAACCACCTGCGAGCCGGAGTGGACGACCTCGAGGGCCGTATGTTTGACACCCCTGGTCTAGAGCATTGCTAACTGGAGGTGATTTGACATTGTTTCCATTGATTGAACATTTATCATTTTTTTGCCTCGTAGGAAGTAGACACATTATCGGCTTCTTCTGTCTTCTTTTTGCCATTTCCTTAATGCTTTGACAGGTTAGATGAAGAGCCATTTTCTACATCCAGCCAGCTCCCTCCCTCCCTTCCTTCCTTGCTTGTGTTTGGTTGTGTTGCTGTGTTTCTAGACAGATGTTAGAGATTTATATTTGCATCGTTGCTAATTTATCTATGTTGGATGGCCATCTAGTCTCAACTCATCTAAAGACCCGATATGTTTTCAATTGGCTTCTCTAATTCTGAGTGGGGAGTGGATCTCCTGACCCTCCAATTATGTGGCCAATCCAATATACTGCAGAGCTCTCTACAATGCTGTTAGTGCTGCTCCATGGGTGTGCTGTGAAAATCTCTTATTTTTCTTCACTGTCTTGACTTACATTTAGATCCTCTTAACTCTCATTTCATCCCACCTTACTTTTTATTTTTTCTCTCTGCTATTCTTTTCCTGAAAGCACAGTCCTGGATGCAGTCCTGACCTTTTGTGTTCTCTGTTTTTGGTGTAATGTCCTAGCTTTATTTACAGCTCCTCCAGCAGACTGCCTCCTCTGGGAATGCCCTCAACAACCTTCACCCCATGTCTGGTATGTCAGGTAAAAACAACGACATTCCAACCCCCCCCCATTCTTACACCTGCACGCTAAATGTTATTTTCCTCCCCATCAAACTGCAATCTGTAATATGCCTGGTGACGATGTGATTCATCATTCTCTGCATGCCTGAGCTCAGAGTAATCTGTTCGGTGTGTTTGTGTCAAATCCTGCTCCTCGTATATTAATAGAATTTTGAGCTGAAATGCGCTGCCACCAGGAAACACAAACTGGTGTTTAAAAAAACAAATCTGTTTTCTAGCAGTGTGTCTGCTGCACTAGTTAATCATGGCCAAAAACTGAGCAATTAATGTTTTAATTCCTGTTTTGTATTTTTTTATTACAATATGATAACCACGGGATATGTCGTGGGGCAAGCTACAATTATTAACAACGCCTGCTTTAACTTCATGTTGAAACTTGATCCGAGTTGATTCAAAATGTTTACCCAAGTTAGCTCATTATCCCACTTCTTAACTTACCCCACAGGTCACTGCATTGTCGTATCACAAGCATTTCACTGCACCCGCAATAATATCTGCTAAATGTGTGTATGTGACCAATAAGATGTGATTTGCTTTCTGTGCGTTTTGGCCAGTGCTCTAGTTGTTGATTGAGTTGCTCTAGAAGTTTGTACTTTTGCCTCATCTTGTGTTGGAAAGGTACCTGCAACTCTCTGCTTTAAGCTTCAAATGCTGTCAAACAAAAACATTGATCGCATGATTTTAGTTTTCGACTCAGTGTGGCCTATATATTGACCTAAGCGAGATCTAGGTTCCATGGACCTTATTAAGTCCAGGTTATGCTTGTGTCTCAGGGCTGAATGCCATGCAGAACCTGGCTGCTCTGGCAGTGGCAGCCAGTGCCACACAGGCCACGCCCACGGGCAGCAGCGCTCTCACCACCTCTAGCAGTCCCCTCAGCGTGCTCACCAGCTCAGGTACGGGTACTGGACAGCAGGCACACTCATCGTGGGACGCCTACAAGGGTTGGTCACTTTTTTATCTCTCACCCTTCCACCTGTATGTATCTTTAACCTCTATAAACACTGTTGATTGTTTCTCATTTACTTGTGCTCCTGTTGCCTTCCCATCCCTAGTCTTTGCATCCCAAGTCCTACTAGCGGAGTCAAATGGTGGTGTTTTTCCTCTTAAGTGATTAATTGTTTTGGGGTTGACTCATCTCCACAGCAGGATCGTCACCCACTTCCTGTAACAACAACTCTGTGAACCCCATGGCCTCCTTAGGGGCGCTGCAGTCCTTGGCCGCAGGGGCAGGAGCTGGCCTCAACATGGGCTCACTTGCAGGTTAGCAAGGCTCAAGCATATTTATTAAACATATTTGTGTTCATTCATTTACCACCAACTATATTTCCTCAAATGTGAAGCATGCATGATACATATACAAGGTATTCTAGTCCTAATCTTGTAACAGAGCTTCTGTGTCTAGGGATGGCAGCCCTGAACGGCGGTCTAGGCAGCGGGGGCCTGTCGAATGGAACTGGTAGCACCATAGAGGCCCTTACCCAGGCCTACTCTGGGATCCAGCAGTACGCTGCTGCTGCCCTCCCCAGCCTCTACAACCAGAGCCTGCTCTCCCAACAGAGTGTCAGTGCTGCAGGAAGCCAGAAGGAAGGCAAGTATGGAGATGGGGCATAAAAGGGTTGGACTGTGGGAAATAACGCAAATGTCTGTTCTATAGGAATCCCACATGCTACGCTGTGGTTGCTGTTTGAATGTAGTACTAGTACAAGGGATATTAAGAGCTTAGTTATAGGTTAAATAATGTGTGACGTGACCTTTTAGTGTGGGATATTGATGAAAATATGTATTGTCACCTGCTGAGGGTTCTGTCTTGTTTTAAATATGCTGCAACAGCAAGTGACAGTCGGAGCACGGGTAAGATTTAATTGCAACACTGAAATGTTTTTACAGTACTAGTTGTTGAAAATTTCATTTTAAAATGAGCAGAAATCCGTATCAGAAGGCTCCATTTTGAAATGCTATAAATCTGTCAAACAAAATTGTTGCCTCTGGTTTAGTTGTATCAATCTTGTGTCAGACGCTTTAATAAATGATTTCCTGCTCTCTTAAGGCCCTGAGGGAGCCAACTTGTTCATCTACCACCTCCCCCAGGAGTTTGGAGACCAGGATCTGCTCCAGATGTTCATGCCCTTTGGCAACGTTATTTCCGCTAAGGTGTTCATTGACAAGCAGACCAACCTCAGCAAGTGTTTTGGTAAGCTGGAGGATGGGGTAAACATCACTAATACGGCTGTGTATACAGTCATGTGAAGAACTAAGTACACCCCCTGGAAAGTTATTATTATTTTTTTACATATTTGGACAGATTGATATGTAATCTTCACTTCAACACAAAAAAAAATATAGAACTTTCCAGGCGGTGTACTTACTTTTTCACATGACTGTATATAGTGTGTTCTCATTATGAAGGCAAGGATTGATTTATATCTTGCGTATGACTTTCATCTGGATTCTCTTACAGGCTTTGTGAGTTACGACAATCCAGTCTCATCCCAGGCCGCCATTCAGTCGATGAACGGTTTCCAAATTGGTATGAAGCGGCTAAAGGTGCAGCTAAAGCGATCCAAAAATGACAGCAAGCCATACTGAGTGCTTTATCTCTCAGTTGGACTTGGTTAGGAAATGTTTTTTTTCTTCTGGTAAGTTGAGTGTGAAGAAGAAACTAAAACCCTGCTGCATACCCCTACCCTCTCCTAAGTCTTCCCTCATTACCACTTCACTGGGGTCACTCTTTTTACTCTCTGTATTAACAAGCAGAAAACTAAAACATTCAAAAGTATATGATTTTGCTCAACTGAAACTAGATACTTACACCCTGTTTTTTTTTTGTTTTTTTAACATAATTGTATATTTTTTATTTAAGTTAAGGTGTCATTAGTTTGCTGTGTAAAAGTTAAGTCCTAATGATGTTGCACAATGACAGCCATTTGCCGAAATATCCCCTTGATTTTTGCTCCCAGCACCACCTAATCCTGACCCCTGACCCCAGTCCAAATTAATCCCAGCATAACCAAACCATCCCCGTGGTTGCATTCTTAAACTGATACAGTACATTAGGACACTGAGCGTCATACAGAGCTTTCCAGAAAAACGTTTTAAAATCAGGATGGACAGACCATGCACTGGATAATGGCAAGAAAACAATAGCTGTTTACCAACTGCAATTATCTACATGTACGCAATGTCTGACGTCACTCCAGCGGATAAGCCACTTTATTTTTTAAGTTTCCTGAAAAATCTTTGACGCAGTACCAGGAATACATTACATACAGTAGGCTTTTACTTATTATTTATATTTTTGTTTGTTTGTTTGTTTTTATTTATTTATTTATTTATTCAACAACCAACAAGAAGCTTGAATTTCTGTTCTCAGTGTTATATTTTGGAGGAACGTATAATTTTGTGCAACTCTGAATTAATTGATTTGTAAGACGTCAGCAGTATTGCCTTGGAATGGTTTTGTGAGATATTTAACTTGCAAACCTCTTGATTTGTCTCCGGACAATGTCACAACGCCACACCCTTGCTTCAGACATGTCGTGTAGTTTATGGGTGAAGTAGAAATACTTCACCCTCTTTTTCAATTGATTATCTGACAGAGAATATGGGTGCCTGCATCATTAACAGATACTATGCTGAATGTGTGTGAAGGGAGGAGTAATTGGTATTTAATTTCCTTTCTGTTTTTAGCCGTCAGTTCAAGTCGAACATCAGTCCTTCTTCTAACACTAAATGGAATATCACTTGGCATTTTAAGCTTGCAGCAATAGTGAGTGTCCTTGAAAAGATGTTTGAAAAAGTTTGGGCCTTTTTAGAAATCTTAACGTTAATCCGACTCGTCCTAAATTATCCAATCAGTCTCTACTAATTACTGATGCAGAAAATAAATCTACTTAGATATTACTATTTTATTTTATACATTTTTATCCTCCGTGTTAACCCAAATGTTTTATAATTATTCATCATCAGCAAGTTGAAGTAGTCTGCTCTACCTCCCAGAGCTGGTTAGTTGAGACTACTCCCTAAAAATACTGGCTTCCCTGCAGACTAAAAACGCTAGCATTTCATGATGGGTGACGTTAAATAAATGTTAATCACTACGACACACACGGTAATCAGTTTAAGTGTTTTTATAGAAACGGAAAGAAACAATTGTCCAGATGATGTTTATTACAAAACTATTATGCCTTTTCTATTTTTATAGAGTGTCGGAACTATTTACTGCCTACATTATTTATCTGAATTGAAATGATTGTTTCAAGAATCTTCAACAGTATTTTGTAGAATCCTGATGTCACTTTGGTTACATTTTAAATATGTGAGGTTTAAACTACTGACCTGTGTAGCCTTATCAAGTGTTTATTGTTCATGTGCAACAAGTGACCATTTTGTACGGAACTGTCAATGAGTAGGATTTGCCAGTCCTGCTAAAGATTTCAAAACTGTAGTCCCCTTGCATTTTTAAGAATGGAACATATTACAGGGAAAATCTGTATTCATTTGAGTTCAACCTAGATGCGTGCCTGTTTAAACTATCATTTCCATGTGCAGAACAATACCAATTGAAGAAAAAAAAAAAAAGGCTTAACAGGGTTACTGCAGGGTTAAGTCCAGGGTATTTGCTGCCATTTAAAATAAGTCCAAAGACTGAATCTCAACTGATGGGGGCACATAGTTGTTGTACATGAACTAAACCATCACTGTAAACGTCACTGTACATCTCATACATTTTGTTTTGCATGAAAGGCATCGTTTTGAGTAAGCGTACACAAGTGGAACGCTTAAGAATAGCAGCAGATTAGGGTAGAAATAACGTGAAGATGCCAAACACTCACAGATAAGTGGTTTTGTTTACAAAGTGAAACAGACTAATGTAGTCTTAGTTTATAGCTTAAACTTTTTTTTAACTTATTTGTTACATAAAATGTCGGCCTTTACTTACCCTTTCTGTATTGACAAACTGCCTCCTTATTTAAAAAGAAAGTTACCTCCTTGCCACTTAAAGTGCAGATACTGTACTTCACTCAGTTTTGTATTGTGCCCTCGAGAAAAGCTCCTTGGATGTACGTTCGCTGCATTGCATTGCATATGATGGAATTATGAACAGATAAAGCACAGAACCAAAAGAGGAATGTCGACTGAGATTAGTTAACGATCAGCTTTCATGGATTATTCTAGCAACGTGATAAAGCACAGTTAATCTAATATTGCTGGCGCATAACCCAGGTGACTATCATTACAAGCAATGGATATAAAAAATTATTGCTATTTTTACAATTAGTAAGGAAATTATAAAAGCACACTGGGACAGACTAAGCTAAACTCCTTGGGAGGATTATTTTCTGAAATTGGAATGCTACTGATAATAAAAAAAAAAAAAAAATGTTAATTTTTTGTCTACTGTATTAAAAATCCTCTAACGTAATACTAAGTCAAATGTTGACTGTACAGTAGCAGGTAGTCAAGTGTGGTGTCTCTGTGTTGTTGTTTGTGTCCTGTAAGTTCTCACTTCAATTCTCTGTTTTGCATGTTGCTTGTGTTCCCCATCTGTCCTTTCGCCTCTTCTGTCTCACATTAAATGTTCTGTGTATAGATTGTGTATCTGTTAGTGAGCCTCCCTCCCTCCCTCCCCCATGCAAAGATAATCATTCACGATTCTCTTTTTCCTTCCTTCCTTTTTCCATTGTTGTTTTAACCTACGTTTGTCTCCCTGTGTTTTGTTTTGCTCTAGATATCTCCGTGCCCGTTTGTTCATCGTTTGCCTAGCATGTTGACGTGACGTCAAAAGTTCATCGTCCAGTTCGTTGTCTTCTGCACTTCTCTTGACACCTTGAAATGTTCACCTTTTTTTTTGTACATTTTTGGAGTTTATCGGAAAATGTTTTTTGTTTGTTCTGTGTTTCTCTTTTGTCCAATAGGGTGCGCTAGAAAGACTGCCAAGAAAATAAAATGTGCAAAAGCTACATGAGTATTGTTACAAGCTGAACAGATAAGTCATTTTTCTAGAACTTACTGACATAACCACTAGATTTTTCCAAATCTGTTTATTTTTGTTTGGTTTAATTTTAACTTGATAGTAGACTCATTTATTTTTTCCATTAGGTTTTGAGCAGTCTTCCTAGCACCCCACCCCCCCCTCACTCTGTTTTGTCTGAAAGCAACCAATCAATTTATAGAAACGACTTTTGCGTGTGGGTGTTTTTTCTCTTGTTCTAAGTTCTAAACTTTTTTTAGGATGTCTTTGGTCACATTTTCCTAAACTGGTGATGACTTTGTAATTTTGTGCTAGGTTAGTTGGCATGATGGTAATTTTTGGGGAGTTTCTATTGAGTGACAACGATATACACTTGAATCACCGTTTTTGTCTTTCAGTGTGAAATCATCACAGGCACATAATGTTTTAATTTCCTTTTGTGTGGAAATCCTCCTTAGTCTGAATAATAAAATATACAAAATGAGTAGAATTGAGTTTCTTTTCACAGTTAAATATATATTTAGCATGCACGTTTTTTTGTAATTGCACTGAAATCCTCAGCAAAATGTGATTTGAGTTTTGTTTGTAGAATTTAAAAAAGAATGAATAAACTAGTGCCAAACAATGATGTTGATAACATTTATCTCTTACACGTTACCCTCTGAAGTTAAGATCTGGGCAACAAAAGGAAGTGTTGGTTTCTTTTTCAATGTTGATGTGGTGGCTTGTACCTTGTAGGTTTTCGTGTGTTTAGACTGATTTTAGAGACCTATTTTATATTAGGACTTGAGATGAAGTTAGTTGGAATTATTTAGATTTTTCTGTAGTTGAAGTAGTCCCCAAACTACATCACACAATAAAATCTCATGCATTAAAACCAGGTTATAAAGCATGTGCCCTTAAAGGCTTATTTGTTGGCACTTTGGGATTAATTCTGTTGGGTTGGGAGTGTTTTTGTGTCATAAAGGCTAAACAATACCTTTTTCATGCAGGTCCTGAGAAATGTATTTTACTCCCAGAGAGCACAGGTTTTATTAGCTTACCTTGTCTTTAATGTAGTTATTGCTTTGGTACAGTCTGTAGCATGTGAAGTGATGCTTTATCTGACCACCTGATGTTAACTTCTGGCAATGTTAAGTGTGTGTCGTTGTGTATTAACCTCATCAATTTGCTTTACTTGGGCAATATGAATCCCTTCTACTGTCATCATTTCAGTGGTCCACATGTATACAAACCATTGTCTTCGCAGTAGTTAAAACATGGCTCCATCCCTGTTATTTAATATCAGGGCCCTCTTCTCGAAACAGGGTTGGGCTTCCAACAGCATAGAACTGTCACATGTTCTGTACTCAGAACTACCCTTTAGAATTATTTTCACCATTAAAAAAACAACAACACTTCTCTGGGTTATTGATCTCCCGTTGTTAAAAAAAAATAATGTGTTGGATTGAATCTCCTTAAATTAATTGACCCGTTGAAAAATTTTAGACATTGTAATTGGATTGACTAGACTCGTTTAATTTTAATATTATCATGTGACAGATTGTATTTCCAGATTTGTCAGCTGCTAGGTCTGAGTTTAAATGTGATCCTAAAAAGAAACCTGTTGGATATTTTGAGCATTCTTATTGGTAGAAAGTTACTGATTTTGTATTTTAACATTTGGTTTGTACAGTTTTTGCCTTTAGTATTAGAACAAAGGTATATGTCACAATGTGACATAGAAATTCTGTGAAGTCTCCTTTGGTTGAATTCAATTAAAAGCTTTTCTTTCTATATGTTTTGTTTTTTAAAATGTTGTGATTTTCCTGTAAGGCATAGACATTGCAATTTTTTTTATTAGATGGTCAAAACAGTTGCTTATTTAATAATTTCTGTTAGATATTGTCTCAAATGTTTTGGAATAAGGATAACATTTTGTCTCCACAGGTGTGAAGCTAAGTGCACACTCGATAAGCAGTCATTTTGTGAGGCAAAATTGTGATCCCTATTTGGTTGGTTGGTTGGTTGGTTGGTTGGTTGGTTTATTTATGTACAATTAAAATGTTTAAAGATTCATATTAAAATTGTCTTTTCCCTTTTCTCTGAAATAAATATGAAGACGTGTTGAAATATGTGCGTCAACTAGAAAAGGTATATTTCCTGAAGAACATTTTTGCTTGCGTCAAAGTAAATTTCCTGGTAGGGGAACGCAGCAGTATCACAGCTGACAGATCCCTGTTGAGAGCCAGTCATGCCTCAACTGCAAGTTTATCTAAATTCTTTACATGAGTACACCTACTGGTATCTTGATTTCCTGCAATTTGTAAAAGCGGGAAGCTTTTTCTACATAGGCTTAGGGTAGGCCCATTCACCTGTAGGGTCGTCAGACACCCACCATTTGGCATAAGTATGGCTTCCATTATAATTGCCATTGGACAACCTAGAGAGAGGCCTGGCTTGCAAGGTCAGATAATTTCGGAAGCATGGGCCCTGGTGCTTAAAATGACCAGACGTGTTTGTCTTTTCCTCCAACTTACAAAAAGTTAGGGGCAGGTTGGAGCGAGCAAAATGAAGACTAAGGACAGGCATTTCAAAGATTGCGTCACTGGAGTCTTCTGTTAGTTATTATAAATATCTCTGCCAATGCATATAAAAAAAGAGATCACACAATCTTGACAAGGAAATGGTCATTCAGTACAGTAATATCCAACTAAATGAACAATTCACAACCAATTCAGTGTTTTGTCAACCCTCTGACTCATTATTTGACCTGCTGTTATTCCCCCCCCCCCCCCCCCCCCCCCCCCCCCCACACACACACACACAGAGGTGTCTACAGACAGTGTTCTGTTTGCTTTTGCCAAAGTGGTGAGAGGCTTGAAAAAGTCCTCATGGGAACCTACAAAAATATATTAAATGGAACTTATTTTACTTGACAGAAAATCCGGGGAATGTAATGACTGCAACACCTAACATTTACATGCAGTATGGCGCTGACTTGGAGGAATGGATATGTGGAGATGCTGAGAATGTGTTGGAAATCACAAGCACATGTGAAAATTCCTGTCCTTAATCAAATGGGGAGGTTGTTTACCCACATGTCGACTAATCTAAACTGGTCAAATTATTCGTGCAATTTATTATCTCTGGAATAGAGCAAGCTAAGTTTACACATTAGCTAACCATTAGCCGGTTTGGCTACATGGACAAGCTTGATGAGTCTGTTCTTGAAATCCAAAGGCAAAATAGCAGCTTTCATGAATGCGTCTCATCTGTATAAAATTGGTCGCAATTTAATGTATTGAGCATCATCTTGGTGTGTAAACAATTTATAGCCAGTGAATAGTTACACAACAAGCTTGTATTTCAGACGGAATGAACAGGATCAATCTCTCCCTGAACTAACTGACGAATCTGTCATTCAGGACTTCTGTGTCCTGCTCGTCATCGAAGTTCTCAGAGCATCAAATTACCATCAAGGTACAATATATCCACTAAATTATTATGTATTACTTCATATTGATTCTAGATTACAATTATTACTGTGTGATGTCTGATCAAGTCATTTGAAGAGAACACCTATCATAGAAAAATATGAAAGAATCAAAATAACGCAATTTCTGCTCATGTTCCCCAGCAGTTATATACCACAGACGTCCTTATCCAGACCCTTGTGGCCAGAAGTGTCCTATATCAGCCGTGACCACAAGGAGAGGCAGCACAAAGGTGGGGGAAAGGATGACCGATGTACACTGATTGTTGCTTTCTGAATGCATTCTCAGTTTTGATAAAGTAGTACCTACATTAAACACACAAAGACTATTTACGATAAATAATTGTCCTCTAAAACATTTTAAAACAGGCCTATTTTGGACTGAAAAGTATGTGAACCCTTTGGAATTACCTGGATTTCTGCATAAATTGGTCATAATTTGATCTGATCTTCATCTTAGTCACAACAATAGACAAACACAGTCTGCTTAAACTAATAACACACAAACAATTATATGTTTTCATGTCTATTGAAAACTGTGTAAACATTCAGTGCAGGATGGGAAAAGTATGTGAACCCTTGGATTTAATAACTGTTTGACCCACCTTTGGCAGCAATAACCTGAACCAAAAATGTTCTGTAGTTGTGGATCAGACCTGCACAACGGTCAGGAGGAATATTTCGACCGTTCCTCTTTACAAAACGGTTTCAGTTCAGCAATATTCTTGGGATGTCTGGTGTGAACCGCTCTCTTGAGGTCATGCCACAGCATCTCAATCAGGTTGAGGTCAGGACTCGGACTGGGCCACTCCAGAAGGTGTAGTTTCTTCTGTTGAAGCCATTCGGTTGTTGATTTACTTCTGTGTTTTGGGTCGTTGTCCTGTTGCATCAGCTAACTTCTGTTGAGCTTCAATTGGTGGACAGATAGCCTTACATTCTCCTGCAAAATGTCTTGATAAACTTGGGAATTAATTTTTTCGTCAATGATAGCAAGCTGTCCAGGCCCTGAGGCAGCAAAGCAGCCCCAAACCATGATGCTCCCTCCACCATACTTTACAGTTGGGATGAGGTTTTGATGTTGGTGTGCTGTGCCTTTTTTTCTCCACACATAGTGTTGTGTGTTCCTTCCAAACATCTCAACTTTAGTTTCATCTGTCCACAGAATATTTAGCCAGTAGCGCTGTGGAACATCCAGGTGCTCTTTTGCAAACTTCATACGTGCAGCAATGTTTTGTTTGGACAGCAGGGACTTCTTCCATGGTATCCTCCCATGAACACCGTTCTTGTTTAGTGTATTGTAGGCTCATCAGAGATGTTAGCATGTTCCAGAGATTTCTGTAAGTCTTTAGTTGACACTTTAGGATTCTTCTTAACCTCATTGATCATTCTGCGCTGTCCTCTTGCAGTCATCTTTGCAGGACGGCCACTCCTAGGGAGAGTAGCAACAGTGCTGAACTTTCTCCATTTCTAAACAATTTGTCTTACCGTGGACTGATGAACATCAAGGCTTTAAGAGATGCTTTTGTAACCCTTTCCAGCTTTATGCAAGTCAACAATTCTTAATCTTAGGTCTTCTGAGATCTCTTTTGTTCGAGGCAAGGTTCAGGCAATGCTTCATGTGAATAGCAAACTCAATTTTTGTGAGTGTTTTTTATAGGGCAGAACAGCTCTAACCTACATCTCCAATCTCGTCTTGTTGAATAAACTCCAGGTTAGCTGACTCCTGACTCCAATTAGCTTTTGGAGAAGTCATTAGCCTAGGGGTTCACATACGTTTTGTAACCTACACTGTGAATGTTTAAATTATGTATTCAATATGGACAAGATAAAAACAATAATTGTGTTATTGTGTGTTATTAGTTTAAGCACACTGTGTTTGTCTAATGTTGTGACTTAGATGAAGATCAGATACAATTTTATGACCAATTTATGCAGAAATCCAGGTAATTCCAAAGGGTTCACATAATTTTTCTTGCCACTGTAGACATAAAATATCAGCCTAGGGCTAAATAAATCTTTAGATTCAGTGTTTTTGTATTTTACTGTGTCTAAACGATCACTCTCTCATGGCCTTTCAGTGGTTCTAGAAAATGTGAACACTCTTCTTGCAAAGGAAGACTATGGAAGACTTTTTGCAGTTGTCCACTTTGCAAGTCGACAGTGGAAAGTGACAAATGAAGACCTGATCCTCATTGAAAACCACATTGATGCTGAATGTGGAACCGGATTAGACTTGAGAAGGTCTGAGTGTCTTACATTCTTAATGTTATCACTATTTGGAAAGGACACATTTTCCACACGTGCCAAATCTTTTTAGCCTGGTCCCAGATCTTTTTATGCTCTTACCAACTCCACTGTCATTGTCATTCCAAACATCTGTCAATTATTTTATAGATATTACAAAAATTACAGTTCTTAAACAAAACATATATATATATATATAAGTATTAACTGCAATGCTGGTAGACCCTATCAGCAAGTGCAGTCTTTTATAGGCAAACAATTATAATCCTTGTATCTAATAGGTGCTGCTGGTTGGTGGAGAAGAGTTCACGCTGATTGGAAGGCCCCTACTCGGGTAAGTTTTCGGGTATATCATCTTAACTCGGGGGGGAAATTATGCATGTTTGGGTTTTGAATGTATGCAGTAAGGCGTAGAAATATGACAAAAAATGAGAGCAGTATATTCTAACAGCCATTTCCCCCTCCTTTCACATGTAGTCGTGATTTGATCAGAGTAGAGGCAACTGTCATTGAGAAGACTGAATCCTGGCCCAAAGTTCACATGCGGTTCTGGAAAAGACACAGATACCAGAAGAAAATAAGTATTTTTTTATTTATTTTTTAAAAATGTTTTTCTTGATATTTAAGCAATGAGGTTAAAATAGTCTCAAAATGTGTAGTGTACAAATCAAAGCTAGCAACAACACTTCCTTTATTCCTATGACATGTATTTGAAATGTTTTAATTGGGAAACAATCTAAACAACAATACTGTAATGTAAATGTCAAATATAATTCCCCTGGGAGAATTGTCAGCATGTGTAGGTAGCTATCAGAAAAGGAATGGGTACACTACGCCCTTTTTAATTAAGGGATACAGAGTAGGATGATCACTGGATCATCATTTCTAAAATTCTCTTTTTAGATTCAGTGAATGACCTACATTCCTCAGTCCACACATGCCAATTACTGCTCAAGTATAATTGGACATTGTTTTCTTGGAGTAAACAGGAACATTCAATCTCTACAGAGAGCGGAAATTCCCCAGGATATCACAACAGAAAAGAGAGGCACACTTGAGGCCTTGCATTATATAGTAGCATTTTTTCATTAAGTACATGTTCAAACATTCTGTTTTCATCCTCCGAAGTAAATTCTGTAAAAGCAATATGAATAATCTTTTTCAGAATAATGCTACATATAAGTGTGGCTGCTGCAAGGCTAACTATTGTATTTTCCTTTTTCAGTTATTGTGCAACCACAGACAGTGCTTGGATCAACACAATTGAAGTTGCTCCCAGATTGACATGATGCTATATGTTTTGAATTGTAAATAAACTTTTGGCCAGTGAATGTGCCACTGAAATTGGGAACACGTGCTCATTATGAAAATATAATGGGAAAACCTATTTATGGACAACATTTGGTATATTTCAAGTGAATCTTTATAGATGTACCTTTTTTTATGTATTCAGATGTGTTGTAGAAGTACTATTAAAGCAATCTGTCATAGGTCAATTGTTTATGAATCCGTTATAAAGTCGGTGAAATCCAGGTGCAGTTTCTCGCCTATATGACAAATAGCCATATGATATCATGTTGCAGAGTGGAAAACTTGAGGTATTCCAGCCTGTTCTCATAGACTATACATAACATAGTAAACGAAAAAGTTTTCAAAACTTGGTCCCTTTCAGACAAGTATTGTGAACTCACTTAATTTCTGTGTAGTGTGAACACTCCAAAAGAACTCAGACCCCTCAAAAGAGCCCCCGAAGGGATCCGAACTGAGACCATCTCGAGAGGTGGTCTGAGTTCGGTTCGCCTGAATTTAAGCGGTCCGGTTCCCTTTTCTTCCAAGGGTGATTGGTCAGTGTGGAAGGATGTCGAGGTGGATGGGTGGGTGTATAATGTGAACGTCTAGCAACCCAAAGGTTGCGTGTTCGAATGTCATCTCAAGCAACTTTTGTATTTTAGCTAATTATCAACTACTTACAACTTTTTAGTATGTTAGCTAACTGTAAATGTGTAACCTAACCATACCAATTGTAATACGTAACATATAAGAAATGGATAATGGACATCCACAAATGAATACACACCATACAAAACACAACATATCACACTAATTTGTATTTGTTTACTATGTTACATCTACCCTTGAGTCCAGGTTGCTATTCACTAGAGCGGGTTCTGGTACAATCTCTCACAGCTCGTGGAACGCATCGAGTATGAATTGGAAACTTTTATGGTTTTGAATGTTGAATTTGATGACATTTAATTAACAACATCCAATGGATAAAGAAACCAGGTCCACCAATTTTGGTCTATCAAGAACTTTGAAAAGGACAGGCAGCTTGTCTACGAGAACGGTCAGGATAGTGATATTGGGCCAAGCGGCTGTTGGCAAAACTGGTAAGCATGGAGACACTTTTGCATAGAAACAATCGTTTCGTTTCACACGTGCAATGGCTAACAAAAGTAGTTTTTTCATAAAACTCATTTTTCATTTCGTATTTTACAGCAATGACTGTGCGATTTATCACTAGAAGATTCATTGGCGAGTATGACCCAACGCTTGGTAGGTATTCAGAGGGAGAGGGATTGCGTCGACTTTAATCCGATATGTCATTCCATGCGTAATGACGCAGTGTAGCCTTAGTGCTTTAAGGACTAATAAATAATTGGAATGAATATAGATATGGATCATTCTGTCAAGTTTGATAAACAAAATGCACGTCTTTCTGCAGAGACCGTATACAGACATGAGATGTCTATTGGTGGTGATGTGGTACAATTTGAAATACTGGACACAGCAGGACAGGTGAGCATGTTTGACTTTAACTAACAGTTATACAATCATCCTATGAAACAATCTAAATTGTTTTGACAATTCTATCTAACTAATCACCATTAAACACTCATGTTTCTGTCCAGATTCAGAATCCTGAGTATTCATTATAATGTAACCATGGTCAGCAGTTTGAAGACCTATGTGTTACCAGTCAATTGGCCGTGTGATTTCTGCAAATGCAATCCACTCAATAATATACACTGAGTATACAAAACATTAAGAACACCTTTCCATGACATAGACTGACCAGGTGAATCCAGGTGAAAGCTATGATCCCTTATTGATGTCACTTGTTTCAACCACTTCAACCACTTCAATCAGTGTAGGTGAAGGGGAGGAGACAGGTTAAAGATCCTAGTGTTCCTAATGTTTGGTATACTCAGGTATAGTTTTTTATTGATCTATGATTTTTGTGTTGTAAGGAGGAAGATGCCCTGCTGGTGGAAGAGAAGATTAAGTGGGGAGATGGATTTGTCATTGTGTACTCTGTAACAGACAGGTGTAGCTTTGACGAGGCCATACGCCTCTGCTTTCTCGTCAATCACATCCGCTCCTCTTCAGGCGCCCGCAAGTCCAGCCCTGAGCCTCCACCCATAGTTATTGTGGCCAACAAGAAGGACCTTGAGTTTGACCGAATGGTGAGCACTGAGGATGGAGATGGCCTGTCTCAGGTCCTAAAACTGCCCTTCCATGAGATTTCAGTGCGTGACGGATGGGAAGAGACAGCAGGCGTCTTTAGTGTGCTTTATGGAGATGTGATCCAGCAACTTGACACTTCCCCAGCCTCATTCCGCAGGAGAGCAGTCTCCAAGCTGATGGAGAAGATCCCCAGGATCAACTCCAATACTCCTGGCACCCCTGGCCACAGCTTCAGCTTCAGCTCATTCAGGGACTTCCTGCCTGACTGAGCCGGATGGGTTGGTGCTCTGAGCAGTGGCTGTGATTTGGGTATTCACAGGGGAAATGTGAAACATGTTGTTTTGGCAGCGTGCCTCTCTAGAATAGCTCTATAGAAAGTGATAGACTTGGACTACTGGATAAGAGACTTGGACACATTAGATCTGAAAGTGGATCTAGCAACTACTGTAGAATGTCATTCTATTAACATTTTGGGGGATAAGATTTAAATCAAGAGTGATACAATTCTGTTTGTTTTTTGATGAGACATGGACAACAAGCAACAAACTAAATATCAAAACATTAGAAATAAAATGTAACTATTTGTTGCAGTATCATGTGACTAAAATGAACATTCCGCAGATGTTCTTAATTTAGTAGACAGAGAGTATACAGCGGGTGAAATAAGTATTGAACACGTCACCATTTTTCTCAGTAAATATATTTCCAAAGGTGCTATTGACATGAAATGTTCACCAGATGTTGGTAACAACCCAAGTAATCCAAAACAACCAAAACAAATACGTTCAGAAATTAAGTTATGTGTAATAATGTGAAATGACACAGGGAAAAAGTATTGAACACACTTACTGATATTTATTTAATACTTTGTACAAAAGCCTTTGTTGGTAATGACAGCTTCAAGATGCCTCCTGTATGGAGAAACTAGTCGCATGCATTGCTCTGGTGTGATTTTGGCCCATTCTTCCACACAAACAGTCTTCAAATCTTGAAGGTTCCGTCATTTTAATTACTGATAGTTTTCAGCTGTTGTCTTGGCTTTCCATGCCTTTTTGCACCTCCCTTTCTTCATGTGTTCAATACTTTTTCCCTGTGTCATTTCACATTATTACACATAACTTAATTTCTGAACTTATTTGTTTTGGTTTCTTTGTATGTATAGATTACTTGGGTTGTTACCAACATCTGGTGAACATTTCATGTCAATAGCACCTTTGGAAATATATTTACTGAGAAAAAAGGTGACGTGTTCAATACTTATTTCACCCACTGTATTTCTGAAGGTAGAAGAGACAGGTGTAATCGATCTTTCAGGCGGTAAAAAGCATTACCAGCTTAGATGTTGAATGGCACGACAACGGGTCTCAGGATCTCGTCACAGTATCTCTGTGCATTCAAATTGCCATCGGTAAAATGCAATAGTGTTCGTTGTTCGTAGCTTATGCCTGCCCATACCATAACCCACCGCCACCATGAGGCACTCTGTTCACAACGTTGGCATCAGCAAACCACTCGTCCCCACATAACGCCATACACGCTGTCTGCTATCTGCCTGGTACAGTTGAAACCGGGATTCATTTGTGAAAAGCACACTTCTCCAGGGTGCCAGTGGCCATCGAAGGTGAGCATTTGCCCACTAAAGTCGGTTACGACGCCAAACTTCAGTCAGGTCAAGACCCTGGTGAGGACGACGAGCACGCAGATGAGCTTCCCTTAGACGGCTTTTGACAGTTTGTGCAGAAATAATTTGGTTGTGTAATCCCACTGTGTCATCAGTTGTCTGGGTGGCTGGTCTCAGACGAGCCTGCAGGTGAAGAAGCCGGATTTGGAGGTCCTGGGCTGGCGTGGTCTGCGGTTGTGAGGCTGGTTGGACGTACTGCCAAATTCTCTCAAACGATGTTGGAGGAGGCTTATGGTAGAGAAATTAATATTAAATTCTCTGGCAACAGCTCTGCTGGACATTCCTGTAGTCAGCATGCCAATTGCAAACTCCCTCTGAACTTGAGACATCTGTGGCATTGTGTTGTGTGACAAAACGGCACATTTTAGTTGGCCTTCTGTCACCAGCACAAGGTGCACCTGTGTAATGATGATGCTGTTTAATCAGCTTCTTGAAATGCCACACCCGCCAGGTGGATGTATTATTTTGGCAAAGGAGAAATGCTCACTAACCGGGATGTAAATACATGTGTGCACAACATTTGAGAGAAATACACTTTGAAATACGCATGAGCTGAAATAAAAGATCTGGGAAACGTTCCATACGCACAGAAACATGGGACCAACACTTTACATGCTGCGTTTATATTTGTGTTCAGTATAGCATAAAAAATGCAGATTCTGAGGTTTCCAAGGTTTGCCAATTATCTTGAATTGAAAAGATTAGCTTTATTTCAAAATATCACCATTTCCAAGAGTAAAGCTGTTCCATGTGCTCTACAGGTGAGCAAGCGGAAGCAGATAGCCTACAGTAACATAAACCATTTTACATTTTAATCAAGGAGCTGTTTTTGCCCAATTTGGCTGCGTTTACACAGGCAATCGAATTCTGTTCTTTTGCCAATTATTTGCAATATCTGATCTTTTCCCTGACGTATAAACAGTAAATCCATATATGAGACCTCGGTCTGGATACTTAGATCCGTTTATTTTTATCTGGTGCCTTTTGACACAACTAGTACCTCTTATTGGATAGTACTGGGAGGGGAAATCCACCAGATGGCAGCAGAGGACAAGTAGAATTTCAACAGACGTGTGTGTGTGTGTGTGTGTGTGTGTGTGTGTGTGTGTGTGTGTGTGTGTGTGTGTGTGTGTGTGTGTGTGTGTGTGTGTGTGTGTGTGTGTGTGTGTGTGTGTGTGTGTGTGTTGTAATGCCTCAATTCAGGTCTTTAGGATTTGTATTCTAGAATATATAAATCCTTAGATGGCAGCATAGGCCAACTAATAGCAAAGGTTCCTTTACAACAGGCAGTTTGAAGAACCCTTGGACAAAGGTAACTTATGTATGAAACTGAATTGATACAGACTAACAGACATTATTTGACAGACTGACAGAATGTTGACCATTAAAAGGACATTACACTCCAAAAGTAATGTCAGGGGCCTCCCGAGTGGCGCAGTGGTCTAACATGCTGCACACCGCTCGGGTCGGATGCTAAATTGCTAAATTGCCATACATGTTGAATGCTTTTCGACCTGTCCCCAAATTAATATAATTGGTTCAGAGTTTGTTTTGATATTTCAACCTGCGTGTCATGATCGTGTTTGGTGTGGGTGGATAAAATCAACTAGTGTGCGATGGTGCGTGCGGTTTGGTGCAAGCTGCGTTGCTACAGATGCGGGTTTGAGCGCACAATTGGCCCAGCGTCGTCCAGGTTAAGGGAGGGTTTGGCCGGCCGGGATGTCCTTGTCCCATCGTGCTGTAGCGACTCCTGTGGCGGGCGGTTGCCAGGTGTATGGTGTTTGTCTTCTGGTCGTGGCACAGATGTAGGATCTTCATTTGAGCCAGTTTGCTACAACAGAAAAATCATCCTGCAGCAACAGGAAATGTGAATTATTACGTTGGTTATAATGAATGGACATTTTTCATCTGAAATTACTAAATGGGAAATGACGAACTTCAGAAGTCTTTTTAAACTTTAAATTTAAACCTCAAATTTCTCCTGCAACAGGGTGATCAAATTAAGATCCTATATCTGTAACAGAGTGGCATCCATGATAGAAGCACATCTACAGGTATGTTCTGAACTTCTTAAAAATACCTTTACATATGTCTTATAAACAATTGTAGATTCCAAGCTTCCACTATATAGATCTTGAGGATACTAAAAAAACGTTATTTTATGTATCTTGTAACAAATACATGTCCCTATGTCTTACATTTCTGTGAATCTGTGGACAAAAGCAATATATGATAATCATTTTTTTCTCTCTCTCCCTCTTCTGATTTAATTGTGCATTTTTAGGAGTGTGTCTATTGATTTCCGGCTGTATTTATTATAGGATACAGGCATTATAACTTGGACTTGGACATAAACAATGTTTAACAACTTTTTGATTGATGTTTGCCATGTACTCACTATATCCCAAAAGTATAGTCAATACACACATTCATTAACATGACAATTGTGCCTTCCCAGTAGGTTCTATCAGTGGTGTAAGGCAGGGGTTCTCAAACATTTTAGCGCCAGGGACCCCTTACAGGGGAGAACATTTTCCAAGGACCCCCTTATAATCTAAATACTGATTAAGCAGATGCTTACTACCATCTGTAGTCTTAGATGCCATTGGAACTATTTTAATTCTAAATCATTTCAACCTAAATAATTCAGACCTGTTTCATAGTGATAAACAGAAACACATTTCAATCATGTTAATATCACTTATATACTTTTAAACAGAGTAATTGTATTAAAATTGCATTTGGACTCAACTTGACAGCATTCATACTTTAAGTAATTTTTCAGAAAATGAACAGTAGCTAGCCTGGCATTTACAATTACCAGTATAATGCTGAGTAAGTGTTTCAACTTTAAAATAATAAAAATATTGCTCCTTATTCAAATCATTGGCAAAACGCTCTGAACAAATCATAAGAGAAGTTATCAACAGTGTTACAGAACACATCACAGTAATTAAACCTATTACTTTAGAACATGTACATTAGGGCTATACATCACATTCTTATTTCACACAGTTCACAATAACTCACGTGATGAGCTCACCCTAATGAGATGGGTGAGCCTGTCTCTCACTACACAGTTCATCCACTCTTGGAGGGATGGATGACAGGCAGACTCAGATCGTTCTCCACATGCAAAAGAGCTCTGTACTTAGTCTTCATTGCAGTCAAAGTTGAGAATGATGACTCACAGATGTCTGTGGTAGGAAAGGGTAGCAATATTCTCATTGCCTCGGCAGTGAGTTCAGGATACTCATGTGAGAGGTAGGGCCAAAAATCAGCAAAAGACACCTGCTGGAATCGGGCCTTCAATGTCCTATCAGAGGATGTCCAACAGCTCCTCTTCTGCCTTACCAGTAAGGCCACTTGGGGCAAAGGGATCCTGCACCTAGACCCAGGCATCGGTGTTCACATCGGAGAAGTATGAGTTGAAGTGCTCGCTCAGTGCAGTGAGGTGAGAGGTGGCTATCTCGCTCCCTATAGCCACAGACAATTTATTCGCGGACCCCCAAGCAATGGGACCCCACTTTGAGAACTACTGGTGTAAGTTATAGTGCTAACCATCTTCACTGTGGCTCTATGAAGGCAGTCCATTGCCAGTGTTTCAAGTTCTCCCACACTGTATTCTATCAGCCCACACTGTGATGGCTCTATAGTGAAGACACTGACAGCGTTTGCAGTGTGCCTTGCTCATCCATATGCTTTCATATTGCCAGGATGGAAAACTGCCTTGGGCCTCAACACTCTTGCCAACTTCCAGTTTATAGTGCGCTTTTACTGTGCAGCCTGGTGATTGTCGATTTCTTTCAAAAAAAGGTCAGATCGAAACTGATTTAAGTGAGGACTCAAAACACCTGCTAACCAGAGAACAGGCTCAACTTAATTAAACATGCAATACAGTATTTTTTTTTTTTTTTTACAAAGTAGCATCTTTGGTTATCAAATAATATCTCAGATGTAAACATACCACATACTGTAGATTTGTGCGCACTGGCACCTACTTGTTACAAAACCAAATTCATGATTTTTAGTTTATTCACACATTCATGATTTATGCTTTCATTCAAGTGAGAGAATATTCAGACACTTTGGATTTCAGTTTAATGATTTTACTCTCCAACTCTTTGTCCTTTAAAGAATATATATTGGGGAAGAAAAGTGTTGAATTAAGTTAAAAGAAGAAGAAGAAGCATGAAACATCTCCAGAAGATACATGTTGTTTGGTCCTCCATTCCATATCCTCTGGGACTCACTTTTGAGAAGTTCTATCACATCTACCGACTTAGCACCCGAGGGACTATAGGCTACTCTGGGGGACCCCCTGCTGTGTGTATGTGTGTCGTTATGGGTGCTATAGGGGCACAGTGGCAGCAGCAGTGGGAGTTGTATACGGCTGTGGTTGTAGGGGTATTGAAGGCTGGAGGGATTGTGGGGCAGGAGAGGTGGGGGTCAGGACAGTGGGGGATGTCGCTGTAGGATCAGTGTGAGCTGTAGAAGCAGCTACATGAGAGGCTGTAGATCCTGCTGAGGAAGAGGAGGAGGAGGAGGAGGTTGCAGATGTAGAATCCTCAGAGGGAACTATGGTGCTTTGATCACGACGGGTCCATCATTCCCAACAATGTTTACCATGTTTTCCCTCTCAAGCTGATTGGGTTTTGGGGTGGTTTACACTTCCTCGTTCAAACAAATAACTAGCAACGTCTGAAAGCTCGAACCAGATTTTGAACGAAAGCTAACATTATTGTGCATCTATCAGCATTGTTTTGATGCTGTCCTAATATGGACACAGTATCCAAGCAGATACTGAAAGGTTATGAAGAAATGGCAACAAAAAAAAGAAGAACATTCTCAGACTTTTTGACTTTAGAACTATATTGTAAAAATAAGCTGTGTAAGACGTCTTTTTCCCTTAGAGGTTATGACTGACTCACTGACACACAGTAATGTGAGGAGATAAACTACATACTAAAAAATGAGGGTTCCTCAAGGGTTCTTTGGGAAGGGTGATGGTTCTACGTGGAAGGAACCATAATGACTCAAAGAACCCTTTGAACTCTTCAATGGTTCTTTACAGTTCATAAAATAATTTAAATATAGGGGAGGTGGCTCATTAGAATATTTTGGTTTGCGCACAGCACCCACGAGTGAGTGTCATTCCAGTTTATCTAATGTGTTGTTCCATTACATGTTATATATGGCTACGGCCAGTGAAGGTGTCTTGTACGGCCTTGGGTCAATTGAGAACACTTGACTAAATCAGCCTTATTCTAAAATGGATTAAATTGTTTTTTCCCCTCATCAACCACACAACACCCCATAATGACAAAGCAAAATCTGTTTTTCTGAATTTTTTGCAAATGTATATAAAAAAAAAAAACACACATTTACATAAGTATCCAGACCCTTTACTCAGTACTTTGTTGAAGCATCTTTGGCAGCGATTACAGCCTAGAGTCTTCTTGGTTATGATGCTACAAGCTTGGCACACTTGTATTTGGGGAGTTTCTCCCATTCTTCTCTGCAGATCTTCTCAAGCTCTGTCAGGTTGGATGGGGAGCGTTGATGCACAGCTATTTTCAGGTCTCTTCAGGGATGTTCGATTGGGTTCAAGTCTGGGCTCTGGCTGGGCCACTCAAGGACATTCAGAGACTTGTCCCGAAGCCACTCCTTCGTTGTCTTGGTTCTGTGCTTAGGGTCGTTGTCCTGTTGGAAGGTGAACCTTTGCCCCAGTCTGAGGTCCTGAGCACTCTGGAGCAGGTTTTCAACAAGGATCTCTCTGTAAGTTGCTCCATTCATCTTTCCCTCGATCCTGACTAGTCTCCAAGTCCCTGCCCTGAAAAACATTCCCACTGCATGATGCTGCCATCACCATGCTTCACCGTAGGGATGGTGCCAGGTTTCCCACAGAAGTGACGCTTGGCATTCAGGCCAAAGAGTTCATTCTTGGTTTCATCAGACCAGAGAATGTAGGTGCCTTTTGGCAAACTCCAAGCAGGCTGTCATGTACCTTTTACTGAGGAGTGGCTTCCGTCTGGCCACTCTACCATAAAGGCCTGATTGGTGGAGTGCTGCAGAGATGGTTGTCCTTCTGGAAGGTTCTCCCATCTCCACAGAGGAACTCTGGAGCTCTGTCGGAGTAACCATCGGGTTCTTGTTCACCTCCCTGACCAAGGCCCTTCTCCCCCGATTGCTCAGTTTGGCTGGGCAACCAGCTCTAGGAAGAGTCTTGGTGGTTCCAAACTTTTTCCATTTAAAAATGATGAAGACCACTGTGTTCCTGGGGACCTTCAATGCTGCAGACATTTCCTGTCTCTGAGCTCTACGGACAATTCCTTTGACCTCATGGCTTGGTTTTTGATCTGTCATGCACTGTCAACTGTGGGACCTTATATAGACATCTTTGTGCCTTTCCAAATCATGTCCAATCAATTGAATTTACCACAGGTGGACTCCAATCAAGTTGTAGAAAGATCTCAAGGATGATCAGTGGAAACAGGATGTATCTGTTTTTTATTTGTTATAAATTATGGAGCATTGTGTGGAGAATCCATTTTAGAATAAAGCTGTAATGTAACAACATTTGGAAAAAGTCAAGGGGTCTGAATACTTTCCGAATGCACTGTATGGTCGTGGCAATCATAGTATTTTGATCTCACAATTGATCTCAGACCAAATATGAAATCATCATCGTGCTTTACGTCAAGAAGATCCAGATTGAATACAGTAGTTCTAGAAGTAATTTTAAACAACATACAATTAACTCTTCAGCATTGCATTGATCTCATTTTCCCATAATAATACACGAAACAGGTTCACGCACACTGCCAGTAGGACTTCCGCTTTCTGGCTGATGTGCTACGTAATTAAGATGCATTATGGTGTCCCTTTTAGGACACTCTCCGGTCACCAAAGCATGCCGAGGTCCAAAGCTCTCATTAAGAACGGGTCACTGTGTGTTTCCATGCATGGGGCTTGGACTACAGAACAAGGTGTAGGTTACCTTGAACAAGGTGTAGGAATCATGGACTGTATGAAATCCTTAATGGAAATAATTGATCATGCCTATGCCACCTTTTTGTGAATATTCTGCCCATATTTCACACCACTCTATGCCTAATTTAAAACGTACGAAATCCTCTACATCCGGTTGAAGAGCACCGTCTCACTAAATCTTTGATGATGTCAAAACAGACACCCCAAACATCTGAAGAAAGTATGGTGTGAAACGTGATATTTCCATCCCCCCTTTCTATCAATACGGCACTTAAACTAGACCATTTGTTTGTAGCATTTACAGGTGTCATATTCAGCATGCTGATTCATTAGAACACACCCCCATTGTGGCGGAAACACAGGCTGCTGGTGAAGCCTGTGTTTGTTCTGCTGGTGAAGCCTGTGTTTGTTCTGCTGGTGAAGCCTGTGTTTGTTCTGCTGGTGAAGCCTGTGTTTGTTCTGCTGGTGAACCCTGTTGCTCCCATCCTCGCATAATTGCTCCTGTAGTCCCTTAGAGTCCAGGTAATAATAGGTGCTAAGTGAGAGGCGGGGGAGCTGCATTGCCAGGGATTCTTCAAGCCACAATGAGGAAGAATGCTTTCACCACCGGTGGCAGCCCAATGGGCAAAAACTGGTTGAATCAACGTTGTTTTCCACGTCATTTCAGTGACAACAAAAAATGTGTTGACGTTGAACCAACTGATTGGATTTGCAACCAACTTTTAAACTAAATCCAACTCAAACATTTTTTTTACATACATGCCAACAAAGCCACTACACAACACAACACTAAACATTAATTGCACTATAACGGTGGCAAATGGTGCCCACAAACTGTTAGGGCCTACATAAAGCTGTCCCAACAGCAGAGTCCCAACAGCAGTCCCAACACCTTACCACTGCTACACCTGGCTATCAGTGGAGCCTTGTCTGGCAGCAAAACAGTTCATTCAGCCTTATTTACTGCCTTTAAAAAAACATAGCTGATATGGTTGACTTGCTTAAACAATGTGGTTTCTACTGACAATTGAGATGTACAAACTGTGGCATAAGGAGACGACAAGCGGATAATAATTATTTATTTGTTTTATTTAACTAGGCAAGTCAATTAAGAACAAATTCTTATTTATAATGTCGGGTTACCCTGGCCAAACCCTACCCTAACCCGGACGACGCAGGGCGAATTGTACGCTGCCCTATGGGATAAAAGGCAATCCGTAATTTCGATTAAGACATTAATGAGCGAGCTAGGACGGACTAGTCAATATAACTATTTGTTCAGCACTTTTGAAATGTACAGCGACATGGGCAGTTTTTACAGTATTCTCCCTGCACACCAAGTCAAAATCGTAGGATAAATAAAGGGGGCATATAAGTAGACACGTAGGATAAATAAAGGGGGCATATAAGTAGGCATATAAGCTCTTACAATTTTCGATGATGACATTTCTCTAAAACAGGTTATAGGCTACATGTGCACCACCAAGTCAGAACAGTAGGCTAAGTTAAGAATGGAAAATGATTAGGGTGAGGCACATGGGCTACAAACAACTTGCTACACAACATACACTTAGTATTACTTTCTTACCTACAGTATCTCCCTGGCATATTACAGAATTTATGCAGCAGCATACAAGACATTTTTGGACTCACATTGTTGTCCTGTGCTCATTTGAACAGGAAGGTGGCGCGGCAGTCCTTTGTGGTCAAACTTTGTCATCAAAGTCTGGAATTCTCTGGACTTATGGTGCTTTTAAGACAACTGGGACCTCGAAGAAAGAAAAAAAGAGTTACATTGTTTGCAAACTGATATGTGGCACGTATTAATGCCAAAATAACATGCAAAACAGGCATTTTTTTTGCAAAACAGGTGGGGCTCAAAACAGGTGGGCCCTGAATGACAAGTAGCCACTGGATTATATGTTTTCATGTTGAATTCACGTTAGTTGACAGCTCAGCCAAATGTAAATCAAAAATAGACATTGAACAGAAGTCAGTGCCCCAGGGGCATAGCCAGAAATACTGAGGAGTATTTTTGTAATAATAATGTAGTTTTACTTTGTCTTTGCTAAATCTGATTGGGTGGGCCTGGCTCCCTAGTGGGTGGGCCTGTGTCCACCCAGGCCCACTCATGCCTACGCCCCTGCAATGCTCAGTGGGACCTGCTCATCTCTCCAGTCTCATTCTCCCCCTCTTACACCAGAGATCCTCCCTTGCTCTGTTAGAGCCACTGGGTTGCATCTGTCTGCCTCCCTCTGCGTGTGTGTGCGTGAGTGCGCGCAGACAAGCGATCGAGCCAGTGAGTGAGCAAGAGAGAGCGAGAGAGAGAGAGAGAGAGAAAGAAAGAGAGCGAGATAGAGAGAGAAAGGCGAAAGGAAAGCAATCGAGAGGGAGAGAGCAAATCGGAGTGCGACTGCAAGACAAAGCTATGAAATTAATCCGAGCTATTTGCCTCCTGCTTCTTTGTCCAGCTTTGAGCCTCAACACTAGGTAAGTCGAAAATAAGAAGGGTTTATTCGTCTTACTTGACCTTCAGTGATTCTGAAAGAAAGAGGGAGGTTTAATACACAATGGCTAATCATAGAAGATACTAATCTTTAACTCCGGTCAGTCCTACTAAATAGGTTGAGGCAGCCTGGGTTCTGGCGGGAGATGCCTGTTTGCGGAGCATGATGCCCTGAGGCAGTAGACTGAAGGCAAAATAAAGGTTTATCTGGTTAACTATTCTCTGTGTTAATCTGAAAGATATATGTAATTGGTGGTGAAATTCACTGACTAAAAATGCCTTGTAATTGTGTAAGCATCGCTTACTGGGATTGCGGCAGGTCTTGTCTCAGGTCTTGTCTCCTGCTTGCTGGAAGGGAGCAAGTTAAGTCTGAGCCGGCTAAAGAAGGATCTGATCTGACCAGAATGTTGCAATGTTTATCCACTGATCTGACCAGAATGTTGCAATGTTTATCCACTGATCTGATCAGAATGTTGCAATGTTTATTCACTAATCTGACCAGAATGTTGCAATGTCTTGAGAGAGAGAGACTCTGTGCGGAATAATGCATTGAGGGGAATAGGAGGAGGAGGAGGAGGAGGAGGAGGAGGAGGAGGAGGAGGAGGAGGAGGAGGAGGAGGAGAGGCACAAGAAACGGAGAGAGGATGCGACGTGCAGTGGGGAGGCAGGTTTTAATGATTAATTAAACCATTGATAAAAATCATTCCCCTTTCTAACTAGTGCCTGAACACTACTCTCATTACTGGGGTCGTTGTGAAATAAAAGCCAAGGTTGTTAGAGAGTCTTAAATATGGCTTAAAGACAGATACACGTTATTAAACTTGCTCTCCTCTCATTGCAGTTTTGTCTAGTTTGACCTGATGTAAATGTAGCTTGGGTTTGTAGAGCTTCTCTACAAGTGTGCTCCTAAGTGATGAATTTAGTGGCAGAAGATGCATGCACAGAGACAATCAATGCATTGGCACATTTTGCAGAGCCCTGACAGATGTGCATAAGCTAGTTTGATGATGCTGGAGATACAAAAAGTCTGATTCCGTTTGATGTTGAAAGCACAGTTTATATTGGATAATGAGTATGTGGTTGACTGTTAGAAGTTTGGATAGAGTTTTACAAGCCCACACCATTATTCCTCCACCAAAGTTACAGTTGGCACTATGCATGGGGGCATTTAGCGTTCTCCTTGTTGGAAAGGTGGCATCCTATGACGGTGCCACGTTGAAAGTCACTGTGCTCTTCAGTAAGGCCATTCTACTGCCAATGTTTTTCTATGTTAGATTGCATGGCTGTGTGCTCGATTTTATACACCTGTTAGCAACGGGTGTGGCTGAAATAGCCGAATCCACTGATTTGAAGGGGTGTCCACATACTTTTGTACATATAGTGTACATGACCCCAATGAAACACTTGAAGTCATGATTGAGTGAGTTAGTGACTGGCTGCTTGATTGATTGATTTAGCTAATGACTTACACAGTATGTAACAAGTGGAATGAATGTGTCAGAGGTTCAACTGATGTGTTAAGCCCTGTTGCTCCCCAGTTACCTAGACCAGAGCCAATTCATAAAGATATATCTAAATACTGTATATGGCTAGGGATGGACTGGGACCAGAAATCGGCCTGGCCAGCCCTTTTCTTCCCTTGAGAAGCCCCCATAATTGGCCAAATAATGACCATTCTGCTCAAGAGCCTCAATTTAGACAGGCTCACTCTGCTAAAGATGAAGCCCATCTGGGATTTGCCAGAACTACCCTATGGCCAGTCCATTTCTGTATATGGCTCTGACCTTAGACTACATCAATGGTCCCTGTCCAGGTTTCACTACTAGACAACTCTGGCTATTTCTAGACTTGACAGTTCATGCAGCTTTAGTATTTTGATCATGGAATTCTGAACGTGTCATGCATCTATCTACACCTACATCTAGCTACACCTACATCTATCTACACCTACATCTAGCTACACCTACATCTATCTACACCTACATCTATCTACACCTACATCTAGCTACACCTACATCTATCTACACCTACATCTAGCTACACCTACATCTATCTACACCTACATCTATCTACACCTACATCTATCTACACCTACATCCATCTACACCTACATCCATCTACACCTACATCTATCTACACCTACATCTAGCTACACCTCTACAACTACAGATTCTCTTTTCCCGCACTATATTCAATTTCCAGTAATGGTGGAATAGGCATAATATGATAATAAGACAACAACAACTAACTACTGTAGCTAACTAGCCGGCTAACCTCTGTAGCTAGCCAGCAAGCTAGCAAGCAACGCTAAAGGGATTGCAAATGGGTTAGCATAATTCTAGCCAAACAAAAAATAGTTTTTCTAAATAATATCAGCTAGCTGGCTAGCATTTGAGGCCAGCAAGCACGTTCCTCACACTCTAGGAACGTATTTCCTCCAACGTTATAATGGAAAGGTGCCTCTTGGTCCCAAAACACAAGTTTGTGCTGATGACGTCGTCCATTGTATGTGCTTTCGGTAGCCTGATTGCATCCAGACTAAGGAGAAATTCGCAAACAATGCATCCCTGACCACCTCCAGAAGTGATCAGCCAGATCTGAACACAATCAGACCACAAGGTGACTTTTGCGCGTCGCATGTAAGTGTCAAGTATAGACACAACCTCTGAATAAACTGATCTCAATACACAATACAATATCTTCTGGTTGCTAATTGACGTGAAAGGTGTCATGTTGACTTTTTGGTGTATGAAATGAATTGAAATACATTGATGTATGCATGTATGCAAGTATTCTATTGTAGCATTCTATTATAGAGAAAACCCACTCAAAAATCATAATTATGTTTTCATAAAGGTCGTTATTGATAAACCTCCAAACAAACAAACAATACTACTACTATGATGAAAATATAAAATATAAAATATATCCAGACCAGTTGTTTATGCAGCTTTACTGACCTTTAATTGGTACTTTTACTGAGAAGCTGCTGGAGAGGATGTGGTTCATACAAGTGTATCACACTATAAGAGTATACTGGTGTCCTGCTGAGACTGAGGCTGTCCTAATATAGACACCATAGGGTTCATAATGTCCAGCCCAGGACTAAAGTTGGTATATATGTCAGTAACATACAGTATATGTTTAGTCTTTAGCCCCAAACCTGGTCCTAGTGACCCACAATGTGTGTTGGATAATTATGAAGAGGAGATTAAAGCCACATTCTCAGATTTAAAAACAACAAAGCTGCCACCCCAGCGGTTGTTTTGTTATACACTTGTTTTTAGTAAAAAAAACAACAACATATATTATAATTATAATCAATTGGTATCAAGAATTGAAATGACCACTGAAAAATCCGAAGCTTCCCTCCCAGACTGTAGCTTTAAGATCCTGGTGGCCAACCACCTATAACATAATATTTTTTACAGACATAATTATATGAGAGTACTTTGGAAATAGACGATTCTATGGAGCTGAGTCGTTGGTTGATAATAACATTAAATATTTAGGTACAGGCCCGCAATTAAAGACTGCCGACATCCTTGGACGATACTGTATATCACACAGACAGGGCCTGCATTGCTAAGTCTCTTCACGTCTGGCTGTAAATACTAAACATATTGCATTTTAAATTAATTATTTATTTGATGTTGGACGGCATCGGGCGTTAAAGAGAAACATGTTTTATGACTCTGGTGATTAACAATGGGTGCCTGGCAACAGCTGCAATAGCCTGATAATACATGCTAATATCCAGTAGGTCATCTTGCTAAAAGGTGATGGGGAGTATAATGGCCTAGCAGCTATACATGACAGCCGGTGGCTACTCAACTGATGGGAATCAGAAGCTTCCCATTGAAATGATGGACCATATTTCTATGCCAAGATATAGTATTTACTATATATACAGCGGGTGAAATAAGTATTGAACACGTCACCATTTTTCTCAGTAAATATATTTCCAAAGGTGCTATTGACATGAAATGTTCCAAAACAAATAAGTTCAGAAATTAAGTTATGTGTAATAATGTGAAATGACACAGGGAAAAAGTATTGAACACATTAAGAAAGGGAGGTTCAAAAAGGCTGGGAAAGCCAAGACAACAGCTGAAAACTATCAGTAATTAAAAAGCAATCCAGCCCCCTGTCAGTGCAAATTAATATCAGCTGGTTCAGTCCCAACTGATGGCCTACAAAAAGGTCTCATTGCCAAGGTGTCACACAAGACACATCTCATGATGGGTAAAAGCAAAGACCTGTCTCAAGACATTCGCAACCTAATTGTTGCAAAACATAATGATGGCATTGGTTATAGGCGCATTTCTAAGCTTCTGAATGTTCCAGTGAGCACTGTTGGGGCCATAATACGGAAGTGGAAAGACAATCATTTCACCATAAATTTGCCTCGACCAGGTGCTCCTCGTAAATATGCCCATTCATCCTTTCTTCAATTATGTGAATTATGTGATTTTTTAATTAAAATTCTGTGTGATTTCCAACTTTGTTCATATATGTTCAAATTGTTTTCCCGTTGTCCATATGTCATGTTCTTTCTAAAGCAGTGTTTCGTTGACCCTAACCTTAACCCTAACCCAGCTAGCTCTACTTATTTATACAAAGTTCTTACTTATCTGGAATTGTGCTATAGATAATCACTTACATAAGATCAATTGTATTATATACAGGAAGTCGGAAGTTTACATGCACCTTAGCCAAATACATTTAAACATAGTTTTTCACACTTCCTGATATTTAGTCCTAGTAAAAATTTGAATCACCACTTTTAAAAAAACTTTATTTTAAGAATGTGAAATGTCAGAATAATAGTAGAGAGAATTTACATACACTCAATTAGTATTTGGTAGCATTGCCTTTAAATTGTTTAACTTGGGTCAAACATTTCGTGTAGCCTTCCACAAGCTTCCCAAAATAAGTTGGGTGAGTTTTGGTCCATTCCTCCTGACAGAACTGGTGTAACTGAGTCAGGTTTGTAGGACTTCTTGCTCGCACACGCTTTTTCAGTTCTGCACACAAATGTTCTATAGGATTGAGGTCAGGGCTTTGTGATGGCCACTCCAATACCTTGACTTTATTGTCCTTAAGCCATTTTGCCACAACTTTGGAAGTATGCTTGGGGTCATTGTCCATTTGGAAGACCCATTTACGACCAAGCTTTAACTTCCTGACTGATGTCTTGAGATGTTGCTTCAATTTATGCAGAAAATGTTCTATCCTCATGATGCCATCTATTTTGTGAAGTGCACCAGTCCCTCCTGCAGCAAAGCACCCCCACAACATGATGCTGCCACCCCCGTGATTCAGGGTTGGGATGGTGTTCTTCGGCTTGCAAGCCTCCCCCTTTT
This sequence comes from Thymallus thymallus, assembly GCA_023634145.1. Classification (NCBI taxonomy): domain Eukaryota; kingdom Metazoa; phylum Chordata; class Actinopteri; order Salmoniformes; family Salmonidae; genus Thymallus; species Thymallus thymallus. The sequence goes on from CM042380.1 coordinate 28,772,702, forward strand.
TCCTCCAAACATAACGATGGTCATTATGGCCAAACAGTTCTATTTTTGTTTCATCAGACCAGAGGACATTTCTCCAAAAAGTACGATCTTTGTCCCCATATGCAGTTGCAAACCGTAGTCTGTTCTGTACGTTCATATCTAGGAGACTGAACGCGTCTCCTTCCTGAGCAGTATGACGGCTGCGTGGTCCCATGGTGTTTATACTTGCGTACTATTGTTTGTACAGATGAACTTGGTACCTTCAGGCGTTTGGAAATTGCTCCCAAGGATGAACCAGACTTCTGGAGGTCTACAATAAAAACAATTTTCCAAGCTGTTTAAAAGCACAGTCAACTTAGTGTATGTAAACTTCTGACCCACTGGAATTGTGATATAGTGAATTATAAGTGAAATAAATCTGTCTGTAAACAATTATTGGAAGAATTATTTGTGTTTCATGCACAAAGTAGATGTCCTAACCGACTATAGTTTGTTAACATGAAATCTGTGGAGTGGTTGAAAAATGAGTTTTAATGACTTTAACCTAAGTGAATGTAAACTTCCGACTCCAACTGTAGGTACCTATTAAGTAATTTAATAAAAACAATTTAATTTTAATACTCAAAAGAAACAAACCCTTCTTTCTTCATCCCCTAAAATTTTATTTTGTTGCTTTAAATCTTTTCCCTTTTAACTCTTTAGTTAATTGGCCCTTTTGTGTCGTTCTAAGCAATGTTTGACAGAGAAGAAAAGCAGTGATTGACTAGACCAGAGGGTCAAGTGCAGGGCATGCTGGGAATTAGACTGAACTATTGACAGCGGCAAGATGCTAATGACAGTAATTTTGAATGCATTGATGGACTGTGCGTGCTTGGCCGGGGGGGTAATGACCAAAGAGACCGTCTCGTCTCATCCTCCGCTATTGTTTAGCACCTGAGGTATTGAAAAGGTAAATGTGAGTGGTGGTGCGTGCTTGCTCTTTGTCTATCATCAGGAAGCGGCTTTGGCTCCTATGCCAAGTAGTTAAGTCGGCTCTTTGTGATTACGGAGTGAAGGGTCCATCATTATTGTAATTAAATGCTCTGCTTGATTTATAACACAAGCATTTGGGAGCCTGGTTTGTTGGATTGACATCTTGCTCAAACATGTATTTTGCACGGTAGCAATTTGGGATAACGATTATCTGATGGTTGATGACCACTTCATTCTTAAAAGTCTAAGCCGTAATCGGGGGGAGTGGGGGGGGGTTTGTTCTAAGTAATTGTTTTAAGGTCATACCATGGAACATTTAGCTATTTGATTTAGAATTTTAGGACTTCTTTAGGTATACATTTTTAATTGAAATGATTTGAGAAAATATAGAATTTGGCCTTTGTTACTACAGCCCATATAAATGCATTGAATAACACATTAATAAATTGCAAAAAACACAGTCCAGAAATGTATCATAAGGAATGAGATGTGTGATTGTATCTATATCTAGCTCACATATTTAACCCCTTTTGTTGGCACAAATCTATACTTCCATTCATTTGTATGGGTGACCTTTAGACGAGTCCCGTGACACATGTGGGGGTCGTAGAGCAAAACGGAGAACAGCATCGTGAGAGTCTCCCCTTTCTATTGACCGTCCGGGTGCTACAGACCTTTTTGTGAGACATCGATTTCTGGGATGTCTCCTGGTCTGACAAACAGCCATTTTCCATTGCAGATGTGGAAGGGAGACGTGGGCGGATGCGTTGGATTGAGACGCAGCCCATGCAAAAAAACAGACATCTCTAGCTTAAATTGACGGAATTTCATTTTTTAAATTATGTTACTTACACTCTTAGATAAAAGGGTTCCAAAAGGGTTCTTCAGTTGTCCCCATAGGAGAACCCTTTTGGGTTCCATGTAGTTCTACCTTTCTTCTCTATGATTGAACCACTGGTGCGTCAATAGACTCTAGGTGTTACTGTTCGGCGTTTGTATTCAACCGGCGTTATGGATAAGTAGTTGTATTGGGGGAGATCGTTTTTTAACAGTGTTGTTATATTTCTCGTAACCCTCTTGTTTCCCTGAATGAAAAAATACAAAACACCATTACTTTTTACATGACTAATAGGATTTAAACTTATTTTTATAAAGATAACATATGGCCAAACAATATTTGTTATATATGCATGGATAAAACAATTACTTTTAATATTCATAACATTATAATATGCCCAGAGTAAATGGTTTTGTTTTGTTTTTCACAAGAAAACAGCATTTCAGATAGTGTGAAGGAATAAAAACTCAAACACCAAATATCTATAAGAAAAACATTTTTTAAAATATTTTTTGTAGTTACATATTGTTACCGTTGTCAGACAGTTTTGCCATATGGCACAAATCCCAAAATAACACTTACATTTTTGTTTTTCAAAAATGTATTTTACTTGCTATTTGGGGCCATTTTTTTTCTTTTTTTTTTGCATGATTCTATCATAATGCAGTAGAGCGTTAATTTGGTTGAAGATTGCCTCCATGATTAGATTTTAAATACGCCTCCATAATCACCATTGTAAGCCAAGCTCAAGAGCTTTTAACCAGTGCCACAGCTTGAGACTGCCGGCCTGACTTTTGTCTGCAGAGGCAGAGTAGGTCTCAAGCCCCGAGATGAGAAAAATGACATTTGTGTAAGAAGGACACCGCGTAATCAGTGCCCCATGGCAACCACATCGGCCACATGACAGTAATAAAGTGGGCTACAATAAACAGAACCTTTGGTAGCTCCTGTCCAATAAGAACAAATGAAATAGTGGACACCGTGATACAGTCATTTGGTATTGAAGGCCATAAGGGACGTAACACTCCAAGTTTGTTTGCGCCCATTCTTCTTGCAACAGAAGTTTGCCCGTCAAATGTTATCTGTGTCTGCTTTTGCGTCTAAGATACCCTTAATGGTGTTTTCTTGTGAGCTCAATGTTGAAATATAGATGTGAACTATGCAGAAGTGCCAAGCAGACTTTATTGCCGAAGGTATAAACAAAGATCAATACACATTATAGAGCAGGATTGTCCTCGCCATGCTGCTGAGTGTAATAACACAGTAATGGGATTTTAAGGGTCAAATAAACAAGTCAGAGGATATTCTAGAAAGCAGGCGAAAAAGAAGCAAAGAATATGCAGGGATCTTTTCCTCGAAGTCTGTGATTCACAATGTAATGTTGAAGAGCCCTGCTTATTGCCAATGTCAATATTTGCTTCAGAATTAAATGATGGCAAAACAAAGCAATGTCAAAGAGTGGAAGGATTCCTTTTCAACATGTTGGCTGGAGTTGTACAGTTTTCTATTGCCAGGGAAGGAAAGTTGTGACATAGGTTGAGTGGGACTCTGGCAAATAGTATTTATTATTTATTTATTTTTTAGAATCGCTAGGTAAAGTTTTTGACAAACTTTGCTAGCTAATGGCAGCATTGCCATCCGTCTTAAATCAATTTGATGACATCATAATGATGCCAAAGTTGTTTCCTACTAGTTATTTGCCTACTTTAGCAATGTCATCGTATTTCCAGGACACTAAAGTGTAATTTAGATAAAACAGTCATTAGCCTCCATTAGGAATGACTAGACACGACTCGACAAGCCACTATGGCAAAAGTTTGATTTAAAAAAAATTACATAACATTTTTGGTAATTTAGTAGACGCTCATATCCAGAGCGACTTACAGTGGAGAGTACATACATTTTCCTACTGGTCCTCCGTGGGAATCGAACCTGCATTTTACAGATTTAAAGCTAATTCCCTGCAATTCTACACATTTTGCCATAGCTTTTCCATGTTTCTATGATATATGAGTGACTCAAACATTATAACAAAATCAATGCCATGACTGTCTAGTTTTTAATTTGGTTATTGTTAGTTCTCAAAGATGATCTTATTTAAAAATATATAGTTCCATTATCATTTCTACATACATTTATATTAGTTCTTTAAGTTCACAATGAACCAACCCTACGTCTGCAGTACAGCCAGGCTAAAGCAGTCGTTTACCAGGCCCTTTCGTGTACAATTGCTTCAATATACCCTTAAAATGTGCAGTTAAAGTAAAGACAGTGTATTTCATAGTTTTAGCTGTCAAGATAGAAGATAATATATTAATCATTATAAACAGCCGTGGTATATCAGACTGTATACCATGAGTATATATACCAGAAAATATACCACAAACCCCCGAGGTGCCTTATTGCTATTATTAACTGGTTACCAACGTAATTAGAGCAGTATAAATACATGTTTTATCATACCCGTGGTATAAGGTCTGATATACCACAGCTTATTGCTTAAGTATAACCACGTCATGCTGTCATATTTGATGAGCAGGTGACTTTGAGATAATAACTCCCGCCCCTTTGTGCTCGCACGGTGGGAGAATCCAGACAACCTTGACTCCTTCAAGACACTGTTACATGTCTTTGTCTGTTAGAGTATGTTGCTCAGATCGCTCAGGCCTCGTGGCAGCATACAAAGACCACAGGGGCGAGTGACTACACAGGCAGGTCGTTAGTTGTTTTTATTCTAACATCAATCAACCAATCATTGTCACTCCCGAGGCAAGGGCGAATGCACTTTCTGTCATTCCAATGTGTCGAATCCTGAAGGACAAAGCTGTGTTAGAGAGACTGTGTGTTCTGCAAATATGAAATACAAAAACTGTTTTAAGTTAAATATAGTAGCTGAAAAAGACAGTAAATTCAAAAGGAGCACCACCTGCATTTGTAGACCTCAAGAATGCAGAAACTACCGAGCATCATTGGGAATAGTTCAAATATAGCCTGCAGGTTACATGATGGTCACGATCAAATATCATACAACATATACAGATGGATATTTCAGTAATCACTACTCCAGTGGTTTTTATGTACCCTTTAATCATGACAGTATGTCTGACTTATGTGAAGGATGATATTGTGTGGAGAGAGATGCGTCTGGGCATGAACAAAAGAGCAGAATTATGAATAATACAAAGCAGAGTGTTTTTATAGTATTGTTTCTTCCTGTACTCTCTCTCTCTCTCTCTCTCTCTCTCTCTCTCTCTGTCTCTCTCTGTCTCTCTCTGTCTCTCTGTCTCTCTCTCTCTCTCTCTGTGTGTGTGTGTGTGTGTGTGTGTGTGTGTGTGTGTTCCACTGAGCATACACCCTGCCAGTGCCCTGCATTCATTTCCAGGCAGCATTATACTTGCTCTTTTCCTCTGGTAGGGCTACATAAATCTGAATCCTTTATCAGCCACCTGCACACCTCTGACAACATTTGGATGGATTCTGTTATTTTTATCTAATCTCTTCTCCCTAAGCATATTCAGTGTCTGGGATCCATCTTGGCTGACAAGTGCGGGTTCCATTTGAGTCCCTATCTCCTGTGTTTCGCCAGTGTTTTGCCATGACACCTGACTCCTGATAAGTGCATACTCCTGTGTGTTTGGAGAGGGAGTGTTTCGCAAGGGATACCTGCACAAATCAAATGGATAAACCATTCAATTATGCTGTGGAGGTAGTTTAACTTTGGCGGCAGCCATGTATTTATTATTATTTCAATGTGCCTTCGTGCCCGGCGGAGAATTCAGCAATATGCTGGAGCTTCAGATACCACGCTTATTATACTCCCTGCAAATGGAGTATTGAATGAATTTAATGGTGAAGAGGCAGCAATGGTTCTTGATTATTCAAGGCCCGGCCTCAAGATTCTATTTCCTACACAACAACATTGCCATGGTGACCTTTTGAACACCTTATCGATTGTACAATCTTCATTAAGGCAAAGTGAATAGTTTCAAGCTAAGTACTTCAGGGAATGCCACAGAAATAAGCAGTTAAAAAATAGAGGCCATTTGTATTTTCCACACATTTGTGGCATCCTTGAATTCTACATTCAAGTTGACCTAAATCTGGGCTAATGGAAAGTCATTGGGAAGTCATCGCCTGAAGTATCTCATGATAAGCTGTAGACCACACTATCTACCCAGAGAGTCCATCCAGAGGCAGTGCTCCTACTGGCCGGGGACTTTAATGCAGGGAAACTTAAATCCTTTTTACCTCACTTCTACCAGCATGTTAAATGTGCAACCACAGGGAAAAAAACTCTAGACCACCTTTACTCCACACACAGAGACGCATACAAAGCTCTCCCTCGCCCTCCATTTGGCAAATCTGACCATAATTCTATACTCCTGATTCCTGCTTACAAGCAAAAACTAAAGCAGGAAGTACCAGTGACTCGGTTAATAAAGAAGTGGTCAGATGATGCAGATGCTAAGCTACAGGACTGTTTTGCTAGCATAGACTGAAATATGTTCCGGGATTCTTCCGAAGGCATTGAGGAGTACACCACATCAGTCATTGGCTTCATCAATAAGTGCATCGATGATGTCGTCCCCACAGTGACTGTACGTGCATACCCCAACCAGAAGCCATGGATTACAGGCAACATCCGCACTGAGCTAAAGACTAGAGCTGCCGCTTTCAAGGAGCGGGACTCTAACCCGGAAGCTTATAAGAAATCCTGCTATGCCCTCCGACGAACCATCAAACAGGCAAAGTGTCAATACAGGACTAAGACCGAATCGTACTACACCGGCTCTGACGCTCGTCGGATGTGGCAGGGCTTGCAAACCATTACAGACTACAAAGGGAAGCACAGCCGAGAGCTGCCCAGTGACACGAGCCTACCAGACGATCTAAACTATGCTCACTTCGAGGCAAGCAACACTGAGGCATGCATGAGAGCACCAGCTGTTCCGGATGACTTTGTGATCACGCTTTCCGTAGCCGATGTGAGTAAGAGCTTTAACCAGGTCAACATTCACAAGGCCGCTGGGCCAGACGGATTATCAGGATGTGTACTCCGAGCATGCGCTGACCAACTGGCAAGTGTCTTCACTGACATTTTCAACAAGTCCCTGACTGAGTCTGTAATACCAACATGTTTCAAGCAGACCACTATAGTCCCTGTGCCCAAGAACACTAAAGTAACCTGCCTAAATGACTACCGACCCGTAGCACTCACGTCAGTAGCCATGAAATGCTTTGAAAGGCTGGTCATGGCTCACATTAACACCATTATCCCAGAAAACCTAGACCCACTCCAATTAGCATACTGCTCAAACAGATCCACAGATGATGCAATCTCTATTGCACTCCACACTGCCCTTTCCCACCTGGACAAAAGGAACACCTATGTGAGAATGCTATTCATTGACTACAGCTTAGCGTTCAACACCATAGTGCCCTCAAAGCTCATCACTAAGCTAAGGATCCTGGGACTAAACACCTCCTTCTGCAACTGGATCGTGGACTTCCTGACGGGCCGCCCCCAGGTGGTAAGGGTAGGTCACAACACATCTGCCACGCTGATCCTCAACACTGGGGCCCCTCAGGGTTGCGTGCTCAGTCCCCTCCTGTACTCCCTGTTCACCCACGACTGCACGGCCAGGCACGACTCCAACACCATCATTAAGCTTACAGATGACACAACAGTGGTAGGCCTGATCACCGACAACGATGAGACAGCCTATAGGGAGGAGGTCAGAGACCTGGCAGTGTGGTGCCAGGATAACAACCTCTCCCTCAACGTAATCAATCGACTACAGGAAAAGGAGGAGGACTGAGCACGCCCCCATTCTCATCAACGGGGCTGCAGTGGAGCAGGTTGAGAGCATCACCAACAAACTAGAATGGTCCAAACACACCAAGACAGTCGTGAAGAGGTTTGGCATGGGTCCTCAGATCCTCAAAAGGTTCTACAGCTGCATCATCGAGATTATCCTGACTGGCTGCATCACTGCCTGGTACGGCAGTGATGAGGCCAAGCTTCCTGCCATCCAAGACCTCTATACCAGGCGGTGTCAGAGGAAGGCCCTAAAAATGTTCAAAGACTCCAGCCACCCCAGTCATAGACTGTTCTCTCTGCTACCGCATTGCAAGTGGTACCGGAGTGCCGGAGGTCCAAAAGGCTTCTCAACAGCTTTTACCCACAAGCCATAAGACTGCTTAACAACCCCTCTTCTTCACACTGCTGCTACTCTCTGTTTATCATCTATGCATAGTCACTTTAACTATACCTGCATGTACATATTACCTCAATTAGCCCGACTAACCGGTGCCCCTGCACATTGACTCTGTACCGGTACCACCTGTATATATAGATTTTCTACAGTCACTTTACTGTTTTTTATTTCTTTACATCTCTTGTTTACATAATACTTATTTTCTGCATTGTTGGTTAGGGCTTGGAAGTAAGCGTTTCACTGTAAGGTCTACACCTGTTGTATTTGGCACACGTGACAAATTAACTTTGATTCGATTTGATTTGTGGCAAATCATAGCTTGGTAATAGTACCTTTGTGACGTGTCCAAGAAAAGCGTTGATGTTGGCGGGCAAAAAAGGCATGTGTGCACACGCCTGCTCGCGTGTTTGTGTGCGTGTGCACTGAACCCCGCCACTGGGCTGAGGGATGGTGAGAGGGTGTTATGTTGCTAAAGTCCATCTCCTCCCATTTGCCTGTCTGTCAGAAGGCTTGCTTGGCTGCTCTCCACAGTGACGATGTTGACAAAATGACAGGAGGGAGCATACTCCAGTGAATGTCGATTTGGCAGGCAAGCACTGTTTCCCAGGGAGCATACAGTAGATGCTCCCTGCTCTGCCAGACCTGCAGTGCTGCTATGTGTAGAGAGAGCAGTGTAGGCACACACACACACACACACACACACACACACACACACACACACACACACACACACACACACACACACACACACACACACACACAGAGGAAGCATTCCAATAGCAATGGTTAGCTATATAATTTGCAGTGATTCTGGCCTCCACAGGACGGCTGCTTAAAAACAATATCAGGAATCCAAAAATAGGGCTTACCCAGAAAACTGGTCCATGTTAGCTATTGGAATTCTGAAACTTTGTATTATTATTTATTGGGGAGGTCTAATGTTCTGATTTAACATGGAGGATTAGTGAAGCGTTCTAATGTGCTGATAATCTTATAATCTTTATAATAGGGGGCACATTATGAATATGGATGCCTTTTATGAACACATGTAATTGGAATCAGAGACTGTTGAGGTTACAGTTTAGAATGACAAGTATAGAACGAGATCATTGAAGAACGAGATCAGCCTTAATCCTGTATGCAATCACTTTAAGTGGATGGAGTTGGTTTAACAGTGCTTATCCTTAAATGTTTGTCTATCGAGTCACCACACAATCTGCTTGTATATCCTGGTTAGCCAAGTAGCGGTTTGCTTACAGGTGTGTGGATTTGACAGTTTGACAAACGCCCCGTTAGGATGGAGGTTGAGCGACATTTCGGAAACTTGGGTTCTGTTCTGGTTCTGTCCCAGTATCCATACATACATTCTATATGTATGCTAATATGGATATTGGAATGTATTCTTGAGCTTATGTGATGTTACAGACAGGCAACAAGGATTTAAGTCTAAAAGCTATTCCTTTTTCCACTTATGTTCCCAGAACCCTCTTCATCCAACAGAGTTGCATCATGATTCAAGTCCAACAGAGCTTCAGTGCCTTATGGTTTCATCGTTAGTTTACTGAAAATGTCCACCCACTTGGTTTATGTGGTCTAAATCAGTAGGCAACACCCAGTCATGATAGAGAAGGGGACATTATGGCATGGCCACTGTGGACTGCAATTGTACATCACTGACAAATGGATGACCTGTGGGAGTGTTGGTGAGGTGAAATCGACAAGGCGGGAGCTCTAATGGATAGACAGGCAGCCATGATGGAACGTTTTTACGGGTCACTTGATCACTGGTTGGTTGATTGATTGATTACCTATAAATAATTAGTCTTGCAACTGAAAGTCACCATAGTCCATACAATATGTTAAGACCATAAATTATGCAAATGAAAGATGAAACAAATAAAACTCTGGGCAGTCTGTGAAACACTGATGTGTGGAACTGTGGTATTTTGCAACGTAACAGTGTAAAGACTGAGATTGTCTCGCATGTGGTCAAAATGTCTCCAGTGAACATGACCTTGTCAATATTCTCCCTTATAAGGCACCATTCAGACAAAGGGTCCCCCATGTCACCTGTCATGGGCGTTGACTTCAGTCTGTAGCCTTCTTCGTCTCCTTCCTGTCCTTTAATGTGAGAGGATCTTTACCCACTGTTGACTTGCACCATATTCAGATTCTGCATATCTAAAATCAGCAATAGGCTAACTCTATTTAATTGGTGACTTTAGTAATTCAACTTTTAAAAAATGGCTTTAGGAATGTATCATCTTGTGAGGGAGAGTTCATTCACTTTCAATAAAAGATCATTCAATTTGATAATAAATAGTATTATGTTACCAAATCTATTATTTTAATATCAACAGTTCAGTTGAGTGTCGCTTTCGTGGATATTTGAAAAGGATTTTCATTATAGCTTGTTTGTCAGAATAACGTGTTTCATCCCCTGATAGTTCATTTCATTAAGTGACTGAAAGGTTGTGTAATACGTTATACAACCTCCATTAACGATTTGTTCCTAACTGACTTGCCTAGTTAAATAATAAAATAAAAAATAATCCCTGACGTGACAACAACAGCATCCTGAATATAGAGCCTTGTAGCATGGTGATGGTAATCACATTATCTAAATGGACAAATAATAAAACATTACTTCTAACCTAACCGGATTAGCAATGATCGTGTGCTGTGCTCTTAGGGATCTGTTGAGCTGCCTCTCTACATAAATGCCTTTTATGTACAAAGCCTTTAAGCAACTCGCTTTCACTTTGCCGGTTTGTGTACCGAGGGCGATTACGCAGTACGCAGTATAGTATGCTTTAAAAAAGGAGGCTTATATATGTGCTTACACCAGCACCTTACTCAATAGAGAACAGAAGCCCACCTAATGCATTGCGACACCCAAAGCAAACATGGCGACAGCAGAGGACCTGTTTTCCTTTTAACTGAGACCCTTTAAGGTCTAATTGACCCATAACTATGGTTCTTATTGCAATAACACACATAGACAGCCACAGTTTTTCATCAACCTAATAGTTTGGAAAGGAAGCAACACTCAGCAAGATGCGCTTTTAAGTATTGGCCTTAAAAGCCCCTAGCTCCTCATTCCTGATCCTGGGTACTATACTTTAAAAAATTATATAATAACACACATAGAAAACATCTCAGCCACGGCTTTCTGTCGACCTAGCTAATAGGTTGGATATGAGGAAGCAACACTAAGAAAGATGCGCTTTTAAGTATTGGTCGTAGCCCTTTCCTGCAGTCAAATGACCTAATTGCCCTCTAGTGGCCCGATTGGTGGATTGTTATTCATATTTTTCATAATTTCATAATTAATCAACATTCTTTTTTAAACGCTGAAAAAATCCTGTGCTTCTACGTCAAACGGCTTTGATATATTGCAGTATTCTGTGATGTATACTGAACAAAAATGTATACTGACCAACATGTAAAGTGTTGGTCCCATGTTTCATAAGCTGAAATAAAAGATCCCAGAAATGTTCCATACGCACTAAAATCTTATTTCTCTCAAACTTTGTTTACATCCCTGTTAGTGAGCATTTCTCCTTTGCAAAGATAATCCATCCAGCTGACAGGTGTGGCATATCAATAAGCTGAATAAACAACCTGATCATTACACAGGTGCACCTTGTGCTGGGGACAATAAAAGGCAACTCTAAAATGTGCAGTTTTGTGACACAACACAATGCCACAGATGTCTCATGTTTTGAGGAAGCGTGCAATTGGCATGCTGACTGCAGGAATGTCCATCAGATCTATTGCCAGAGAATTTAATGTTAATTTCTCTACCATAAGCCTCCTCCAATGTCGTTTTAGAGAATTTGGCAGTACGTTCAACCGGCCTCACAACCGAAGACCACAAGTATGGCGTTGTGTAGGAGAGCGGTTTACTGATGTCAACGTTGTAAACCGAGTGCCCCATGGTGGCGGTGGGGTTATGGTATGGACAGGATAAGCTATGGACAACGAACACAATTACATTTGATTGATGCCAATTTAAATGCACAGAGATACTGTGACGAGATCCTGAGGCCTGTTGTCGTGCCATTCATCCTCTGCCATCACCTCATGTTTCAGCATGATAATGCATGGCCCCATGTCGCAAGGATCTGTACACAATTCCTGGAAGCTGAAAATGTCCCAGTTCTTCCATGGCCTGCATACTCACCAGACATGTCACCCATTGAGCATGGGTGACATGATCAACGTGTACAGCAGCGTGTTCCAGTTCCCTCCAATATCCAGCAACTTCTCACAGCCATTGAAGAGGAGTGGGACAACATTCCACAGGCCACAATCAACAGCCTGATCAACTCTATGCGAAGGAGATGTGTCGCGCTGCATGAGGCAAATGGTGGTCACACCAGATACTGACTGGTTTTCTGAGCCAAGCCCCTACCTTTATTTTTTATTTTTTTTAAAGGTATGTTACCAACAGATGCATATCTGTATTCCCAGTCATGTGAAATCCATAGATTAGGGCCTAATGAATTTATTTCATTTGACTGATTTCCTTATATGAACTGTAAAATCTTTGTTCAGTATATATAAAGTGTAATATTGGAATGCAAACTCAACATTTTATACATTACAACTAAATCTGACATGGTACAACTGTCTTTAAAAAAATATATATATAACCATGTGTGTGAGGTGTATTCTTATTGGTCTATTAACTAATTGACAGCCTGGTGATGTCATCAGTCAGACCAAAACTCCAACCCACCAAAAGAGGCTGAGTAGCTATATGAACACAGTGTATGCATATTCAAAAAGTTCAATATGCATAGTTCAATGGATGAACACGTTTGATAATTTTCACGGTGTTGTGAAATGATGGACCAAGGCGAACTTGAATCGAAAACAACAGACAAACAATACAAGACAAGACAAGACAAGACAAGACAAGACAAGACAAGACAAGACAAGACAAGACAAGACAAGACAAGACAAGACAAGACAAGACAAGACACTGAACATAATCACTACAAGAACCCACAATATTGGAGAGAAACCGTACAACTTAAATATGGCACCCAATTAGAGACAATGCTTCGCAGCTGCCTCTAATTGGGGACCAAACACCAATCCCCGCCATAGAGTTTGCCAGAACTCTACTGTCAGGCCCTGACCTTGAGAACATAGAAAAGCAAAAGGCCTCTCTATGGTCAGATAATGTCAATTCACAGGGATAATTTGAGTTTAGTAAAGGTTTGGAGCTCAGGAAGCTACTGTAGCTACATGTTTTTTCAAACGCAGTATCATCAGTGTTTCCCCTATATTTATAGGGGAAGACGTTTTCAGTGTAAACTTAAACGTCACCCCAGATATAAAGTACTGCATGTCGGAAAGATAATGGAGCTATATATTTTTAAACGTCACCCCAGATATAAAGTACTGCATGTCGGAAAGATGATGGAGCTATATATTTTTAAACGTCACCAAAGATATAAAGTACTGCATGCCAAAAAGATAATGGAGCCACTGTATATATTTTTAAACGTCACCCCAGATATAAAGTACTGCATGTCGGAAAGATAATGGAGCTATATATTTTTAAACGTCACCAAAGATATAAAGTACTGCATGCCAAAAAGATAATGGAGCCACTGTATATATTTTTAAACGTCACCCCAGATATAAAGTACTGCATGTCGGAAAGATAATGGAGCTATATATTTTTAAATAAGATAATCTTTGAGAACTAACAACCACCAGAAGAAAAAAACTAGACAATAACCAGGTTTCCATACAAACTTTTTATTAGCGTAAAGTACATGTTGGAGAAAAGATGTCACGACAAGCCTGATGGAAACAGCAAATTTGTCGGTAATCTTGACAAGGTGGGATATTTTTGTCTGTAAAAATAATTATGCGAGAAATGGCGGTGGAAATGCCTTTATGTGCAAATATTGATATAATAACCATCATATCGAAGTAAGCTTAATGAAACGCAATGATACAATACATTACCAAAAGTATGTGGACACCTGCTTGTCTCCCATTTGCTGCTATAAACAGCCTTCACTCTTATGGGAAAGCTTTCCACTGTTGGAACATTGCTGCGGGGACTTGCTTCCATTCAGCCACAAGAGCATTAGTGAAGTCAGACACTGATGTTGGCCGATTAGGTCCGGCTCGCAGGAAAGGGCCTTCCCCAAACTGTTGGCACAAAGTTGGAAGCACAGAATAGTCTAGAATGTCATTGTATGCTGCAGCATTAAGATTTCCCTTCACTGGAACTAAGGGGCCTAGCCCGAACCATGAAAAACAGCCCCAGGCCATTATTCCTCCTCCACCAAACTTTACAGTTGGCACTATGCATTCGGGCAGGTAGCGTTCTCCTGGGGTCCGCAAAACCCAGATTTGTCCGTCGGACTGCCACTCCAGAGAACGCGTTTCCACTGCTCCAGAGTCCAATGGCGGCGAGCTTTACTCCACTCCAGCCAACGCTTGGCATTGTGCATGGTGATCTTAGGCTTGTGTGCAGCTGCTCGGGCCATGGAAACCCATTTCAGGAAGCTCCCGACGAACAGTTCTTGTGCTGATGTTGTTTCCAGAGGCAGTTTGGAACCCGGTAGTGAGTGTAACCGAGGACAAACTATTTTTACGTGCTACGCGCTCCGGCACTCGCCGATCCTGTTCTGTGAGCTTGTGTGGCCCAACTCTTCGACTGAGCCGTTGTTGCTCCTAGACGTTTCCACTTCACAATAACAGCACAAACAGTTGACCGGGGAAGCTCTAGCAATGCAGAAATTTAATGAACTGACTTCTTGGAAAGGTGGCATCATATGACGGTGCCATGTTGAAAGGGACTGAGCTTTTCAGTAAGGCCATTCTACTGCCGATGTTTGTCTATGGAGATTCAATTTTTTTTTTTACACCTGTCAGCAACGGCTGTGGCTAAAATAGCCAAAGGGGTGTCCACATACTTTTGTATATTGAAATAAAATGTGAAGCCACAGTTTTAACAATTCCTGTCTTAGCTACTAGTATATGAGAGGTAATGCACTTCAGTGAGAACAAGTCTACCATCTAGATGCCTACCTCTATGTACCCTGCTTAGCTTTGGAAACAAACTGTGTTCGATTCAGCTGAGCTATCATGTGAACATATTCAGACAATCAGTTTCCATACTCATTTGCCTAGACAACCTAAATAACATTGAATAGTTGAAAGTATCTACTCTAACTTTTCTTACACACGTTGTATGTGAAAGTGGTTATGTAGGCTACATTGACAAATCAGATTTGCCAAAAGGACACCATCATTTCAACGTGAAGCTAGGTATACTGTCATTAGTCCATGGTTGATTGGAAGTTTAGAAGTATTTACCATTAGCCCTATAAATAGGATGCCAAACGTATGATATTAATAATAAACTTTGACCTTTGGATATTGTCTTTTATATATGTTATTCATAATTTACACTATATATACACTATCCAAACAGAAGATATATCTCCTTCAAATGTTGATATTTGGTTGCGTTCACAATTCGTTATCCAGTTTGTCTACAAAATAATTATAGATATGTTGCGTTCACATCTCAAGAATAAACTACACTTCCAAGGATCCAATCAACCGTGGATGATTGATAGTATACCTAGCTACACAGTGAAATTATGGTGTCCTTTGTCGGGTAAATCTGATGTCAATGTAGCCTACATAAATCCAACCTCACTCCAAATGTACTTGCACATACAGCTTGTGTATAAAAAGTTAGAGGAGTTACTTTCAACTATTCAGTGTTATGTACGTAGGTGTTATATTTAAACGAGTATGGAAGCTGATCAATGTCTAAATGTATTGACATGACAGCTCAGTTGAAACGAACCAGCTTGTTTCCAAAGCTTTTGGCAGCAATTACAGCTGTGTGTCTTTCTGGGTCTCTAAGAGTTTTCCACACCTGGATTGTGCAACATTTTCCCATTCTTTCTTCAAGCTCTGTCAAGTTGGTTGTTGACCGGTGCTAGACAACCATTTTCAGGTTTTGCCATAGATTGTCAAGCAGATTTAAGTAAAAACTGTAACTTGGTCTCAGGAACATTCACTGTCTTCTTGGTAAACAACTCCAGTGTATATTTGGCCTTGTGTTTTAGGTTATTGTCCTGCTGAAAGGTGAATTCATCTCCCAGTGTCTGGTGGAAAGCAGAGGTTTTCCTCTAGGATTTTGCCTGCGCTTAGCTCCGTTCAGTTTCTTATTTATCCTGAAAAACTCCCCCAGTCATAAACGATTACAAGCATACCCATAACATGATGCAGCCACCACTACGCTTGAAAATATGGGGAGTGGTACTCAGTAATGTGTTGTATTGGATTTGTATTCAGGACGAAAAGTTAATTGCTTTAGCCACATTTTTTGCAGTATTAATTTAGTGCCTTGTTGCGAACAGGATGTTTAGTTGAATAGTTGTATTCTATAAAGGCTTCCTTCTTTTCACTCTGTCATTTAGGTTAGTATTGTGGAGTAACTACAATGTTGTTGATCCATCCTCAGTTTTCTCCTATCACAGCCATTAAACTCTGTAACTGTTTTAAAGTCACCATTGGCCGGCAACTGAGTTATGAAGGACGCCTTTATCTTTGTAGTGACTGGGTGTATTGATACACCATCCACAGTGTAATTAGTAACTTCACCATGCTCAAAGGGATATTCAATGTCTGCTTTTTCATGTTTACCCAGTCTATGCAACTTATTATGTGTCTTGTTAAGCAAATACTCCTGAACTTATTTAAGCTTGAATACTTATTGACTCAAGACTTTTCATTTGTTATAAATTTGGGGAAGAAAGTGAAAAACATTATTCCACTTTTACATTATGGGGTATAGTGGGTATAGTGAATACTTGTATACTTAGTTCTAATTATATTGAAATTAGATTAATGTAACAGCCTGTTAGTCACGTTAAGTCAATGTATTTAAGTTGAAGTTACCTTAATTGCAATGTTTCAATGCTGGTTGAAATGAGATGAAAACAGTACTGGCTGATGACTTTATTCAAATCCAAGGTATTTTGCACGTTGATTCCACATCACAATACGTTGACAAATTACGTTGAAACCAGTGTGTGTCCAGTGGGGAAGCAGTTGACTGAAGCACTATAGGGTCACAGTTGGCCACTTAACTATCTTGTGAAAGTGTTTTAATTCACAGTAGGGTTGTTCATCCACTCTCGTTCTCTCGTGATATTAGAATAATGTACTCTGTAAATTAGAAACCCACTGGAAATGAATTCCGTTATATGTCTCGCCATCATTTTGAAAACAGACTTCTGTCGGTTGCTGGAATTGTATTATTGATGTGTCACTGAGCCGAGAGGATTGACAAAGTCAAGACATCGCTCCTTGACAACCAATTGATTGACAGTTGCCTCTACTTTTGGGCACATCATTTTTCAGGCACTGTGATGTGTCACACCCAAGTATCTGATTGAAATTCAGCTAATATATACCTATCATTCGGACAAAAAAACAGCATTGAATGAGGAAAAAGCCACATAAAAGGGTCTCAGAGGCTATGGACAATGGCTGGTGATGTGAAAATTGTGTTGTTAAATGTCATAATTGGAGCCCCCTAGCACTCAACAACATTGATCTCAATGTGAGGTACACATAGAGTTGGGTCGATTTTACTTACGTTGGTAGTTTTCTGTTATTTTGCTACACAACGTTCTAAAACTATTATTTGGTAAACATTTATAGCCTATGCATAATGTTGATTCCTCCTGTGAAAATATCTGCCTGTCCCTGTTTCACTGTCGGCTGCTGAATCTCACTCCGTCTCCCGACTGTGCGCACTGAGGAGGGAGATATGCATTCTGAGAAGAACAAGCATATGACCGTCGATCAAAAAGATATTGAGGATAAAATACAGTTTTCAAAGCGACTGCTGTTGTTCTAGTTACAGAGAGGAAAGTCACAGCTTTCTGTGAGCAGATAATGTATTTCTCACCTCTTAATATTGAGCTCATGGTACCACTTTACAAACAGAGTAGGTTGTAGTTCAGTCATTTGCATCAGATGGTTTGTTGCTGCTGGAGTGAAACATGCTTTTATAAGCTCAGTCGTTGTGCAACAATTCTAAATGCTATGGTGTGTTAAAAGCAGTTCACCATTTAAATAGAGCTGCTATCATTTTTTTCTAAATTGGTAGCCAAATTGAAGCGCCCCTCCAGTTCAAGTGCATCTATAGGCAACGTTAGGCATGTTTCAGCGCGCCACACCCCACTTTGCAATGAGCTGGAGGCAGTATGGTGATGAATAATATAGCCTATAGATATAGTCGGCAAATTCTCCAAAGAGCCAAATTCTATTCTGATCATTGTAGATCCTATTAAGACAGGTTGCACATCAAAATATCAATCATGCATTTCCTGGATATATTAGATGAAATCGTAGGCTACCATCTCAATTGTCTTACTTGGCACTGAAATAAAATGGTCTTGAGCCCTGCCACTAATGTAAAGTAACTGTCCATCATTGTTTTATTATTATTGTGTTATCGATGTTATCGAGCTAAATAGTTACAATTATCGCAATATTACTTTTCCATATCGCCCAGCTCTAGCACCTCCCCCAAGATTTGTTGTTGTCTGAAAAAATTGGTAAATTTATCGCCCAACTCTAGGTACACAGTAATCTGGCCTACTGAAATGAAATGGTCTAGTTCCTACTGATATGAAATGGTCTAGTTCCTACTGAAATGAAATGGTCTAGTTCCTACTGAAATGAAATGGTCTAGTTCCTATTGATATGAAATGTTCTAGTTCCTACTGAAATGAAATGGTCTAGTTCCTACTGAAATGAAATGGTCTAGTTCCTATTGATATGAAATGTTCTAGTTCCTACTGAAATGAAATGGTCTAGTTCCTACTGAAATGAAATGGTCTAGTTCCTACTGATATGAAATGGCTAGTTCTTACTGACATAAAAATGGCTAGTTCTTACTGACATAAAAATGGCTAGTTCTTACTGACATAAAAATGGCTAGTTCCAACTGATATAAAAATGGCTAGTTCCTACTGATATGAAAATGGCTAGTTCCTACTGATATGAAATGGCTAGTTCTTACTGACATAAAAATGGCTAGTTCCCACTGATATGAAATGGCTAGTTCTTACTGACATAAAAATGGCTAGTTCCTACTGATATGAAAATGGCTAGTTCCTACTGATATGAAAATGGCTAGTTCTTACTGACATAAAAATTGCTAGTTCCTACTGATATGAAAATGGCTAGTTCCTACTGATATGAAAATGGCTAGTTCCTACTGATATGAAAATGGCTAGTTCTTACTGACATAAAAATTGCTAGTTCCTACTGATATGAAAATGGCTAGTTCTTACTGACATAAAAATTGCTAGTTCCTACTGATATGAAAATGGCTAGTTCCTACTGATATGAAAATGGCTAGTTCCTACTGATATGAAAATGGCTAGTTCTTACTGACATAAAAATTGCTAGTTCCTACTGATATGAAAATGGCTAGTTCCTACTGACATAAAAATGGCTAGTTCCTACTGATATGAAAATGGCTAGTTCCTACTGATATGAAATGGCTAGTTCCTACTGACATAAAAATGGCTAGTTCCTACTGATATGAAATGGCTAGTTCCTACTGATATGAAAATGGCTAGTTCTTACTGACATAAAAATGGCTAGTTCCTACTGATATGAAAATGGCTAGTTCCTACTGATATGAAATGGCTAGTTCTTACTGACATAAAAATGGCTAGTTCCTACTGATATGAAAATGGCTAGTTCCTACTGATATGAAAATGGCTAGTTCCTACTGATATGAAAACGGCTAGTTCCTACTGATATGAAATAACATGTTGTTAGAGTTGACCACATTATTTTATTTTATTTATTTAAATGAGCTGTGTATCATGCAAACAGGACCCTTTAGCGTCTCTAGTTCCTCAATTGCCGGCACAATGCCCATGTGAAATAGTGGGACCCCAATGAACCAATGCCCGTAGTTGCTGTGGCCAAAAAGGGAAAACATATGTGTACCTTCCAGGGATGCGGAAAAGCTTTCTCAGAGACAGTTTCCTACCCGGCATGGTCCAAATTCTTCACAGGAGCACACACTGCGGGAGAGTGTTCTGACACCACCAACTCAATGAAGGAATAATCTGGAAGCACAGCGGCCAATACTCAGCTCAGATGCGATTATACCAACAGGGGGGCATTGCCCCCTTCCGGTTTCAGCAGGCGCATATGGCGCCTCGCTCCCCTCCCTGCCTTTCACCCAACACACCTCTATTTTCAGAGTGTTTACAGAGTTCATACACTCCGTGATGAGCTGCGTTGTTTTCCGGCTATTTGCCAGCGTATAGGAAGTGCATCCAGTAGACAGAGCAGTCGTGGTTGGTCACATCGTCGAGGTTGAGTTTTGCTTGGTTATCTCTCAGGGATAACTGTGATTCAGCGAAAGTGACGTTTGCGTGCTCTGTGCACTCCTTGATTGATGTTTCCCAACCAACCATTGACTGACAATCTTCTCATCCTTCAGGAGAAACAAGTCCTGTTGAGCCCCTTCTGAGCTACTCCAACCACTACACTCTATTCATTTAAGTATACGTTTCACCCCTATATCTAAGGCGACAGCCAACATTAATTACCTTGACCCTTAAGGGAGCTAGGGTACATATTTATTTTGCAGTGGACAGCTGTCCTTAAGAATATCGTCATGAAGAGGGCCAGTGAGACAGCTTGACAGTGAAGAGTGGCCCTCCCAAGAGAGGCTTCTAAACTGCCCACATCATCAGCTTTTCTTGTATTCAAAATCTACATTCACTTTGAATTAGTTTATATGCTTGACCTCGGAGACCCCCCCGGTGATTTAAATGTCCCTCCAATCAATTGAATTTGCATAATGAGATTTACAATGTCAAAAAGGTTTCCCCCAAAAAAATCTTCATCACAGGCCCATGGCCTGATGGGTAATTGTGTTATGTTTCAGACAAGAGTCTATCCATCAAACGTTGACACCAATGCGATGGCTGAAAATCAAGGACAACTAACATACCATTTCTATCTTATTTTTATAACAGATTGATTATTCACAAGTTAAATCTGTGATATTTTGTCCCACGACTAAAGGGATAGTTCAGCCAAATATCAAATGTATATATTTATTTCCTTAAAAACAAATCAAGTCATTGAAAGTGGTGGAAAAAGCACCCAATGGTCATACTTGAGTAAAAGTAAAGATACCTTAATAGAAAATGATTCAAGTAAAAGTGAGTCACCCAGTAAAATACTACTTGAGTAAAAGTCTAAAAGTATTTGGTTTTAAATATACACTACTCAAAAAAATAAAGGGAACACTTAAACAACACAATGTAACTCAAAGTCAATCACACTTCTGTGAAATCAAACTGTCCACTTAGGAAGCAACACTGATTGACAATAAATGTCACATGCTGTTGTGCAAATGGAATAGACAACAGGTGGAAATTATAGGTAATTAGCAAGACACCCCCAATAAAGGAGTGGTTCTGCAGGTGGTGACCACAGACCACTTCTCAGTTCCTATGCTTCCTGGCTGATGTTTTGGTCACTTTTGAATGCTGGCGGTGCTTTCACTCTAGTGGTAGCATGAGACGGAGTCTACAACCCACACAAGTGGCTCAGGTAGTGCAGCTCATCCAGGATGGCACATCAATGCGAGCTGTGGCAAGAAGGTTTGCTGTGTCTGTCAGCGTAGTGTCCAGAGCATGGAGGCGCTACCAGGAGACAGGCCAGTACATCAGGAGACGTGGAGGAGGCCGTAGGAGGGCAACAACCCAGCAGCAGGACCGCTACCTCCGCCTTTGTGCAAGGAGGAGCAGGAGGAGCATTGCCAGAGCCCTGCAAAATGACCTCCAGCAGGCCACAAATGTGCATGTGTCTGCTCAAACGGTTAGAAACAGACTCCATGAGGGTGGTGTGAGGGCCCGACGTCCACAGGTGGGGGTTGTGCTTACAGCCCAACACCGTGCAGGACATTTGGCATTTGCCAGAGAACACCAAGATTGGCAAATTCGCCACTGGCGCCGACAGCAGAACGTTGCAGGCAGCAGAACGTTCTCCACGGCGTCTCCAGACTGTCACGTCTGTCACATGTGCTCAGTGTGAACCTGCTTTCATCTGTGAAGAGCACAGGGCGCCAGTGGCCAATTTGCCAATCTTGGTGTTCTATAATTTCCACCTGTTGTCTATTCCATTTGCACAACAGCATGTGAAATGTATTGTCAATCAGTGTTGCTTCCTAAGTGGAGAGTTTGATTTCACAGAAGTGTGATTGACTTGGAGTTACATTGTGTTGTTTAAGTGTTCCCTTATTTTTTTGAGCAGTGTACTTAAGTATCAAAAGTAAATGTAATTGCTCAAAATACTTAAGTATCAAAGTAAAAGTATAAATAATTTCAAATTCCTTATATTAAAGCAAAACAAGCAAGCCACATTTCCAGAGGCACACTCCATCACTCAGATATCATATACAAACCAAGCAAACAAAGCATTTGTGTTTAGTGAGTCCTCCAGATCAGAGGCAGTAGGGATGACCAGGGATGTTCTCTTGAAAAGTGTAAATGTATGGAGTAAAAAGTACATGTTTTTCTTTATGAATGTAGTGAAGTAAAAGTTGTCAAAAATATAAATAGTCAAGTATAGTACACATTCCCCCCCAAAAATGATGTAAGTACTTTACACCACTGGTCATTGAGCTACATAATCCCATTCAGAGATAAATTGGGTATAACATTTAAAGCATCCTAACCTTTTTTGGTTACGAAATACTATTATTAGCAGTTGGTGGCAGTGACTAGTAATAAAAACTACGTGTGGATTGCAGTATTTCTTTGTCCATAGACTGCTTTCAAGGAAACACATCTGTACGTTCATAATTTGTCTGAATTATCCCATTAACCTGCCTAAACGTTTACCGGAAATAATTATTCCACAGTGGCCTGGCATTTAAATCACCTTACTTCAACATACCATAATGCTACAGGGACAAGTGTAAATGTCACACATTTACACTGTGCTACATGCAAAACTACTATCTAGAGAGGGAGACATTTGCATAAAGGAATATTAACATATATTAACTTTATCATGAAAATGGATGACGTATAAAATGCTGTGTACAAAGCAATGTAT
Organism: Thymallus thymallus; assembly: GCA_023634145.1. NCBI lineage: Eukaryota > Metazoa > Chordata > Actinopteri > Salmoniformes > Salmonidae > Thymallus > Thymallus thymallus. The sequence continues at coordinate 28,795,880 of CM042380.1, forward strand.
CTGAAATTACATTAATGTATGCAATACTTAGCAACAGTTGCTGAACAAAAACTTGTTCTTCAAAATGTTATTTTATTGGCTCTGTTTATGTGATTGACACCCATACTCTGTCAATCAAACTCAGCATTATGTTGCCCCAGGTACAAAACAATGGAAAGCTACATAGATTCTTAAGGCCATCCGGCAACATGTAACAACAGCCAATTCCCTCATGCATATAACTCCATCTGTATCACCATACAGCAGCACTATTCAAGAACCTATGGCACTTTAACATTGCACATAAAGCCATATGTGTAAAATGTAGTATGTATGTTCTTGACATGAGGATGTTCAATATTTCTAACCTGCCAATGCCCTCTTTATTGCTTCTTAGGGGATAAATAAAGTTGTCTTGAATATACCAATAATCCTTACTCCTTAAACTACTCTGTACAATAACTATATGTTACATAACCTTTGACTGTTAAATAAAGGCGAAATAAAATAAATACAAAATAAGACTGGCATGTCTACTCACTCAGTCTACTCACTCAGGCAAGCTTGAGAGTGTTGTGCGAGACAGACATTTAATATTGAGCCCAATAAAAGGACAGCCGGGACATGTCAAATCCCTGAAAGCAATAAACACCTATTGTGTCGGCGCCCCAACAATGCATATATCCCGGAGCCTTTGTGCCTTTAAATCTTGGTCTATTTAAATCTGGTTTGCTCTCAGGGTTTCTGCCTTCTTGGGATTACTCTGTGTGTCTTGGTAGTATGAATGCCACAAACAGGCCAGTGACCAGATTTACACAACGTCATGGGAATTCCCATAGTTTTACCTATATACAGTAGATGTCCACAGTTCCACACCCACCATTCTTTGTGGAGCTAGACTTATAAGCAGTGGTGGAAAAAGTACTCAATGGTCAAACTTGAGTAAAGGTAAACCTTTATTAATAGAAAATGACTCAAGTAAAAGTAAAAGCCACCCAGTGAAATACTACTTGAGTGAAAGTCTAAAAGTATTTGGTTTCAAAAGTAAATGTAATTGCTAAAATGTACTTACATTTGGAGTCGGAAGTTTACGTACACTTTTAAAGTCATTAAAACTAATTTTTCAACCACTCCACAGATTTCATGTTAATAAACTATAGTTTTGGCAAGTCGGTTAGGAAATCTACTTTGTGCATGACACAAGTAATTCTTCCAACAATTGTTTACAGACATATTATTTCACTTATAATTCACTATATCACAATTCCAGTGCGTCAGAAGTTGACATACACTAAGTTGACTGTGCCTTTAAACAACTTGAATGATGTCATGGCTTTAGAAGCTTCTGATAGAATAATTGACATAATTTGAGTCAATTGGAGGTGTACCTGTGGATGTATTACAAGGCCTGCCTTCAAACTCAGTGCCTCTTTGCTCGACATCATGGGAAAATCAAAATAAATCAATTTTTTGTCCTCTGCAAGTCTTGTTCATTCTTGGGAGCAATTTCCACGCCTGAAGGTACCGTGTTCATCTGTACAAACAATAGTACGCAAGTATAAACACCATGGGACCACGCAGCCGTCACACCGCTCAGGAATGAGACACGTTCTGTCTCCTAAGTGCAAATCAATCCCAGAACAACAGCAAATGTCCTCTGGTCTGATGAAACCAAAATATAACTGTTTGGCCATAATGACCATCGTTATGTTTGGAGGAAAAAGGGGGAGGCTTGCAAGCCGAAGAACACGATCTCAACCGTGAAGCACAGGGGTGGCAGCATCATGTTGTGGGGGTGCTTTGCTGCAGGAGGGACTGGTGTACTTCACAAAATAGACGGCATCATGAGGAAGGAAAATTATGTGGATAAATTGAAGCAACATCTCAAGACATCAGTCAGGAAGTTAAAGCTTGGTCGCAAATGGGTCTTCCAAATGGACAATGACCCCAAGCATACTTCCAAAGTTGTGGCAAAATGGCTTAAGGACAACAAAGTCAAGGTATTGGAGTGGCCATCACAAAGCCCTGACCTCAATCCGTTTGTTTATTTCCCATGTGTAACTCTGTGTTGTTTTTTGTCGCACTGCCTTGCTTTGTCTTGGCCAGGTCCCAGTTGCAAATGAGAACTTGTTCTCAACTGACCTACCTGGTTAAATAAAGGTAAAAAAAAGAAAATTTGTGGGCAGAACTGAAAAAGCGTGTGCAAGCAAGGAGGCCTACAAACCTGACTCAGTTACACCAGTTCTGTAAGGAGGAATGGGCCAAAATTCACCCAACTTATTGTGGGACTCTTGTGCAAGTCTACCCAAAACGCTTGACCCAAGTCAAACAATTTAAAGGCAATGCTACCAAATACTAATTGAGTGTATGTAAACTTCTGACCCACTGGGAATGTGATGAAAGAAATAAAAGCTGAAATAAATCACTCTACTATTATTCTGACATTTCACAAAAATTAAAGTGGTGAATAAATTTAAGCGGTGATCCTAACTGACCTAAGACAATTCATCTTAATTTTTACTAGGATTAAATGTCAGGAATTGTGAAAAACTGAGTTTAAATGTACTTGGCTAAGGTGTATGTAAACTTCCGACTTCAACTGTAAGTATAAAAAATAAAAGTACAAGTATAAACCATTTCAAATTCCTTATATTAAGCAAATCAGACGGCACAATTTTCAAGTTTTTTTTTATTGACGGATAGCCAGGGGCACACTCCAACACATAATTGACAAACAAAGCATTTGTGTTAAGTGAGCCCGCCCGATCATAGGCAGTAGGGATGACCAGGGATGTTCTCTTGTTAAGTGTGTGAATTGTACCATTTTCCTGTCAAAATGTACTTTTGGGTGTCTGGGAAAATGTATGGAGTAAAAAGTACATTATTTTTAATTAGGAATGTAGTGAAGTAAAGTTTGTAGAGTACAGATACCCCAAAAAACTACATAAGTTGTGTTTTTACTCAAGTACTTTATAAGTAGCTTGCTTTGGTATAGTAGAAATGCTTACGTCGTCAAATATGTGGCGCCAATATGTGGCAGATGTAATATTGTTATTGACACCTGTGATCCGGTGACGTAAAAAATGCTGCTGTAAACGGAGGCTACACAACGCAAAGGAGATCAAATGCTGTCAACGGGGAAATTATAAGCCATGGTCACTAGACAAAGTGCACATACTAACATGCCACATCTCATGAGTGGCTCCCTGAGGTGAACATTTAGTGTGAGGAACAGCTGTGTCTGAGAGACCAATCACATCAACTTGTTACCTGCAGTATATGGTGGTTAGGTGTTTACAGGACACAAAAACACGTCTACTTCTTTCAAATTAATTTGTAGCCATGACAAATTATAGGAGAAGGTAAACAAGGGCCACTCATACCAATATTGTCACCTAGAAGCAGTAGCCAGAAATTTGAGGGTGGGTGGGGCCTGCCATGGGGAAAAGAAGAACATGTTCAGTTTTATAGCTAATATCATGCTATTCTACACATTTTGCCATGTAGCTGAGAGAAAATGTTGTTGTTTTAAAGCTAATTTCCTGCAATTCTAAATATTTTGCCACGGGGCAGTTTTAGCTCATTTATGCAATTCAACATATTTAGCATTTTTAAAGCTAATTAAAGTTCAAATATAGGTGTGTTGACTGTGATAAAGGCACTGGATTATGAGCCGTCATCTTTGCTAAATGGCTTTGTGTATCATGTCAACTACTTTAACACCACACTCCATTTTGAGGTCTGAAAACAAACGATCAATTTGGGGTGGACTGTCTCTCCAATGTCTATTTAAAATGGTAGCAGGTCAAAAAGGTTTAGTTCAGCCAACTCCATTTGCTCCGATTTGATTTTAAATGCATAATATCCCTAAGTATCTTATGCCTAGGGATATTCAACAACGATGTTAGCTAGCTAGGTACCGAACACAAAATAGGCTACAGCAATAACAACTACACTTCTGTAGCGTCAACATGCAAGATTTGCAGTTAAATGAACTAGCTACACATTAAAGACCGTTCAACGAGTGTACACAACGATACGCATGGTCTTCAATAAAGTACACTGTAAAAACTGTAAAAGCACGATTGTCTCGTTTGAGTTTTTAAAGATGGCAAAAGCTAGCAAGTCTCACAGGAGTAGCGCTAGCTGGATGAACTAGCTAGCTAGCTGGCTACACGTTACAACACAGTGAAAGATGGTGGATAATCTCCTTCAACGATTGACTCTCGGTTTGTGACTTCTTTCCGGTTTGAGACGCACAGAATTGGTAAAACAGAGGCCCCTTTCCCACCAAACTCTGTTAAAACTAAATTTGGTAAATTTTACACTACAAGAATGAGTGTGATGCATATTAAGTTCCATCGAGTAAATTCTACAAGAGACAATTACATTCTGCGATAAAACATGAATTGATTGTGTAATGTTAACAAATTATGATAAAGCAAAACTTAAGGGCAACCCCACATTTTTTTGGTGTATAGCCATAGACATATGCCTCAATGCAGTCATATTCGTGGCTTATTGGGGGTGTGGCTTTCAGATAGTTCTTTTTGGAAGACCCATTCCGTGAGAGTGAATGTCATTCCAGTTCAACTGTTCTGTTATATTGAATCAAATCTGACTAACTGTCACGGCTGCTCCCGCTCTCCCTCCCTGCCCATCACTACACACTCCTGCCGCCATCATTACGCACAACTGTTAGCCTCGTCACGCGCATCAGCTCTTCATTGGACTCACATGACTCATTGGACTTCATTGGACTCTGTCACCTGTTTCATCACCTCCCCTGTATCTGTCTGCCCCTCAGTGTCGTTCCCGGCTTGTGCATTAATTGTGTTTTGTGTTCATGTTCCGACGCTGTTCCCTGTTATGTTTCACGTCCGTCAGTCATTAAACCTTCTCTCCTTGTACCTGCTTCTCGTCTGCCAGTGTCGTTCCTTACTGCTTTTCTACGACTTCTATTTGATGGTGTAAAAATACAAATAATGTCCTGTTTGGGACACTGTCAAGTAAAGAGCATAAAAACATATATATACTTTTTATGTTTGACTCGATAATTAGCATATTTTGTTAAGCGCTATTCATACGTGTTCAGGGATTGGGTAACACTTAATGATTAGGTGTGAAGCTGATAATGCTGATGATAATGCCTCCCCCATCGTTGATCACTGTCCTGTGACATTTCTCACATCTAATGTGACGCTTTCCTTCATCTATCCCAACATCATGGTTGTGTGCGCAACATTTAAGAATTAGACACTTTACATTTCCAAAGTCACAGACGACACGCTCTAAATGACGATGGCGGCTTGGCACTATCAACTAACAGTTTTGTCACACCGCACATAACCCTCGGCCTGCGAGTTTGAACCTCATTTTCTCCCTCTGACTTGCTGTCATGTCACTCCTGCTATCACTGACCTCCCCTTCCCACCTCTGTCCAAAGAGTAACTGCTCAAATAGTGACTTCCTGTTGTGGTAGAATTGACCAAAATAGCACTACTTCAAGTGCGCAGCTTCGTGTCAACATGCTAATGTGTTTACAAAAGTCGCTGGGATCAAATGTAAGGCAGGTAATAATATGTTAATCCATACAAGGCATTTAGAGTGCATGGGGAATTTAATTTCAAGAGTGGGAGTTTCTGGGAATGGAGCTATCACAGAGAGTTCTAACATACTGGTGGTGGATTTAAAAACGAACTATCTTGTATCAGCTAAGATAACTAAACTGAATAAAAAGAAGAAACTATACTATGAAATAAAGATAAATGATATTAAAGAATGATAGTAAAAAGCTTTGGAGCTCCTTAAAATACACTTTGGGCAAAAAAGCTAACTCAGCTCCATCGTTCATTGAATCAGATGGCTCATTCATCACAAAACCCACTGATATTGCCAACTACTTTAATGATTTTTTCATTGGCAAGATTAACAAACTTAGACATGCCAGCAACAAACGCCGACACTATACATCCAAGTGTAACTGACCAAATTATGAAAAACAAGCATTGCAGTTTTGAATTCCGCAAAGTGAGTGTAGAAGAGGTGAAAACATTATTGTTCTCTATCAACATTGACAAACCACCGGGGTCTGACATCTTGGATGGAAAATTACTGAGGATAATAGTGGACGATATTGACACTCCTGTTTGCCACATCTTCAATTTAAGCCTTCTAGAAAGTGTGGCCTGGAGGGAAGCAAAAATCATTCCATACCTGTAGAAGTTGTTCTGTACTATACCCAACCACGACTGGCTAACAATGTAATTCTGTCTAATTCATTTGATATGTCCATTCAGACAGTTCAGGCAATCAAGGTTTTGGAGCAAACAAAACAGAAAAACACAATATGCTGCAAGAATACATGTTTGAGTATTATTCATGCAATTAATAAGGCAATGCTTACAGAGTCAACCGCCAACAGAGACTCTTTGAACACAAAGAGGGTTTCATCTCAACCTAGAAACCTTTTATGAAGAGTTATTTCAGTTTGTTGGCCCTGACACACATCAAAATAGAAGACTACCGTCTTATGTAATGCTTTCATTCAGGTCTGTAGTACACTGTTGAATAATCCTCAATGACCTTGCTTCCTCAATGAAGCCCACCAAAGCCATGTGGTATTTCTAAGACTTTTCAGGTTCAGAACCCATTTCGTGCGAGATGGAGAAAAAAAAAATCATTTATATGATGTTTGATGTCCTTGGGAGGTTTGTTCGTAGAGTTCAACGTGTCAAACTTATCGTACAATACTTCTTGGTTTCAGAAGTGACTTCCTTTGAATACGCAATGAAAGTCGGTTTGTCACAAACCTCAATATAAACGTACATAACTGGAGCCACCGTGCCATTTTCGGAGGCCTGGAACAGTATCCGCAGAAAAATATAAATAATAGATTGGCAGACCCTTATTTTGGCTACCATGGCTTTGCCCTGATAGGATAACACCCTATTAAGACACTTTATATTGGTGTTTCCTTTATTTTGGCAGTTACCTGTACATAAAACACAGGAAAATCACGTTGAGCCTTTAATGAAACTTTGCAACCAGTCATCTAATGACATACTTTTCTACATCAGATATGGAGCTCAAGTGAAGAATCTCAAAATAATGAAAGAACATTCTAGATGATTGAGCTGTTGAGGCCATCAAAATATAATTTGCCCACATATCTTTAACCTTACCCTTTGTATACGTATTCTCTGATTATTTGGCAGTTATCCTATCCTTCTTCCTCTGCCTTACTGATGGCTGGGTTTTTATCCCTGTCCCCTTGTTGTTTTCTCAATGGATTGCTTGGTCCTAATTGTAAAGCAGAGTTAATTATCCCCTAGCCTGTACTTGGCACATCATCTAAGCCTCCCTAGAGGTTAGGTCTGCCACATAATCCTGAAAAACTAATCCAGGGTGAGAAATGGAACCCTGAGTGTCGACGGACAGAATTAGGGCACGTAATCCATTGATCTGGATCGTGCTGCACATTTTTTTTTTTACAACGTTTAGCAATATTGACTGAAATGGACAGTGTCATATTTCAGTGGTCGTTCGGTTGCTGTTTTGCTTGCTCTTTTTATTTTTTTTATATATGTCTCACTCGGTCGAAGCATATTGCTTGTTCCTGGCTCTCTCTATTGAGTTTGCAGAGTCAAAGCATGTTGCTGTTTTTGAAAAAGTGGAACATATTTGGGTAACCTTGCAAAAAGGTAATGTTGGTAATCCTACTGTAAGTAAAACAATGAATTCCAGTGGGATATCCGTCTCCTAGGGGCTGTGGTATTTTTAAGAGCTTTTACTTGGATTTTTCCCTGTTGGTGTGATTAAACATGCTTTTGTAACACAAGGTGACACCACAGGAATGATCCCAGGCACAGGACTTATAGGTAGATTAGCATTCCTGTCAATATCGAGTGATCATTTTGTCATGCATGTGTGTATGCGTGTTTGCGTGTTTGTATGTGTGCGTGTTTTCATCCGCAAGATGTGACTACAGGAGAAGTGACTTTGTTTTCGTTTGGCCGTAAGTTCCTGCAGAGAGCTCAAAAAAAAAAAGTGATTGTAAGAGCGCACTCCAACCTCATTGGCTTTTACTGAGTGGCCAATTTATATGTCAAAATAACTTAATATCCAAAAGGAACATATCAGTATGAGGGAAGAAATCATCTGATTGATAGTGGCACATTCTCTCATGGGCCCTCATATTCAATTTAACAATAAAACATTACAAGTAGTGACATTTTACATCTTACGTTGTAGATGATAGAAACAGAAAGCGACACCGATAAGGCTTTATATGGGTCGACAAAACTATATAAAACACAGCCCTGAGACATTACACTCGCATTCATTCTCTGTTGGATTTTTGGATAGGGCAATAATGAAAGGACAATTTTTATTTTATATTTTATTAAAAAGTGAATGATATCTGTACATTATCACAATTTAATAGTGTGCTAGAGACCCAGCCTGTTTGCCAATTACGGAGGTTAATATCCTTTTTTATATCTTTTGCTGCTCATAAATCCGCAATAAGACTCTTAAACGCAGTAAAATGGTTTTTTATCTTGAGCAATAGCTTTTGGTTAAAATAACTTTTTTCAGTGTGTGTTAATGATATATTATTAATATCACCATAGCCATCTATTATGTCAAGATCAGTAGAAACCTCAGATGCAATTTGTGGCTTACTTGTAGTCTAGAACATACAGAGAAAGAACAACATTTTAAATAAAATAGGCCTACGTTATATAGGCCTGCATGGAGCAAGTTGGAAAAATCGCATTCAAAGATTATTTTAATGTATTTTCCGGAAGGGCTGTAGTCACCATTCAATGAATACATTAAATATACGTATACATCTCATGGTAGTGGGGAGCTGTTTTAAATATTTTTTTTCAACAGGTTCATTATATTCTCATTTACATCTCTGTAATGGATACGCTGTGATTCGAGAAGCAGGTGAAACGTTTAATAAAACCAACAAAGTATCGAGACAACATGTATACAGGAATAATACTGACTGAGGAAGGAACCCAAGGGAGTGACAGATATAGGGGAGGTAATCAGGAAGATAATGGAATCCAGGTGAGTACCATGATGATCTGCAGGTGTGCGTAATGATGGATCCCAGGACCGGTGGGATCCATCGTTGGGCTCCATATCTGATACCAGCGACGTTAAACCCCGGATGGGAGGAGCGGGACTAGATGTGACAATCTTATAACAACCCTATACAGTATTTCTTGGCAGCCCTGGCGTGAAGGAGAGGAATGGCAGAGCAGACCGTCATATGAACCTAAATATTTTGATTTGGACCAGTGCTTCTATAGAGAGAATCCCACATCTGTGCCGTTTGCGAGTGATGTTGTTCTACATTGTATCATCGTTTCCACTGGTGAACAACTAATACATTGTATCATTTCACTTGACCATGAGAACCACGAGTTCTTTCAAGTTTCACACTGTATGTACTGAAGGTTTGTATACAAATAAAGTGTATAGGCTATTGAATCTCTCTGGAGTAGGCTACTGATTGGATCCCCCTCTACCAACTGAAGGAATGGGCTATCCAGCGCAAAGGCAGCCACACGATCTCCAGCCCAGACCACCCACTCTGACTTCCTATTGTTTGTTTCCTGCTGTGTTTTCTATATGTTTTGTTTAGACCTCTGATGTGTGAGAAGTGCTAAGATTTCCTCTTGTAGGACAAACGTGACTCTGAATCTGAACAGTTTTCACTTTTCCATTGTATAACTGTCATGATTGAAATGCATTGATATAGTTTAATTAAATCAATGAATCAAAGTGTTATGCTGGTGTTATTTTCTCCTTCATGGCATGAGCTTATAAACTGGAGAGAACTTCTACGATTAGATTGATTGGCTTTTTTCTCTCTTTGATATTTCACACCTTCCCAATGCAGACCCAAATACACATTTGAGTTAAACACATAATGTGGGATGTGATGGTATGGTCTTCTCTATAAGCTACAGAAAATTGTAGAGGAATAATGACTCTCAACCTACAGGGGTCAAATTGTTTGGCGTTAATAAAAGCGCCAACAGGATGATAAAAAGTGTAAAACACAGTGGCGATTTTAGCATGTCAATCTTGGTGAGACAAGCAAGCAAAATAATGTGGGATGCATGCCAGCAAAGCCACTACACAACACAACACTAAACAACACATTAATTGCACTATAACAGTGACAATCGGTGCCCACAAACTGTTAGGGCCTACATAAAGCTGTCCCAACAGCAGAGTCCCAACAGCAGTCCCAACACCTTACCACTGCTACACCTGGCTATCAGTGGAGCCTTGTCTGGCAGCAAAACAGTTCATTCAGCCTCATTTACTGCCTTTGAAAAAAATATAGCTGATATGGCTGACTTGTTTAAACAAATGTGGTTTCTACTGACAATTGAGATGTACAAACTGTGGCATAAGGGGACGATGAGTGGATAAGAGGCCATCCGTAATTTATATTAAGACATTAATGAGCGAGCTAGGATGGATGTAGTCTAAATAACTATTTGTTCAGCACTTTTGAAATGTACAGTGACAGAATTCAGAACATGTGCCGTTCTTACAGTATTCTCCCTGTACACCAAGTCAGAATCGTAGGATAAATAAAGGGGGCATATAAGCAGACAATGAAAGCTATTTGATATTACAATATCTGATGATACATTTCTCTAAAACAGGTTATAGGCTACATGTGCAGCACCAAGTTAGAATAGTAGGCTAAATTAAGAGGTGAAAATAGGCCACGTTATTAGGGTGTGGCACACTGAACGCCGTTTGGGTCTTTGCATTATCAAAAAAGATACACGACAAATAACACTATTGACGCGTTAAATAAGCTTTTAATTTGACACGCCAAATAACACAATTATAGAATGTTGTGTGTGCTGAATTTGCACGTGCAAGCCAAGCGCCACCACTACTATAAGTAGCGCTGTCAAAGCTGTACAAAAAAAAAGTTTGCAAACGAGCACACACCGACCACAAACGATGTGTTTACAATACCGTGTTGATGAAAATAGACCAAATTATTAGGGTGAGGCACATGGGCTACTAACAGCTTACTACACAACATACACTTAGTATTACTTTCTTAGTATTGCTCGATATATAGAACTTGTTTTACTGTGGATATAGATACTTTTGTACCGGTTCCCTCCAGCATCTTCACAAGGTCCTTTTCTGTTGTTCTGGGATTGATTTGCACTTTTCGCACCAAAGTACGTTCATCTCTAGGAGACAGAACGCGTCTCCTTCCTGAGCGAATTGACTCAAATGATGTCAATTAGCCTATCAGAAGCTTCTAAAGCCATGACATCATTTTCTGGAATTTTCCAAGCTGTTTAAAGGCACAGTCAACTTAGTGTATGTAAACTTCTGACCCACTGGAATTGTGATATAGTGTATTATAAGTGAAATAATCTGTCTGGAAACAAGTGTTGGAAGAAACTAGTTTGTTAACATAAAATCTGTCGATTGGTTAAAAAATGAGTTTTAATGACTTCAACCTAAGTGTATGTAAACGTCCGACTTCAACTGTACAAATATTTAAAGGCATAACAGTCACACGAAGCATAGATTGAAATGGGAAAATAAATTCCCCCTGAAAATGTTTTAGTTCTGTAGCTCCATCTGATCTACAGTGACAAGAAAAAGTATGTGAACTCTTTGGAATGACCTGGATTTCTGCATAAATTGGTCATAAAATTTGATCTGATCTTCATCTAAGTCACAACAATAGACAAACACAGCGTGCTTAAACTAATAACACACAAATTATTGTTTTTTTCTTGTCTATATTGAATACATAATTTCAACATTCACAGTGTAGATTGGAAAAAGTATGTGAACCCCTAGGCTAATGACTTCTCCAAAAGCTAATTGGAGTCAGGAGTCAGCTAACCTGGAGTCCAATCAATGAGACGAGATGGGAGATGTTGGTTAGAGCTGCCCTGCCCTATAAAAAACACTCACAAAATTTAAGTTTGCTATTCACATGCATTGCCTGATGTGAACCATGCCTCGAACAAAAGAGGTCTCAGAAGACCTAAGAATGGAAAGGGTTACAAAAGTATCTCTAAAAGCCTTGATGTTCATCAGTCCACAGTAAGACAAAATTGTCTATAAATGGAGAAAGTTCAGCACTGTTGCTACTCTCCCTTTGAGTGGCCGTCCTGCAAAGATGACTGCAAGAGCACAGCGCAGAATGATCAATGAGGTTAAGAAGAATCCTAGAGTGTCAGCTAAAGAAATCTCTGGAACATGCTATGATACGTAAAACACTTAACAAGAATGGTGTTCATGGGAGGACACCATGGAAGAAGCCACTGCTGTCCAAAAAAAAAAGTTTGCAAAAGAGCACCTGGATGTTCCACAGCGCTACTGGCAAAATATTCTGTGGCCAGATTAAGGAGGTTCCTCGTTTAACCCCACCTCCTATGTGGTTCTTGGAAGTACCTTTTGGGGGCAATTTTCAGTGCCAGGAACCCTAAGGTTCTTCAAAGAACGTTGAGGATCTTAGAAGAACCCGTGTTGAACCCCTCATTTTTAGAGTGTATGTCCTATGTAATCATACCAAACGTAACATATAATACCAAATGGAGTGTCTCAGGTTTACGTACAGAATAATACAAAACGCTCTGAGACCAAACTGAAGGCTGAGGGATTTTGTTCCCCTAATGGCATCATGATTAGAGCTGTATGGCCATACAGTCTTACTACATTGAATCATTGATTCTAATAATTCAAATTGCACTATCCTTTCTCCTAGTGTGACATCCTGTGGCCCTTTCATCTTCTCTGGAGAACGTTATGTGAGAAAACCTATTTTATTCAAGCATTTCCCAACCCTTGTTACCATGGCATTTTTTAACCACTGGTTGCATTGATGATTCAGTACAAATTTCACTTTTATATCTGAAATGCACCACATCTAAGTGTTGCTCAGTTCCAGTGAGCAGCATTTCTATTTCAACTTTTTTAATTTAACAACTGTCGGCACAGATGATTCACAGTTGTATCTTCTCAACAGGTGACACTTTAATTGAGAAAGTAATTGACTGAGTGTGGTGTCTGTCTGATCGCCAATGAACAATTCTGTAAGTGTAATTACTCTCTGCCCTTTATCCCTTCCTCTAAAAGATAAACCCTGGAAAAGCACTCAAATTCTGATTTGACTTTTTCAAAACGATCAAGTGCTTTAATTAAGTCGTTATTAAGGGACTCATGGTAAAACTCTTACCACACTGTGCAGGTAATGTAACACTTATTTATAACTCAATACTTAATCATTTCTAATTTTGAGTAAATTCTTTGGAAATATAGTGCATGTTTTTATATTTAATTATTTGTTTTAGTGTGTAGATCAACTTTAATATTGCAGATAGATTTTGTTGCTTCCATCAATGTAATTCTGTTAATTTCCACATCTTTTTTTGTAAATATACACAGTAGCCACCCTTTGTCTTTTGACTGGTACTGTATGTATATGTACTGTATTTTATATATATATATATATGTATGTATACGTACACTACTGTTCAAATGTTTGGGGTCACATAGAAATGTCCTTGTTTTCCATGAAATCATACATGAAATGAGTTGCAAAATGAATAGGAAATATAGTCAAGACGTTGACAAGGTTATAAATAATGATTTTTAATTGAAATAATAATTGTGTCCTTCAAACTTTGCTTTCGTCAAAGAATCCTCCCCTATACTTCCCTATTCATGACATCACCATGCGGTAAATTGTTTAATAGACCAATAACAAAGAGAGTTCCAAACCTCTCTGCCAATAACAGCTCGTTGTAATTTCCCACCTCTCTACTCAGACCACTCACAGACAAATTCCGTGCTTGGGAAAGAGTTTTTTGCAAAAATTTTTTATGGAAATCTATTGCAGTAAGGTACTTAATTGTTACGCAGAAATTATTTTATATGAATATAAAGATGGCTGCATTATACTTGTTGCTTATTCAGTCGATCGGGAGACTAAGAGGGGTCCAAAAATACAATTAGAACAATATACGTGGTAAGGCGAGAGCGGACAAACATTAAAGCTTTAGCCAATTAATGAGATTGTACTTAGCACTCCGTCTCCATTCAACAGATTGACCAGGGATCTCAAACTACTCTATTTGAACATAATTTGGTTTTGAGTTCCAGGCACCTGATTTAATTTTCTATTAATTCTGCTGCAGCTACGAAGGTCAGACTATTCATATTACTGGACTTAGTGAAGTTGACCTTCAGGGAAACTCTCCAACATTGATTTAAAACATTTTATTGTTTGTTTGATCTCCAAGTGTCCTTACGCTTCCCAAAAGCATCCTGCTCGAATGTGCAGACCATGATCCTGAAGGTCGCCAAAGGTTGGTACCCGAATTGTACGGTTCAATCTCAATGGTATCGTAACAACATCTGGGCTTAAGTGTTGCCAATGCTCTCGGCCAATTTCCGAGTTATAGATCCTTAGAATCTTACCATTGTTCTTGTAAAGTGATGGATTACACGTGAAATCCCAACCGTTACTTTTCCATCAAACAGCAAGCAGGAGAAATGACCCAGCCTTATTTTTGTATTATTTAATTTTTTTTTACCCTGCGAGCTACCGAAAGTCTGTCACCATTGCAAGGTTAATGGCAAATCACTTTGAGGGATTTTGGAGTTAGGTCATGGATTCATGCAGCTTCACACCAGCTTTACTGTCTAGAGACAACAAACATTAAAGGCTGAGGTTCCAGCAAACTCTCACACAGATTCAGCTCATGAGGGCTTGATCTGTGTGGGCATCAGTGTCAATCTGTGTGCTTTTCAAAGATCAAACTGTCCCTAGACTTGCTGAAGGTCCTTGGTACGTTTTGCCGTTGTGATCCATTTTAACCAGCAGAAGACCGCTCCCAGACAGTACTCAGTATTCACACATCTGGGGTTGAGTCCTGACAATGCAAAAGCAAATGGTCAATATTAGCTTTCAGAGGTAATGTCAGAAATAATTTAGCAATTTCCTGGCGGGAATAAGTGTATGGATTTAAAACCTGGGTTGCAGCGGGTTTGGATAAATAGATATGTTGTAGATGTGGAGATGACCTCTCGTTGACAAATCAGAATGTGGTCGTTGGCTGAATGGGTGGTTTTGCTAAGGTGTGTATTTACTGTACCATCTTTGACATTGACTGTACACAATCAATGGTGATCAATTGAGGGTTTACACAAGATATTTATCCTACTCTGTTGTGGATAGTTGGGTAGTTCCTTCACTGGCATTAAACTTTACCATGAACAATGGAAACACAAGTCTAACTGCAATAAATTAGCATGTTCAATTATCAAAACAGTCATGTAAAGTATTTTCTACTTTTCTACTTGTATTGCAATAGAATAGCTTGATTAAGTTATTTGACAGAAAATGCACCCGCCCTCATATTAGGTTGAGCCATCTGTGCCTCTGGGTTCCCAGCCATCATTATTTATGCTATAATTTTAGCCATGAGTGTAATGTCTTCAATGTTTGGGACTGTGCAATTTATTCTTCCTTCACTGTGTCTCTCTCTTCCCCCAGAGGAGGCAGTTAGATGCACGCTACCTGTGCTATGTTATGAGACATGGCAGTTTGAGGGTAGAGACTCAATGTCAAAGATGATTCTGTTCGCGGAGCTTGTCCTCAAAGGAGAAAGCCAGACACACTGAGCTTAAAATAGGGTTTTCTAAGCATGAAGAGCATCCTCAGTGCGAGTTTGGATGAAAGTGTCTTGGCTCACATGCTGTGCAGTGTTTTACATAATATGCTTAGCTTAGAGCTACTGGTGGATGGAGGGGGGTCTGAAATGCACAATGCAGACTCCCACCAGTCACCCCATAAGGAGGCGATCCTTGTGTCACTCAGCTCTCTGATGATCACCTAGCCTCCCACCACACAGACACACACAAACACGCACGCACATACACGTCACTTCGCATTACAGGCTGCTCATTGTTCTGTATCTCGGGGAAAAGCCACCCAACATTACATTTTGAGAGTTCACACGAGACAGTAAATGACCAATGTCAGGAGAAGCAGCATTAATGAGTGGGCCCCAGTCAGTCTCCCCCATGCACTGCAGTCAGTCTCCCCCGTGCAGCTGCAGTCAGTCTCCCCCGTGCACTGCAGTCAGTCTCCCCCGTGCACTGCAGTCAGTCTCCCCCGTGCACTGCAGTCAGTTCGCCCCTCTGCTGCAATGCTATGACAACAACGCCGGCCGATTGAGACAGCACCTGTATAATTGCACGTTGTCATATCATCACTTCTTTGTCTAAAGCCTCATCTCTTAAACAATGCCCTACAGCAGCGTTTCCCAAACTCGGTCCTGGGGCCCCCTAGGCGCACGTTTCGTTTTTTTTGCCCTAGCACTTCACAGCTGATTTCAAATAATCAACTGATCATCAAGCTTAGATCATTTTTATCAGCTGTGTAGTGCTAGGGAATAAAAAAAACTAAACGTGCGCCTAGGGGGCCCCAGGACCGAGTTTGGGAAACGCTGTCCTAAAGTATCCCTCCACAACACAATAAATTGCTGGCTTCTCAACACCGGCTCATCAGCACGCCCACATTTGTCATGCATTTTGTAATTTGAAAGTCACTGAGCCCTAGGTAGTGTGTACTGTAGTACACAACCAGCACTGTTATATACGTCCACCCTTTATATCAGTGCCCACAAGGTTACAAATGAGTGAGAACACATGGAGCCGAGCAGAATTCCCTTATTTCTCCAGGCCATTAATAAAAGGACTGGGCACCTCACATGTTGTTTATCATGCTCTTACGTACCAATGAACACGGTGGTGTGATTTCAGTATTCTGGCTATAGCACATACTTTACGTCCACGCTCATATTCGTGTAATTTGAGGCAGTAGTAGAGGAATTTCTCATTAAGGCAATTTTAATTTAATTTCATAAAAAGTAAGTTCCCTTTACTTCGCATGCCATAGTTATCAAGGGAAATATATTGGCTTATGGGTGCTTTATTTTATTACTACTGTTCCACTCTTTGATTTGAAATCTCTCTGACATCCTTAGGCTGTGTAATTCGAACCCCTTAGACACATTTTTGAACATGATTGCATTCAAAATTCAAAACTCCTATTAAATACTCAATTCTTTTTTTTTTAAATGCCAGTGTCTTTCATAAGGATCTATTCCGTATGCTACCTGCTACTCATGCAAAATACATAATCTAATTTTTTTATTTTGATAAGAACTGGTGCATATTTCAGCAAATGGCCGTTTGGAAATTAATGTGAAAATGGAATTGAAATGCTCTATTAGGCAGATGAGATGGAGGTCAAGATGGAATTCACGGTCAAGGTTAAACAACACATGGGGTTGGGAATACAGCAAGTAATTGAACAAACACTTAACACTGATTTGATGATTAAACAGTGGATGTGTTTGCATAACAATTGCTAGAGCTCAGACCTATGAGCTCAGAATTGCATGCATATCAGTTTCAGTTCTGCAATTGTGGAAATGTACATTCAGTGTCATTAATTTGCTGAGGAAATGTGAAATGTTTCCTGGCCTGGCTGCCATATGACTAGGGTTGCAAAGGGTCGGAAACTTTCCGGAAACTTTCCTGAAGTGTTCCATGGGAAGTTAAGCCTGGGAATTTTGGGAATTTTCCTTAAATTCATCAAAAAAGTTATAAGCTAACAGTGAACCTTTTTTGTGGGATACACATAAGGCAATTCAATGGAATTGCAACCCTCTTCATGCACAGTGCATTCTTCCATCACATGTACAGCTGATTCTCAAGATCTTGCACACTAATGAGATGCTATTGATCCCACACTACTACACTGTCTGAGCCAAGGACTACATGCTTTCTGGTAAGTTTTGATTACAATACTGGGTGGAGTGAATATATTTTATATGACATACATGATTTTGTGTTACCTAGTAAATAGTAGCCTACAGCAAAGTGTGTTTAAATAATTTCTAACTTGTTAACAATTTCTGCTTTTTGCTACCATGTGGGTTTTAGCTTGCTTGAGCCTGCTAACCGAGTGTTAATTCACCTGTTTCCATACACGTTTCATTTTAAAACATTTATCTTACAAACAAGTTGTTTAATCTAACTGCTTCTATCTGCTTCTATTTTATCTGTACATGGAACTGTATTATTTTTTTAAAAACTTTTTTTCCCTAATCTTTACAGAAAAATGCCACGGGCACTATCTGATGCTTGGAGACATTTCACTGCAGCTAATGTAGAAGGAAAAGCTGTGTACATTTGCAAATACTGTGTCAAATCATATGTGAAGAATGTAACAAAGATGCAGAATCATCTGGCCAAGTGCATAAAGTTCCCTCAGCGCTCACAACAAGCAAACTCTGACAAACGTCCCTCTACTTCTATTCGAGGTGAAAATGATGAATCAGACATGGTCATTGTGGAATCTGACGTTTTATTGACTCAATGGAGGAACGTAGTCAGAGAAATGCTGATTAATGTCTTGCTCGAGCTGTGTGCAACTGGTTCACCTCTGGTGCTCACAGGCAATGTGTTTTGGAAGAGACTTCGGAATGTTCTTCGCCAGCATACACCCCTCCAACCAGACATGCTTTATCAGTTCAACAGAGTTCAAGTGAAGGTCAAGCAAATCATAGAGAAAGCAGACTGTATTGCTGTCATCTCTGATGGGTGGTCGAATGTTCGTGGGCAAGGAATAATTAATTACATCTCCACCCCTCAACCAGTATTCTACAAGAGCACAGACACACCGGTCTCTACATTGCAGATGAGCTGAAGGCAGTCATCAATGACCTTGGACCACAGAATGTATTCGCACTGGTGACAGACAATGCTGCGAACATGAAGGCTGCTTGGTCTAAAGTGGAGGAGTCCTACCCTCACATCACACCCATTGGCTGTGCTGCTCATGCATTGAATCTGCTCCTCAAGAACATCATGGCACTGAAAACAATGGATACACTCTACAAGAGAGCCAAGGAAATGGTTAGGTATGTGAAAGGTCATCAAGTTATAGCAGCAATCTACCTCACCAAGCAAAGTGAGAAGAATCATAGAAGCTGCCCAGCAACACCCATTGGGGTGGTGTTGTCATCATGTTTGACAGTCTCCTGGAGGGGAAGGAGTCTCTCCAAGAAATGGCCATATCACAGTCTGCCGATATGGACAGCCCCATCAAGAGGATCCTCCTGGATGATGTATTTTGGGAGAGAGTGGTAAGCAGCCTGAAACTCCTGAAACCTATAGCAGTAGCCATTGCACAGATTGAGGGAGACAATGCCATCCTGTCTGATGTTCAGACTCTGCTTGCAGATGTAAGAGAATAAATCTCTACTGCCCTGCCCACTTCACTGTTGCTCCAAGCAGAGGAAACTGCAGTTCTGAAATACATCAAAAAGCGTGAAGACTTCTGCCTGAAGCTCATACACGCCGCAGCGTACATGTTGGACCCCAAGTATGCTGGCAAGAGCATCCTGTCTGGTGCAGAGATCAACAAGGCCTATGGTGTCATCTCTACTGTGTCTCGCCACCTTGGCCTGGATGAGTGCAAGGTTCTTGGCTGTCTGGCAATGTACACTTCTAAGCAAGGGCTTTGGGATGGAGATGCAATATGGCAGTCGTACCAACATACAGTTGAAATCGGAAGTTAATAAATACATTTAAACTCAGTTTTTCACAATTCCTAACATTTAATCCTAGTAAAAAGTCCATGTCTTAGGCCAGTTAGGATCACCACTTTATTTTAAGAATGTGAAATGTCAGAATAATAGTAGAGAGTGATTTATTTCAGCATTTATTTCTTTCATCACATTCCCAGTGGGTCAGAAGTTTACATACACTCAATTAGTATTTGGTAGCATTGCCTTTAAATTGTTTAACTTGGGTCAAACGTTTCAGGTAGCCTTCCACAAGCTTCTCACAGTAAGTTGGGGTCTTCGTCCATTTGGAAGACCCATTTACGACCAAGCTTTAACTTCTTGACTGATGTCTTGAGATGTTGCTTCAATATATCCATATAATTTTCCTTCCTCATGATGCCATCTATTTTGTGAAGTGCACCAGTCCCTCCTGCAGCAAAGCACCCCAGAACATGATGCTGCCACCACAGTGTACCTGTTTCCTCCAGCATCTTCACAAGGTCCTTTGCTGTTGTTCTGGGATTGATTTGCACTTTTCGCACCAAAGTACGTTCACCTCTAGGAAACAGAACGTGTCTCCATCCTGAGCAGTATGACGGCTGCGTGGTCCCATGGTGTTTATACTTGCGTACTATTGTTTGTACAGATGAACGTGGTACCTTCAGGCATTTGGAAATTGCTCCCAAGGATGAACCAGACTTGTGGAGCAAAGAGGCACTGAGTTTGAAGGTAGGCCTTGAAATACATCCACCTCCAATTGACTCAAATTATGTCAATTAGCCTATCAGAAGCTTCTAAAGCCATGACATAATTTTCTGGAATTTTCCAAGCTGTTTAAAGGCACAGTCAACTTAGTGTAAACTTCTGACCCACTGGAATTGGGATATAGTGAATTATGTCCTAACCGACTTGCCAAAACTATAGTTTGTTAACATGAAATCTGTTGAAATAAGTGCATGTAAACTTCCGACTTCAACTGTATCTCATCAGCCACCTGGTGGAAGGGACTTTGTGGATCTGAGGCTATTTCCCCTGTTGTCTCCATCATCCTCCAAATCCCACCAATATCAGCCGCCTCAGAGCGCAACTGGTCCTTGTTTGGGAACACACACACCAAAGCACGCAACAGGCTGACCAATACAAGGGTTGAAACAAATTGTAGGCTTTTTGAACCTGACAACGAGCCATCTTCAACCAGGTTGGAAAGTGACAGTGAAGATGAGGCCTCAGAGTCGGGATGTTCAAGAGGTGGACATTGAGGAGGTCCAGGGAGAAGACATGGAAGCCTGAGAGGAAGACAACCAAAGCTTTAGTTTATAGTCTATCATTTTACAGATGTATTTTGAAAATGTTTTAGGGAGATGCGATGGCTCATTGGGGATCATTCAGTATTACCTTTCTTTGGTTGTTCAGTGAAATAATCCCATTTGAAGAGTCAACTCATTTAATTAAAGTTTCATTTGTAACTAAATTGTTTTTTTTATTTCTATTGGAAGGATTTAATAATTTACATTTAAAACATCTACATTTAAATGGTATTAATATTCATTTGTATATATTTCCGTTAATTCCCATATTCCCGTTCATTCCCACAGAATGTTTCCACCTCTGAATATTCCCCAAAATGTGCAGCCCTACATATGACTGACTATATAATGCTGGTAGAAATTCATAATGGTTATGATACCTTGAATGTGCAACAGTGTTTATGTCTATGCAATCAGGGTGTTGTGGTTAAATTACTTCATAAATTATGATGGGAGGTCATATCTGCATGTCACGATTGGGTGTGTGGAGAGACCAAGACGTAGTTCGACATCCTTCTTTATTATATACTATGTATAATATGAATGTCCTACAATGTATAATACAACACGTGTCGAACTACGGAACAAACAAACAAACAAACACGAATGGAAAAAACGTAAAGCACTTACTTTCAGAAAAGAAAGACACTGTCAGACTCTGACCATAGCTACATAGAGAAGCAAATAGGCCTCTCTATGGCCAGAGCCTGACAGTACCTCCCGCCCCCAAGGCGCGGACTTCCGGACGCCAACAACAAAACACAATTACATGGGGGGGATCAGGGAGGGAAGATTAGCTCGCCGGTGGCGGTTCTGGCTCCGGCGATGTCGAGAGTCTCCTCCCATGCCCCCTCCTTATGCCCGGCCATGGAGCTGGGAAATTTACCGGGCCCGGACTGGGCACCGGTGGGGCAAACGGCTCCGGCCATGGAGCGGGGAAACAACCGGGCCCGGACTGGGCACCGGTGGGGTAAACAGCTCCGGCCATGGAGCGGGAAAAACAGCCGGGCCCGGACTGGGCACCGGTGGGGCAAACGGCTCCGGCCATGGAGCGGGGAAAACAACCGGGCCCGGACTGGGCACCGGTGGGGCAAACGGCTCGGGCCATGGAGCGGGGAAAACAACCGGGCTCGGACTGGGCACCGGTGGAGCGGACTGCTCTGACTCTGGAGGGGAGCAGACAGCTGAACCCGGAATGGGTACCGGTGGAGCGGACTGCTCAGGCCCTGGAGCGGAGCAGACGGCTGGACCCGGATTGGGCACCGGTGGAGCGGACTGCTCGGGGGTCCTGCTCCACTGGGGGGGTTGGTTCCAGCCACAGCGCTGTGCTGACCTCTGGAGCCTCCGGGCTGCGGACCTTCACTGGAGGTTCCAGGCATTGGGCCGTGGATGAAGGCTCAGGGCTGCGGACCTTCGCTGGAGGTTCCGGGCTACGGACCTTCGCTGGAGGTTCCGGGTTGCTGACCTTCGCTGGAGGTTCCGGGCTGCGGACCTTCGCTGGAGGTTCAGGGTTGCTGACCTTGGGCTTCTCCCGATCATGAAATGTGGGCAGACGAAGTGGTGTGCGATCCCCCTCCTTCAGCCTCTCCGGGCTCTGGCTGCGCACCGATGGTGTGGTGCTTGAAGCCACAACGGACCTTTCCTTCTCCATTCTCCTCCATTGCTCCATAAACCTCCCACGGTCCTCTGGCTTCACCCTAGGCCACGTGGAAAATGGTATTGGCGCTAAACCCTCTGAGTCCATCTCTCCCCAGTTGCGCTGCTTGGTCTCAAGTTGGTGGGTCGTTCTGTCACGGTGAAAGTAAGTGTGCTTTGGTTACGTCCGTTCATTTGTGTGTTTTGTGAACGTGACGTTTGTCTATAGTGTTTGTTTGTGTTCTGTAGTTCGTCATTCGTTTTGTTATATACATAGTATATGAATAAAATGTCGAACTACTATCCCTGCGCTGCGCTTTGGTCTGTGTGTGCACCCTCTCGTGACACTGCATTGCACATGAGTCACAACTATACGTGGGTTCCATTTCCTCTCATTTTAAGGTAGTAAATCAAATAAAGTATATTGCAAAAAATATTGAATGTCTTGTGTTGCAAGCTAGCTAGTTAATATTTTGTGTGTAAACTCAAAACATGAGTGGAACATTTCTAGACTAGCTCACCCGTGGTCTGAAATCTGAGTAGATATCCAGAGCGAATTTACCAGCTATCAACAGTTGCTGTGACATTCTTTTGAAATGGATACTTGCATTGTGGAGTCTTTTGTTAAGACATGTAATGTTAGTTAGCTGGCTAAACAATTAAATATAATCAAAACTCATGACGTTACTACGCTGCATGAATCTGCAGGTAGCTAACTACCAGGTTCAATGTTAGCTAGCTAACATTAGGCTATAACTAGTCAAGCAAATATGTCTGAGATACGAAGAATAAGATCATACACATAACGTTAGCTAGCGAGCCAGCCAGCTAACGTTTAACTTGAAATGAAACCACTTCCTGTCAATTTGAACTGTGTAATATCTGAAAAATGTAGCTAGCTAGACTATGTTACCCTTATACATCATGGTTGGACACGTCTCCTGTCGGATGCCGTGGTTGCCCTTAGTTTGAAGATGTAATCCGGAAAGGTGTTTTCTCCATCTCCTTAGCTATCATACTCCATTTCCACTGATTTTATAACGTTAGCTAGCGAGCCAGCCAGCTAACGTTAGCTAGATAACAGTACACTTTAACTTGACATTAGTTTTATGCAGTTTTACTATGCAATACATACAGACCAGCTCAAATAGACAGAAGCATGCTATATGGCAGACCAATCCAAACTCATCTCTCAGCATGTCCAGCCCACTCATTATTTTAGCCAATCTTGGCTAGCGGGAAGGTTGCTGCCTTTTTCTCTGGCTAAACCAACTAGGCTCGTAATTCAACAATTGTATTTGTATTTACAGATACACATTTCTTATTAAAGCACATGAAAGTTCACATGTTCGAGAAGGCAAAAAACGAATTTAGATTTTTAAAAAAAGGTTTACGATCAAAAAGCTCTCCTCTGAAGTAGTGACCTGCGACTTACGCCTACTTTCCTGAAACTGGTCACAAATTTAAACAAACCAAACTAGCTCACTATCTTACTAAGCTTACAAACACTTGACCAAATGTCAACAACTTGTGTATCAAACTAACCAACGCTCTGAAAGGTTATGTTTGAAACATGAGTCAGGTACATTTACCAATCTACTTTGCCAGTTTACTCTCTTGTTAACGTTTATAATCTTAGACTTACTGTCTGAACGAGCTGCCTGTCTGCACTCGAGGGCTATGCAAATAATGTGATGAATAACACAGTGCACTTACCTTACAACGGCTAAAACGACTCTTCATCTGGAAATAATATAATTTGACTTCTCCAGGAATGCTTTAGTACATTACTGAGCTTGTTTTCTTGACATACACACAAGAGAGATGTTACAGGCTGCTGTATACAAACACACAACAGGACACATTTATTTTGCAGTGCTGAATTGTAGTATAAGTTGTTAAATTATTTCCATTTATTAACGAGATAAACTGTGCTTTACTCAGCTTGTAATATAGCAAACTGAGTAAACTACAGTTTAAAGGGATAGTTCACTCCAAAATCAAAGTATTTCAAGACCTCAAAAGTGGTGTAGTGTTGAGATCAGTCCACTTCTCTTATCATACAGTATTTGTTGTAAATCCAGTTCTGCCTACATTCCAGAAGAATGGGAAAAATGCCCCCCCATCTAGTTTAATCTTTCAAAATGGTATCTATCTTTCCAATTACTTTTGGATTGCGGCATACTGTATAGCCGCGCCAAAAGTTGGCATCAGACGTGGACTCATCTTGGCATTTGACCTCTATTGAAGTCTGAAAATGTTTGATGCACTTTGATATCCCTTTAAGTCACTGGCGCTCTGATATAACTAGGTGTGCAGCCTTGAATTAGCTTTTAGGCTTTTTCCGTGAATAAGGGGACTTTATTATAACAGTAGTTCATAGCTTTTTGAATCAGCTCCTTCGCGCTTATTAATCAGCATATAATGGTTCATTGGCACATTGTCCCACTTTGAAGCACATTCAAATGCCATTCTAAATATTTCATCAAAACCACCAGTGCAAGAAAAGAGTATTGAACCGAAGATAAGAGTTAGTGGCTCATCTTTAATCTGAAAGGTCATGAATGAAGTGAGGCCTAAAGCAGCAGAAATGAGGGATCCTCCTGACTTTGACATCCATACAAATAGACGGGATACCGGGGGTGAGAGGGGAGGGAGATGGGAAAGAGAAGGACGTAACACAGAGAGACAAATGTAACACTGCTGCAACTAAGCAAGCGTGATTTTAAACCAGTTTCTGTCTCATCTGATCAGAGGCCTCATTTTATGCCACTGAAGCCTCCAGTCTCAAAGCAGAGTTTATCCAGGCCTTATAAGCTCGGCTGGGCAGCGACAGTGATGCTCCTGTGCTGTCATTGGCCGGGCCATTTTCCTGAAGTCTTGGGTCAAGCTTACATTTATTAGCTTATCAAGCAGACTGACTATGATTAATTATGTTAAGAATGTTTGGGTATACAGTATGTTAATTGTTGTGACTACATATTGCCCGATATGAAGCATATCAAATTCAAACACTTCATAAAATTTACATGTACAGACAAGAAGGAGACGTGTTTTATGCAACGATAACGTGCACACGGCTTGTTAGCAATAAGCAGGGACCTGCATGTTCTACGACCGGGGGTTTTGTTTGGATTAATCAGGATGGATTCATGTGTCTTAATTAACGTATTGTGTTGCGTATAATTATTGCAATTGACAATGTAATGACTGAAGCTTTTTGCAATAATTAAACATTTATGCTAAAAATCAACATTACTTTATGAAATGCATTGTATAGCTACAGTTTAAATGTGAGATTTCACAATGCCTCCTATTTTTATATGCATTGTGTGAACAACTTTTCTTGGGGTGGCAGGTAGCTTAGAGGTTAGAAGTTGTTTGTTTAAATCCCAGGTCTGATTTGAAATATTTAGCAGGATGTGAGTTGGGAACCTCGTTAGCATTTCAGGGGCTAGTGCTACCGCCACTGTGCCCTTACACTTAACTAGGGTTGCACATTTTGGGGAATATTCAGAGGTGGAAACTTTCCATGGGAATTAACGGGAATATATGTGAATTAACGGAATTATATGCAAATTAATATTAATACCATTTAAATGTAGATGTTTTTTGCATTGGATATATTTACCATATCATATGGAGACAGAAACAGAAACATTTTACCTTATCATAAGTAGACATAATTGCAAATGATTATATCCTTCCAATAGCAATAAAAAAAACGATTTAGTTAAGAATTGAACTTTAATTAAATGAGTTGACTCTTTACATGGGATGATTTTACTGAACAACAAAAGAAAGGGAATATTGAATGATCCCCAATGATCCATCACATCTCCCAAAAACATTTTCAACATACATCTGTAAAATGATAGTCTTGAAACTAAAGTTTTGGTTGTCTTCCTCTCAGGCTTCCATGTCTTCTCCCTAGACCTCCTCAATGTCCACCTCTTGAACATCTCTCTCTGAGGCCTCATCTTCATCTTCACAGGATGGCTTGTTGTCAGGCCCAAAAAGCCTCAAATTTGCCCGGATGGCCACCAATGTTTCAACCCTTGTATTGGTCAGCCTCTTGCGTGCTTTGGTGTGTGTTCCCAAACAAGGACCAGTTGCGCTTTAAGACGGCTGATGTTGGTGGGATTTGGAGGATGATGGAGACAACAGGGGAAAGAGCCTCAGATCCACAAAGTCCCTTCCACCAGGTGGCTGATGAGATATGTTGGCACGACTGCCATATTGCATCTCCATCCCAAAGCCCTTGCTTGGAAGTGTACTTCGCCAGACTGCCAAGAACCTTGCCCTCATCCAGGCCAAGGTGGCGTCCAACATGTACGCTGCGACGTGCATGAGCTTCAGGCAGAAGTTTTTACGCTTTTTGATGTATTTCAGAACTGCAGTTTCCTCTGCTTGGAGCAACAGTGAAGTGGGCAGGGCAGTACAGATTTCTTCTCTTACATCTGCAAGCAGAGTCTGAACATCAGACAGGATGGCATTGTCTCCCTCAATCCGTGCAATGGCTACTGCTTTAGGTTTCAGGAGTTTCAGGCTGCTTACCACTCTCTCCTAAAATACATCATCCAGGAGGATCCTCTTGATGGGGCTATTCATATCGGCAGACTGTGATATGGCCATTTCTTGGAGAGACTCCTTCCCCTCCAGGAGACTGTCAAACATCATGACAACACCACCCGAGGGGTGTTGCTGGGCAGCTTCAATGTGGTGCTCTTATTCTTCTCACTTTGCTTGGTGAGGTAGATTGCTGCTTTAACTTGATGACCCTTCACATACCTAACCATTTCATTGGCTCTCTTGTAGAGTGTATCCATTGTTTTCAGTGCCATGATGTCCTTGAGGAGCAGATTCAATGCATGGGTGTGATGTGAAGGTAGGACTCCTCCACTTTAGACCAAGCAGCCTTCATGTTAGCAGCATTGTCTGTCACCAGTGCAAATACCTTCTGTGGTCCAAGGTCACTGATGACTGCCTTCAGCTCATCTGCAATGTAGAGAGCGGTGAGTCTGTTGTCCCTTGTGTCTGTGCTATTGTAGAATACTGGTTGAGGGGTGGAGATGATGTAATTAATTATTCCTTGCCCACGAACATTCGACCACCCATCAGAGATGATTGCAATACAGTCTGCTTTCTCTATGATTTGCTTGACCTCTGTTGAACTCTGCATCCAGCAAATTAGTAGATAAAGCATGTCTGGTTGGAGGGGTGTATGCAGAAATCTCTTCCAATACACATTGCCTGTGAGCATCAGATGTGAACCAGTTGCATACACAGCTTGAGCAAGACATTCATCAGCATTTCTCTGACTACGTTCCTCCATTCAGTCAAAAAATTCTGGCATACTGGCATACTTCTGATTCCACGAGGACCATGAGCTGTTGCTATCGATAAGGTGTCTGATTCATAATTTTCACCTCGAATAGAAGTAAAGGGACTGTTGTCAGAGGTTGCTTGTTGTGAGCGCTGAGGGAACTTTACGCACTTGGCCAGATGATTCTGCATCTTTGTTACATTCTTCACATATGATTTGGCACAGTATTTGCAAATGTGCACAGCTTTTCCTTCTACATTAGCTGCAGTGAAATGTCTCCACACATCAGATAGTGCCCGTGGCATTTTCCTGTAAAGATTAGAAAAAAATGAGTAAAAATGAGTTTTTTTGTACAGATAAATAGATAAGCAGTAAGATTAAACAACTCCTTTGTAAGATAAATGTTTTAAAGTTGCCAACCCTTTGCAACCCTTAAACTGCTCCAGAAGCCCTGTTCAGCAGGGAGTTGGATATTGAGATACTGTAGATATAGCTGTATTCAGAAAATCGCGACTTGAGTCAGAGTCCCCGACTCAAATACTACAACACAGGCCAAGAGGCTCATAATGCTGTTGATATTTGAATGGTATGATTTGGAGCTATTTGGAGTGTTAAGGTCTGAGGCCAAAAGTATGATATTTGCAGTTAGCTGCTGAGCCATCAATAATCAAATCAACAGCATAATCTTTCCAGGCTTCTCCTTCCTCTGTGTAGCTTGCTTTTGATGAAGTGATCTAACTACCTCCTTTCCTGTCAAATGTTTAGAGCTGGAAAATGTAGTTTTCTAAGGTTGCTTAGAAAAAGTCAATGCCATGTTTAATTTTTCATCTTTGCCTCTTCTTGCCTTCCAGACAACAACAAAGTCTCTAAACTAAACACTTTTATCTCAAGTCCACAGAGAAATAGAAAACCCCAGGTTACTGCGCCCACTTGTTCCCTATTCGGTTAAACAAGAACTGTAATATTAATTAATAGGCAAAATGACAGCATTTTGAAGAAGGAGTGAGTCTCAAATGAGTGCTCATCACTCTCCCCATTCATTTAATATGAATCATATCAACTGGTGATCTTTTTTGGGCTCAGCCCAAATTGAAAATATGTAGATATAAATATAATTGAAGAGTGGCCTTTGATGAAATTGTCTCTCATAGGCAGCTCTCTATTCTCCTTTCGTTTGTTCAATTTGGTACGGCGAATGTTCCTGGTCAAGCATACATCACATCTATTTAGATGGAGGGCATGGAGTACAGCTCTCGGTGCAGGCTGGCCAAGACAGCGTGATAATGCCTCCCTGTAAACCCTATCCATGTGACAAGACAGCAAGAGACAATGTTTTATTCCAAGGAACCCTGCAAGGACTGAGTATGACATTTACACAAGCTGTAGCCTATACTCTATAAGTAGTACAGAAACCACCTGATTGAATTCACAAGGCTGTTGTTTACATATACTATATATAGCGACTTGTAACTTTTGTATGTTGGTGATGTTTATCGGCTAAAAAAGTTAGCGCCACTTGTGTTTTTTGTGTGAATACACAGCTCAGTGCAACCGTCTACTCTGCCCTGTTTATATTAAAGGCAGTCAGACAACAGACATCATTCACTGTGCAAGTTTTGCATAGAACTCAAGTATGACACGGCATGGAGTTAGCGAATAAAAATTCTGCCACACATTTACACGCCGTGCATTCCTCATGTTATATGCATGTGTTTGTGTCAGAATTAACATATGAGCTACCGTCAAAGGGTACAGGATCTCATTTTCACTGGAGTGCTGACACACATACTGATCCTATGCACTGCTATTGCATTTTGATACACTGTATATTATAGTATATATTCAAATGTTTAGTGGCCATATTTTGTGTCTTTACCTCATTGTACATCAATCTAAGGACAATGATGCTGTTTTACATTTCACTTAAATACACTTAAATACACTTTAATACATTCAAGTTTAAGTTTAGTCATTAAACATACTAATTGGCTTAAGACACCTTGTTCCTTTCTAATAAAAATGACTTTGGGTTTCTTCTATTTCCTAGGTTTAAACATTTGGTAATATACTTTTGATGGAAGTGTAGTATATTGATATTAGTTTGACATCATAGCCTACTGTGAAACATAATTGAACCCTAAAAGGAAATCCTGGTTGTTTTTTAATATTGAGAAACTCCATGGGCCCTATTAATAAAGCCCTGTTATGCAAAACTGGTTTAAAATATGTCAGGCTGACATTTTATGATGTCATGGGTTGGTCAAATAACAACATCCAAAACCCAAAGACGTCATTACCTATAATCTGTAATCTGGCTAACGGACATAACTCAGATTTCAGACAGATTTTCCCTGCTGGGATGCATCATTTGATATTCTGTTTGTGTTTGATTGCTGCACTGAGATACTTTCTGCACATAGATATCTTGTGGAGTAATTTTTTGATTTGAAATGTGTGAAATGACATTGAGATTTTAACTAAATAGCCAAACCTACACATTCAAGATAAGTCCATATGCCTATTTGTCTTGAGTCAATGTCATCTTTGTTCTTAGAGCACGACTGATCATCATTGTAGAAATCCTGTGTTCTCCGGAGAAGATAGCTACACGTAAACATATGAACCCCCTCAATATCCATTTAAGGGGGATTTAAATATTGGTTTTGCAATCGCATAAATTGCCAAGACCCCAAAGCATACGCCTCAAAATGATTCTGCATAATCATATTTTATACTCAATTAGGGATTGCGCAAGGCACCACAACCTCACCTCACTTCAAAAGCATCTTTACCCTTACTTGGCTTAAAGATATGACTGATTGCTTATACCATTAATATTCATCGACAAGTATTTGTGAGAGACTGAAATGAATGATGAACCCCATTTAAAACCTTCCTGTGCCTCGGGGCAAAGGGAGTGCAAGAGCACGGCCCTTCCTCAACAAACATAATCAAGTTGTGGTTTATTCATCAGACAAGCAATTTAAGAGCAACTTTAGAGCAACTACAGATGGCAAACAAGACTCAACGCAAGTGGGGTGTGAAATGTGAGATGTGTCTTCGCAGGGACATTATGGAAACTGCTTTGAAACAGGTACGACGTGCAAGAGATCCCGGTTCCTAGTACCAATACTGGCAAATTGGTGCATCCAAATGCCTGGGGGAGTCAAACCAGGAAACAGTGTTTGTGCATTACAATGTTGCTCAGGAAACGCAGTTATGTCAGGCTACGGCAAGGTCCTTTGAGACTGTTATTATGCATGAGCTGAGATTTGTATGAGTGAGTGTAGGGCTTTCCATGGGAAGTTAAGACTGGGAATTTGGGGAATTTAGCTTAAATTCACAAAAAAAAGTTAGCTTATAATAGTGAACCTTTTTTGTGTTTTTACACATAAGGCAATTCTAGGTCTTGTGGCATATTTTGGTTAAACTATCCCCAATTCAATGAAATTGCAACATTCTCCATGCACAGTGCATTCTTCCATCACATGTACAGCTGATTCTCAAGATCTTTCACACTAATGAGATGCTATTGAGCCCACACTACTACACTGTCTGAGCCAAGGACTACATGCTTCTGGTAAGTTTTGATTACAATACTGGGTGGGGTGAATATATTTTTATGATATACATAATTTTTTTGTTAACTAGTAAATAGTAGCCTACAGCAAAGTGTGTTTAAATCATTTTTAACTTGTTAACAATTTCTGCAAGTTAATTTTTGCTACCATGTGTGTTTTAGCTTGCTTGAGCCTGCTAACTGAGGAGTGTTAATTCACCTGTTTCAATACATGTTTCATTTTAAATAATGTATCTTACTAAGTTGTTTAATATAACTGCTTAACTATTTATCTCTACATGGAATTGTATTTGGGATTTTTTTTACTCCTTTTTAAAAAATCTTTACAGGAAAATTTCTCGGGCACTATCTGATATGTGGAGACATTTCACTGCAGCTAATGTAGATGGAAAAGCTGTGTACATTCGTGAAGAATGCAACAAAGATGCAGAATCGTCTGGTCAAGTGCGTAAAGTTCCCTCAGCGCTCACAACAAGCAATCTCTGACAAAAGTCCCTCTACTTCTATTCGAGGTGAAAATGATGAATTAAACACCTTATCGATAGCAACAGCTCATGGTCCTCCTGGAATCAGACGTTTTGACTCAATGGAGGAACGTAGTCAGAGAAATTATGATGAATGTCTTGCTCGAGCTGTGTATGCAACTGGTTCACCTCTGATGCTCACAGGCAATGTGTATTGGAAGAGATTTCTGAATGTTCTTCGCCCAGCATACACCCCTCCAACCAGACATGCTTTATCTACTAATTTGCTTTATGCAGAGTTCAACAGAGGTCAAGCAAATCATAGAGAAAGCAGACTGTATTGCAATCATCTCTGATGGGTGGTCGAATGTTCGTGGGCAAGGAATAATTAACTACATCATCTTCACCCCTCAACCAGTATTCTACAATAGCACAGACACAAGGGACAACAGACACACCACTCTCTACATTGCAGATGAGCTGAAGGCAGTCATCAGTGACCTTGGACCACAGAAGGTATTTGCACTGGTGACACAATGCTGCGAACATGAAGGCTGCTTGGTCTAAAGTGGGGGAGTCCTACCTTCACATCACACCCATTGGCTGTGCTGAATCTGCTCCTCAAGAACATCATGGCACTGCCATGTGAAGGATCATCAAGTTATAGCAGCAATCTACCTCACCAAGCAAAGTGAGAAGAATAAGAGCCTCACATTGAAGCTGCCCAGCAACACCCATTGGGGTGGTGTTGTCATGATGTTTGACAGTCTCCTGGAGGGGAAGGAGTCTCTCCAAGAAATCTCCATATCACAGTCTACCGATATGGACAAACCCATCAAGAGGATCCTCCTAGATTATGTATTTTGGGAGAGAGTGGTAAGCAGCCTGAAACTCCTGAAACCTATAGCAGTAGCCATTGCACGGATTGAGGGAGACAATGCCATCCTGTCTGATGTTCAGACTCTGCTTGCAGATGTAAGAGAAGAAATCCGTACTGCCCTGCCAACTTCACTGTTGCTCCAAGCAGAGGAAACTGCAGTTCTGAAATACATCAAAAAGCGTAAAGACTTCTGCCTGAAGCTCATACACGTCGCAGCGTACATGTTGGACCCCAAGTATGCTGGCAAGAGCATCCTGTCTGGTGCAGAGATCAACAAGGCCTATGGTGTCATCACTACTGTTTCTCGCCACCTTGGCCTGGATGAGGGCAAGGTTCTTGGCAGTCTGGTGAAGTACACTTCCAAGCAAGGGCTTTGGGATGGAGATGCAATATGGCAGTCGTGCCAACATATCTCATCAGCCACCTGGTGGAAGGGACTTTGTGGATCTGAGGCTCTTTCCCCTGTTGCCTCCATCATCCTCCAAATCCCACCAACATCAGCTGCCTCAAAGCACAACTGGTTCTTGTTTGGGAACACACACACCAAAGCACGCAAGAGGCTGACCAATACAAGGGTCGAAGACATCGAAGCCTGAGAGAAAGACAACCAAAGCTTTAGATTCTAGACTTTCATTTTCAGATGTATTTTGAAAATATTTTTGGGAGATGCGATGGATCATTGTGGATCATTCAATATTCCCTTTATTTTGTTGTTCATTGAATTCATCCCATGAGTCAACTCATTTAATTAAAGTTCAATTCGTAACTAAACATTTTTTATTTATTTATTGGAAGGTTTGAATAATGTGCAATGATGTTTACTTATGATAAGGTAAAAGGTTTATGTATCTGTCTCCATATGATATGGTACAAATATCCAATGCAAAAAACATCTACATTTAAATGGTATTAATATTAATTCCCATATATTCCCATTAACTCCCACAGAAAGTTTCCACCTCTGAGTATTACCCAAAATGTGCAACCCTAAGTGAGCGTAAACTTTCCCTCTTGTTTCATTTGTATGCGTCTAAAGTTCCAGAGGTTATGGGAGGAGACAGGCTGATGCTAAGCCAATCTGGAATTCTATTGAATTCCTACAGTCTATACCAGTGTTTCCCAAATTAGGGTTCACGATTTCAAAATGGGGTCACGAGAGATCTAAAATAAAATAGTGATTGGTTCATAGAAGCCGCTAAATACGGTTGTAATAAACAGATCGGTTTCTGTTTTCTTCCTACAAATAGTTTGATCTGAAAGATAAGACTCTCTTCCCAGGACTCGTTAGAACAGAGCAGATAATACCAGGCAATCAGACTGGGGGGAAAATAACATCATCAATGATGATGTTCTGTTCTACACAGAAGATAATACAAAATTATTGCCGGATGATCATCTGAACTTCCCAATAGCTTTCTGATGCATTTCAGTCACTTCAAACCATACTTCCTTCAGATTTAAATACTGTCAAAAGTACTGTTAGACTGATTTATAATAGACTGTCAAAAAAGTTAACATTGGCCATTGATTACATAACTTTTGGCCAGGGGATGTCCGATTTGGGGAACGCTGGCTGGAAAGATCTGGGCAGTAACTTAGGCAGATGCTAGCAACGCACCCACATTTACAAAATACATAATTCAATTTCTTTCCCAAATGAGCGCCGTTGTGGCACTAACTGACGTTTTGTATGGGGAAGTTGTTTATGGCTCTATCACTTCCTGTGTCAAAGAAACAAAATGAATAAAAGCATAAACAAAAGAGTTACAAAATATAGTTATCACACCTCATTCCTCTAATTGGATTGTAATCTATATACGTCCATGGTCTTGGCTAAATGGCTCTATCATGGCATTGTCTCTAATGTCATGTCTAGGGTTTTCCTACTTAGTGGTGTGTTGCTTGGGCACTATCCTAAGTTGATAACTACATGATAAGTCTACAGCTGTAAGGCACTAGACAGTCTATAGGGATGACCTATGGGCTTCTGGGGAGAAACTGGTGAGTACGGTAGCTGTAGAGTCAAAAGTCTCAGGGTAATTGTTCAACTTTACCCAGGCTGTCATTTTGCTCGGACCCTTAAGTGATCCTAGCATAAATCCTAATTGGATGTTCCGTTGTACATGTGTGTTTATGCTTACATCAGCGCGCATGCCAAGCGAAGAAGTATCCGGTTAGACTACAACTGGTTCAGAATGAGTCTGACATAATCAGGTAATTTTCAGGTCAATGCCTGGAGGTCAGTAAGAATTGGTGTCGAGGGAGTCTGTAGTGGTTTTACTACAAGTCACTGTGTCTTCCACCATTGTAGTGGCGATAGGTATGAAGAAGTCTAATTCATAGCTATGTTATCCACGGAGGAGCTAACCTCACGATGGAAGTACTCTATAAGCACTGTACCAGTCGTAAACGGTGTGATCATGGTTCATGACTTCTAATAACTTTCCTCCTGAATGGAGGGTTCTATTTATTAGTGCCATGTGTGTTAACCATCAGAAGAGTGTTTTGGAGATTCCCTTCCATGTGTTGCAATCTGAGTGACTCCTAACTACTCTGTCGCTGTTGTCAAGGGAAATTTTACTTGTTAGGTCTCTAACCTTCTTACTGATTGTTGCTGGACTGGTACTGGTACTCAAGGGGACCAGGTATCCTACTGATTTATTCTGAAGTGTTATCCTACTGGAATAAATGATTAAATCACGTTACTAGTTGCATTGTAGTTGAAACATTTGTTTTGGAGGTGTGGTACACCTCAGTGATATCTCAGATGTGTTCTAAGTTATCCCCGTCGAGGGGCCTGTCCCCTCCCCTCTGTTCTCATAGGGAAATTTACAACTAGATTTGTTTCCTGCTCTGGAGGCCTCATACAGTGTTGCACGTAGTCTCGACCCCCCCACCGGCCTCAATGAGGCTCATGGTTCTGGGCTAGTATTCCCCCCCTTTGTGTCTTGGGACCCCCCCCCCCACCAGCGGTTGGTGTGGGTATCTGAGGCACAAACGAAAAGGTCGGACCCTGTGTACGAGTTGTCAGCAGCTGCGTTGGTTGTAGATTGGCTGTAACCATTTAACCAAATCTCCCGGTGTTTGTGCTTCAACGCGCTCAGTGGCTGTCGAGGCCTGTCAGTCACCACAGCGTCCGCGTGTGGCGACCTTTCCAGTACCTGCGAACTGAGACAAGGATATGGTTTTGCGATATGGCACAACGTTTCATCAGTGGGAATCATCTTATCAGTTGTGGGACTGACGCCGTTCGATTCATTGTAAGGGGTTTCAGTCCCCCTCAAAGCGGAACCAGAGCACACTCTGCACGTCGATGCTTTTAATCCAGAAAAGTTCATCTCAGCAACAGTATTGCGTGACTCCATGGTGGAAGGAAGTTGGTAATTCACAGAGACTGCTGGCTCGAAATCATGAAAAGACTTGTCAATCAGGTTTGCTGATTGAAGGTTACCAGATATCGTAATATCTCCTCGGGTCAGATGCAACACCGAGAAGTGTCAAGACATCTTTTTCAAATGGGGTCCTTTTGATAGATGGTCCTCGTGGGTGACTGTGTTGCAGTCAGCGGTAGGAGACAACAGTATGTTCAGTGGAGACTGCACTGTTGCCTGTGACCATACTTCGTTGGTCTTCCAATCCATCAGAGGGATCAAACGATCTGTTCCGAGTAGCAGGGGTTCAGATTCGAGGCTGGTTACATACTGTACACAGGGTGAACCAGCGATACGTCTTGGAAGCGTAGTTTTAGCATGATGCGCATTGTGAGAGCCGAGGCAGCCTGAGTGACACCTCAAAGGAAAGTATTGCATCGTTCTGTTTTCAACAAACGTTTAGCTGGGTTCAAAACCCTTTTGAGATCATTGAACAACGTTTGAGAGATGAGTGACATGGCCATGCCCGAATAAATTAGCGCATGACAGGTTAAGCAGTCCTCCAGGACTGTTTCCAGGTATGGGCATCTTGAGTGGCCTTTTTTCGGTCATATACCCCACAAAGTGGAGTGGTCGTTTGCAACGACGGGATGTGTCATTTCTGTTCATGGTGAACACAGATTGACTTCTCGGTTTTCGAGTGGAATGGGCTCTTGCGAAGTGTTTGACCTTTTTCTTCACAACCTTTTTATCACAGTTCATAGACAAAACCTGTAGGCTTGTGTCTTGATCGAGCGGGCCCTGGATAATGTCTCGAGTGAGAGCGGGAGTAATTTCATTGTTAACTTCCTTGCTAAGGGTGTTTATTCTGGTGGACTGTTTGTCATAGTGACTTGGTTTATAATTTTTTTCTCTCCCCTTTACTTCTCTTAGCAGAGCTTTTAGAGTATTTGCGTATGTTTCGGTCGTCATTGAACCCTTTGTCACCCTTGTGTTCTGACACTTCGGGTGGAAGGGCTGCAGGAACGTAGCGATCCGGACGGTTGTAACGGTTGTCGTTGACGATGTACTTTACAGTTATTTCGACCGCGGTGGGTAATGGTTTTGGGTTAGGAACTGTTCTTGTGCGTCATCTCTCGACGCTTCAATACCTGATAATGCACCCTCTAACTGGAGTAAGTGCTCCTGTTCAAACTCCAGATCCTGGATGTCAGGGCTCTCAGAGCTGCGCACTTTTGATGCCTCAAAAGCTGTGTTCGCAAGGTGTCTGAGTTCTGAGATCGGCAAACCAACTTGGGCTGTAGGGCCCAATTAGGTAAAGAAGCGGGGATACATGTTCGACAGAAACATTTATTTGAATTGTAACAGCTCTTCCATTCCTGTAGGCCAAAGTAAGCTGAACAAAGCCTATGATAGTAAGCTTGTGGGTTTTCATTCCAAGCTTGTTTGACAGTGTTAGCCAGCGAGCTGTCGTGTTTGCGAGCCGCAGAACCACTGATTTCTATTTTCAAAGCTGTGGCAAGTTTAGAATAGTAGTTTTGCACGTGTTGCTGTTGGATACGAATGGACCTTGTCACGTGACTATTCGATGTTCGCTTCAACAGGTAAAGCCTGTCAGCATCCATAGCGTTCGTGTAGCCATCCAAGGCATCCTCTATGTCTGCTAGGAACGTTTGGCTGGCCTGGAACGGGGTCAAATGTTGCCGAAGTTTTTGACAAGATTGTCAAGGCGTTCCTGCCAAGTGCGCAGGGAGCGTCTTTTTCATCCTGTTTAGGATTATGGGCCGAAAGGCCAAGAGGATAAGCGCAGCTTTGGCTTTGTTGACAAGGAGACGCCATATTACCCTGTGCCGAATGGCCAAGAGGGGAAGACTGAGGGACAATTGCAAGAGGCAAAGTCTGAAACCTTCTGTCGTCTTCACTCCTCTGAGTACCACGCACCGGTTGAGAGCTAGGTTGCTCTGTTGGGTAATCACTCTGTAGCGCGTGACTGTTCTGGAATTCCTCCAGATGGTACTTAAGGGTGGTAGTCTGCTGCATAGTAGAGTCCACTTGGCTTAGAGTACTTATTTCAGACACGTGAGTGTCTCACTTGCTCCGTCCGGCCTCTTAATTATCTGACATGGTTTGCAGGTTCTGCTGATTGGTGATCCATCTGGGTCATTGTGTTCATTAACTGATCGTCTTTGGTCTGCAGCATTTGGAACAGAACATTGCTACTTTGAGTAACGTTCAACAAAACTACATGCATGTTATCAAGTTGCACGCTCCTGTTTGTAGATAACTCGTCAGATTTATCTAGTTTGTGCTCGTTCGTCGTCATAAGGTTTTGTAATTACTTTTAATTGTTCTGTTTTCAAACGAAGTTCCACAGCTAGCGGTATTTTTCCCTTTTCTGCTTTTGTAATTCGTTTCCCAGTTCTCTCCACCTGTCCCTTTATGTCTACCGTTTCTTGCTCGTGCTTCAGCTGTGCACTGCGGTATTGGACCGATGCCCGATGGTTGATCTTGGAGAGCATTTGTCGCGATTGCTGCTGTTTTTCCGCTAATGGCATAGTTAGGGTTGGTATTTGCTGCTTAGGTCAGCGATCAATCCTTTTATGGGTGAGGGTTCACTAACTATCACCCCCTCTGATAGCTTGCACATTATTCTAGGAAAATGTTCCTATTTTGGAACATTTTGCAAGCCTCCCCCTTTTTCCTCCAAACATAATGGTCATTTTGGCCAAACAATTCTATTTTTGTTTCCTTCAAACAAGCTTCAATGCCATTCAACATTCCTTCCGTGGCCTCCAACTGCTCTTAAATGCTAGTAAAACTAAATGCATGCTTTTCTATCGAACGCTGCCCGGACCCGCCCACCGGACTATCATCACTACTCTCGACGGGTCCGACTTAGAATACGTGGACTCCTACAAATACCTAGGCGTCTGGTTAGACTGTAAACTCAACTTCCAGACTCAAATCAACCATCTCCAATCCAAAATTAAATCCAGAATCGGCTTCCTATTTCGCAACAAAGCCTCCTTCACTCATGCTGCCAAACATGCCCTTGTAAAACTGACTATCCTACCGATCCTTGATTTCGGCGATGTAATTTACAAATTAGCCTCCAACACTGTGCTCAGCAAATTGGATGTAATCTATCACAGTGCCATCCGTTTTGTTACCAAAGCCCCATATACTACCCACCACTGCGACCTGTATGCTCTCGTTGGCTGGCCTTCATTATATATTTGTCGCCAAACCCACTGGCTCCAGGTCATCTACAAGTCTTTATTAGGTAAATCCCCCCCCTATCTCAGCTCACTGGTCACCATAGCAACACCCACCCGTAGCATGCGCTCCAGCAGGTATATTTCACTGGTCACCCCCAAAGCCAACACCTCCTTTGGCCGACATTCCTTCCAGTTCTCTGCTGCCAATGACTGGAACAAATTGCAAAAATCATTGAAGCTAGAGGTTCCTATCTCCCTCACTAACTTTAAGCATCAGCTGTCAAAGCTGCTTATCGATCACTGCACCTGTATATAGCCCTTCTGTAAATAGCCCACACTACTACCTCATCCCCATATTTATTTTATTATTTTCGCTAATCTTGCACTCCAGTATCTCTATTTGCACATCATAATTTGCACATCCTTCATTCCTGTGTTAACGCTAATCTGTAATTTATATCACCACTATGGTCTATTTATTGTCCTACCTCCTAACCTTACTGCATTTTGCACTACATTTGCACTCTGTATATAGATTTTTCTATTGTGTTTTTGACTATGTTTGTTTACTGTGTAACTCTGTGTTGTTTTTGTCGCACTGCTTTGCTTTGTCTTGGCCAGGTCGCAGTTGCAAATGAGAACTTGTTCTCAACTGACCTACCTGGTTAAATAAAGGTGAAATAAAAAAATTTAAAAAATCAGACCAGAGGACATTTCTCCAAAAAGTATGATCTTTGTCCCCATGTGCAGTTGCAAACTGTAGT
The DNA here is from genome assembly GCA_023634145.1 of Thymallus thymallus. Lineage (NCBI taxonomy): Eukaryota > Metazoa > Chordata > Actinopteri > Salmoniformes > Salmonidae > Thymallus > Thymallus thymallus. Next base: position 28,836,074 of record CM042380.1, read on the forward strand.
CTGGCTTTTTTATGGCAGTTTTGGAGCAGTGGCTTCTTCCTTGCTGAGCGGCCTTTCAGGTTATGTCGATATAGGACTTGTTTTACTGTAGATACTTTTGTACCTGTTTCCTCCAGCATCTTCACAAGGTCCTTTGCTGTTGTTCTGGGATTGATTTGCACTTTTTGCACCAAAGTACGTTCATCTCTAGGAGACAAAACACATCTCCTTCCTGAGCGGTATGACAGCTGCGTGGTCCCATGGTGTTTGTACTTGCGTACTATTGTTTGTACAGATGAACGTGGTACCTTCAGGCATTTGGAAATTGCTCCCAAGGGTGAACCAGACTTGTGGAGGTCTACAGTTTGTGGCTAATTTCTTTAGATTTTCCCATGATGTCGAGCAAAGAGGCACTGAGTCTGAAGGTAGGCCTTGAAATACATCCACAGGTACACCTCCAATTGACTCAAACCAGAAGCTTCTAAAGCCATGGCATAATTTTCTGGAATTTTCCAAGCTGTTTAAAGGCACAGTCAACTTAGTGTATGTAAACTTATGACCCACTGGAATTGTGATATAGTGAATTATAAATGAAAGAATCTGTCTGCAAACAATTGTTGGAAGAGTTACTTGTGTCATGCACAAAGTAGATGTCCTAACCAAAACTATAGTTTGTTAACACTATAGTTTAAAAACTATAGTTTGTTAACATGAAATCTGTGAAGTGGTTGAAAAATGAGTTTTAAAACTTCAAGTGTATGTAAACTTCTGACTTCGACTGTATAATTTATCGACCACTAGATGAACATTCTGCTTCTCAGCTCGGATCCTGAAAGTGGGGTACAGGACGCGTCGTCTCTACTATTTCACAAGGAAATGGCCCATTAATAGAGAATGGGGTGTTCTTTAGTTCTCTACCCTGTTGAGACAAAGCAATTTTCATTTTGTAGTGTAGCGATTGGACGGGGCCTTCCCACCGCTCTGCCACCGAAACGGTGAGCCCTTTAAAAATCCACCTGTTGGTCTGTCATCTTGAGATTATGTTTCATGAACACCTTGACTTGTTCCTCCGTTTACTGATAGCTTTCTTCCTCCTTTATTCCTAGTGTCTTTTAGGGAGTTTTTTTCCACGGTAGTTTTTAATAGCTTATTTTTCGCTCGTATTTCTTCCTTCATTTTATTACTGTAATCCATTCCTGTTTTTAAGGCCTCACCCCCCAGTAGCCCAGCTTTTTAAACTGCTCGCTCGTGCTTATAAGCAAATCTCTATCTTCTGTAGACATAGTTATAAAAACGTCCCCCTCCAATGTTACATTTGGAATTTTAGACGGCGGCTTCCCTTCAGTTTCGCTGGCAGAGCTCGAGGAAAGGTCTTCTCTTGTTCGCTTCGATGTATCTGATTATTTTTTAAATCATATCAAAATGCTGATCAATAAATAGTTCAAGGTTCTCTATATTATCCAGAATGTTTGTTTAGCAGTTATCAGCTAATCCTCCATTTTTATGACAAGCTGTGCCTACCACGCTGCCACCTGCCACGTCATCACTACAGCGCATTGGGCCATTTTCATGAACGCTTGACTGGGCACATCGGAAAATTGCTTTGTGAGATGGTGTGGAGCCTTGAAGCGACCTACGGTGGCATTTTAAATCAAGAGAAGGTCATTCTTTTTGACTTGGATGCTTCTGTCAGATTGCTGTCTTTTGTCATCTCTCTCGTCAGCCAGGACCCCATGCAGGTGTCAATGCAGGTGCCCGAGTGTAATGAATTCAGATTGGTTCTGAATGTTTCTTGCTATTGGTAATTAAAATGTGTCTGCTACACTGCTGGTACACTGCTGCTACACTGCTGCACCAGAAGGAGGACTCACCAAGGCAAGATGATTCCCATACAGCAAAAGAAAACAAAAAACGATAATGTGAGTCACTCAAGTGCAAGCGTCTCCTCTAATGTAAACTTCCCAGATGGTTGGTTCTCTGTGATAATACAGCAGCTATAAAAAGATCGAAAGCTTTTGCAATTCTACACTCGTCATACCACTGTTTATAAATGTTGAATTTGTAGAACTTTAATGAGGGGTTATATCTTTCCTTTAGTCTGAAAACATAATTTTTTTTATTTTATTTCACCTTTATTTAACCAGGTAGGTCAGTTGAGAACAAGTTCTCATTTGCAACTGCGACCTGGCCAAGACAAAGCAAAGCAGTGCGACAAAAAAAAAACAACAACACAGAGTTACACATTAAACAAACAGTCAAAAACACAATAGAAAATCTATAAACAGAGTGCAAAATGTAGTGCAAAAATGCAGTAAGGTTGGGAGGTAGGACAATAAATAGACTATAGAGTAGAAATAAATTACAGAATTATCATCATTAACACAGGAATGAAGGATGTGCAAATTATGATGTGCAAATAGAGATACTGGAGTGCAAGATTAGTGAAAAATAAACAAAAATAAATATGGGGATGAGGTAGTAGAGTGGGCTATTTACAGAAGGGCTATATACAGGTGCAGTGATCGATAAGCAGCTTTGACAGCTGATGCTTAAAGTTATTGAGGGAGATAGGAACCTCTAGCTTCAATGATTTTTGCAATTCGTTCCAGTCATTGGCAGCAGCGAACTGGAAGGAATGGCGGCCAAAGGAGGTGTTGGCTTTGGGGGTGACCAGTGAGATATACCTGCTGGAGCGCATGCTACGGGTGGGTGTTGCTATGGTGACCAGTGAGCTGAGATAGGGCGGGGATTTACCTAAGACTTATAGATGACCTGGAGCCAGTGGGTTTGGCGACGAATATATAGTGAAGGCCAGCCAACGAGAGCATACAGGTCGCAGTGGTGGGTAGTGTAAGGGGCTTTGGTGACAAAACGGATGGCACTATGATAGACTACATCCAATTTGCTAAGTAGAGTGTTGGAGGCTAGTTTGTAAATTACATCGCCGAAATCAAGGATCGGTAGGATAGTCAGTTTTACAAGGGCATGTTTGGCAGCATGAGTGAAGGAGGCTCTGTTGCGAAATAGGAAGCCAATTCTGGATTTAATTTTGGATTGGAGATGGTTGATGTGAGTAATGGGCGTGTGGATACCTTCATCTATTAATTAAGCATGTTTACAGCGTGGTGTAAAATAAATCATGCCCGGGGCTTGATGTTAATCTAGTTATGTGGCACTGGAAGAGTATGTTTGTCTTTTGTTATAAATATGTCATGCAGATAGGATTTGACTTTTTCCTATTGTCAACGTTCTTATTAAATCCATTAACTACATTTTAGAATAAAATTACACTGTTTATTCACTGTTACGTGTTTGGATTCATGTTAACAAGGAATCAATGTATGTCAGACCGCATGTCTGGCAGGGTCTGTGCTAGTGTAGTCAGAGGTTGTATGCCATTCAACATTTATTTGACATTGAAACAATTGGAATTATTTAACAAGATTGTTGTGGATTCTTTTGAATTTCGGTTTGTTTTATGTTCAAGGCTGAACTGACTGATGGGCTATAGAGAAAAAATAAGATGTGTGATGCCTTTTTCATCACATGCAGACATTTTGGGCAAAGGTCCAAATGTAGAGTATTTGGACAGACCAACATCACATATTGATGGGGTGGCAGGTAGCCTAGTGGTTAGAGTGTTGGGCCCGTAACTGAAAGGTTGCCGGATCGAATCCCTGAGCTTTCAAGGTAAAAATCTGTAATTCTGCCCCTGAATAAGGCAGTTAACCCCTAGGCTGTCATTGTAAATAAAATAAAAATATTGACGTTTTGAAAGCACTGACATTTTTATCAAACCCTCCAATTTAATCTTATTTTCATCTTATTGTAAGGGTTATGATTATGAATTCAAGTTTGTGGTTGTTGAGGTGATAGATGGGGTTAGGGAGAAGTAAAGGTCTTTGGAGGTTAGGTTTGAGGTAATTACCCTACCCATATTCCTGGGGAAAATGTCAATATCTGACAGAAATTGATGTTGACGGCCAAAACATCTGTATTCAACTAGACATTCTCAGACGAGCCTAATCAATGTATCTATTGTTGTTTTGGGCTTTAATTCAGTCAGCTCACATTCCATGCAATATAGAAGAGAAACTTAAAAACTGGTGGCAAAATATGCTCTTGGACTATTTGAGGTTGTAAGAAATTATCTTATATTGAAATGTATTGAAATAAAGTAGGGCAGTTATTAAAGATGTGGTTTGTTTGAGGAGATGAGTCACTGCTGAACAGCAATTTCTATCACATATCAATGTAATATAACCACATATTTTCTTCATAACAGAAATGTATTGTGTCTCATTGTAGCCCACTCCTCCCTGAAGTTCATATTTCAATATTTTTGTTGACGTGTTAATGTCAATTTCAAACCTGCGTGTCAATCATCCTTCTTCTTAGTTATTTTTTTATTTAACCTTTATTTTACTAGGCAAGTCAGTTAAGAACAAATTCTTATTTACAACGATGGCCTACACTTAGTTTAGCAACGATTTGTGAAAAGAGCTGTATTGCGTGCTTGACTTTGCATTTCATAATGTTTACAACTCTGCCAAGATAGTGTGGAGAAGACAAATCTAACCTTGGTGTTCTACACAGTAGACCAGTAGAACAGAAACAAATTTGATGAAAAGCCTGATTGGGGATTTTATTGAGGAGTTGGTGAATGGGCAAATCACTGTAGCAAAACAAACTCAAAGCACTCCCAGAGACAAGACCGACTGACAGCTCGCCTGTGCCCAAACAATGGAATCAAACAGGGTCTTGCCTACTCTAAATTGATCATCCCACCGCCAGAGGATTCCTCATCCAAAACGAAATGGAGCACCACCAGGGTAGTTAACCAGTAATCAAGTCACATCCGTCATCCAATTCCAAATTCCCCTCTCTCTCACTCTCACTCACTCCCTCCTCCCCTCTCGGCTCATTTTTCTTCCCTCTCTCCGAATTACACTTGTAAGTGGGGCAGAAGCTTCACTGATTGCCCTTGATGTGAATCAGGGGTATGTGCTTGCCTATTGCCAACTTCACTTCTTCCTTCGCTATTGGTCAGAAGGGGAGATTCAGACCCACAGAGCCACCGTAGCTCCCATAGATCATTGCTTCTCAAACCGCTCCCCCAGACGTTTTCACAATGTTGTTGTAGCCCTGAACTAGCTCACCTAATTGACTTAGTCAAAGGCTTGATGATTAGTTAACTAGTTGAATCAGGTGTGCTGGCTTTGAAAACATGGAATAGATCAAATCTATGGAATGGCTGGGGGTTCCCGAGGAGATCTTTGAGAACCACTACCATAGGTAACCGGCGTGCTTGAGGGGATCAGTTTGAGCAAAGTGAGGCGCAGAACCATGATTTGTAGATCAGTGATTCTGATAAAACCCCAGTGCAATGTAGGAGATCTCAAAACACATATTTGATCGGTCATTATTCCACACTTACATGTAATTAGGCGGGAACACAATGCGTTGTATTTTTCCTGGCTATCCCACTCTCTCTGTAATAGAACAGCCTTCATGGGAGGGGAATTTTTTAGTGCTGCTTCCAAACACGTCTGCTCATTGTGGTGTGTGTCTAAGGCGATTATACAGCCTTTACTTATTTACAAACCGAGGAATTCTCATGTGGTCTGACCAAGAAGCCTATTTTATCCCGTCTTACCACTACAGCCTATTACACTGATGCTGTGTTATAGTGCTCTATCCCACCTGTTTAGGGAATCACATTAGGACTAGACTCATTCCATCATTCAGTCCACCATTCTCAAATAATGCATTTCATATTATGTCGTTTTCCATTGTGTATCTGGGTTTCTGGACGCAGTTATTGTCATTCTGCGACAGCAGGATCAATTTTTAATTAGTAGGAGTGAAAGATGTGAGCTTTAACTCGAAAGGCAAGCAAAATCAAATATTTACTTTTGCTCTGGCAAACCTCGCATGTACATATGTGTTTGTTTACTTCCTTTCTACTGAGAGATATTGATCTCATACAACCATATAAAAGAGTGTATAAGAATCATACCGCCGTTTATTCTATATGGCGCATGTTTTACAAGGCCGGCCGTCACAGCATTCTAAATGAATAAGAGGAAACGATAACAGGTGATTTCAACTGAATATAAGATGTTATGTTGAATAATTTATTGGGAAAGTGGCTGAATGTTAGTCACACTGTGACTTTTACATCCTGCACATTGCTGCCTGGTTTGTAGGTGTGTGTACTGCCTTTGCAGCAGCCTAAATTAATTTTGTAGTTGCCATCAAATTTCTTTGACTGAAAAAAGGTTCTCTCTCTCCCACACAGTGGTAGTGTATTATCTATGGCTGCAATAGAGAGATACTGTGTAGCTTTTGATGTTTGCCATGTGTACCTTTCAAAGAAAAGAGTGCAAAGGCATTCAGCTTGATTGGAACACACAAATTGCACAGGGGGTCACAACACAAACCACTACAGGAACTGGATGTTGGTGGGACCTGCATTCGAAACACTTCATATCAAAGATGTAATTGTAGCTGGCAACCTTGGTCAAATCTAGTGATATCTTTTTAACACTCTCTTGGTAAAATTGGCCCCAGTCGAGAGCTTCTGTCTCCTATCACAGGAAGGGAGAGTGAGTCACAGCTCGTGTGTACATCAGGCAGGAAGGAGCAAGGCGCTCCTTGTCTCTTTGTGTTCCATGGCGTATTTATTAAAGGCACAGAAGTAATATGGTGCGCAGAAACACACTCCGGATATCACGTTTGCCCGAAAAAGCTCTTTCCCCTCGATTTTTTTTCCCCCTGACACTTTAATGCAGGCTGCGTGTCTAGACGGCTCGGGCCAAGTGTTATTAAATAAAGTATGCCGTTTCAGTTTTTCAGAGTGTGGCATGACAGAGGAGAAAGCAGACTGAATGCTAACGAGCTCTCACCTCCAAGCAAGTACATTTGGTTTACCTTAAGATAGGCTTAAAGCTGGAATCCTTAATGGTGAAACAGCCACGTCCGTTAGGGATATTACAACAACAACAAAGACGTTACTGCAAACTGCCAACACTGTTTTTTTTTTCTCTCCCGGACATCATTGCAAGATCAATGGAACAGCAGAATATGTACTTTCTGATTTGGACACTCCTCACCTCCGTTTCGATAACAAAACAAAAATGATAACAAAAGGTACTGTTTCCCCTGACTGATGACATCACCAGGCGGTAAATGAGTTAATAGACCAATAAGAATAAAAGTTCCAAAACTCTCTGCCAATAACAGCTAGTTTTCAGTTTCCCCCTCCCCATTCAGACCACTCCCAGACAGTCCTAGCTGAATTCTTGCTTGAGAAATTGCTGGCTGTATTTCTGTATATTGAAAGTTATATACCTTGAAAACTTGATTGCTGACATGCAAAACACTGTGGGACTATATCAGCAATGGTCTAATGAAACAAATACCAAAAGATAGTTTTGGGTTGGAGTTTTCCTTTTAATGTCATTACATCCATTTATAACTTGTGTTATTCATATACAGTATGTCAATTTAATGGACAAAAAATAATACTGTCTCCGTTTAGGAAATAACAGAATGATGGAGTGTTTAACGTCAAGGGAAGTAATTGGCATAAATGTATGCATGAAAATGCCTACAAGAAAATATTGAATTATTAATTAATTATGCTAATTATTTATACTGTAATGTCTTCAATTTCAATCTTCAATTTCGAACACATTTTAAGTGATGAACAAATTAGCTGGCCTTGCTACGTGAAAGAAGAAGCAAGAGTGATTCCTGTTCACTGCAGATAATATGGTCCTTTCTCTAAATTTGTATAAATTGCTGGGGACATTTTGGGTTGTGTGACACTGAAAATGGTCTCATATCTTCAATGCATCTTTATTCTACACATGGATGAGCAGGGGACAGTTTGGGGTCCAAAGATCCACCCTGAGAATATTTGCTCCGGTTGATCATCGAAGATGCAGGCCAAATCAGTTCAGTCAGGGGATTACACATATACACACAGACACACAGACACACACACACACACACACACACACACACACACACACACACACACACACACACACACCTCAGGGAACTTATTTGGGTGGCCTCTTAAAGGGAAAGGTCTATGTTTTTTTTTTTAACAAGGTAATCTACGACTCACTCAATAGAAAACTCCATCGATCTCAAGTTTAATTTAGTTTTGTCACAGTTGTGGCCGCAGACTGGGGCAAGTGAACCAATGGAACTGACACTAGAATCTTTGAATCTAATGATAAGTCAAATATTTAATTCTCTGTCCTAAAAACTAGTCTACAATGTTAACACAGATTAATGTGGCCCTTTCATAGTTGGGTAGTGGATCACATAAAAAAATACGCACACGCCTACAAACACACACCACTTTGAAAGTTCCTAAATAATTACATTGATTAAGAAAGAGAGAACATGCATCTCATGCAAGACCTTGGAGGGAGATACAATTGGATATTTTATTTCATATCAAACAACTCTGTAAGCTGGCTTTGCATACTGTCACTGAATATGCCATGGATCAATATACTGTCAAATAAGAGAAAGCTATCATTGTTCAGGGATATATATTACGCTTTTGGATTGCGTCACATTGTGTCCACCATTTTGGACTGCGTCACATTGTGTCCACCATTTTGGACTGCGTCACATTGTGTCCACCATTTTGGACTGCGTCACATTGTGTCCACCATTCTTAGGTGTTGTCTTACCAACATTTGATGCCAAATTAGCTTCTTCTAAACCCGTTGTTTTTACCATGTCCGTCAACCAAACAATCAAAGAAGATTTTGTGTCTGGCAACCAACACAATTAATATTCCCTGCTGTCTGCTATGTTTATACAAGACAAGAGTCAGTAAACATGACGGATTGATTTTGTTACAGGTGTTTGGTGGTAGTCATGCTTGGGTGGAGAAATATATGAATTTCTCAACAAGCCTTGGGCAGGCCCAAGTCAGTTAAGTACAAATTCTTATTTACAATGACGGCCGACCAAAAGCCCTCCTGCAGTGACGGGGGGATTAAAAATACATAAATCATAAAAACATTTATTTGCACCATTTTAATGACACAAATAATCCAGCCTAATCTTGGAGGCACTATATAAACCTCTGTCTCCTCATAATCTGCATAACAGCAAATAAACTCATTTTATACTTGACGGGTTAAATGCTAGCGCTTACAAATTACTTCTGCTGTTGGTTTTGTAGCTTCTTCAGTTTATTTGCCACGCAATATTGGTTTCGAAAGTGCATTCTTAAATAAGGGTTATCTGATGGGGGATACTTCCATCCAGCTACCGGGCAATGCTTAATAAATCCTAACGAAGGCGTTTCTAAATATACTTACTAAGAAACAATGTGAAAGTAATATATGATCAGTAAGACTGCAGTATATACAGTGAGTTTTGAAAACATTAGGAACACCTGCTCTTTCCATGACATGATCAGGTGAATCCAGTTGAAAGCTATGATCCCTTATTGATGACACCTTAAACCCACTTCAGGGGAGGAGGGGAGGAGACCGGTTAAAGACGGATTATTAATGCTTGTGACAGTTGAGACTTGGATTGTGTATATGTGCCATTCAGAGGGTGAATGGGCAAAACAAAAGTGGGGTATGTTAGTAGGTGCCAGTCGCTGGGTTTTGGGTTTTTCACGCTCAACAGTTTCCCGTGTCTATCAAGAATAGTCCACCAACCAAAGGATATCCAGACAACTTGACACAACTGTGGGAAGCATTGGAGTCAACATGGGCCAGGATCCCTGTGGAACCGTTTCGACACCTTGTAGAGTCTATGCTCTGAGGAAGTGAGGCTGTTCTGAGGGCAAAAAGGGGGTGAAACTCAATATTAGGAAGGTATCCTAATGTTTTGTACACCCAGTGTAGTTATGTGTTTATATACTATCTACGGAATGCCCTCACATGGGGCATCATGGGAATTCCTTATCATTCATATTCCTTGTATTATCATACATTTCTTTTTATTTTTTATTTAACCTTTATACCTCTTGAGGTTTTTCTCAAGAGAGACCTGGTCCAACTGGTGTATCTGGTGTGTGTAGGATCCTTTTAAGTACATCCATTTTTAATATCAATGACTACCTTGTTTATTTTAAAAACAAAGATTTATGAATTGTGAATAGGTCATTGACAAATGCCTATTTTTATGAAGCATTGCCAGCTACAGTACAGTTTTCTTGCAAAAGTGTTCAGACCCCTTGGATTTCTTCACATTTTAATGTGTTACAAGGTTGGAGTAAAAAGGGATTTATTTAATTGTAAATAAATCTACAGCAGATATACATAATTTAATCCCTCTAGTACATATTATATTTGTATTGTATTTATTAATCACAACTAAACCAGTTTGTATAAACGAGACACGCCTACATACTGTTTTTATGTACACTCGCAGAAGGCTTCGCTCCCTCAGCTCCTACACATAATTTCCACACTTTGACTGCCGTGGCGTTGCACAGAGAGGCTGAATGATCTCATAAGCTATTAGCCATTATAAAAAATAAAAAAAAGGCCTGGGTCAATAGCTGTTAACTGGTGCTACGATAGAGCGTTTACAGGCCAGCCCTGTCGACTGAACTGAAGACCAGGCTGCTTCTGTAGCTGCTCTCTAGTTGAGAAAGTGGTATTGTTTTGCTGTTGACCTCAGCACTTTTCCCTCTCCAGGCCCACGGCTCAGCACTTCTCTTTTACAGATCAACCTCATATATAACTCAGAAACCTGCAGTGTTTTCAAGGCTAGATAAATGTTTGTCTGCAAGAAGTGTACGCAGTTTCCACCAATAAATCATGATGCATCCCCATATAGGAGAAAGCTCGTCTTGCTTAATTTTCTTTCGTTATTTCGAGCCGTCGTTGTTTTGCTGGCTTGACTAGATAGAGATTGATATAAAAGAGTGTGGAAATTGAAGAGGCCCATATAAAACTATGTAATTATGTGATCACTGGCAACAGAATTCTGAGGACAGCAGCATCTGATCATAAGACTGTTTGTCAGACACACTGATCTCATTAGCACACGGATCCGTGAAACTGAGAGGTTGCCAGGATGCTGTTGTCAGAGAAAGGTCATAACATAATTATGTATCTGGTTCCATTTTTGGAAGTAATGACCAATTTGTTGGACCAATGGCAACGTTTTTTTTTCTGTTATCTGTGACTCTTCATGTGATATACAGTTGAAGTCGGAAGTTTACATACACTTAGGTTGAAGTCATTTAAACTAACTATAGTTTTGGCAAGTTTGTTAGGACATCTACTTTGTGCATGACACAAGTAATTCTTCCAACAATTGTTTACAGACAGATTCTTTCACTTATAATTCACTATATCCCAATTCCAGTGGGTCAGAAGTTTATATACACTAAGTTGACTGTGCCTTTAAACAGCTTGGGAAGTTCCAGAAAATGATGTCATGGCTTTAGAAGCTTCTGATAGGCTAATTTACATAATTTGAGTCAACTGGAGGTGTACCTGTGGATGTATTTCAAGGCCTACCTTCAAACTCAGTGCCTTTTTGCTCGACATCATGGGAAGATCAAAAGAAATCAGCCAAGACCTCAGAAAATAAATTGTAAACCTCCACAAGTCTGGTTCATCAACGGGAGCAATTTCCAAATGCCTGAAGGTACCATGATCATCTGTACAAACAATAGTACACAAGTATAAACACGCAGCCGTCATACTGCTCAGGAAGGAGACGTGTTCTGTCTCCTGGAGATGAACGTACTTTGGTGCGAAAAGTGCAAATCAATCCCAGAACAACAGCAAAGGACCTTGTGAAGATGCTGGAGGAAACAGGTACAAAAGTATCTATATCCACAGTAAAACAAGTCCTATATCGACATAGCAAGGAAGAAGCCACTGCTCCAAAACCGCCATAAAATAGCCAGACTACGATTTGCAACTGCAGATGGGTACAAAGATTGTACTTTTTGGAGAAATGTCCTCTTGTCTGATGAAACAAAAATAGAACTGTTTGGCCGAAGAACACCATCCCAACCGTGAAGCACAGGGGTGGCAGCATCATGTTGTTGGGGTGCTTTGCTGCAGGAGGGACTGGTGGACCTCACAAAATAGATGGCATCATGAGGAAGGAAAATTATGTGGATATATTGAAGCAACATATCAAGACATCAGTCAGGAAGTTAAAGCTTGGTCGCAAATGGGTCTTCCAAATGGACAATGACCCCAAGCATACTTCCAAAGTTGTGGCAAAATGGCTTAAGGACAATAAAGTCAAGGTATTGGAGTGGCCATCACAAAACCCTGACCTCAATCCTATAGAAAATGTGTGGGCAGATCTGTCAGGAGGAATGGGCCAAAATTCACCGAACTTATTGTGGGAAGCTTGTCGAAGGTTACCCGAAACGTTCAACTGTAGCTATTTCTGTTTCAGTGGGCCTCAAATTACGAGTCTTATTCATTTCACTGCCGCGGATGGGCCAATTCCATTGGGTAATGAATAAGCTGGCAGACAGGGAGTGATTTCCCCATCCCTCTCTGTTGCGTGAGCCTTCAATAGATTTCACAGATGCCATACGGTGAGCAACTCATGTGCAGGATGCTTTACAGCAAGTTATTTATTTATTTCTTAGGTACTGGTTTTCTATTACTGATGTATGTGTTATTGTGCTTGATCAAGTGATGGGATTTGTGACATGAGGTGCATGAGACTTTTGGAAAAAGGCCCAGGTCGAACGGGTGGGGAGCCCTCCCGGATTCAGTCGAATGCGACGGTAGCACTGTGTTGCATTCAAAAGCACATCGGTAAAAAGAATTACAGAGTATATTTATTTTTTCACACCTGGTCCCCAAAATCCACTCTCAGTGGGGTTTACAGTAAAGCTTGTTAAGCTGCATGGTGGGTTGTTGTTTTTCTCCAGGTGATAAGTAAAATTTTCTTGCACTTGGGGCTCTACTCTTTCCTCAGGAGCTTCTAGCGTAAGACAAAGCAATGTCATTTGGGTATTGGTCTAACAGGATGTTGTTTTCCCCCTATACTGTCTGATTCTTCTTGATTGCAGAGGGCCCTTGATGTTCTTGTAGAGATAGAGTTTCTATTGTCTATTTAGCACCTTAAATTAATGTCAAATTAGGGGAGTGGTTAAAGTGAAAAGTCTGATGTTTTTGTAACATACAACATTTTCAAATAATGATTCTATTGTGGGGGGTTGAAAGCAATCAAGGATGCACAGCATGTCGATATAAAATTGACGACTAGTTGCGTCGAAAACCACAGGCTGACCAGCTTGATCTCGAGGACGCTTCCAAAAGATTGATTCATTTATTTTTGTTTGTAAATGAGGGTGTTGCGTTCAGTAAAAATTGATTTTCAATCTGGCATCGGCAGTTGGCACTAGGGAAGATGTAATGTCTTTATCTCTGACCACAGATGAGAGAGAGAGAGAGAGCGAGAGAGAGAGCGAGAGAGCGTGAGAGAGAGAGAGAGAGGGAGAGAGAGAGATAGCTGTCCATTTCTTCTTCAGCTCTTTATTTTCCACTCCTGAACTTTCTATTCCATACTGCTCCAACCACTGGAGCAGTGGTTGGAGCAGTACTCTTCTTCACTTGGCTGCCACATGTCTGTACTGTCAGTAGGTAGGGTAGTAAGGTAAGAGACGCAAACCCTCAAAACATATAATACATTAATATTTTATCAGTATACCAAGTAAACAAGTTCCCAGAACTTTCCCAGAATGTTCTGTGGTGGTTGTTACAGATGTTGGACACAACATTGTGAACATTCCCATTTTGTTTTCCAAAACATTCTTTGAGTGTTTTGGGGATGATATCATACTAATGTTAGATCAAACCCTAACTAGAACTTAATGGGAATCTTAGCTAATGTTTTGGAATGTTCCCGGTTTGGTGGGTACACATATTCCATCATATGGAATGCATTCATTCAAGACTCTGTAATGACCAAATTTGCATGCACATTTGCACGAAAAGTAATGTTTGACTCTTGGCAAGGTCACCATAATTTTCACATTTACATTTCAATTGTTTGATTTATATAGAAATAGAAAAGGCATTTGACAAATGGGATGGATATTTCAGTCTTTTTGACAGTTGGATTATTTGTACTTGATAGAAAGGCCGAGGCGAACCTCTGGTCAAATGACACATCGGAGTAAAACACTTTCCCAAATTGATAGGGTGATTGAAGTTCTTTTTTTTCTCGAAACCAAGGACTGAGCGTTGAGTAGATATTAGTTTGTCTGTATTGACCCTTTTGCTCTAATGAAAACACTTTGAATCCGCTTTAACATCATCTCCTACTCCCAATGGTGCCAATAAAGAGTGATTTTCTCAGGCGGCGGAGATAAAGTAGTGAAATCTCTCTCTCTTCTCTCTCTCTTCCTTGACAGACAAGGCTATGAGGGGCTGGAGCAGAAGCTGAAGGAGGTCTTCACCGAGCGGACTGGCATCCTGCATCAACTCTCCAAGACTTCAAAGGAACTGGACAGCATAAAAGGCAACCTTCAGGTTAGAGCCCCACTGTTTCTTTTCTGACAGATTATAGTGGGATGTTAAAGAAAGGTGGATGGCTTTGAGTACCTTAGGAACCCTGAGGTTTTTTTGAAAGGCTCTGTTTTAGGACTTAAAAATTCAGCTCAGCCTGTGATTTGCTCTTTCTCATCCGCTGTCTAATGAGCCACTACATACATTTATCAAAAGCATATTTTTATATATTATAATTTGTAATTTTGTTTTCATTGATTTAATCTTTTTTTTGTCTTAATTGTAATGATCTTCCTATTGTATTTCTTCAGTTTGTGTTGGAAAAAGAAGAGTTAATATCCAAGAGAAAATAATATCCAATCAGACTCTTTCTTTGGTAGTCTCTGGGTAGAAATAATCTAGCTGGGCTCAACGCTCATTGGCTAGGCTCTCAGGCTTTGAATAGAAGGCACCAGCCAACGTCATTGACATTGACTTCAATTAGAGCAGCATTTTGAAATGACAGTAGAATCAACCAATCACAAATTGTCTTGTAATAGGTGGGTCAATTGTATGATGCCTCAAGGCCCTCAGTATACTAATTCAGAGCCAATAGTGAGCCTTATCTTTGTGGTGGCAGGTAGCCTAGTGGTTAGGATGTTTGGCCAGTAACCAAGAGGTTGCTGGATCAAATCCCAGAGCTGACAAGATAAAAATCTGTTGTTCTACCCCCGAACAAGGCAGTTAACCCACTGGTAGGCTGACATTGTAAATAAGAATTTATTCTAAACTGACTTGCCTAGCTAGCTGGCTAACTTTATGCAGTGAGTGTATGTAACAATGGAGATGGCAACTGCAGAGAGAGTAATCGAGGACGATGTGGCGGCTAAATTGTTAGCATCGCTCTTTTCATGACTAACTTTTCATGAAAAGTTAAATATTGTACAGACCGGGAGACCAACTCTTTCGGATTTAAAATCAAAAGACAAGCTATATGAACCTGCCATTGCCCATTTCATAAAGAAGGACAGGAGAATGGACTTGGTTTTTAAATGATAATCATAATGGTGAGTGGACTTTATGTTTTCATCGACAGCTTGCTTTTTGTTGCTATCTCATTCACATTATTTTGAATACAATATGTTAAATATTATTTCAACTTTAGGTCACTGGTTGTGTGGTAAAAACAAAAGGTAATGACGTTGCAATTGGAAGTTCTGGGTAGATGACATTTTGTGTTGTGGTGCATTTTTTTATTGTTGCATGCTGGAGATAAAACATCTAATACAGCGCAACTGTTTTCTCTCAGACAGCATATACTGAAACAATGTGAGTAGTTGTGTGGTTGAATTTATTCGGCCACTATCTGAGTGACTGTTTGTTTTGGCAAATGTTTCTTTGAAACAACGCAACCGTATTATCTTCTAACGTGGTTCCTGCTATCGATATTTACAACCGTTGTGTTCGTGTGCTGCTTCTGTGAGCCACAGCCGAGGAGTGGCTTACGACCGTTTGACTGTCATCAAATACAGTTGAACTCGGAAGTTTACATACACCTTAGCCAAATACATTTAAACTCTGTTTTTCACAATTCCTGACATTTAATCCTATTAAAAATTCCCTGTCTTAGGTCAGTTAGGATCATCACTTTATTTTAAGAATGTGAAACATTCCCAGTGGGTCAGAAGTTTACATACACTCAATTAGTATTTGGTAGTGTTGCCTTTAAATTGTTTAACTTGGGTCAAACGTTTCGGGTAGCCTTCCACAAGTTGCTTCAATATATGCACATAATTTCCTTCCTCATGATGCCATCTATTTTGTGAAGTGCACCAGTCCCTCCTGCAGCAAAGCACCCCCACAACATGATGCTGTCACCCCCGTGTGCAGTTGCAAACCGTAGTCTGGCTTTTTTATGGCGGTTTTGGAGCAGTGGCTTCTTCCTTGCTGAGCGGCCTTGTGGAGGTCTAAAAAAAAGATTCTGAGGTCTTGGCTGATTTCTTTTGATTTTCCCATGATGTCGAGCAAAGAGGCACTGAGTTTGAAGGTAGGCATTGAAATACATCCTCAGGTACACCTCCAATTGACTCAAATGGTGTCATTTAGCCTATCAGAAGCTTCTAAAGCCATTACATAATTTTCTGGAATTTTCCAAGCTGTTTAAAGGCACAGTCAGCTTAGTGTATATAAACGTCTGACCCACTGGAATTGTGCTATAGTGAATTATAAGTTAAATAATCTGTCTGTAAACAATTGTTGGAAGAATTACTTGTGTAATTGACAAAGTTGACAAAGACACAAAGTCCTAACAGACTTGCCAAAACTATAGTTTGTTAACATGAAATCTGTGGAGTAGTTGAAAAATTCGTTTTAATGACTTCAACCTAAGTGTTTGTAAACTTCCAACTTCAACTGTAATTGCTTCTCTTCCAGGTCTGCAAAAGAAAGGTCTCAAGTCATGCTCTGTAAACACAGGCATCCCAGTTCTCTATCTATAAGTATGAGGTCAGATCTTTTTCCACAACTAAGGGCCGAGCTCCAATAGTCACGGTTCGCCACTGGTTACAACGTTACTCTTTCCTGTGAGCACAGTGCAGAATAGGTTTGACAGATTGGGGAATGACAGGTAAGGAGAGGTAGAAGATAGAAATGTCTAAAAAATGAATTCATGAGAATTGGTAAACGCACAGCTTGGATGGAAGTTAATCCTAGATCTTGTGATTCCATTGTTATTTGGTTGTTAAATTGTGTACTGCAGCAAGGCAATACATTTTTCTCTGATACATCTTTATATCGCCACTGATCAGGGCTGCAGGTGATTCCATTTCAGTTCTCGTCAATCAAATAAGGATCGAAATAGCAGACACAAATCTGTCTCTTAGGTGTTACCCAGAGTGCCATTGTCCCCTAGGCAGTCTTGAATGGAATCTATTTAGCCAATTTTGGTGGCAGTGGTCCCTTGGGTCAGTCTGGGCCGCTGTGTTCTTTTTAGTAGGCTTGGATGGCTGTAGTTTTAATCAATGACTTCCCAATTACACCATGTACCTGGCCAGCCTGGGTTCATGGTGTTGTCCCCCTGACAGTTTTCGGTGGCATCCATTGTCCCTTGGTTGGGTCTGGCTGGCACTGTGTGTAGTCTAAGCTACCACTGTCCTCTGGGCAGGCTTTGATGTCAGTTAGCTACTGTATAGTATGTGCAGACTTGGATGGCAGTGTCCCCTGTGCCTTTTTGCAAATGTACCGGGCAAAGCAGAGGGCGGGAGATAAAGGGAGAAGCGAGGGAGGATGGATCTCTTATAAAAAAAATGGGGGGAGACAATCAACAGTAACTTTTTAGAGTAATCAATTATGTATGTGTAAACGATTGACCTTTCTGGTGGAGATTTGCCGTCCTAAGTGTATTTTAATTAGACATCCCTTGGGTGGTGGTTCAACCCTTCATAATTAAACTTTCCCTGATAGAGTTTTGATTCTTGGCGGTTGCTCTGTGGTGTGCTAGTATAGGGTTTAATGGGGGCCATTCCTTCTTATGGAGGTGCCCTGGTTTGTTATGGTAGTGCCAGCACCCCTCTAAATCGAACCCTGATTAAAGTTTTTGTGATCAAGAAATATGGGTATTTTTCTGAGTGTCTCTTCTCATTATTATTATTACTGAAGCAGATTTTTAAAACCGTTCTGTAATCTTGCAGAGCTTCAATTATTGAACTCCAATTAGTGTATTTATGGAAATGAAAATCAAATGTACTATTAGCAAGACACTGTACCACTTGAATGTGTTATCATTTTATTCAAAGGTTTGTCTCTGTCAGAATTTTCTTCCCCAAAAAGTGTCAGATTCATAATTACACTCCAACCTGAATGTAAACTATAAGCTTACAAATAAACTATAACTTTTTGTATCACAATAAGTATTTTCGACTACCCTTATAAAAGCATACCCATCAATAATCTATGAGGGATTACACAAAAATAATAATAATTATTCACATCTTTTTTGCCTGAGCATAGATAGGCTACTGTATGACAGCTTGGAGCAACGTGTGCATTTGCACTCAAAATGGGCACTGTTGTTTTTATTCTATTCCTATGAGTGCTTTGAATCAGCTCCTTCACATTGAGTGCTGGAGTGAGACTGTGAGTGGTCATATAATAAACCAATTTCTCTTGTGAGACTAAAACCTCTCCTTCCTCTCTCCCAGACACTGAAGAATGATGACTCCGTGGCCAAGAAGGATGTCCAGAGAATCCTGGAGCTCAGCCACAAACAGAGGTAGATCTAAGCTTCTTAACCGTTTGCTATTGCACATTGCTACCATATGGATTCTTTTGAAGAGCAACATTACTTTCATGGTGCAAGAACAATGTGATTTTACCTGCAATTCAGCATTTGGTATACACAGTATATACTTACAAATAGCAAACCAACATATCAACAACACATGACAATCAATAAACAAACCAGAAATCAATGTTTTATTGGAGCAATGGCTCCTGGTCCACAGACGATTTGAGTAGCCACCTGCGTTCCACTTTAAATTGATTTAATCCTGCTTTTGATTCGTTCCATTGCCAAGAATGATTATTAAATAACTTCATCACGAGATATCCAGGCAGCTGATTTATGGAAAATCATTTGTTTTTTGACAGCTTTCAAGTATGTTTTTGATTGCTTCGGGGTAGTAATAACTAGCAGCTATTTTTAATGTGAAATCATGGTAGCCACATCCTCAAGTCAACACATGTAGAAGAATTACAGACATGTGGGTTACAAGATGCCGTCATTCCAGGTTTAGAAACTGGAGTTCATTAGACACTGTAGCCTTTATAAAAATGGAAAAACAGACACATATTGTAGTCAGCAACATGAAAAAACACAAACCTTAACCGTTGTCCTTACCACCACGTTTGACCTAATGCTGGATGTAACCAATTACTATATTTGAACTGCAAAAATACAGACAACTTGAGAGGTCGACAGGGGAGACGCTACTAAAAGTCAAACATTCTGTCCGGTTTACGTTTGTGCTCTGGTTAAAGTAATAACTGCCTACCCACAGACACCCATAATGGGTTATACACATTTCAGTGTTTCCTGAAGAAAATGTCCCTCAGAATAATTTTGGGTTGTTTGTAGCCCATAGGCAAATGTCTCTAAAAATGTGTTGACTCAATATGTTGACTTGAAGCTTATTTCCCAAATGTTGTTGGGCTCCCTTTAAATGTCAACCTCAAATTCATTCTACGCTAACTTCTTAAAAATCTTTCTGTCTTCCCCTTAAAACATCCTACTGCTGGTTTTAGGGTGAGACCAGAAAAATGAAATGCCAATGTTTGCTTGGCTGGGCAAGCAAACATTGCAGCAGACACAACCATTGGCATGTGAAATATGATGCAGCAGTGAAGAGAGACTCTTCTTTCTGAGATTGACACACAGTGCTGTTGACTGCAGATGCCTGCTGCTGGATTGCACAATTGATAGACCATGACCACGTCATATGTAGTTCAACTCTAAACCTACACTAAGCCCAGTCAAAGGGAATAATTCCTTGCTTCTGTAATCGTATATTCTGGATTTTTGGAGGGATTTAAGTTTGGTATTTCGTCACGCATTCTATCACAAATGCTTTGGTTGAAAAAGTAAGTATGAATTGATTTGATGATTTTATCCTACTCAGTGCTCAGTCAGTCAGTGCTTGCGATACTATTACTACTGCCTCGCCAGAGAAGAGTTGGACAGGAGAAGGATAGGTGCTGAGCGTTTCTCACCTTTCCTCTCAACAGGGATGAGATGAAGTCCCTCCAGGCTGCCTTGCAGAAGCAGCTGGACGAGGCAACGGAGCAGGCTGAAAAACAGCAGGCCACTGTGAGTACACCTCACTCCTCTAACCTCCCCTTGTTTCCTGTCACCCGGGCCTGTGGGTGCCCATCACCCATCTCATTACCCAGCCGCCATCTCTCCTGGCTGGCCCCCTCCCTCCCACCACTTAATAACCAGCCTGGGAGAGTGAGAGAGCTAGGCGTAACCCAGAAATAGGAAGCATAGTGAGGGAGGTCCGTCCGCTCTCCGCTCTCTCCTTAAAGGATAGGTTTCTGATAAAATCATACATTTTGTAAAAGCTAAACTCGACAAGACGGAGTATTTTTATCCATAATGGTGATGAATCATTTAAATGAAACACCTGTAGAGTACGAGGAGAAGAAACACTTAATAGACCAGGTGTAGAGTACGAGGAGAAGAAACACTTAATAGACCAGGTGTAGAGTACGAGGAGAAGAAACACTTAATAGACCAGGTGTAGAGTACGAGGAGAAGAAACACTTAATAGACCAGGTGTAGAGTACGAGGAGAAGAAACACTTAATAGACCAGGTGTAGAGTACGAGGAGAAGAAACACTTAATAGACCAGGTGCCTTTAAAAAAATATATTTTGTTCCTTTTGTTATCCTGTCATAAACATTGCTTTTAATTCGCCAAGTAATCCAGGCCTCTATCCGTCATGCAGACCTTTTTCTATTGTACCTGGCTGTCATTATACTATAAATTCTATTCTATTCAAGTTGTATTACATTGCCAAGCTACTCAGACGTCTGAGAATAGCAGGCTACAAATTAACTCCGATACCACATACACTGGGTGCAGTGAATGTGGTATCTACAAATTTGGAATATTACTCAATCAAGGGTTTTTCTTTATTTGCACTATTTTTTACATTGTAGAATAAAAGTGAAGACATCAAAACTATGGCATAACACATATAGAATCATGTAGTAACCAAAAATGTGTTCAACAAATTGTATTATTTGATATTCTTCGAAGTAGCAACCCTTTGCCTTGATGACAGCTTCGCACGCTCATTCTCTCAACCAGCTTCATGAGGACCACCACAGGAATGGAAGACCCAGAAATACCTCTGCTGCAGAGGATAAGTTCATTATAGTTACCAGCCTCAGATTGCAGCCCAAATAAATGCTTCACAATGTAGCATGCTAATGTTTTATATTTTATATCCATCATTTCAAAGGGAACGTTTTGCTGGGATGTGTTATTGACAAACCCATGGGCAAAGGCATGAACTCCAAATGCACCAACATGAACTGTGATGTTATTAGTGTGTCATCCGCCTAACCCTAGTTTACGGTCTCCCGGGTGCCTTCAGAGCTGAGGTCACCTGGGCCATGAATTCTCTCCCATTCCTCCCTGGGACAATCTCAATGAACTCGTTGAAGGACAATCCTTCGTCGTAGAGGTGAAGCAGAAAGCAGAATTGGATTTGGAATATCTCAACACCACGCCACCCCCCCCACCCCCACCCCCCCCAACCGCTATCCGGTCTTTTCGATGTAGTCCTGCGATGCAGTTGGGCGCCGTTTGAGGCCTGACTGCTTGTTAAATACAGGACACGAGGAACCACAGAGACATGCCAAGCTCACGATAAAGGGATTGAGATAAACGTAGACGTCTCTCTGACACAATGAGCGTATGGGCTATTAAATTAATCACACAGTGGGAAATAGTCCGTCGCCCACTGCGGGTATAAATACATCCAACATGAGAAACAGCAGTCAACCCACCTATTCTAGATACACACATTTACGATAAATCGTTGTCAAAACCAGCAGTGAATCATAATATTTTACAACGTTTTATATGTGTTTTTGTAAATCTTAAATAAAATAGAAGTAAAACGTGTAATAGAACCATATGGAAGTACTTGGAGCATTAGCAGGAAGTCTGCTTTTAGATAAATGCTCCTATTAAGTTGTTTGACCTTAGGATGTATAGATCTGATTTGATTGGTTGATGTTAGTTACCTCCTTCATGATACCTTCTTTGTAAATTTCACAATTTAGATGAAATTGACAGTCTGTAAGAAAACATATGTCGTTCATTTTCTTTATTTCGCCTACAGATCAAGTTCCTCAAGATGGAGATGGAGAAAAAGACCAAGATAATCAAGGACCTGCAACAGGAGGTACTTTTGTTCTCCGCACCTACCGCCAATGGCTGGCTCATTCCGAATTCATCATCACCATGACCTGTAAATGTTATGTTAATGACAGTCATAAGAGTAATACCTTAGTAATCATATCATTTGATATCTATGGTCATCGACATCATGTGAACTAGTAATGGGTTTTGATATCCTTTTTTCTAAATCTATACGATGCTGTCATTTTCGATTGCAAAGGTCACAGATGGCCATAGGCAACTGAGGGCCTTATACTGTCAGTGTTGAATGATGTAATTGGTGGAGAGGCCTATTACGAGCTCTAATACCACTGGATGCGCTGAATTCGTCCGAGCCTCGGGGCCTTGAACTGGGCTGGTGTCGTGGGACCTTCTAATTGGCTAACCTGGGGGCAGTGGGTAGTTACTGGCTGCAACGTGACTGGTGCAAAATCCTATAGCTTAAAGGCAAATGCCCCAGGGCAGAACAGAAGAAAGTAATCAATCAGGAATGGAGTCACGACACTTCATAGGTGCAGCGTGATAGAGCCCGGCTAAAGAATATGAGAAGCTACCATAATGTTCAATGAAACAGTCAGGTGAGAGTTAGAGAGTTCACACTGCCCGAGGAAGGTCAGAGAACATTCTATGACATTATTAGCTTCTACTCAACCAAAAAAGGGGGAAGTGTGAATATAGCCAACGGCTCTGTTCTGACTACACACCAAACTCCCAGAACAAACTCTAGAGGCAACCCCAGCAAACCTAGGAGTACTCCAGTAAATGTTGATGTTTTTCGCATCAGGGAGTAACATTGGACATGGCTGTAAGGTTGTACAACAGATTGGCCTAACTTATCTTTAAATGAGGCAATGATTGGACTACATAATGACCAATTAAAGGGTCTTCCAACCTCAAACACCAAGTTCATTATGGCGAGATAGCAAGCTTGGTGATGAGAGGAGGGAAGATACAACAGCAGCTGGTCCTTTTGTGGCAGGGCTGAAATGCAGTGGAAATGTTTTTGGGGGATTAAGTTCATTTTCATGGCAAAGAGGGACTTTGCAATTAATTGCAATTCATCTGATCACTCTTCATGACATTCTGGAGTATATGCAAATTGCCATCATCAACACAGAGGCAGCAAACGTTGTGGAGACCAATACTTGTGTCATTCTCAACTTTTGACCACGACTGTAGGTCCTAATCTATGAATGGGCAGGGGCGCAGCCATGTGTTGGCCTGGCAGGATATAGGCCCCCCCACTGAGGAGCCAGGCCTAGCCAGTCAGAATGAGTTTTTCCCCACAAAAGGACTTTATTACAGACAGAAATACTCCTCAGTTTCATCAGCTGTCCGGATGACTGGTCTCAGACGTTCACGAAGCCTGATGTGGAGGTCGTGGGCTGGCGTGGTTTCACGTGGTCTGCAGTTGTGAGGCCGGTTGGATGTACTGCCAAATTCTCAAAAGCTATGTTGGAGGCAGCTTATGGTAGAGAAGTTAACATTCAATTATCTGGCTACAGCTCTGGTGGACATTCCTGCAGTCAGCATGCCAATTGCACGCTCCCTCAAAACTTGAGACATCTGTGGCATTGTGTTGTGTGACACAACATTTTTGACAGGTGTGGCATTTTATTGTCCCCAGAACAAGGTGCACCTGTGTAATGATCAGGTTGTTTATTCAGCTTATTGATATGCCACACCTGTCAGGTGGATGGATTATCTTGGCAAAGGAGAAATGCTCACTAACAGGGATGAAAACAAATTTGAGAGAAATAAGCTTTTTGTGCGTAAGGAACATTTCTTGGATCTTTTATTTCAGCTCATAAAACATGGGACCAACACTTTACATGATGCGTTTATATATTTGTTCCATATAAATCCTCAATCATGTCTTTAAAAATACTTGCAATGCACAGAATCACACCAATCACTATGCCAACTTGTTAAATAGTGCTTCAGGTAGTCTGACCTATGTAGGAGGGAGTCGAATTGTAATTTAATCAGGATCCAAATAAGTTATCATTGAAAATGTTTTACACAGTTCATTGAAGTTGTATTTGGGCAGAACCTCTGAGATTTCTGCTGGACTGGAAACGGGCTCTGTGAACACTTTGAAAGTACATTAAGTAGGGCCAGCGCTCCACTATCAGTTGGTCGCTGTAGCGTTGACATTTTAAGTCTTGGCTTTTTCCTGTGCCAGATCTATTTCTCCAGATTTGAGTGTCTTTGTAGCTTGATACAGACGGGCCATCAGTAGTGGATAGTGGCGTCTGAGAACTACTTTGACTGCTGTAGCTTTGACATTTCAAGTCTTGGCTATATCCTACACCAGATGTATCAGTAAAAATATCTTGACATCTTTGGGTGTCTTTTTTTTCACTCGATGCAGAGGGTTCATCTGTTGTGCATGCCTACGGTGTAGGTCAGAAAGGTATCTGTGTTTTGTCATATCCTATCACACAATATATATCCACACTTATTGCTTTTACTACACTCTACACTACAGTGCCACTATGGTTAGATGGAAGTAGTTCTGATCGCATGTGACAAACCATTTGCATTGACTTTCTAAAGACTTAAATTAATTTATCTTTAAAATAACCATATAATAACAATCTTATTTGGATGTGTCTTAATTGTTTTAAAAAATATCTATATTACAGTGCAGAGCAGAGATATATCCTTCCAGTCCTGTTATAATTAATGAAATGTCATCTGTTACTATTTTAAATTCCCTGATTATTGGCAGTACCTTATTGAATCAGCAAGGGGCTCGAGATCAATATGCAAGTATGAGAGTAGATAGTGGGCCAACCTGGCTTACGCTTCTGTCCCTATTACCAGAGGGGGAGCAGGAATAATTTAACTCCCTAGACCTGGAAGTGATTGATAGATAACTTGAATGTCAAATGGACTCAAGTTATCAAAAAGCCCAAAGTGGCACTAGGCAATAAGTAAATACTTTCCATTCAATGTCATCAGCTGATAGAATAAGGCCTCTCGGTCGAGTCTGGAGTCAATATTAACTTACACATAGAACATGTTATCAGGACTGAAAGAGACTACACCTCGCAATGACACACATCTGAATGGGGATGGAATTAACTGTTTACATCCCCATTTCTGTTTGCCAAACATTCTGGATAGAATCTCACTGGGCACATGGTTAAGTAATATCGGACCTTGCAGATGCTGATTCATCTTTATCCTTCTTTTATTTCAATATCAGGGACACTTCCTTATTTAAACTTTTGTAGGCAGGACCCCTGTTACTACAGCTAGAAAGGTCTGGCATTAACGGCCATCAGGGCCAGCAGCTTTTCCTCCTGTTATTGATTATTTGTGGCACACTATGTATCACCATATACATTTGAATTGGTAATAGTAATTGGTACACTGTACCTACCTGTGTAACCCCGTAGTGTAAAGTTGGTCTCTCTGAGACTGCCTGATTTGTTAAGTGACCTGATAAGAGTGTAACCATGACAGCCATAAAGACAGGCCACTCAGACCTCTGGTTTTCCACTTGAGTCGGTGCTCTGATGAGCTCTTTGTAAAGACCTTGACTCAGCCAATCCCCTTACAAGGTTAGAAGCTCTCCTCTCCAATCAGACCTTAGCTAATAAAATGTTGTTTTTTTTTTTGAATAAAATATTAGTCTTGTTATTATTCTTATTTATGTTCTTGTCAGTCTTCTTCTTCGACTTTAATAACTTTTTTAAACTTCGACTGGAGTTTGGATCGATTGTTCACTGCAACGGAATTCAAATATGGTGTCGGTGGGTGTGATGCGGCCATTTGCATTTGCAGATAACGCTTTGTTGCAATAATTTACAAACCATGCTCCTTTCACATCAGCCCTTCCAAGTATCAGTTTCAATCGATCATGCCACCAGAAAATCTTTATGGCTGCAATTCGCTGTAAATCTTCTATAATTTACTTTTAGGGCTGAGGAAGTGCATTGTGGGATTAAGGCTAGAGAATGATTGAGCAATAAGACACATTTCTGCTTTGATATGACAGTCTATAAGACTGGAGCTTCTGTAGGAGACAGCTGATCCATAAAGCTGCTCAAACTCTTTGCAGCGAGTGTGAAGAACATCACTGATATATATACCTGATATACCATGAGGTATTTAACAAGTTGGAGAGATATACCATGAGGTATTTAACAAGTTGGAGAGATATCCCATGAGGTATTTAACAAGTTGGAGAGATATACCATGAGGTATTTAACAAGTTGGAGAGATATACCATGAGGTATTTAACAAGTTGGAGAGATATACCATGAGGTATTTAACAAGTTGGAGAGATATACCATGAGGTATTTAACAAGTTGGAGAGATATACCATGAGGTATTCAACAAGTTGGAGAGACTTACTTACTTACTTACTTACTTACTTCTCTGACATGTAGATAATGGACCACAACATGGTGTGGTACATCCAAACCTAAGTAGGATCCCTAATAGCAGCTGCCTCTAATTAGGGATCCAACACAAAATACTACACAGAAGTAGACCACATAGAACTGTCAGACTCTGACCATGACCACATAGAGAAGCAAAAGGCTTCTCTATGGCCAGAGCCTGACAAATGGACTAATTGTCAAATCTGATCACAGAATATGTCATATTTTGTATGAAACCTTAAAGGGATACTTCGGTATTTCTGGCAATGAAGCCCTTTATCTACACGTGAATACCATTTTTATGTCTCTGCATCCAGAATGAAGGACTTTAGAGGTGGTTTCGCAAGTCAATGCTAACTAGTATGTACTAGCATGCTAGCATTTACCATAGACTTCCAGTCATTGTGCTAACGCTAGTTGGCAACTTGCTTCAAACTACACGCAGAGACATATAAGTGTTATCCGCATGTTAATCTAACTGGGGAAGTAGATACAGCGCTTCATTTCCAGAATCCTGAAGTATCCCTTTAATTCACTGAAGAGGCAGAAAATATGGACAGACACACCCTGAAGCACTTATTAATGGCATGTGTTAGTTGCACTTTACAATAGTCATGCTGCATTGTTTGCTTAATGACCAGAACATAAGCACACTGAACAGCTTAAAAGGTTAAATAAAAATATGTATTAATTCATCTGCAGGACAGGGAACCCTCTGAATATGTGAAAAACAATAAACTGGCAATTGAAAGAACTTGAGCCCTTCTCAGTAGACATACTGATTTTCAGAGGGTTCCCCGTCCTGCACATTCATTCAGTTCTCCCCCCCCCCACCCCGACCCCCCCCCCCCCCCCCGACCCCAACAAAAACAAGATTCTCATCCCAAAGACTTCCTCGTTAAATAAACAAAAGGATGCATTCAAATAAAATCAAATTATATTGCGCCATAAAGTGCGAACAATTGATGTAGAGAAAAGTATGATCATAGTCAGTAATGTCTCGCACACTTTGTTAAGTTCTCGCATGGCTCCCGATATGTTAGCACTTGGTTCATAAAATATTATGACATTTGCGGTTGACTGGATCTCATTTAGCATAATACACCATGACATATGAGCTCTACTGGATCTAAATATCACTGTGGGTCTGTTCTCGGGCAGGGCACACGTCACCTTGTATGACAGCTGCCATTTCTCCCAGCCACAGTGCCCTTTCTTTAGAGAGGAGAGGAGGAGCAAGTGTCTGGTCTGGATGCCCGGCCAATTCTAGCTCATTGAATCACATAGCGCTGTCATTCCACCTCATTACCTCTCTTTGTGAGAGAGCTTGTGTGTTTCTTAGAGAAAAAGAGAAAAGAGAGGGAGAGAGAGAGTAAAAAAAAAATGAAAAAGTGATATGCTATTGGTGCTTACCAAATTACACTTGAGCTGTGCTTGTCTACACTGTAATTACATGCAAATAGGTACTTGCCTATGTAACAGCAGTACCATGGACACTATACAGTCTATTCAAAAGTATGTGGACACCCCTTCAAATGAGTGGATTCGGCTATTTCAGCAGTTTCTGATCGGTGTATAAAATCGAGCACAGAGCCATGCAATCTCCATATAAAATTATTGACAGTAGAATGGCCTTACTGAAGAGCTCAGTGACTTTCAACGTGGCACCGTCATAGGATGCCACCTTTCCAACAAGTTAGTTCGTCAAATTTCTTCCCTGCTAGACCTGCCAAGGTCAACTGTTTGTGCTGTTATTGTGAAGTGGAAACGTCTAGGAGCAACAACAACTCTTCCGAAGAGTTGGGCCACACAAGCTCACAGAACAGGATCGCCAAGTGCTGAAGGGCGTATCGGAGTAAAGATTGTCTGTCCTCGGTTGCAACCCTCACTACCGGGTTCCAAACTGAAATGGTTTGTCGAGATTGGTGTGGAAGAACTTCACTGGCCTGCACAGAGCCCTGACCTCAACCCCATCGAACACCTTTTGGATTAATTGGAACGCTGACTGCGAGCCAGACCTAATCACCCAACAAGCAAATTCCCGCAGCAATGTTCCAACATCTAGTGGAAAGCCTTCCCAGAAGAGTGGAGGCTGTTATAGCAGCAAAGGGGGGACCAACTCCATATTAATGACCATGATTTTGGAATGAGATGGAACGAGCAGGTGTCCACATACTTTTGGTTATGTAGTGTACATGCATAGTTATGCGTAGGGACAGTTATGATAAAGTGCATGGAACCAAAATTGGAACCAACATTTTTTATATTTCTATGACCAACATAGAAAGC
Source organism: Thymallus thymallus (assembly GCA_023634145.1). Classification (NCBI taxonomy): domain Eukaryota; kingdom Metazoa; phylum Chordata; class Actinopteri; order Salmoniformes; family Salmonidae; genus Thymallus; species Thymallus thymallus. The sequence goes on from CM042380.1 coordinate 28,865,182, forward strand.
CTACAATGTAGCGATTCTTAGGAAGATAGCTATTCCCTGGTAAACCGGTGCTTTGTAAGGCCACCTCTCGGATCTTACTGCACGCCAGTCAGTCAGCACCACATGTTCTGATGCATCTGTGTGAGTGAAGGAACAATTAAGCTACATATGTACAACAGTGTACCTGTATATGTCTCTTTCATGCTATCAGCGGTTTCTATTGATTCATGTTCACAAGTGATTATTCAATGCTGAATCGTGTTACTCTCGTACTGCTTGTGTTAAACAGGGAGTGGTTGAAGAATAGGCTCTGGATTAGCTGATTACAACATTGATGAACTAATTTACTGTTGTGAATGTGTTCTGGAGTCAATACTTAGGCCTGATTAATCTAAACTGGCTTGTATGATCGTCTAATATAATTACATTTGTCACTGCAGAAAAGCTGTGCAAGCTTCATTACTACATGTTATCAATGATTTTCTCTCATCAACCCTTAACTAATACCAGCTTTTTATAATTGTTTTATTTGCAGAACAAGAGCTTGAAAAATAAACTGCTATCTGGAAACAAACTGTGCGATGTCCATGCAGAAGAGGTAAGTCTTTTTGAATCACACTGATGAGGTAAAAGCCTAGGTAAAAAAAAATAAGGTCATAATTCAGTTGGATTGAATTGGGGCCCAAGTCTTCATTGATTAGACTGGCCTTCACTTTACATGCAGATGCTCTGCTCATGCATATATTATTAAAAACCAATCTTGGCATTTCAGCCTTCATAAGAGTGCTTGTCATGAAGGCTGACGAAAACCTGTAGCTTTTAATAATACTTTAATTGTACCCCAAGTGGCTGAATCTCTCCTGCACATAAACCACCTTAGAACAGCCTACCCAGCAAAAAACAACCCCGAAACAGTTCACTTTTCAGTAATTGAAAAAGCTTTGGTGGCATCATGTACGTTTCCAAGATATTTTGAATTACTTTAATTGGTCCTAGAGTCATGAAACTTTTGCAGCACATGGAGGGGAATGATTACGTTCAATCTATGTAAAAGGGAAAAAAAATGATCAAATATGGGATGAAATATAAATGTGGACGTACAAGGATGAATGGTGCCGGGAGTTTACGCCTAACCATTGTGCTATTACGTGTTTATTTTTCTGCGTTATCTGTAACTTATTTTGTACATAATGTTTCTGCCATCATATCGTACGGCAAAAAGGAGCTTCTGGATATCAGGTCAGCTATCGCTAACCTCAGATTGGACGAGGACTTCTTCTTCATTAAACTGGACGCACATGATGTACTTCAGAGACCCGACAAGGCCGAGATCCCCGTCATCGGCAGGAGGAGGAGACGCAGGTATAGGGGACTCGGAGCGGGGTGCCTTGTAAGGATCCGCCGACCGCGAGTGGGATATCTGCCCATACCATCAGTACTGCTAGCCAACATACAATCATTGGACAATAAATTACCAACGGGACATCAAAAACTGTAATATATTATGTTTCACTGAGTCGTGGTTGAACGACGACATGGACACCATTCAGCTGGCGGGATACATGTTGCACCGGCTAGATAGAACTGCAGACTCCGGTAAGACGAGGGGGGGGCGGGGCTGTGTATATTTGTAAACAACAGCTGGTGCACAGAATCTAAGGAAGCCTCTAGATTCTGCTCTCCTGAAGTAGAGTATTTCATTATAAGCTGTAGACCACACTATTTGCCGAGAGAGTTTTCAACTATATTTTTCGTGGCTGTTTATTTACCACCACAGACGGATGCTGGCACTAAGACCGCACTCAGTCAGCTGTATAAGGCAATAAGCATTCAGGAAAACGCCCATCCAGAGGCGGCGCTCCTAGTGGCTGGGGACTTTAATGCAGGGAAACCAAGTCTTACCAAATTATTATCAGCATGTTAAATGTGCAACCAGAGGGAAAACAATTCTAGACCACCTTTACTCCACACACAGAGACGCATACAAAGCTCTCCCTCGCCCTCCATTTGGCAAATCTGACCACAATTCCATCCTCCTGATTCCTGCTTACAAGCAAAAACTAAAGCAGGATGTACCAGTGACTCGGTCAATAGAGAAGTGGTCAGATGACGCAGATGCTAAGCTACAGGACTGTTTTGCTAGCACAGATTGGAATATGTTCCGGGATTCTTCCGATGGCATTGAGGAGTACACCACATCAGTCATTGGCTTCATCAATAAGTGCATTGATGACGTCGTCCCCACATTGACTGTACGTACATACCCCAACCAAAAACCATGGATTCTAGGCAACATACGCACTGAGCTAAAAGCTAGAGCTGCCGCCGTCAAGGAGCGGGACTCTAACCCGGATGCTTATAAGAAATCCGGCTACGCCCTCAGACAAACCATCAAACAGGCAAAGTGCCAATACAGGACTAAGATTGAATCGTACTACACCGGCTCCGACGCTCGTTGGATGTGGCAGGACATCCAAATGATTACAGACTACAAAGGGAAGCACATCCGCGAGATGCCCAGTGACACGAGCCTACCAGACGAGCTAAATCACTTCTATGCTCGCTAAATCACTTCTATGCAAGCAACACTGAGACATGCATGAGAGCATCAGCTGTTCCGGGCGACTGTGTGATCACGCTCTCCGTAGCCGACGTGAGTAAGAGCTTTAAACAGGTCAACAGTCACAAGGCCGCTGGGCCAGACGGATTACCAGAACGTGTACTTTTCTGACCAACTGGCAAGTGTCTTCACTGACATTTTCAACATGTCCCTGATTGAGTCTGTAATACCAACATGTTTCAAGCAGACCACCATAGTTCCTGTGCCCAAGAACACTAAGGTAACCTGCCTAAATGACTACAGACCCGTAGCACTCACGTCTGTTGCCATGAAATGCTTTGAAAGGCTTTGAAAGGCATTAACACCATCATCCCAGAAACCCTAGACCCACTCTAATTTGCATACCGCTCAAACAGATCCACAGATGATGCAATCTCTATTGCACTCCACACTGCCCTTTTCCAGCTGGACAAAAGGAACACCTACGTGAGAATGCTATTCATTGACTACAGCTGAGCGTTCAACACCATAGTGCCCTCAAAGCTCATCACTAAGCTAAGGATCCTGGGACTGAACACCTCCCTCTGCAACTGGATCCTGGACTTCCTGACGGGCCGGACACAACACATCTGCCACGCTGATCCTCAACACTGGGGCCCCTCAGGGGTGCGTGCTCAGTACCCTCCTGTACTCCCTGTTCACCCATGACTGCATGGCCAGGCACGACTCCAACACCATAATTTATTTTGCAGCGGACACAACAATGGTAGGCTTGATCACCGACAACGACGAGACAGCCTATAGGGAGGAGATCAGAGACCTGGCCGTGTGGTGCCAGGACAACAACCTCTCCCTCAGCGTAATCAAGACAAAGGAGATAATTGCGGACTACAGGAAAAGGAGGAGGACCGAGCACGACCCCATTCTCATCGACGGGGCTGCAGTGGAGCAGGTTGAGAGCTTCAAGTTCCTTGGAGTCCACATCACCAACAAACTAGAATGGTCCAAACACACCAAGACATTCGTGAAGAGGGCATGACAAAGCCTATTCCACATCAGGAGACTGAAAAGATTTGGCATTTTCCTCAAAAGGTTCTACAGCTGCAACATCGAGATTATCCTGACTGGCTGCATCACTGCCTGGTACGGCAAATGCTCGGCCTCTGCCGCAAGGCACTACAGAGGGTAGTGCGTACGGCCCAGTACATCACTGGGGCCAAGCTTCCTGCTGCCATCCTGGAACACTATACCAGACGGTGTCAGAGGAAGGCCCTAAAAATTGTCAGAGTCCAGCCACCCGACTGTTCTCTCTGCTACCGCACGGCAAGCAGTACCGGAGCGCCAAGTCTAGGTCCAAAAGGCTATTTAACTGCTTCTACCCCCAAGCCATAAGACTGCTGAACAATTCATCCAATGGCAAACAGTACTTACAGTTGAGCGGGGCAACTCTAGCAGGGCAGAAATTTGACGAACTGACTTGTTGGAAAGCTGGCATCATATTATGGTGTAAGGCCATTCTACTGACAATATTTGTCTATGGAAATTGCATGGCTGTGTGCTAGGGCTGAACGTAATTTGAAACGATGTGATTAGCAAATCGCAAAGGCCCAGGGTTTATGTCAATGGTTTTACAAATTCATGCAGACCTTGTGTGAAAGTCATGCTCATCAAGTGTGCTCCTCGTGTACCAGTCATGCTAACCAATCAGAAGTGGCCCAAGGTGACTGCGTATACGCCCACCAACAACAAACACGTGAAACCCAAGAAAAACTGTTACATTCGTGGTGCGGAAAGATGGCATCAGCTGAGTTGGATTTAGTCCCGCAAAAAAGCAGCACTTCGGTGGTGTGGCAGTACTTTGGATTTGAGAACACAGATGTGCATCAAAATAAGATATTGTGCAAGTCGTGGAACAGTCGCAACATCACGAGGCAACACCACAAACCTTTATCAGCACTTGAACGCTGGATAAAAGATATTCAATTCCCTGCCAAGTTGCCCTCCCAGAACTGTACCCGGAATGTAGGAAAATGTATTACGCCACAACAACCAATTTGTGGTCAAGCAGGACGACGACCGGCATACTTTCCTGTTGACCACACGGGAGAGAATATTTCCCATGGACTCAGAGTCGTTGTCCAGAGGGCCAGACGTGCATCACCACTGATAATGGATCAAACATTATCAAAGCTGTGGAACTAAATCAATGGACCAGGCTTCAGTGTTTTGGCCACAGGCTGCATCTTGCGATTGGTAAGTTCTCTCTCTTTTTGTCTTTTAGATATTATTGTTTGAAAGCACTTTGAGATGCATTGTTTGTATGATAAGTTCTATATAAATATAAATTATTATTATTTAATGTATTATTAATAATAACCTGCTTTACGATGTATTTGTTTTACTTATTGTGGTTGATTGTATTGTTGTCTGTGAAGCACCTTGTGCTCTTGCTATAAAAGTGCTATAAAAGTCTATAATTATTATGGTTATTGTTGTTATTAAATTTTCAGTCCGAAAAATGCAATACTGTACCTTACACAATTAATGTTTTTGTTCATGATTATAATTTTATTTTCTTCAGATAATTCTGTTTACTTCTGACCCAAAAGTAAAACTGGCAACAGGACTTTGCAAACAGTTGGTTGGCCATTTCTCACACAGTTGGAAAAAGAAGACCCGACTGAGGAAGCCACAGGAAGAGTTAAATCTGCCGGAGCACTCGTTGATTACAGAGTGTCAAACAAGATGGGGCTCAAGGCAGAGGATGACTGGGAGGGTGTTGGAGCAGAACAGTGGCTTGTCTCAGGTCCTGTATGAAGACAGGAAGATGCGTCATCTGCAGGGGTTTACAGATGCCCTCTCTGGTGAAGAGTATGTAAGCGTGTCATACCCGAAGCCAGTCCTGCATCTCCTGAGAACATCAACTTTGGCTGTAAATGTCAAGGACACACCCCTTACCAAGGAAATTAAGTCTAGAGCCCTTGGCTTCATGGGGGATAAATACAGTGACCCAGCCACACAGGAGCTTCTGGACATCACTTTGTTCCTTGATTCAAGATTAACTACATAAGCGCAGAGAATGTCCCAGACATCAAAGCAGGAGTGAAGATTGAAATGGAACAGGTAGCATGAAAGGTAACCTGTCTTCTTTTTATGTGCACTTTATGCAATATAAGTTATTGTATTTTGATTATTGATGGGCCTTTTTTTTAAATGTTTACATAAAATGCCCAATTGCTCAAAATTACATCACATTGCAAAACTTAACAGCTCTCATCTCTGTTCTGCAGAAGTTAACATTACACAACGTTAACTTTCCAATGCTGAGCGAACTGGCTCGCAACTTCCTGTGCATTCCAGCCCCGAGTTCGCCATCAGGGAGAGTGTTTAGTTCTGGGGGCAATGTAGTCACGTGTCAGCGTTCATGTCTGAAACCAGCAAAGGTTGACGTGTTGGTTTTCTTGACAAAACATCTTTAAAGAACACAATGAGTGTTGAGAAGAAGTAGAGATGTGAGGGAAGCAAGTATAAGACTTCTGTTGTCTGGAGTAATTCAGATATGTTTTGTTCTGCACTTCATCCTATAGTGGCAGCCTTTGTGGAAAATAATATGTTCAAAGTGAAACGCTGGTTATCAGCAAATAAATGTTTTAGTTGAATGTGCAATATTTAGATATTTAGTAACATTTATATTTCTATTATTATTTATTGATCGCTTTTTTGATAATTATTCTGTGGTTTGTCAATTTATAAGCTATATGCTGGATATCAGTAAATAATGTTCTATTGATTACAGAAAAGTCCTATTACTTTGTTATTGGATTTTTTTTTTTGTGATTATTATAACTTTATTTATTTAACTTAACAATTGTTCTATGTTTGATTGTTCTATTTCAATTAAAATATTTTAATAAATACATGTTGGAAGCAATTCATATATTTTAAGTTCTCATCCTTGCATTAGAATATATAGAGCAGGTCATATTTTGATGGTATCATATGGTAATGCTCCATCACATGTTTTACATCTGTTACACAGTGAATATTGAACTGAAGCTTGACTTTAAAAAAATGTAATCGCAAATGAAATCGCAATTGCATCTGTCAGAAAAATCGCAATTCGATATTTTCCCCAAATCGTTCAGCCCTACTGTGTGCTCGATTTTCTTCAGGCAAATCCACTAATTTGAAAGGGTGTCCACATACCTTTGTATATATGGATCACCGACTTCCTGACCAAAAGGACACAGCACGTTAAGATGGGAAAACACCTTTCAGACTCTCCGACGGCAATGAGTCCCAAGTAACGTGGAGAGGTTGACCGCCTGGTGCAGTCACAACAACCTGGAACTCAACACAGTCAAAACCCTGGAGATGGTGGTTGACTACCGGAAATGCGCCCCACCATCTCTCAAGTTTTACTAGTCGTGTATATGGGGAACACATGGTACACACCGTCCAATGAAATGCTTACTTGCAGGTTCCTTCTCCACAATGAAACAACAATAAGAAATCATACAAGGTAAGAACACATAAAGTAAATGGCTCAGTAGAATAGAATAAAATATTTAGCATAAGTATAACATAGAAAGGCCAATGAGGGTCTCCCCCTCAAGATTGATGGCTCAGCCGTCAGCACGGAGGGACCATCAACCCCCACAACCTCAAGTGAGCGAACAACATCACAGCTGTGACCAAGAAGGCTCAACAGAGGATGTACTATCTGCGCCGGCTGAGATAACCCCAACTCTCTCGGACAATTCTGGTTTGGTTTTACACGTCCATCATTGAGTCCATCCTCACCTCTTCTGTCACTGTCTGGTTTGGGTCTGCGTCTGCCCGCTGCAAGGGAAACCTGCAGTGCATCGTCCCGTCTGCGAAGAAGGTCACCTGCCTTCCATTAAAGTAAAACCATCGCTCACCCCAGACACCCCATATTTCAAAGACTGCTCTGGCAGATGGTTTAGGTCAATCAAGGTCAATCAAGACCAAAAATCCCTCTGAGCCCGATGGTCCGCCACGTGAACAGTTCATTTCCCTCATCAGGGATTAAGTGTCTTTGCATTGGGATGATTACTGCACCTTTTCATCAATGACCTCAAATACTAATCTGCACTGCATTTGCACTATGAACACTGTATATGCACTGTATATACTGTATTTACCACGGTCTTCCTCTGCTTATTCAGTATACTGTATATATAACCCCTCTGTAAATTGTATATTCCCACTAATCAGCCTGTACTCCAGAGTTTTGTGTTTAATGATTACTGTTCCGATATGCTATATTCTGTATGATGTCTATGTGGACTTGTGTCTTAATTCTGTTTGTAGGTTGTCTATTGCCGGCAGCACCTTCTCACCAAGGCGAATTCTGTGTATGTGCAAATGTACTTGGCGAATAAACGCGATTCTGATTCTCTCATTGCTGACCCATATTGGTCAGGATTTCCTCACCTGCGTATTGGCACGGCCCATTCATAGCTTACTTGTCCCTCTCAAAGCAAGTGAATCCATTGACTTTAGATTTCAATACAGCAGTTAGTGAGCCAATGCTTGAGTATTTTGTTAGGACAACAAAATGCACCAGGGGAAATTGCCTGTGGGTTTTATTGAATATTAGCTTTCTCCACTTTGTTGATCCAAATTAATTGGTTTCAAGCACATTTAACTTTATGATCAGCTGGCACCAAAACAAGCTTAACGACCCCTGGTAGAAAATGCAGGTTGGCATTTATTGCCATGAATTTTTGCCTGGAGGCAGCTCTGCATAGTGTTTACTGGCTGGCACAGCCAAAATGTCATACAACCATAATGCCTAACTCTAACCTTAAATGAAGACCAAAAAGCACATTTTTGTTTTCATGAATTTTTACAATATAGACAATTTTGACATTGCAGCTGGCCTATCTAGCAGACATTGCTCAGTTCTGCCTCAAGGACAAGCTTCATGAAAATAAACCTGTGATAGAAAATACAGCTTGCCTTAGTGGAGTTGTTTGAAAGTTGCTCAGATATTTATTTAACCTCAGTATATACTACATATCATAGGCCTGCAGTAGCTTAAGCTTAATACTAGCCACACCATAACAAACCTTCACAAACATTTCTGAACTTCATTAGGGTAATATCAACAGTAAGTCAAGCCATTGCTTATAGGGAATATATGAGCAGAAGCGTGAAAGTAAACCAGGGAAGAAACACATTACCCTCCCCTGTGTCTTCCCCCCCACCCCCCAAAAAACCACACAACCCTCCCCAAAGTAAAAAGAAAAGTTTGACAACCCTCCCCTTTTTTGGACTACCCCTCCCCCAGTATATTCCGATCTGTCCCTAACCTCATTTCACTCTCACCTTTTTATGTAGTCTTTTAAACTGGCTTTTTATGCATTTTTAAAAAAAATAGGGCTTTCATGTTATTCACCTTTTCTTTAAAGAACTTACTTCCCCGGGGGACGAAAACAGCTGTTAAATTCTCATTGTTGCAAAGGCTCCAAGAGGACTGAGAGGTATCTCCAGCATCAAGGAGCCAACCCCCATGTGCTTCCATGAGCTTACTGATGTGTAACCGTAGTAATGTCAGGCAGAGCTGGGCACTGTGTGTGTCTGTGCACATGTGTGCTGCAGTTAAGATCGGAGGCCAGGGAAAGCCATGCATTTTGCAGACTGTCTGAGCTCTGTCTGTGTGTGTGTGTGTGTGTGTGTGTGTGTGTGTGTGTGTGTGTGTGTGTGTGTGTGTGTGTGTGTAGCCATCCAGATGAGAAGAGAGGGGTGCAACCAGAGAATGTATGTATGGTAGTGGTTGTGTGGAGTGGGAGTGAGAATAGGGCTTTAGACAGTGGGCAAGTAGCCAGTGCATAACTGAATCATTGTGTGGGCTTTGCAGTTCACTGAATGGGAGATTTGATGTTTTCTTGCTCTCTCTAGGTCCCTGCTTTGAGCCGGAGCTTTTCCCAAGGAACACGCACAAAGGAGGTGCTCCGCTGCAGCCTGCAACATCCTGCTACGTGATCTAAAACCAATTTCACCATTTGAATAAGCTAACACTTATTTTCTTATCTTCTCCTTGCAGTCCAAAAAAATCCAGGCTCAACTGAAAGAGCTGCGATACGGTAAAAAGGATTTAATTTTCAAGGTAAGCGCAAAGTGAAGGGGGCTTCTTTATTATGGTTCCAGACCAGTAGTGAACAGGTTCTCCAGTCCACCTTGAAAAGATGATCCTATCTGGGGGCACTTGGCTTAATTGAGTCTGGGATTAGTAAGTCCCCACTTGAAGGGATGGCCAGTACAGAGAGGGCTCACAGGCTTTTCCACCTTATACTGTAGTCAGTGCAGCGTGCGTTATTCAATTACCACCCTGGAAGATTTCCTTTGGTTTCATGATGTGTACAGCTTTGGACAGTTAGCTTGCAGGTCCCAGATCTGTTTGTGCTGTCTTGTTAACGCCTGTGGTCATTGACGTGCCACACATTATTTACACTGTTGTCACATCCCAAAGGGAATAAGCCCCTTTCCAAAAATAAATCAAATTTGTCATGTGTTGCGTCTGTTTCCACCCTTGCAGCATGAAGGATGTTATAGATACAACAACCGATAAGTACGTTGTTCGATACCAAACCTTTTCTGAGATATTGTTGAAATTGAAGTCAAATTCCTTGAAAGTAGTATACATAAATTGATATATGGGGTTAAATATATAATTGAATCCTTATGTAATCCATGAAGGCCCATTCAGATAAGGGAGACCTGGATGAGACTGCAAGCTCTGGTATGATAAACCAACTACAATCAAATGTAATAAAAATCCCCAAGCCTATTACATAAAGTAAACTATATGCTTACACACAACTACACATTATAATCCCATTCTAATTGGAGGAATTGACCTTTTTAAGTGTTGTATTTTTTGCATCTAAGGATTCATGTAATAATCATTGGCATTTACGGGGACGTAGGCTGACCTTTCGGCTCTTGTTTGGAGGGCTGGGTCGAGAAATGTCAGTTGACATTTCTGCCACAGTGCCTCCTAATACCATTTCATAAATGCGAGATTTGATCCCTCAGACCTGTCATTTTTTAAGCTCTGTCAGATGGAATAATGGCAGTGGCTAGAAAAGGTTGTCAATCCTCCCCACTGGGTTTAATGCTTGCTATAGCAAATTGTTGGAATATACTGTTCAGTTGGTCCTCTCGACCGTTCAATTCCAAACTCAAGGATGCATGGACTTTTTTTGGGATCGTGTCGCAGGTTGGAAATCGTGTCGCGCATCCAGAACAACCTTATTTTTCAATCTCCCTGAATTTTTCAACTCTACAACCTAAAAATTATTATGGGCTTTGGAAGATGAATGGCAGGTGATACAGTAGGCGAAAAGAGGCTAATTTGATTTAATTCCAGTTTTCAGTTCTTGCTTAGTCAAATGAGGCACAGTGAGCAATCAGAACTGGCAGTGATGTGTAAGACCTGACCAAAGCTATTCACTTCAACAGAAAGTAAGAGGTAGACTGACTTGGATGTTTTTTTCAGTTTTCCAGTGGTGATGCTGAGGTCAGCTATAGGTCATAATGAATAAATGTAGTTATTGATGACTACCAATAAGCCACTGGATGTGACTGTTATAGAACTGCAGTGATTTTTGCAGTGAACATAACATATAAACCTCTATTTCTTCTCAACAAACATGACCAACCATATGGCCACCTTATAAAATCAAACATGCAAGTGTTTGGCATTTTAATGTACAAATATAAAAATACTTTATTGCTAATACGTCACATGATTCATATATGATAGCATTTTATTCCAACTGATGAGAAGACACCATTCCAATTGTGTGGCTTATTTTAATGGTTTGCTTCCAAGAGTAACCCAGCAAACCGTGAACATTCCCAGAACATTAGCTAAGTTTCCCGTTAAGTTCTATTTAGGAACAATAGGATGATAACGTCAGAGAGAAACATTCATTAGGTTTGTAGGTAATGTAATAACACAGTGTACCAGACATGTGTTCCCAGCTAACCAAAATTGGTTCTGTGAAAGTTCCCAGAACATTCGTTAGGTTGCGGCAAATGTTCTCATAATATGTGGTGATGATTATAGCATGTTTGTATAAAACATTTGCCTGATGTTGCAAGAACGTTCCTATAAGACATTTAATCTGCTCTTTAAAGGTTCAAAAAAGATATGTTCCCAAAACACAAAATCCTACCTAATATAAAATTACCACAACTTGATTGGAGCCCACGTGTGACCAATTACATTTTTTGGACATGACTTAGAAAGAAACACACCTGTCTTTATAAGGTCCCACAGTTGACAGTGCATGTCAGAGCAGTAACTATACCATGAAGTCCAAGGAACTGTCAATAGATCTCAGAGTTAGAATTGTGACAAGGCATATACAGTGGGGAGAACAAGTATTTGATACACTGCCGATTTTGCAGGTTTTCCTACTTACAAAGCATGTAGAGGTCTGTAATTTTTATCATAGGTACACTTCAACTGTGAGAGAAGGAATCTAAAACAAAAATCCAGAAAATCACATTGTATGATTTTTTAAATAATTAATTTGCATTTTATTGCATGACATAAGTATTTGATCACCTACCAACCAGTAAGAATTCCGGCTCTCACAGACCTGTTAGTTTTTCTTTAAGAAGCCCTCCTGTTCTCCACTCATTACCTGTATTAACTGCACCTGTTTGAACTCGTTACTCGTCACCTACCAACCATTAGTAACACACTACGCCGTCCAGGCCCGTCTGAAGTTTGCCAATGACCATCTGGATGATCCAGAGGAGGAATGGGAGAAGGTCATGTGGTCTGATGAGACAAAAATAGAGCTTTTTGGTCTAAACTCCACTCGCCGTGTTTGGAGGAAGAAGAAGGATGAGTACAACCCCAAGAACACCATCCCAACCGTGAAGCATGGAGGTGGAAACATCATTCTTTGGGGATGCTTTTCTGCAAAGGGGACAGGACGACTGCACCGTATTGAGGGGAGGATGGATGGGGCCATGTATCGCGAGATCTTGGCCAACAACCTCCTTCCCTCAGTAAGAGCATTGAAGATGGGTCGTGGCTGGGTCTTCCAGCATGACAACGACCCGAAACACACAGCCAGGGCAACTAAGGAGTGGCTCCGTAAGAAGCATCTCAAGGTCCTGGAGTGGCCTAGCCAGTCTCCAGACCTGAACCCAATAGAAAATCTTTGGAGGAAGCTGAAAGTCCGTATTGCCCAGCGACAGCCCCGAAACCTGAAGGATCTGGAGAAGGTCTGTATGGAGGAGTGGGCCAAAATCCCTGCTGCAGTGTGTGCAAACCTGGTCAAGAACTACAGGAAACGTATGATCTCTGTAATTGCAAACAAAGGTTTCTGTACCAAATATTAAGTTCTGCTTTTCTGATGTATCAAATACTTATGTCATGCAATAAAATGCAAACTAATTACTTAAAAATCATACAATGTGATTTTCAGGATTTTTGTTTTAGATTCCGTCACTCACAGTTGAAGACTACCTATGATAAAATTACAGACTTCTACATGCTTTGTAAGTGGGAAAACCTGCAATATCGGCAGTGTATCAAATACTTGTTCTCCCCACTGTATCTGGGGAAGGGTATAAAACAATTTCTAGTGTTAAAAGTTTCCAAGAGCACAGTGGTCTCCATCATGGAAAAAATATGGAATTCCTAAAGCTGGCCGTCCGACCAAACTGATGGGAGAACCTGCCAGAAGGACAACAGTCTCTACAGCACTTCACCAGTCTGAGCTTTATGGGAGTGGCCAGACGGAAGCCACTCCTGAGAAAAAAGCTAATGACAGTTGACACGTGAAAGACTGGGAGCGTAAGGCAAAAGATTCTATGGTTTGATGAGACAAAAAAATTGAGCTCTTTGGCGTGAATGCAAAGCGCTATGTCTGGAGAAAACCAGGCACAACTCATCACCCGTCTAACACCATCCCTACCATGAAGCATGGTGGTGGCTAGGGCTGTTGGGGTCACTTTATTATTGCTTTATTATGAGTCATGACTGCAGTAAAATTCCACGTGACCGGTGACAACTGTAATCTCCTCTTATGCACTCTGGACATGCGTTGGTAGTACCCAAATCACTAACGATCATAGGTCGCTAATGGCTTGGTACTCGGGGCTCCATTGTCCCTCTAACCACTCTGACATCAATGCAAATGGAATCGATAATCACATCAAAAAGTTGCATTTCCCCTCGGACACGATCTTGTGGATGTCGCGTGAGATGGATGTGATTTTGATGTGCAGGCAGTCCTCGATTGACTTATGTGAAAGCAAGTTCCTGCCGTGAATCTATACGCCGTTCATGAAGGAAAATGAGGGGGACTGTGAGATGATCACGTAAAACCTAACTTGGCTCGATGTCTGGAATTCAATCAGTTGGATTGCGGCATCATCAAGCGAGGGTACCGTTTTCTTAGCAAGGGAGGAGAATTATCCCCCTGGGGGGACTGTGAGATGATCACGTAAAAACGCAATGATATCTTTGGGCATGCTGTAGTCTTCAAATCTGGAGGATTTGAAAACTGGTCCCTCTGCCTGTCGTTCTTCAGTGTGCTGAAGCAAAGTAGCCTTCCAGATGACAAGTCAAAATCAAACAACTCAAGCTTCCCAGTAAAGCCTCGTTTTTCCACCATGTCCACGATTGTTTTCCCTCTTTCTTGTAACTACGGATTTAAGCCAAATAAGCTGTGTGTGTAGCTTGCAGTTAACACTTCTGTCTGAGGCGGAAAGGCCACTTTTACATAATGCCGTCTGAGATTTAATTCTTTGCAAACAGCGACATTTTCATTACAAATAAGACACACTGGCTTGGCTTTGGGAAAAGATGGTGAGATGACATTCTTCCCTGAAACTTTGATTTTCATTTTCCACCTTTCTTTTTGAGAGCAACATTTTCTCTAATTGTTCTGAACGAATGGTGACGTTTAAAACAATAGTGTAGCCTACGGTAGGCTACATAGATTCACCAATCAATGCACAGAGAAATAGACAAAACAAATAATTGAATAGAGACATGGTGATTTTATGAGCGTAATCAGATCTAAATTATTATGTACTAATCAGATGTGTTAAAAATGTTGTTTGATTTGTAGTGTAGGCCAATTAATTGTGCTAATATTATATACTAACTATGTTCTGGCCCGGCCGACTATTAGTTTAGAAAAAATGGGCCTAGGCAATGCTGTTGGTTCATTGATTGTGCAGGGCGGCTTACAGAGTTAGCCTGAAATAAATAATGGATTTATTGTGATGGTTTATATTCAATTGATTTATTATACTTTTGTAAATGTAGATGTTGCATCACTGGCTTGTATTTGGCTTTATAAAGGGATAACAAATGTAGGTGTTGGATTTCTGGCCGGTAGCAAACACCACTCTCTCTGATACTAGTTGTGGTTCTGTAAAGAAAAGAGGAGAACTCAGGCTATAGCACTGTATGGAAAAAAAATATGCCTATTTGCATGTCAACAGCTAAACAGGCTGTGTGGACCCAAACACGTTCTAGATGCACAAAGAACAATAGAGCAGTGTAGAAATATCTACACGTCATAGAACATTCCCGAATGCTAATGCTAACGCTAGCGGGAATACACGAGCTAGCAAGATTGACACAAATGGTACATATTTACAACAGCAGGGATGCATACTGGTGAGGGCCCGAAACATGCAGAAAATCCCTGCTAGGAGAAATGCAGATGAACTAATTAAACAACAAAGAATATGATCGACATGATCAGTCTCTGTGTGTAAAATCTAATTTTATTTGTCACGTGAGCAGAATACAACAGGTGTAGACCTTACAGTGAAATGTTTACCTACAAGCCCTTAACCAACAATGCTTTAAGAAGTTTTAAGAAAAAAATATTAAATAAAAGTAACAAATAATAAAACAGCAGAAGTAAAATAACAATAGCGAGGTTATAAACAGGAAGTACCAGTACAGAGTCAATGTAAGGAGGCTATATACAGGAAGTACCAGTACAGAGTCAATGTGAGGAGGCTATATACAGGAAGTACCAGTACAGAGTCAATGTGAGGAGGATATATACAGGAAGTACCATTACAGTCAATGTGAGGAGGCTATATACAGGAAGTACCAGTACAGAGTCAATGTGAGGAGGTTATATACAGGGGTACCAGTACAGAGTCAATGTGAGGAGGCTATATACAGGAAGTACCAGTACAGAGTCAATGTGAGGAGGCTATATACAGGAAGTACCAGTACAGAGTCAATGTGAGGAGGCTATATACAGGACGTACCAGTACAGAGTCAATGTGAGGAGGCTATATACAGGAAGTACCAGTACAGAGTCAATGTGAGGAGGCTATATACAGGAAGTACCAGTACAGAGTCAATGTGAGGAGGCAATATACAGGAAGTACCATTACAGAGTCAATGTGAGGAGGCTATATACAGGGGTACCAGTACAGAGTCAATGTGAGGAGGCTATAAACAGGAAGTACCAGTACAGAGTCAATGTGAGGAGGCTATATACAGGAAGTACCAGTACAGAGTCAATGTGAGGAGGCTATATACAGGAAGTACCAGTACAGAGTCAATGTGAGGAGGCTATATACAGGAAGTACCAGTACAGATTCAATGTGAGGAGGCTATATACAGGAAATACCAGTACAGAGTCAATGTGAGGAGGCTATATACAGGAAGTACCAGTACAGAGTCAATGTGAGGAGGCTATATACAGGAAGTACCAGTACAGAGTCAATGTGAGGAGGCTATATACAGGAAGTACCAGTACAGAGTCAATGTGAGGAGGCTATATACAGGAAGTACCAGTACAGAGTCAATGTGAGGAGGCTATATACAGGTGGTACCAGTACAGAGTCAATGTGAGGAGGCTATATACAGGAAATACCAGTACAGAGTCAATGTGAGGAGGTTATATACAGGGGTACCAGTACAGAGTCAATGTGAGGAGGCTATATACAGGAAGTACCAGTACAGAGTCAATGTGAGGAGGCTATATACAGGAAGTACCAGTACAGAGTCAATGTGAGGAGGCTATATACAGGAAGTACCAGTACAGAGTCAATGTGAGGAGGCTATATACAGGACGTACCAGTACAGAGTCAATGTGAGGAGGCTATATACAGGAAGTACCAGTACAGAGTCAATGTGAGGAGGCTATATACAGGAAGTACCAGTACAGAGTCAATGTGAGGAGGCAATATACAGGAAGTACCATTACAGAGTCAATGTGAGGAGGCTATATACAGGGGTACCAGTACAGAGTCAATGTGAGGAGGCTATATACAGGCTCTGTACTGGTGCTTCCTGTATATAGCCTCCTCACATTGACTCTGTGGGGAGGCTATATACAGGCTCTGTACTGGTGCTTCCTGTATATAGCCTCCTCACATTGACTCTGTGGGGAGGCTATATACAGGTGGTACCAGTACAGAGTCAATGTGAGGAGGCTATATACAGGAAATACCAGTACAGAGTCAATGTGAGGAGGTTATATACAGGGGTACCAGTACAGAGTCAATGTGAGGAGGCTATATACAGGAAGTACCAGTACAGAGTCAATGTGAGGAGGCTATATACAGGTGGTACCAGTACAGAGTCAATGTGAGGAGGCTATATACAGGAAATACCAGTACAGAGTCAATGTGAGGAGGTTATATACAGGGGTACCAGTACAGAGTCAATGTGAGGAGGCTATATACAGGAAGTACCAGTACAGAGTCAATGTGAGGAGGCTATATACAGGAAGTACCAGTACAGAGTCAATGTGAGGAGGCTATATACAGGAAGTACCAGTACAGATTCAATGTGAGGAGGCTATATACAGGAAATACCAGTACAGAGTCAATGTGAGGAGGCTATATACAGGAAGTACCAGTACAGAGTCAATGTGAGGAGGCTATATACAGGAAGTACCAGTACAGAGTCAATGTGAGGAGGCTATATACAGGAAGTACCAGTACAGAGTCAATGTGAGGAGGCTATATACAGGAAGTACCAGTACAGAGTCAATGTGAGGAGGCTATATACAGGTGGTACCAGTACAGAGTCAATGTGAGGAGGCTATATACAGGAAATACCAGTACAGAGTCAATGTGAGGAGGTTATATACAGGGGTACCAGTACAGAGTCAATGTGAGGAAGCTATATACAGGAAGTACCAGTACAGAGTCAATGTGAGGAGGCTATATACAGGAAGTACCAGTACAGAGTCAATGTGAGGAGGCTATATACAGGAAGTACCAGTACAGAGTCAATGTGAGGAGGCTATATACAGGACGTACCAGTACAGAGTCAATGTGAGGAGGCTATATACAGGAAGTACCAGTACAGAGTCAATGTGAGGAGGCTATATACAGGAAGTACCAGTACAGAGTCAATGTGAGGAGGCAATATACAGGAAGTACCATTACAGAGTCAATGTGAGGAGGCTATATACAGGGGTACCAGTACAGAGTCAATGTGAGGAGGCTATATACAGGCTCTGTACTGGTGCTTCCTGTATATAGCCTCCTCACATTGACTCTGTGGGGAGGCTATATACAGGCTCTGTACTGGTGCTTCCTGTATATAGCCTCCTCACATTGACTCTGTGGGGAGGCTATATACAGGTGGTACCAGTACAGAGTCAATGTGAGGAGGCTATATACAGGAAATACCAGTACAGAGTCAATGTGAGGAGGTTATATACAGGGGTACCAGTACAGAGTCAATGTGAGGAGGCTATATACAGGAAGTACCGGTACAGAGTCAATGTGAGGAGGCTATATACAGGAAGTACCAGTACAGAGTCAATGTGAGGAGGCTATATACAGGACGTACCAGTACAGAGTCAATGTGAGGAGGCTATATACAGGAAGTACCAGTACAGAGTCAATGTGAGGAGGCAATATACAGGAAGTACCAGTACAGAGTCAATGTGAGGAGGCAATATACAGGAAGTACCATTACAGAGTCAATGTGAGGAGGCTATATACAGGGGTACCAGTACAGAGTCAATGTGAGGAGGCTATAAACAGGAAGTACCAGTACAGAGTCAATGTGAGGAGGCTATATACAGGAAGTACCAGTACAGAGTCAATGTGAGGAGGCTATATACAGGAAGTACCAGTACAGAGTCAATGTGAGGAGGCTATATACAGGAAGTACCAGTACAGATTCAATGTGAGGAGGCTATATACAGGAAATACCAGTACAGAGTCAATGTGAGGAGGCTATATACAGGAAGTACCAGTACAGAGTCAATGTGAGGAGGCTATATACAGGAAGTACCAGTACAGAGTCAATGTGAGGAGGCTATATACAGGAAGTACCAGTACAGAGTCAATGTGAGGAGGCTATATACAGGAAGTACCAGTACAGAGTCAATGTGAGGAGGCAATATACAGGAAGTACCATTACAGAGTCAATGTGAGGAGGCTATATACAGGGGTACCAGTACAGAGTCAATGTGAGGAGGCTATAAACAGGAAGTACCAGTACAGAGTCAATGTGAGGAGGCTATATACAGGAAGTACCAGTACAGAGTCAATGTGAGGAGGCTATATACAGGAAGTACCAGTACAGAGTCAATGTGAGGAGGCTATATACAGGAAGTACCAGTACAGATTCAATGTGAGGAGGCTATATACAGGAAATACCAGTACAGAGTCAATGTGAGGAGGCTATATACAGGAAGTACCAGTACAGAGTCAATGTGAGGAGGCTATATACAGGAAGTACCAGTACAGAGTCAATGTGAGGAGGCTATATACAGGAAGTACCAGTACAGAGTCAATGTGAGGAGGCTATATACAGGAAGTACCAGTACAGAGTCAATGTGAGGAGGCTATATACAGGTGGTACCAGTACAGAGTCAATGTGAGGAGGCTATATACAGGAAATACCAGTACAGAGTCAATGTGAGGAGGTTATATACAGGGGTACCAGTACAGAGTCAATGTGAGGAGGCTATATACAGGAAGTACCAGTACAGAGTCAATGTGAGGAGGCTATATACAGGAAGTACCAGTACAGAGTCAATGTGAGGAGGCTATATACAGGACGTACCAGTACAGAGTCAATGTGAGGAGGCTATATACAGGAAGTACCAGTACAGAGTCAATGTGAGGAGGCTATATACAGGAAGTACCAGTACAGAGTCAATGTGAGGAGGCTATATACAGGAAGTACCATTACAGAGTCAATGTGAGGAGGCTATATACAGGGGTACCAGTACAGAGTCAATGTGAGGAGGCTATAAACAGGAAGTACCAGTACAGAGTCAATGTGAGGAGGCTATATACAGGAAGTACCAGTACAGAGTCAATGTGAGGAGGCTATATACAGGAAGTACCAGTACAGAGTCAATGTGAGGAGGCTGTATACAGGAAGTACCAGTACAGATTCAATGTGAGGAGGCTATTTACAGGAAATACCAGTACAGAGTCAATGTGAGGAGGCTATATACAGGAAGTACCAGTACAGAGTCAATGTGAGGAGGCTATATACAGGAAGTACCAGTACAGAGTCAATGTGAGGAGGCTATATACAGGAAGTACCAGTACAGAGTCAATGTGAGGAGGCTATATACAGGAAGTACCAGTACAGAGTCAATGTGAGGAGGCTATAAACAGGAAGTACCAGTACAGAGTCAATGTGAGGAGGCTATAAACAGGAAGTACCAGTACAGAGTCAATGTGAGGCGGCTATATACAGGAAGTACCAGTACAAAGTCAATGTGAGGAGGCTATAAACAGGAAGTACCAGTACAGAGTCAATGTGAGGAGGCTATAAACAGGAAGTATCAGTACAGAGTCAATGTGAGGAGGCTATATACAGGAAGTACCAGTACAGAGTCAATTTGAGGAGGCTATAAACAGGAAGTACCAGTACAGAGTCAATGTGATGAGGCTATAAACAGGAAGTACCAGTACAAAGTCAATGTGAGGAGGCTATAAACAGGAAGTACCAGTACAGAGTCAATGTGAGGAGGCTATAAACAGGAAGTATCAGTACAGAGTCAATGTGAGGAGGCTATATACAGGAAGTACCAGTACAGAGTCAATGTGAGGAGGCTATAAACAGGAAGTACCAGTACAGAGTCAATGTGATGAGGCTATAAACAGGAAGTACCAGTACAGAGTCAATGTGAGGAGGCTATAAAAAGGAAGTACCAGTACAGAGTCAATGTGAGGAGGCTATAAACAGGAAGTACCAGTACAGAGTCAATGTGAGGAGGCTATATACAGGTGGTACCAGTACAGAGTCAATGTGAGGAGGCTAAATACAGGAAGTACCAGTACAGAGTGAATGTGAGGAGGCTATAAACAGGAAGTACCAGTACAGAGTCAATGTAAGGAGGCTAAAAACAGGAAGTACCAGTACAGAGTCAATGTGAGGAGGCTATATACAGGAAGTACCAGTACAAAGTCAATGTGAGGAGGCTATATACAGGAAGTACCAGTACAAAGTCAATGTGAGGAGGCTATAAACAGGAAGTACCAGTACAGAGTCAATGTGAGGAGGCTATAAACAGGAAGTACCAGTACAGAGTCAATTTGAGGAGGCTATAAACAGGAAGTACCAGTACAGAGTCAATGTGAGGAGGCTATATACAGGAAGTACCAGTACAGAGTCAATGTGAAGAGGCTATATACAGGAAGTACCAGTACAGAGTCAATGTGAGGAGGCTATATACAGGAAGTACCAGTACAGAGTCAATGTGAGGAGGCTATATACAGGAAGTACCAGTACAGAGTCAATGTAAAGAGGCTATATACAGGAAGTACCAGTACAGAGTCAATGTGAGGAGGCTATATACAGGAAGTACCAGTACAGAGTCAATGTGAGGAGGCTATATACAGGAAGTACCAGTACAGAGTCAATGTGAGGAGGCTATATACAGGAAGTACCAGTACAGAGTCAATGTGAGGAGGCTATAAACAAGAAGTACCAGTACAGAGTCAATGTGAGGAGGCTATATACAGGAAGTACCAGTACAGAGTCAATGTGAGGAGGCTATAAAAAGGAAGTACCAGTACAGAGTCAATGTGAGGAGGCTATAAACAGGAAGTACCAGTACAGAGTCAATGTGAGGAGGCTATATACAGGTGGTACCAGTACAGAGTCAATGTGAGGAGGCTAAATACAGGAAGTACCAGTACAGAGTGAATGTGAGGAGGCTATAAACAGGAAGTACCAGTACAGAGTCAATGTAAGGAGGCTAAAAACAGGAAGTACCAGTACAGAGTCAATGTGAGGAGGCTATATACAGGAAGTACCAGTACAAAGTCAATGTGAGGAGGCTATATACAGGAAGTACCAGTACAAAGTCAATGTGAGGAGGCTATAAACAGGAAGTACCAGTACAGAGTCAATGTGAGGAGGCTATAAACAGGAAGTACCAGTACAGAGTCAATTTGAGGAGGCTATAAACAGGAAGTACCAGTACAGAGTCAATGTGAGGAGGCTATATACAGGAAGTACCAGTACAGAGTCAATGTGAAGAGGCTATATACAGGAAGTACCAGTACAGAGTCAATGTGAGGAGGCTATATACAGGAAGTACCAGTACAGAGTCAATGTGAGGAGGCTATATACAGGAAGTACCAGTACAGAGTCAATGTAAAGAGGCTATATACAGGAAGTACCAGTACAGAGTCAATGTGAGGAGGCTATATACAGGAAGTACCAGTACAGAGTCAATGTGAGGAGGCTATATACAGGAAGTACCAGTACAGAGTCAATGTGAGGAGGCTATATACAGGAAGTACCAGTACAGAGTCAATGTGAGGAGGCTATATACAGGAAGTACCAGTACAGACTCAATGTGAGGAGGCTATATACAGGAAGTACCAGTACAGAGTCAATGTGAGGAGGCTATATACAGGAAGTACCAGTACAGAGTCAATGTGAGGAGGCTATAAACAGGAAGTATCAGTACAGAGTCAATGTGAGGAGGCTATATACAGGAAGTACCAGTACAGAGTCAATTTGAGGAGGCTATAAACAGGAAGTACCAGTACAGAGTCAATGTGATGAGGCTATAAACAGGAAGTACCAGTACAAAGTCAATGTGAGGAGGCTATAAACAGGAAGTACCAGTACAGAGTCAATGTGAGGAGGCTATAAACAGGAAGTATCAGTACAGAGTCAATGTGAGGAGGCTATATACAGGAAGTACCAGTACAGAGTCAATGTGAGGAGGCTATATACAGGAAGTACCAGTACAGAGTCAATGTGAGGAGGCTATATACAGGAAGTACCAGTACAGAGTCAATGTGATGAGGCTATAAACAGGAAGTACCAGTACAGAGTCAATGTGAGAAGGCTATAAACAGGAAGTACCAGTACAGAGTCAATGTGAGGAGGATATATACAGGAAGAACCAGCACAAAGTCAATGTGAGGAGGCTATAAACAGGAAGTACCAGTACAGAGTCAATGTGAGGAGGCTATAAACAAGAAGTACCAGTACAGAGTCAATGTGAGGAGGCTATATACAGGAAGTACCAGTACAGAGTCAATGTGAGGAGGCTATAAAAAGGAAGTACCAGTACAGAGTCAATGTGAGGAGGCTATAAACAGGAAGTACCAGTACAGAGTCAATGTGAGGAGGCTATATACAGGTGGTACCAGTACAGAGTCAATGTGAGGAGGCTAAATACAGGAAGTACCAGTACAGAGTGAATGTGAGGAGGCTATAAACAGGAAGTACCAGTACAGAGTCAATGTAAGGAGGCTAAAAACAGGAAGTACCAGTACAGAGTCAATGTGAGGAGGCTATATACAGGAAGTACCAGTACAAAGTCAATGTGAGGAGGCTATATACAGGAAGTACCAGTACAAAGTCAATGTGAGGAGGCTATAAACAGGAAGTACCAGTACAGAGTCAATGTGAGGAGGCTATAAACAGGAAGTACCAGTACAGAGTCAATTTGAGGAGGCTATAAACAGGAAGTACCAGTACAGAGTCAATGTGAGGAGGCTATATACAGGAAGTACCAGTACAGAGTCAATGTGAAGAGGCTATATACAGGAAGTACCAGTACAGAGTCAATGTGAGGAGGCTATATACAGGAAGTACCAGTACAGAGTCAATGTGAGGAGGCTATATACAGGAAGTACCAGTACACAGTCAATGTAAAGAGGCTATATACAGGAAGTACCAGTACAGAGTCAATGTGAGGAGGCTATATACAGGAAGTACCAGTACAGAGTCAATGTGAGGAGGCTATATACAGGAAGTACCAGTACAGAGTCAATGTGAGGAGGCTATATACAGGAAGTACCAGTACAGAGTCAATGTGAGGAGGCTATATACAGGAAGTACCAGTACAGACTCAATGTGAGGAGGCTATATACAGGAAGTACCAGTACAGAGTCAATGTGAGGAGGCTATATACAGGAAGTACCAGTACAGAGTCAATGTGAGGAGGCTATATACAGGAAGTACCAGTACAGAGTCAATGTGAGGAGGCTATATACAGGAAGTACCAGTACAGAGTCAATGTGAGGAGGCTATATACAGGAAGTACCAGTACAGAGTCAATGTGAGGAGGCTATAAACAGGAAGTACCAGTACAGAGTCAATGTGAGGAGGCTATAAACAGGAAGTACCAGTACAGAGTCAATGTGAGGCGGCTATATACAGGAAGTACCAGTACAAAGTCAATGTGAGGAGGCTATAAACAGGAAGTACCAGTACAGAGTCAATGTGAGGAGGCTATAAACAGGAAGTATCAGTACAGAGTCAATGTGAGGAGGCTATATACAGGAAGTACCAGTACAGAGTCAATTTGAGGAGGCTATAAACAGGAAGTACCAGTACAGAGTCAATGTGATGAGGCTATAAACAGGAAGTACCAGTACAAAGTCAATGTGAGGAGGCTATAAACAGGAAGTACCAGTACAGAGTCAATGTGAGGAGGCTATAAACAGGAAGTATCAGTACAGAGTCAATGTGAGGAGGCTATATACAGGAAGTACCAGTACAGAGTCAATGTGAGGAGGCTATAAACAGGAAGTACCAGTACAGAGTCAATGTGATGAGGCTATAAACAGGAAGTACCAGTACAGAGTCAATGTGAGAAGGCTATAAACAGGAAGTACCAGTACAGAGTCAATGTGAGGAGGATATATACAGGAAGAACCAGCACAAAGTCAATGTGAGGAGGCTATAAACAGGAAGTACCAGTACAGAGTCAATGTGAGGAGGCTATAAACAAGAAGTACCAGTACAGAGTCAATGTGAGGAGGCTATATACAGGAAGTACCAGTACAGAGTCAATGTGAGGAGGCTATAAAAAGGAAGTACCAGTACAGAGTCAATGTGAGGAGGCTATAAACAGGAAGTACCAGTACAGAGTCAATGTGAGGAGGCTATATACAGGTGGTACCAGTACAGAGTCAATGTGAGGAGGCTAAATACAGGAAGTACCAGTACAGAGTGAATGTGAGGAGGCTATAAACAGGAAGTACCAGTACAGAGTCAATGTAAGGAGGCTAAAAAGAGGAAGTACCAGTACAGAGTCAATGTGAGGAGGCTATATACAGGAAGTACCAGTACAAAGTCAATGTGAGGAGGCTATATACAGGAAGTACCAGTACAAAGTCAATGTGAGGAGGCTATAAACAGGAAGTACCAGTACAGAGTCAATGTGAGGAGGCTATAAACAGGAAGTACCAGTACAGAGTCAATTTGAGGAGGCTATAAACAGGAAGTACCAGTACAGAGTCAATGTGAGGAGGCTATATACAGGAAGTACCAGTACAGAGTCAATGTGAAGAGGCTATATACAGGAAGTACCAGTACAGAGTCAATGTGAGGAGGCTATATACAGGAAGTACCAGTACAGAGTCAATGTGAGGAGGCTATATACAGGAAGTACCAGTACAGAGTCAATGTAAAGAGGCTATATACAGGAAGTACCAGTACAGAGTCAATGTGAGGAGGCTATATACAGGAAGTACCAGTACAGAGTCAATGTGAGGAGGCTATATACAGGAAGTACCAGTACAGAGTCAATGTGAGGAGGCTATAAAAAGGAAGTACCAGTACAGAGTCAATGTGAGGAGGCTATAAACAGGAAGTACCAGTACAGAGTCAATGTGAGGAGGCTATATACAGGTGGTACCAGTACAGAGTCAATGTGAGGAGGCTAAATACAGGAAGTACCAGTACAGAGTGAATGTGAGGAGGCTATAAACAGGAAGTACCAGTACAGAGTCAATGTGAGGAGGCTATAAACAGGAAGTACCAGTACAGAGTCAATGTAAGGAGGCTAAAAACAGGAAGTACCAGTACAGAGTCAATGTGAGGAGGCTATATACAGGGAGTACCAGTACAAAGTCAATGTGAGGAGGCTATATACAGGAAGTACCAGTACAAAGTCAATGTGAGGAGGCTATAAACAGGAAGTACCAGTACAGAGTCAATGTGAGGAGGCTATAAACAGGAAGTACCAGTACAGAGTCAATTTGAGGAGGCTATAAACAGGAAGTACCAGTACAGAGTCAATGTGAGGAGGCTATATACAGGAAGTACCAGTACAGAGTCAATGTGAAGAGGCTATATACAGGAAGTACCAGTACAGAGTCAATGTGAGGAGGCTATATACAGGAAGTACCAGTACAGAGTCAATGTGAGGAGGCTATATACAGGAAGTACCAGTACAGAGTCAATGTGAAGAGGCTATATACAGGAAGTACCAGTACAGAGTCAATGTGAGGAGGCTATATACAGGAAGTACCAGTACAGAGTCAATGTGAGGAGGCTATATACAGGAAATACCAGTACAGAGTCAATGTGATGAGGTTATATACAGGGGTACCAGTACAGAGTCAATGTGAGGAGGCTATATACAGGAAGTACCAGTACAGAGTCAATGTGAGGAGGCTATATACAGGAAGTACCAGTACAGTACAGAGTCAATGTGAGGAGGCTATATACAGGGGTACCAGTACAGAGTCAATGTGAGAAGGCTATATACAGGTGTACCAGTACAGAGTCAATGTGAAGAGGCTATATACAGGGGTACAAGTACAGAGTCAATGTTAGGAGGCTATATACAGGTGGTACCAGTACAGAGTCAATGTGAGGAGGTTATATACAGGGGTACCAGTACAGAGTCAATGTGAGAAGGCTATATACAGGAAGTACCAGTACAGAGTCAATGTGAAGAGGCTATATACAGGGGTACCAGTACAGAGTCAATGTGAGGAGGCTATATACAGGGGTACCAGTACAGAGTCAATGTGATTAGCCTATATACAGGAAGTACTAGTACAGAGTCAATGTGAGGAGGTTATATACAGGGGTACCAGTACAGAGTCAATGTGAGGAGGCTATAAAAAGGAAGTACCAGTACAGAGTTAATGTGAGGAGGTTATATACAGGGGTACCAGTACAGAGTCAATGTGAGTTGGCTATATACAGGGGCACCGGTTAGTCGAGGTAATTGAGGTAACATGTACACTGGGGGCCAAAAGTTTGGAATATTACTCATATTTTTCTTTATTTGCACTATTTTTTACATTGTAGAATAAAAGTGAAGTCATCAAAACTATGACATAACACATATGGAATCATGTAGTAACCAAACAAGTGTTAAACAAATCAAAATATATTTTATATTTGAGATTCTTCAAATAGCCATCTTTGCCTTGATGTCAGCTTTGCACACTCATGTCGTTATCACATTATCGTTCAGGGGAAGAAATGCTGGCAAACTGCCTTTCTACTCTCTGCTGTCCAGAGCGCGCGCTCTTTCCAGAGAGAAAGCTGTATGCTGTAACTAGCAAATTGGTTGTAACTTCTCTCTTCAGTCGTGTGCTGCATTCTTTTGTTATGTGAAGGATTGGCTGAGCCTTGGATACAGCCAGGATTGCTCCAAACGCGCATCACTCGTTCGCTTACAGACAGTAGTGATCCAAAGCCCCCCCTCCCCATCCCCCAAACATTTCTCATCAGATCTACACGAATCACGTAGGTCACCTATTTTGGAATAGTTTGCACTATTTAGCTCCAAACAACAAGACATCCGGATTTTACATTTAGCTGCACGCACAATAACATCAGAAAGAGAAGCAATTTATTGTAAGGAGGTAGAATAATGAGAGAAAAACAGGTTTGTCATCAGAATGGAAACTACTGACTGCCTGAGGCCCTGCCTGGTCGGGTATTACGCTAAATCCCGGGGAAAAGGGCTGCTGATTGGCTAATAAAATGATGATGATTGGCATGACCTTATTCCAATAGGAAAACCAAAATAAAGTTGGGGTCTTGGAAAGGAGATGAGCTGGCTGTTTTTACACTGCCACTCCCCATCTAAATTAACAGAGCTTGAGAAAATCTGCAAGGAGGTATGGGAGAAAATCCCCAAATCCAGATGTGTACTGTAAAACTGTAATTGGTGCTTCTACAAAGTATGGACTCAGGCCTGTGAATACTTATGTAAATGAATATTTTCTAAAAACATGTTTTTCACATTATGGTTATTTTGTGTAGCCGGGTGATTAAAAAAAAAAATACAAATTTATTCAGGCTATAACGAAATGTGTAATAAATCAAGGGGTAGGAATACTTTACCCCACCACCTTATTGCATATTCCCCACGGAAACAAACTGTGAGCCTTCGGAGACCTTTCTTTAGTAGACTAACTCTTCCAAAAGAGGCACATTCAACTCTCAATAGCCATTAACGCAACTCCCTGCACTCATGTTATTCTCCAATAAAAAACATACATTGACATTTTTCAAATAGCCCACATAAAAAGGAAGACAGTCTTCATCACATATACAGCTGAGATGTTTACAGCATGAAAATAACTTGTTATTTAACTGTAGGCTACATACCATTGCTGAAGGTACCATTGCCAGGTTTTGGTGATGTGTTTAGAACCCCACTTCCCCGGCTGTAATATTGACCAGCAATGTATGACAGTAAGAAGACTGTCCATTTGAAATGAGAGCCTTAGAATTCCTCCATCTTTTCTGTCCAAATTCCTCGAAAAGGACTGCTTAGAATGGTTTGTAAGCACTTCAGCATCCACTTTCTCATCTTTCTTCTTCAGAGTAGTTTTTAGTGTAGGGAGCAATGATGCAACCGGTCAGGTTTTTCAATGGTCATTTGATATTGGGGAAATTACATACTAGCCTTTATACCTGTGATTAAAGAACTGCTTCTGAAAGTTTATTACATTGGTTTCCCTCTCAAAATTTGAACCTTTAATTAACTAGGAAAGTCCGTTAAGAACTAATTCTTCTTTACAATGACGGCCTACACCGGCCAAACTCGGGCGACGCTGGGCCAATTGTGCGCCGCCCTATGGGACTCCCAATTACGTCCGGTTGTGATACAGTCTGGATTCTAACCAGGTTGTCTGTAGTGACGCCTCTAGCACTGAGATTCAGTGTCTTAGACCACTGCGCCACTTGGACATCTACAAATGGCTTTGTGTGATAGTCTCACTTCCCCATAATGGAGGAACTTGATTCCTTGGTTTCTGTGCAAACGGTTCGTTTTGAATCATAGTTCTGTCCATGACTGTCCTCTGCAAGCAGCCCACTGCAATAACAAAACAAAACTACTGCAATGCCTTCAAAACTACATCTCAGTGACACAACAGTTAATGTCCTTGCTCGCTCACTGAAACCTGCAGACAACTTGACAATAGTACAGCCACATAGAGACTTTACCCGCCCAAAATAGTTTTTTTCTGTTGACGGATGATGGACAACAAAGATGCTTTCTTGTCCAAAAAAACAGCCAAGATGTCCACCTTTGTACGTTTGCAACTTCTACTAAATAGCTTGAGATGAGTTTAGCTTTTGACAGACAAAAACAGACTGATGAATGCTTATATGTTTTTTTATACATCTCTGTGTACAGTCGTGGCCAAAAGTTTTGAGAATGAAGTATTGGTCTCCATATAGTTTGCTGCTTCAGTGTTCTTAGATATTTATGTCAGTAGTTACTTTGGTACACTGAAGTATAATTACAAGTATTCCATAAGTGTCAAAGGCTTTCATTGACAATGACATTCAGTTTATGCAAAGAGTCAATATTTGCAGTGTTGACCATTCTTTTTCAAGACCTCTGCAATCCGCCCTGGCATGCTGTCAATTAACTTCTGGGCCACATCCTGACTGATGGCAGGCCATTCTTGCATAATCAATGCTTGGAGTTTGTCAGAAGTTGTGGGTTTTTGTTTGTCCACCTGCCTCTTGAGGATCGACCACAAGTTCTCAATGGGATTAAGGTCTGGGGAGTTTCCTGGCCATGGACCCAAAATGTTGATGTTTTGTTCCCCGAGCCACTTAGTTATCACTTTTGCCTTATGGTAAGGTGCTCCATCATGCTGGAAAAGGCATTGGTCGTCACCAAACTGTTCTTGGATGGTTGGGAGAAGTTGCTCTCGTTGGATGTGTTGGTACCATTCTTTATTCATGGCTGTGTTCTTTGGCAAAATTGTGAGTGAGCCCACTCCCTTGGCTGAGAAGCAACCCCACACATGAATGGTCTGAGGATGCTTTACTGTTGGCATGACACAGGACTGATGGTAGCGCTCACCTTGTCTTCTCCGGACAAGGTGTTTTCCAGATGGCCCAAACAATCAGAAAGGGGATTCATCAGAGAAAATGACTCTACCCTAGTCCTCAGCAGTCCAATCCCTGTACCTTTTGCAGAATATCAGTCTGTCCCTGATGTTTTTCCTGGAGAGAAGTGGCTTCTTTGCTGCCCTTCTTGACACCAGGCCATCCTCCAAAAGTCTTCGCCTCACTGTGCGTGCAGATGCACTCACACCTGCCTGCTGCCATTCCTGAGCAGCTGAATCAACTTTAGGAGACGGTCCTGGCGCTTGCTGGACTTTCTTGGGCGCCCTGACGCCTTCTTCACAACAATTGAACCTCTCTCCTTGAAGTTCTTTATGATCCGATAAATGGTTGATTTCCTTGCAGTTACCATGGTTGACAGAGGAAGAACAATGATTTCAAGCACCACCCTCCTTTTAAATCTTCCAGTCTGTTATTCTGACTCAATCAGCATGACAGTGTGATCTCCAGCCTTGTCCTCGTCAACACTCTCACCTGTGTTAACGAGACAATCACTGACATGATGGCAGCTGGTCCTTTTGTGGCAGGGCTGAAATGCAGTGGAAATGTTTTTGGGGGATTAAGTTCATTTTCATGGCAAAGAGGGACTTTGCAATTAATTGCAATTCATCTGATCACTCTTCATGACATTCTGGAGTATATGCAAATTGCCATCATCAACACTGAGGCAGCAAACTTTGTGGAGACCAATACTTGTGTCATTCTCAAAACTTTTGGCCACGACTGTACTTGCTCAGTGGAGACAAATAAAAATAGGAAAGCTTCTTATTTTTGATCGGATCAATTGGATGATCTCCGCAGCACTCTGAATTAGAGTATTTCACTTTTACACAATGTTATTGATGCAACACCCAACATGCAAATGTAGTACAAAGGAGGATGTAAACCAACCTTGTCACATAATCAACACAACATAACACCGGTGCATTCATATTCAAATGAAAACCAGCCGCTATGACAGTCAGTTCAAAGCGCCTTTACAATGCTAATGACATTTGAATCATGAAATCAGGTGTAAGCATCCTGAATACAACAGGCTCCCAAGTGGCACAGCGGTCTAAGGCACTGCATCTCCTAGAGGTGTCACTACAGACACCCTGGTTCAAATCCAGGCTGTGATTGCGAGTCCCATAGGGTGGCGCACAATTGGCCCAGCGTCGTCTGAGTTTGGCCGGTGTAGGCCGTCATTGTAAATAAGAATTTGTTCTTAACTGACTTGCCTAGTTAAATAAAGGTTAAATAAAAAAAATATATAATGATCTAGACAAGAGCAAGAAAATACAGGATACATTCAGACTCAGGTTGCTCTTGATGGTGCAGCTGGAGAACTATCTGAGGACCCATGCAAAATCTTTTCAGTCTCCTGAGGGGGAGGGGGAGGGGAAGAGGGAGGGGAAGATACATCACATAACATTTTGCATCCAAGACGAACTGAAATCTTATCAGAAACACGTTGAATCGTTTTCACAGCCTTCATTTTCTTAAAAGCAGTTAAACCTCTCCCCGGTCCCTAAACGTCCAGCGAAGCCAAGTTGACTAACAAGTAGCCTCCCAAAAGTCTGAAATGATAAACAGAAACATATCTACGTTATAAAAATCCTGCACCCCTATGAAAAAAACGTAACGCTGTCCATGGACATATTTTGACATTTTCGATTAGAGTCTGCTGTAGCATGTATGTGCTAATGTACACCATGCAACAGGCCACGATACACTCCACGTCTCCATAATAGTCATAGGTCATATGTGAACTGACACCTCCGCATATAGTCTCCTACACATATTCATGGTTGAACATTTAGACCTGAGCTTTTTCCATGGGTCTTGACACTGTTCATGCCTAAAGACGTTGACCTTGTCATTTGTGAACGCACGCCTGTACAGTATATCATTCAGAGAGCCCTCTAAAAGGCGAACCATAAACTTTCACAATGTGAAGTCCATCACCCGGGCCGTTTTACACGCCCTCTCTGTAAATCCTCTCCTATTAAGCATGTCCTCCCTCCCTGATGAGTTCCTCAATATTGTAATGAGTCCTTCTAGAGTTAGGAGTCAATCCATTTGAACTCAGTCAATTCACATAATGAATCAGATTTGTTCATAGGGCGAATGAAAACAAGCCTTATTGAAATTTCCAATTTATGGATAGAATTTTAATTGAGTTGAAATAGAGTTGACCTCAATCCAGCTCTCGAGCACACTTGATGGTTTTACTGGCGCCATTCTTTTCATTGACAAGATCACATCGTTGGTGAAGGAGCCATCTTGTTTTAGTCGAGACGGTCTTCAATAAAACTAGGTGAATCCCTTTATCCCCCCTTGTATGTACCCTTGTATGTACCCTATAGTATGTACCCTTGTATGTACCCTATAGTATGTAACCCTAAAGTTTGCACTGTGAAATGTACTGGTCTACACATTGAGCCGCTTTGGAGGACAAGGTGTCTAGTAGTCTATAGCTTACAGATCCCACATCGTACAGGGATAAGTCGTGGATATGTATTTATTTCGTTAAAAGCAGAAGGTAATCCTAAAAGACAGACTGTAACCTACATTTTCTGTCTGTTGGAATACTGGTACTTGCAATTGCATAAATACTCTGCCTTTTTCATGGATTGTAAAAAGGTAGTTTTGTGATATAGCAGTCTCACTCATTATCTCAATTCACCTTATACCTTTGAGATGAACACAATCACTTAGATTTCAGCCAAAAGTGATGACCCACGCAGAGCTAGTCTTACACGGTCTTAGTAAGCACCTCTGCCTGAAGTGACTGCATAATCTATATTTAGTAGTCAAGACACGGTAGGTTAGGAAATTGCTGTGTTTGCAAGAGTACAACAGTTCAGTTGTTTCAGCTGTTTCAGTATCTTGTCTTTCCACAGGGACAGCAGCTAATGGATCTGGAGCACAAGTTAACCATTGCCAAAGAAGAGTTGGAAAAGGTCCCACTGGACAAGGTGGATGTCATTCAAATTTTTACTTCATCGTAATCCATCACTTTTTAGTTTTTCACTTTGATATTTTCTTGTTTCTTGTTTCTCCGGGGATAATGTTCCCGGTCTGACCTACGGTCGGGGATAATGTTCCGGGTCTGACCTACGGTCGGGGATAATGTTCCCGGGTCTGACCTACGGTCGGGGATAATGTTCCCGGGTCTGACCTACGGTCGGGGATAATGTTCCCGGGTCTGACCTACTGAAATGCCAAACTATTTTGAGAGGTGCTTTTTACTCCTAAGTTGCTAAATGAATAAATGGATGGTGTGAGAGTACGCCTACGCCCACAGTTGTCTCGGCTCTGCTTCGGAGAAGAAGCTTCGTTGTGCCATTCTACAGTAGGTGTAGGGAATGGCTGGTTGAGCTCCTGAACAGCTTCTACCCCCAAGTCATAAGACCGCTGAACAGTTAATCAAATGGCAACCCGGAGTATTTACATTGACACCTTTATTAGTAATGTTGTACCTTAATTTTTTTGCACTAGACTCTATGCACCCTCACTAGACTCTACTCACACACACTACACTGACCCTCCAACACACACACACACACTACATGTTCTCACACACCCATGCATATTGAAGCCACACATTCACACATAGACACACTTTCACACATGCGTTGCTGCTACCCATTTTCCTACTCACTTTTACCCTACATGTACATACTGCATGACTATTTTTCCTTTTTTAATTAGCAAATCTTTTTCATACTTTCTTACCGTATTGTTCGGAATGGGCTCATTAGTAAGAATTTCACGGTAAAGTCTACACCTGTTGTATTCGGCACGTGACCAATTTGTTTTGATTTGATAACGTTTACATTTTATTAGTTGGTGGATATACAGTAATCGGTGCGTAATTGAGGGAATTGTCAAATGAATGTAGAAAGGGAAGACCCAGTGGTTTGTTATTTACTGTTACGTCGATGGATGATCAAAGACTCATATCTGTTTGCTTCTGTTGCTTGGAACAGGAATCTCAGTTGAAGGCGCTGAAGGACACAGTGCACATCTGCTTCTCTGCTGTTCTGCACAACCAGCCCACCAGCAGCCACAGGTTCCCCGCCACCCCCACCCACTTGTTCAGATACTCCTCACTCGTCAACAGTTCCAGAGTCACCTTTCAGCAGCCACACGCCAAGGTAATGCACATTCGGAACCCATGCAGCTCCCGCCAGTTAAGAGGAACACCAATGGGAAAAAACATTGCAGTATATTATCAGTTTAGATTTTCGGGGTGACAACCACAGAGCCAAGTACCGATTTCTCAATTGAAAGCTCCCTGGAGAGGAGTTGTTCCGAACATAATTACTACTAAAGACTATAGTCGGTCAAATAGGATGCAGAAGTTGTTCAATATAATAACACGTCAAAATAAAGCAGGCTTTTGTGTAACTCATGTTACTCCTTACACTCTATTGGCAGGAAAATAAGACCCAATTATTTTAAATGTAAGCGTGTGCTATCGGCACTTGTTTTCAAAACAAATTATAATTAAATGTGACACATTCTCTGTTGAACGTCTTTCAAAGTCATCTTCATAGAGCACTTAACAAAAGGCCAATGACTTAATCCCCTGAGAGCACCAAGTGTGACAGTGGTATGAGGAAAGTTATCTAGTGAAAACAGTATTATAACTTTAGAGGACTCAACGGCAGTGCTTCTAACCTGGGGAGCCTCTATATGCAGGTTTTCATTCAAAACGCTCACTATGATAGAGTGCACAGTAAAACATCAAAAGGCCACAATAACTCAAAGTTGGATATGTTGTGAGTGATTTATAGATAAGATCAGTAAGCATTTATTTTCAGGGGTGCTATTAGCAACTAGCGTACAGGATTGACAGCTGATTTGTTATACTGACGCCTGGCTGTCACTCTGATTAGTTGGGTAAGTACTGTCACAAGATATAGGCCTAATATCCTAATATCCTGTGAATTGTAATGAAGAACGGTTTCTATATCATTAGTATCTTTACACAGTAAGTTATTTACCTTATAAAGAGTATAAATAAAGGTTTGTGTCTTACTCACTCCGCCCAAGGATATGCAGCAAAGTTTGTCCAGTCACCTCCGTCTCAGTGACTGGACTTTTTCAGATGAAACCTGAAATTGAGCTAAATTCTTCAGGCATATTCATTTATTTATACTCTGTGCAAAGTCATGTTGGACCTAATCACAGGTTATATCAGTCAACTACTGCAGTCATATCAAAATCAGAATATCAAAGTCAATCACAGCTCTGTTGCAGTTCCTTATCAGCCCTGATACTAGTGAGCAAACCTGTTTCTAAGAGGCTTTTCTCCCTGATGCAGTCAGAAGTCATTCTTCTGGGCGTCGAGCTAAGAGCCTTGACGTTAGCTATGTGCCACCCAGAGGACTTTACAGCTCTTTCTCAGAACGCTCCAATACCCCTCCACGTTGAAGTACCACATAAAGCGAGAAATGTAATGGCCACTTTATTTCCAAAGATATAAACTATAGTCAATGTTCACAATGGCAGAAGATGACTCAATTACAATTGCCGATGTGAGTGAAATGTGCTGGGCCTCGTCTCATGGTCCAAGCCAAATGAACAGGGGGTTGAGGAGGTTGAGGGGGGGTTGGTGGTGTGTCTGACATAAGGAAGTGTGGAGGGAGAACATACCTACAGGTACTAGGGATCTGCTTATGCAAAACAAGTTTTTACTTCTCACTTGATTAGCATACAAATAGCTCCACTCCATCCTGAGCAGTCACTACAGCCATCCGCTGCTGTCTGTGGCGTGAATCAAAGATGGTTCTCCTCACTGTAAAGATTACTAGTCCTCCACATCTCTTGCCGCTGTCTGTTCAATGTGAAGGGGCCCACATCTAACATAAATCACTGGTAAAGATGGCCAAAAATGGGGACCACTGACAAACGTAACACCACCTCATATTTCACTTGTTAATTTGCCATGCAGAGGTTGCATGACGACAACTCGAATGGACTCAATATGCTAAGGCAAGCTGGGCCTCTTACAAATGTAATCAAATGTATTCCATCAGCCCTTTCACGGCCCAGTTTCCGTTGCATATTTGGTTATCTATTAGGTATTTAATAGAAATGAATAGCTACTAAACACATTCTGTTGGACATGCTGACTTTTGTTAGCATATCTGACTAGCCCGACAAGGGCCATTATTGTCTGTGATCAAAAGGCAATTATTTTGCACAGAAAGCAATGTAATATCACATCATTGAAATGAGAAAGACTTAAAAGCCTACCATTATTTCCTCTACAGCTTTACAAAATATAACATTTACATAAGCACTCTTATGCTAAAGCCCTCTTGCTGTCTTTGGATTCCAAAGTGGATAAGTGCTGGGATATGTGTGTATCAGCTACCCTCTCAGCATCATGTTCGGTATTTGAGTAACAAAACATGCCTTTAAAGTCCACTAGACAACCATTACTAGATAAGACTCCAGTCTTTGGCTGCAGACACAATCCCCTGCCGGTGAAAGATTCATAAGTGAGAGGTTGCTGGGATCAGCAAGATCAGGTTGGAAGTCTCTTCATATTTAACAGGCCGAGGGAGGAAGCCAAGTCTTGTGGCGTTGATAGCATGCAATTTTCATCTAAGTAATGGGAGATGATGTGTGGAATGGATTGCTGGCTTCGTCTCTGCACTTCCCTTTTGACTTGTTGATGGTTTCTCCAGCTGATATCAGTTGCGGGGGTAAACAGTACATTTTTTTTTTTACAGTGTAGAGAAGTATTGCTATGGTCAGAATGCATTGGATCTCTTAAAATATGGAACATTCATTTGAATGAGTTTAAATCTCTCTTTTAACAAAGTTCATGACATGGACAGGAGTAATTAATGCGTATTGATAGGGAATTGTGCAACACATGCCATGAAACTGCGGTGTGAAGTATTCAGAAAACTATTTTAAATATTTTGGTTGATTTGGGTAAGATCTCTGTGATGTGAGAGCTGTTCAGAAAACAGAAAATGAACTCTCCAGGCCAGCCATCCATGTATTAATTTCTAAAGACATGACATCTCTCGTGTCCCTTGAGTAGCAGGACTGTTGGGAGCAGAAAACCATATCAGCAGGCACTCATACCCCATCACTGTTCCATTGAATTGTCCTGGCCCTGATGGATACTGTCAACAAGCACTGAAATAATACATGATACGTCCGCTGAAATAGGTCACTTCAAGAGGAAAATTTAAAATTAATTTTTTATGAAGTTAACACATTTCTAATAAAAATATATATTTTTCTCTATGGAAGTAGCAAAATAAACTAGTCAGGTCTTGTCCAGTTCAATGAAAAACAAACCTTTTTAAATGCACCTCAGGACCTAATCTCTTGTCATGGTCTATTTCAACAGAGCTGCACTGTGTGTCTCATACCAACCTTACCCATACCTGTCATGTTCCACCTTCCATATTTGGAATTTCTAAACAACTAATTTTTCTCTCCCGCACTTCTTTCTCGCAGGATATCCCGAAAGTTCAGAGAATCATCACGGCCGGTAAATCGCCTGCGAACATTGGGGTAATGAGGAGAGAAGGTAGTCCCAGAGTCAAGGACTGCCAGATGGAAAAGGTGAGCCTTTGGACTAATTCTACTGTAATAATATACTGTAATGTGTGACCCTCAGGCCCCAATCCAGCAGGTTCATCTTTTCATCAAGTTCCTTTTAATCCTTCAGTCATTACGGATCACTGGCAACTTTTACCCCAAAACGTCTTTCCGTTTCACAGTGTTACAACGGCACTGAGGTATATTCAAGAAATCAGAAATACCCAGCATGCCACTTGCACGTGTCGCTGAAGATACAAACAAACCAACTCAAGCCACTTTTATTAGACAAATGCGATCCCTGGACGAGGAAGCTGAATATGACTGCCCATCTCTATTGGATTGGACGGCAGGGAAGAGGCAGTTCCAAAGTGGAAAGTTCTTGACATGAAAAATGTCTATGGAGAAACCTGTTATTGATTATATAATTTTGACGGGGCCGTAAAAGGCGAAATTCTGCAGCAAAGAGACCTGTCCCCCACAGACTCAGTCAAGTTCTACATTTCTTCCACTACATGAGATGGAGAGAGACTAGAAATGAGTTATGACATTTTGTGTGTTTGCCTCATAGAAAGTGTTACTATGTGCTCTCTTACAATGTGCACATTTATGAATTGTTTTACTGCAATCCTTAAATCTCCTCTTAATAGGCAGCTTCACCAACCACCCTTAGCACTTTTAATAGTCCTGTATCATATACAATTAATGAGCTTAGGGATTGCAAAATGGTGTTACGAAACAACCATGATCTCTTTTTAGGCTCCTTCTAGCCAGTCAAAGTTTGAGTTTAAGAACATGCATCCCAACATAGTTTTACAGCGAAAGATGCCTAGAGCAATAAACATTTTTGCACATCATGTTTATCCAAACAGACAATTAATGTTTTCATTGAAGCGATGAAGTGTTTTCCAGTATTTCTGCCCATTGCTTAAAGCGCTGCACACAGGTAACGTCGTAAGATGTATCTGTACTCACCTAATCAGCTTCAGAGGACGGTTGTGTTGGTTGGCATAATTCTTCAGGTTAGTGTTGGAGAAATATCAGATATTTGAGAATCGAAAAAAAAACAAGAAGACTAGAATTATTAAATTAAATACACATTTACGAACTAAAATAATTGGTTTTACTGACAGGCTTCAGCCAAAACATGTTCTGTAGGTGTTATGTTATTTAGGTCTTATTTATGGTTATTTACTGTGAAGAAATAGGTATATACAGTATACCTAGAGATGTATAGGTGAAATGCAATGACACATAACTTTCTGTCCCCTTGTCTTTTTCTGGGGGACCTCATTTATGACCGACTAACTCAGAGCTAGAAAATTGTAAAAAAAGAATTGGTACACATACTGGAGAGATCTTCTTTGTCTACACCCATTCAGCATCGTTCACACCTTCTTAAGCCTTAGCCATGTGCTAAACAACCAAATACTTCAAGACTTAAGGCTGGTTTATACTATGTCTATCGACATGCCTGGTGGTCCAAAATAGCATAACTGATGTATTTTAACACCAAACTCTTCGGTTTAAAATGTATTTTAGGATACGTCAATCTAGCAAACCAGGTAACTAAAAGCAACTTTCTCAACATAGTTTCGGTTCGTTTTAAGCTCGCTATCTAATGTTAAGTTAGCTGGCGATCCAGTTCAAATAATGACCATATCATAGCTGACAACATCTTAACTTTAGCTCATTTGTATTCATTATTACAGGAAAATTAACTCACAACAAAATCATTATATACAAGTTACAAGGCGAGCTAATTACAGAAAAAAGCTTATGGTTGTGTCACAGTCGCTAGGATACAGGACCCGAGGCGCAGAGCTGGAGTGTGAATACATTCCTTTTATTTATCAGAGGAACACAAAAATAACAAAAGGAGAGACAGCGACTGTCGTGAAACAAAACAAAACACACACACACACACACAAGAATCCACACCCACAGGTGGAAACAACTGAACATAAATAGGATCCCCAATTAGAGACAACTCAAGACAGCTGCCTCTAATTGGGGATTGAATAAACTGAAAGAAACTCCTAGAAGCAATTGTCAGGTCCTGACTGTGGCCCTACAACTCCCACTAGAGGGAGCCAGAGACCTGGCCTCAGTCAGGGCCTGACAGGTTGTGTGTGACAAAATAAAAGTAGGGGATTCTAATGGATAATTGTTTTACCTGGACACTGTCGTTG
The DNA here is from genome assembly GCA_023634145.1 of Thymallus thymallus. Taxonomy (NCBI): domain Eukaryota; kingdom Metazoa; phylum Chordata; class Actinopteri; order Salmoniformes; family Salmonidae; genus Thymallus; species Thymallus thymallus. Next base: position 28,905,095 of record CM042380.1, read on the forward strand.
GCCTAACGTTATATCCTACTTTGACTTTGGTGCAGCTCATGTTGTTCTTCGCATTACCGGCTCTGGTAAACACACACTATATCAAGCAAAATCAAAGTTTATTTGTCACATGCACAGGTTACAGAAGGTGTAAACGATACAGTGAAATGGTTACTTGCATAGTCTTTTGTTTAGACGTAGCTAGCTACCTAGCTAGCTAAACAATGAAGCATAATCCCAACTCATAACGTTACTACCATGCCCATCCATTATCTCAGCCAATCAGAGCTAGCAGAAAGGTTCCTGTCTTTTTCCATGGCTAAACCAACTAGGCTCGTAATTTTACATTTGTATTTGTATTTACAGATGGCATACACGTTTGTTATTAAGGCACATGAAAGTTAACATGTTCCAAAAATGCATTTTGATGAAAAATAAATGTTTACGTTCAAATGCCTAGTTTCCTGAAACGGGTCACATTTATGGGCTAAATGCAGTGCCTGTTCTAGCCACTAAGTGGCTTAGGGCCCCGCGGCCACTAGGGGGCATGTCATACCAAATAATGTCTCCCGGCCAAATAGTGTCCCCCTCTACTTCACAATGGGGTTCCATAAACTATTAGCGTCCGTTGCTATATCAACGGTGTGATGATTTCTGGGACAATTTCGCTGTTTAAACAAGTTTTGTTTAGCTAATAAAATTAAAACATTAATTCGATCTACTTTTGGGTACCTTGTCAACATTACAACATGAAATCCATGTCTTAAACGTTGCTACTTTTCGGAAATGGCAATGAAAACGTGTAATCTGCTTGTCACATTAAAGTTACTTACCTTACCGATCACGAAGTCAGCTAATTTCCATTCCATTTATATGCAAATCCGTTTGATTCATACACTGAAATCCGTGATTGAATATATATGTATCCATTGTAGGTCCTAGGATCCAACAGTTAATAACGTGGAACTAATAAACACCTTCAAAGGATACCTTACAACTTACAATAATGAACACCTTGTGAAACAGCTGTGAAAACCAACCTGGCAATAGTTAAGACTTTAAACTTTTTTGGTACAGTTGTCATTCATTTATTTTTTGCAGATTTTTTGTATACTCATGATGGCAATCATAGATTAAAATAGTGAATTCTGTTGTGTGGAATATAGCGGAGGTGTTTGCTGTGTGGAATATAGCGGAGGTGTTTGCTGTGTGGGTGGGAGGTTGTTCTCAACAGGCAGCCAGTCTGGGAAGGGGGACTTGAAGAGGGAGACTTCAAAGTCTATGCACTGCCGCTCCCTTTGTTCTGAGAGTTTGCAGTGCTAGTGTTTTTAGTTCATCTGTGTATCTCACACATTATCTTAGCAGGTAATGACAACATGATAACAACAGTAGCTGTAGATGATGTAATGAAAAGTTGGAGGGTGGTTGGTAATGGAGGACATCAGGTGGATCCACGTCTGGGTGTTGGGCAGAACCCCTGGGTCCTGGAGAACAGGAGAAGAGTTCAAGGGAACAGGGTAGGAGACCGAGACGTAAACAAACAAACACACAGGTTACACTTTGGGGAGGTAAATTGAAAAGGTACATTTTTATAAGCTCAGCATAACTACCGTTTCTTGCTTTCTCAAATGTCAACCAAAGCTTAACATACTTTGTCTATTGGGCTTCACTGAAGTGTAGGGCGTCAGCGCTTTCAGTGGTCGACCGTCCAACTGTCCCAACTGGAGAAGATTGTTTGCTTCCACCGAGGTAACCCTAGGAAGACAAAGAGACACATATCAGTGTTAGGGAAACTAAAACTTGCTATTATTAGGTTATTTTGTGTGCAAATGCAAATAGTTATTATCTTTTATTTATTTTTTCCCCTTTTTCTCCCCAATTTCATCATATCCAATTGGTAGTTACAGTCTTGTCCCATCGCTGCAACTCCCGTACGGACTCGGGAGAGGAGAAGGTCGAGAGCCGTGCGTCCTCCGAAACACGACCCAGCCGAGCTGCACTGCTTCTTGACACAATGCCCGCTTAACCCAGAAGCCAGCCGCACCAAACACCGTACATCTGGGGACCGTGTCAGCGTGCATGCGCCCGGCCCGGCCCGTCACAGTAGTCGCTAGAGCACGATGGGACAAGGACATCCCGGCCGGCCAAACCTTCCCGACGCTGGGCCAATTGTGCGCTTGGAACCAAATGTTTGGTTCCAAGCACCTTTTTAATGGTTAAAGAAGGGAATTTAGAGTTCAGCACGTACTCTTCCTTTACTGACCTTAATGGGTATTGACTCCACCCACTTGGTAAAGTGATTGGTCGCCGTCAGACACCAGCTGTTGCCATTCCTGGACTTGGTGAAGGTTCCGATGAGGTCCAGCCCTAACATTTAAAGTGTTAGAGAGAAGATGACTCTATTCCTACCTGAATCTGTGTCATACAGTATAAACATTTTCATATTTGTAAGGATTCTGACACACACACACACACACACACACACACACATACATACATTCTATAATATTGAACTCCGCTGTGGTCAAAATAAAGCAACCATTACAAAACAACTTATCAGGGCAAAATTTGAATTGGGACACTTACCGATCATGTGCCATGCTGCAAAATCTTTGATGGGCTTCAACTCCGGCTCCACAGTCTTCGCCCTCTCAAACGTCTGGCACGCTAGACAAGGTACTGACCTTTGAGCAAAAAATGACAAATTGAAACATTGTGTGCTCTCTGATATGACATTCATTGAAATCATAATAATTTCCGATATAATAGAAGTGAAATAACAAAAGGTTATTTCACTTGCCCAGCTGTCCACCTCCTTGACAATTCCCAGTCAGAAGAAGCGTAGGTTGATTTTGGCAATCAGGCGCTTCACTCTGAAATGTCCAGCATGCATCACGGTCAGCACGGCCTCCTTCTCCTCCTTAGTAAAAATCCCCTGTGTGGCTGGCCATCCTTCCCCCGTAGGTAGATATGATTGCCTAACAAGTTGGAAGAGAAGTTGTTGAAATACCTAAGTCGAAGTACATTTGCACTGCTGTCTTTCCCTCTCTGTTTCTCTCTCTCTCCATCTCTCCCTCTGTCTGTCTTCCACTCTCTTCCCACATCTCTCTCCTTCGCTCACTTTCATCCGGTTTAACTTATAGCTAGACACCTCAATATGACAGACATGTAACTATATCAGTGGAGGCTGCTGCAGGGAGGATGGCTCATAATAATGGCTGGAATGGAGTCAATTGAATGGTATCAACCACATGGAAACATCATTATTATGAGCCGTCCTCCACTCAGCAGCCTCCACTGAACTATATGTATAGCAATATTTACTTATATAAAGACAAATATATGGTAAAGAAAGAGTGTTCTCTTTCCAGTCTTTTCAGTCCTCTGAAGCAGCAGATAGTCAGCAGGTTGTCACCGCGAGAAAATTCTGAGGTAATCATTTTGCGCGGACCGAGCGAGCGTTTATTCAGTGAAATAGAACTAGAACTGCCCTCATCCTCCTTCCTTCATGACCGCTACGAGGTCAAAAAGAGCCAAGCAACCAGCATAATAACGGACGCTTTGGTTCATTTCGTAATCCGGTCAGAATTGTGCCAGTTCTAGCAACAGAAGCTAGAACGCATCGAATCCCATTGTGACGTAGAGGGGGACACTATTTGGCATGACAGGCCCACGACCCCCCCAAAAATAATAAATAAAAGTCAGTCGGGGTCCAAATTACTGTTAGAATAGTAGAAACACAATGTGTTACCTTAAGACTATAAGGTTTTATCTGACATTTTAATCAGAAATTAGTTATTCACATAGAGTTGCTCTTTAGATGGTCCTTTAAATGTGAGATAAGTTTTTTTATATATCTGAAAGTTCTATCTGCGCAAAAACCTTTTAACTTGGGGTCTGCAATGTGAAATATCACATATGGAATCATGTAGTAACCAAAAAAGTGTTAATATTTTTTTTATATTCAAATACTATGTTTATAAATAATATATTTTAGATTTTAGATTCGGTTAGGAAAGAAGAATTCACTACAAAACAGTTTTGAGATCAGGGATGTGAATACTTTGATGCTCAATATCTCAGAACTATGCTTTGCGCAGATAGAACCTTATAGTACTGCCGTCTAGAGTTTTCCCTGTCAGTTAACACTATCAACATTTCCCTTTACCGTGGGAATTGTGGTGATCGAATCAATGCAATAATACTATTTAATGCAACTACATTGTAGGCCACTCTGGTAGGCCTACATTATGATCAAATAGCCAGAGTAGCCTCCTTGGCCACTGTTAAAACAGTAAATTAAAGCAGGAACAGCGTCGGTGATCACAGTAAATGCGTACCGGAAGTTGCACAGATTTTTTCCAACTTTGCACTCAGCAGACCTGAAATTTGCTCAGTGACTAAATTTGGTTTTGCATCAGCAGTTTTCCTCTTATGCCAGTCACTGACAGTCACTCATTTAGCCCATGTCAACTAATCTAGCCAGGTATCTAAACCTTGTAGTAATCATGGCCGAATTACTGACTGGGCATGCATACTCAGATACATACAGTACATGTAGCATATTAACATGGCATAAGTCATGGCAAAATGAGTAGAAACGCATTAAATTCATATGAAAACTGCAACATTATCTTTACGCCCCATGGTATAATGTGCTCTAAAACTGCAACATTATCTGGTAAAATGTGTAGAATTGCAGGACATTAACATTAAAGAGAGGGACCACTAAAATGTTTCGACCCGCAAGGTCAGGAGGCCCCCAACCAAATCTCGCTTATGGCCCCCAAAATGCTAGAGCCCTTGCTAAATGTTGCTGAGAGCCACAGTCCTCACTCTCCACCCACAGAGCCCATAACTTATGTGTTTGTAAACTGAGCAAATGTCACAAAACTGCCACCGAGCTATAATAATTCTGGTGTAACTGTCCACGAAAGCAAAGACGATGGAGCATTCACAACATAATTCAAATACTATTTGCCATGACCCACACTGGATGGTAGAAACAGAGATTGAGGTGTATGTCTTTATAAATATCTGTGGTAGTTTAGCCACAGTACACTGTAGGTGTAACGAGTAAAGTAGTTATGTTCAAAGGGAAATGTTGGATTCTACTTTCGTCCAACAATGAAAGGATGCAAGTTGTGAGAGACCTGGATCCTGCCTCTGTTCATTCAAGTTTTGTCTTTGAAATATTCACGCTGGCGCTAGTGATGTCCGTGTACGCACGAATGCATGGACACACACAGGGAAAATGTTTGAATCTATAGTATAATAGTTATTTTCATCTCATGCATTTTCATTAGACCAGCTTGTTTGTTCAGACCTTATGAAGTTAGGATGAAAATAATTTCTTTAGCTAACTGTGGCATATTTATATAGATTTACACTGACATTTTGATTAATGTCAAATACATAAATACATTTATGTTTGTGTTTCTATGTCTCAACAGATTGGCCGGGATTGCATCCAAAACCAGACAGAGACAGAATCCTCTCCCGACAGTAAAAAGCTGCTTGAACAGCAGGTTAGCATTTAAATGTTTATGTACATAACATAATACAGGTGCCTCTTGCATTTTTTTCCCCATCTGAACATTCTAATTTCTCTTAAACCACATGTAACAATGTGGGATATTATGGTGAAATGAATACATTCCGTGCACATACATATTGTTACAGAAAATGTCACCACAATCTACTGAACTGTGGCATTGATTGTATTGCGCTCTACCAAACAAATCCAAGCATGGCTCGCTCAATCATAAGGAAACAGTGTCACACCTGTTTGGATGTGGCAGATGGTACAGCGACACAGATCCCATTGCAATGTAGTGTGACACTGTGTAACTGAACCGCTGCCATGCATTTTAAGTGGTATTTCTCCATCTCTGTCATGCTTCAATAGGATCAGCTACCATCCATTCTATAACAATTTTCAGGGGAAATGGCTATACATATACCTTACCTACAGTATGATCTCTGAAATACCACCCGCATTCAAACTAGTGTTTATGCTTAACCTCATTCTTAACCCTATGCGTCTTTTACCAAGAGATTATATTACCAGAGATTATATTACCAGAGACTAACCTGGAACGAGAAACGGTAAAATAGAATGAACGTGACAATATTATTAGGAAAAGCGGAGGCCCATTGCTTTTTCCCCTCATTGTCGTTGTCAGATTGACTGATTATAAGGGAGAGGTGCTCACAAAGGAACTGATCCCTCACTGATAGAGCCATGTGGCAGCCAGCCAACCAGAGCATGTGATACTAAACAGCCTGACTGAGGGAGCGAAAGAGACCTTAAGTCAACCTAAATTCCACTGCCATGTTGGGTAGTCACCATTCATAGACTGATTTTAGTTTGTTTGTCACTAAAGGTGACAGGATAAATGTAGCCTAAAGATGTAGGATCTTCATTTAGCTGAGATGGCTCTGTGATGGCTGAGATGGCGCTGTGATGGCTCTGAGATGGCTCTGTGATGGCTCTGAGATGGCGCTGCCGTCTTACAAGCTCCTGGCCAATTCTGCTATTTTGTGTGTTTTTTTATGCTGATCTTAACTTTCTTCTGGACATCAGAACAGCAATCACTAACCTCAATTTGGAGGAAGATTTTGAATTCAATAAGTCATCAGCTCTGGACGTTATGCTTACCCGGGACCAGGCCCTGATCCCGGGTCTTGAAAGAGGAAGAGAGGTAAGCGAGGCGGCGTCATCTAGACTTCCATGCCCTCTGTTTTGTTGGTCAACGTACAGTCACTAGAGAACAAACCGGACGAGATCTGTTCAAGACTATCCAATGTTTGAACAAGGACATGGATAATATACATGGACATCCAGAGGCGGTGCTTCTCGTGGCCGGTGAGTTTAATGCAGGGAAATCCATATTACTTCATTTGTGCAACTAGAGGCAACACAACTCTAAATCACCTTTACTCCACACACAGAAACGCACTAAAGGCTCTCCCTCGCCCTCCCTTTGGCAAATCTGACCATAAAGCCATCCTCCTGATTCCTGCTTACAAGCAAAAACTCTAACAGCAAGTACCAGTTGCCCGTCCAATATGGAAGTGGTCCAATGAAGAGGATGCTGAGCTACAGGACTGTTTTGCAAGCACAGACTGGAATATGTTCCGGGATTCATCCAATAACATTGAGGAGTTTACCACATCAGTCACCGGCTTCATTAATAAGTGCATCGCCAAAGTCACAAATCCCAACCAAAAGCCATGGATTACAGGCAAAAGGCTAGAGCTGCCACTTTCAAAGAGCGGGACACTAATACGTACGGGACGGGTATAAGAAATCGCGCTACGATCGCCAAAGAGCCATCAAACAGGCAAATTGTCAATACAGGACTAAGATCGAATTCTACTACGCCGGATCTGATGCTTGTCGGATGTGGCAGGGCTAGCAAACTACCACTGATTACAAAAAGAAACCCAGCAACAAGCTACCCAGTGACACAAGCCTACCAGATAAGCAAAATGCCTTCTATGCTCGCTTTGAGGTAAGCAACACCGAACCATGCATGGGAGCAACAGCAGTTCCGGATGACTCTCTGATCCAGCTCGCCGTAGCCAATGTGTGTTAAACAACATTCAACAGGCCGCGGGACCAGACAGATTACCAGGACGGGTACTCAGAGCATACACTGACCAGCTGGTGGATGTCTTCACGACATTTCCAACACACTGACCCATTCTGTAATATCTACAGTAGATGTTTCATGCAGACCACCGTAGTCCCTGCGCCCAAGAATGCCGATGTAACTTGTCTAAATGACTATCGCCTGTAGCACTCACATCTGTAGCCATGAAAAGCTTTGAAAGGCTGGTCATGGCTCACATTAACACAATCATCCCACTCCAATTCGCATACCGCCCCAACAGATCCACAGATGATGCAATCTCTATTGCACTCCACACTGCCTTCTCCAACCTTGTAGGAACACCTACAATTGAAGTCAGAAGTTTACATACACTTAGGTTGAAGTCATTAAAACTAATTTTTCAACCACTCCACAGATTTCATGTTAACAAACTATAGTTTTGGCAAGTCGGATAGGACATCTACTTTGTGCATGGCACAAGTAATTCTTCCAACAATTGTTTACAGACAGATTATTTCACTTATAATTCACTATACCACAATTCCAGAAGTTTACATACACTAAGTTTACTGTGCTTTTAAACGTCTTTGAAAATTCCACAAAATGATGTCATGGCTTTAGAAGCTTCTGTTAGGCTAATTGACATCATTTGAGTCAATTGGAGGTTTACCTGTGGATGTATTTCAAGGCCTACCTTCAAACTCAGTGCCTCTTTGCTCGACATCATGGGAAAATCCAAAGAAATCAGCCAATCAGCCTCAGAAAATGTTTTTTAGACCTCTACAAGTCTGGTTCACCCTTTGGAGCAATTTCCAAACGCCTGAAGGTACCACGTTCATCTGTACAAACAATAGTACGCAAGTATAAACACCATGGGACCACGCAGCCGTCATATCGCTCAGGAAGGAGACGCATTCTGTCTCCTAGAGATGAACTTGCACAACAACAGCAAAGGACCTTGTGAAGATGCTGGAGGAAACAGGTACAAAAGTATCTATATCCACAGTAAAACGAGTCCTATATCGACATAACCTGAAAGGCCACTCAGCCGCTCAGCAAGGAAGAAGCCACTGCTCCAAAACCGCCAAAATAGGGAGGAGGTCAGAGACCTGGCAGTGTGGTGCCAGGGCAAAAACATCTCCCTTAACATCAGCAAGACAATGGAGATGGTTGTGGACTACAGGAAATGGAGGGCCAAGCACGCCCACATCCACAACGACGAGGCTGTAGTGGAGTGGGTCGACATCACTAAGGACCTATCATGGTCCAAACACACCAACACAGTCGTGAAGAGGGCACGACAACACCTCTTCCCCCTCAGGAGGCTGAAAAGATTTGGTGTGGGCCCTCAGATCCTCAAAGTTCTACAGCTGCACCATTGAGAGCATCTTGACTGGCTACATCACCGCTTGGTATGGCAACTGCTTGTCATCCGACCGCAAGGCGCTACAGAGGGTATTGCGTACGGCCCAGTACAGGGGCCGAACTCCCTGCCATCCAGGACCTCTATACCAGGCAGTGTCAGAGGAAGGTCCTAAGAATTGTCAAAGACTCCAGTCACCCAAGTCATAGACTGTTCTCTCTGCTACCGCACGGCAAGCGTTCCCGATGCACAAAGTCTGGAACCAACAGGACCCTGAACAGCTTCTACCCCCAAGCCATAAATAGTTAACCAAATATCTACCCAGACTATCTGCATTGACCCTTTTCACACTAACTCTTTTGACTCGACACATAAAATAAGCTGCTGCTACTGTTTATTATCTATCCTGTTGCCTAGTCACTTTATCCCTACCTATACGTACATATCAACCTCAATTACCTCGTACCCCTGCATATCGACTCTGTACTGGTACCCCGTGTATATAGCCAAATTATCGTTACTCATTGTGTATTTATTCCATGTGTTATTATTTTTATTCATTTTTCTCTTGCATTGTTGGGAGGGGCCCCTAAGTAAGCATTTCACTGTTAGTCTACACCTGTTGTTTACAAACCATGTGAAAGATACAATGTTATTTTATTTCATTTGAGCCAGTTTGCTACAACAGGAAAATAATCCTGCAGCAACAGGAAATTTGAATTATTGTGTGGATTATAATTAATGTACATTTTTTTTAGGGGTTGATACATGTTTCGTAAGGGATAATCAAGTCAGATTAATGCAAGAAAGTTCTCCTGCACCAGGTTGATCAAATTAATATCCTACATCTGTACAGGTATTAGTCGTTTCTTTGTATTGGCTTTACTGACAGAGAGTGTGATGCAGAACTCGGCAAGTCTTAAGGCATCCAGCAATGCGACATTCGTTAACACTTAACAGATGCTAGCTGACTTTATTTAATCCCAAATCATCATCTCATCTCTATGGAACTTCGGTCTGACAAAATCAAAATTGTAGTAGTTCCTCAAAGTAAATAAGGAATACTTTTATGACTGCTAAATATCAACGATCAATCACTTAGATCAGGCATTTTCAGGTTCAGAAAGCAACTGCTCTCTATTCCTCTCCATCCTGCATTCTTCTTCCTTCTCTCTGTCTCCATGCCCACACAGACCGGACAAGTAGGCTCGCAATGGATTATGGTCATTGTAGTTAATTTGTTTTCTGCGCTAAAACTATGTAGAATATCGACGTGTTGGAAACTACAACTCCCTACTACATTGCACAGTTCGGGCTTGATCGTCCCAGTGGGTGTGGAGTGTATGTTTACAGTAAAAGGGATAGGCTAATCAACATGAGTGTGAAGTAATATTGCTATATTGTTAAAGTAATATTGCTGTATTGTTAAGTAATTCTGCTGTATTGTTAAGTAATTTTGCTGTATTGTTAAGTAATACTGCTATATTGTTAAAGTAATACAGCTGTATTGTTAGTACTGCTGTCATCAATCCAGTATTGTTTCTACACAGCAGCCCGTTGTTTCTCTGACACTGGTGTTTATGAGCTATACATTCTTGTCTTTTGTATTGTCAACAGCAAAGGACCGCAGCACAGACTGAAGAATCAAACGCAAAGCCCTCAGATGACAGAAAAAATACAAAACTACACAAAAACAACTGAATGGATGGGATTTCAATGGAGATGCAGAAAACCTGCGTTACCTGGAGATCTTTATCAGAGCACTTACTTGTGCCCACATATATGCACACACACACACACGCACACGCACGCACACACACACACACGCACACACACACACACACACACACACACACACACACTGTTTGCAAAAGAGACACAGGAATTGAATTGTTGGACAAAAACAAACTTCTCAACCGTGAAATTTTGAACTTTTTCGATTGAAAACCTGCATTATAAAAAGGCATGCGTTCTAGACTTCTAAACTTCTTTTAAAGGTAGCAATGGCACTGGTAACTTGTTTTATGATTGTTCATAGTTTTTTTTCCAGAGCGAGGACACTACTTTCTACAGTAAATGGGTGTTATTTCTAAATAAATCCCTTTGCACTGGGTGAGGTCATGATATTCTGTAGTAAAAGTACTCCCATTAACAAAAACTGCTGTCACACCAAACTTACAAATATGGTTTATCACTCATTGTAGCAAGGTTAATTTACTCTCTCCTCCATATTTTGAAGTACATAGGCTCTCAAGTTGGCTGGCCAACTTCTTTCAACGTTTAATATTTCAGAGCTCTTTCTGCTAGAGGTGAAGAGCCAAAGACTCACAATGAGTCGTCTCCCTGAGAATGTGCCATGCACTGAGTAGTTACTCCTAGCTACATTTATCTGTGTTATTTGACCTTTCAGTGTTATTTCAATAAACTGTGATTTTCAGTAAATGTGTGAAGAATAAATTGATATTTGTGGAGAAAACTAATTGACTGGTCTATTTTTAACCTATAGAAGGAAGAACTAATTTTCAAAATGTAGACCTTATGCCACATTAGTAAAAAAATAATAATAACACCCTGTAAGTACAGTGTAATTGCAGCATAGGTAGCCTGAAGTGTAAGGGGAGAATCAAACAATACATTTCAGTTCGCTTGCCAATCTAATATGTGTAAATGACGTGTTGATTACAGAAAATTCAACTAGCCATCACAGTAGCTAATATATCATCTTTTTTTAGGCCAAGGGTATTTCTAATGTTATGGCAGAAGGTCAATGAAATTTAAAGTGGGACCTGAAGAAAATACTGCAACTGATATTTTGTGTTTTGTGTGAGGAGGTTAAAACAAAACAAACCTTAGCCATTAAAACCAAAATAACATTTGTTTTTAAACGCCATTTATTCATACTAGTTCATTATGGAAGAAATCTCAAAAGGAGGACAGATAATTATTCTTCCAGACTATTGAAAAGTAAAGCAGTCAAGTATTTAATCAGCTTGGGGTGATTTTTTTTAGCAAGGCTATGTTTGGCTGGTTAATATAACTGGAATGTAATGATTCATATAAATACTGCTTATAATATGCTAATACCTCTACCATTGTAGGGCTACCATCATTGACTTTTTTAGCATATCCATGACCAATGACATTAGCGACAACATGCGCCAGATACCCTATTTTACTTTCTCAAATTATAAATAAAAACAAGATAGCAAGGAAGCTAGAGCTATTAATCATTAGGAATCCATTTAAATATATATATTTTTTTTTTTTGGGGGGGGGGCTCATTTAAAAAACAAAGTGTACAGATTGTGGGGAGTCTCTTGTTGACATGATACAACAGCAGGCATGGATCTGTTATGAATGTAAGTGTATCACTTTAAAGGAAGTAGAATGTGTTATGAATGTCAAAAGGTGTGCAATTGTAAATGATAGCAAAGCACTGGTAACCCAAGGGTTCGGGAACGTAACAGTATGTAAGTAAGTATATAGTTAGTTACTTGTAAGTAATTGTGATACTGGACACAGTAGGCCTACTGTATAGCTTTTTACAAATATTTTAGGTCTTGAGCACCTGCCGGAGGTAGTCAGGCACGCATTGTGTCTTACAAGTGTAGACGGATCGGGAGAGTGAATCCATTTCAAATCCTCATTATCCCACCTTCTAAAATCATTGACAGGTGTCACCATTGACTTAGGGCGTCAATACGAGTCTTCAAATAAAGAAATATATATTATTTAGAAAAGAATAGCAGTCAAATAATTTGCATACAGGGAGGGAACAGGAAATGGGGTCACAATCGGAATGTAGGTGAGATCAGGACAAAGGATGTATAAACAAGACTTAGCAATGTCAATCTTTTTATGTATAGGATATAGTAAATTCAATGCAACACAAATGCTCATACAAAAGTGTAATTACACAAACTGCAAACAGGTGTGACTGTTGTGCGTACTATGTAATAATATGTACCTACATACACTAGTTACACTATAACTACTTTTGTTATTAAATACATTTGTATTAAGGACACTTTACGTTTCCACTTCAAGATAAGAGTCCCCACAATGTATGTGGCAGTATTGTGGGCACTTCAATCTGAAAACAGAGTGTGCAGGAAGAGTGTGTCGAGATTGCCCACTTCATCCACTATTTAGCTAAGCTTAATGCACTGAGAATTATTCAATTGGTGGAATGGTTTGCTGGGTGTACAATACATTCACTATCAACTCCCACTTGCTCACATTAACAGCAGTTAAAATTGTATGTGTTTGGATTTGTGTTGTGCATTGCCCTAGGCAAGGTAATGAAGGATGTTGAACTTTTTCATTCAATTTGTCCATTTGTATTGCTTTGATTTCTCTCCATGTGTTTTGCTGGAGAGGAATAATTATTGTATTTTGAGAACCATACTGTAGTTTGGTCAAAAACATTTGACGGGTTTACAAAAACTACAGCTTACCAATTCACACATTTTCATTACATTTTCAAAAAAAATCGGAATGAAATCGTCAGTATCCTTATAGGGATTTAAATGTCGGTGTTGTGTTTGTACCCTTTTATACAACGGGTAAGTCTAATCCTGAATGTTGATTGGTTAAAACCGCATTCCAGCCACTGTCTATTCCACAAGTTACCATCGGCTAAATCTGTGACATTAAAATGCCTATTTACTCTGTTCCATCTGACTGCACAATCCACTGTCTCATCAGCCCAACCAGGCAATTTATAAACTAGATCTTGACATTATCTCACATTTCTTTTAGACTAACATTTAGTTTTAAACAGTAGAGATTTGTATAAACCTTGCTGTCTGCCTCTCCGACATTTGCAACATTGTTTCAATATTCGAATTTGATCTCCAGCTGTGCCGTAGTAATGGACGTGTCAGAGTCGGGACGAAACAGACAGGCAGCTTTTCTCAGCCAGTCGAAATCATGAATCAGCTGGCATCATTTTATGGATGTCCAAATAAATGTCACTGGCTGCACTGTTAGCCGTAGTTGGCTAGCTAGCAAGCAAGGGATAAGAACGTTGCCAGCCAGTCTACATAAAACAAATAAAGACTCAGAGTCGGAGCTGTATTTTGATTTGACCATGTAATCCTTGCTTCAATGACACACAACAATAGATCAATACACGCACTCCAATAGTTGTCTACATCCACTAAAGTAGTTCCGGTAGCATTCAGACATTACACTTCCTCCCCTTTCAGTTTAATGTTGTATAATTCAAAATGTTATCACATTTAACAAAATATAACCCCCAATATTTGTTTTCAACATATCACAATGTTAACCCTTTGTTAACCAAAACATTTCTACTTTCTCACAGTTCACGTTACCTCTCTCTTTTATAGGCATAACTTTTGTGAAATGTAATGGACTATTTTGTGTTGCAGCAGAAGGTTTTCTTTGTCCATTGCTTTAATTAACTTTGTTTTTTACGTTTGTACGAACGTCTCTGCCAAGAAGTGATGCCATTCTTTTTCATGAACGTTAAACTCCTCTGAGACAAATTATCATCCATTGTCACTGCAGATTTGCTCAGGTAGTCCACTTCTGGAGATTATTATCCTCAGTGCAGAGATAGTCTTTTCAAACGTGGTTGTCTTCATCTGAACGACTTAGCCCATTCGGCATGTGAGGCAAAATTCTGATGATAACTTGCTAAAAAATATATATACACTACCGTTCAAAATTTTGAAAAGCAAAATTTTGTCCATTAAAATAACATCAAATTGATCAGAAATACAGTGTAGACATCGTTAATGTTGTAAATGACTATTGTAGCTGGAAACGGCTGATTTTTATATCTACATAGGCTTACAGAGGCCCATTATCAGCAACCATCACTCCTGTGTTCTGTTAGATTGCGTCAATTCAAATCTGGTATTGGAACAAAAGACATCATTACTCAGTGTCTACTTTAGTCTAGTATTTTATTAATGCAAATGCTTAAATGGTAAATATGAGAGTTCGTATACGGGCTCACTGTAACACCCCGCAGGGTCCACAGAGAACTGGGTGTCACATGCTTTGTTCTTACTCAAATACTCCCGACAGAATAGTTCCCGCTCGCTTCTGGCCTGTCAGAGTAGAGGCTGAGTGTGGTTTAGACTTACTCAGCCTATCGTTGGCGTGCAGGCTGGTCCCAGCCTCGTGACACACTCCTATTGTCAGGCGTTGTTGTTATCTCGTAGCTTTGCAGGTGGTGTCAAGGACATGATCGTACGTTCAGTTCCAGTTGTTGCACTTTCAGTACTTAGTGGTCTCTCATGTAGCTAACTCTCTAGCTTGTGAAACATTCTTCTTGCATGCATCACTAGCCTCACTTTATATAATTAACCACACAGTTTCTGCTCTCTTAACTTGTACATTGAAGTAGGCCTTAATCCTTGCTTAAACATAGTTTACACACTGACAATGGCAGGTTGCATAGCAGACTTATGGTATTAATGCCTAAAACCGATAACTATACCTTACAGTTCCAATGGCACCTTTTTTATTTATTTTACTAGGCAAGTCAGTTAAGAACAAATTCTTAAATAGTACCCGCACAACGTCAACAGTGAAGAGGCGACTCCGGGATGCTGGCCTTCTAGGCAGAGTTGCAAAGAAAAAGCCATATCTCAGATTGACCAATAAAAAGAAAAGATTAAGATGGGCAAAAGAACACAGATACTGGACAGAGGAAGATTGGAAAAAAGTGTTATGGACAGACAAATCTAAGTTTGAGGTGTTCGAATCACAAAGAAGAACATTGGTAAGACTCAGACCAAATGAAAAGATGCTGGAGGAGTGCTTGGCGCCATCTGTCAAGCATGGTGGAGGCAATGTGATGGTCTGGGGGTGCTTTGGTGGTGGTAAAGTGGGAGATTTGTACAGGGTAAAAGGGATCTTGAAGAAGGAAGGCTATCACTCCATTTTGCAATGCCATGCCATACCCTGTGGACGGCACTTAATTGGAGCCAGTTTCATCCTACAACAGGACAATGACACAAAGCACAGCTCCAAACTATTCAATTACTATTTAGGGAAGAAGCAGTCAGCTGGTATTCTGTCTATAATGGAGTGGCCAGCACAGTCACCGGATCTCAACACTATTAGGCTGTTGTGGGAGCAGCTTGACCGTATGGTACATAAGAAGTGCCCATCAAGCCAATCCAACTTGTGGGAGGTGCTTCAGGAAGCATGGGGTGAAGTCTCTTCAGATTACCTCAACAAATTGACAACTAGAATGCCAACTGTAATTGCTGCAAATGGAGGATTCTTTGACGAAAGCAAAGTTTGAAAGACACAATTACTATTTCAATTAAAAATCATTATTTATAACCTTGTCAACGTCTTGACTATATTTCCTATTAATTTTGCAACTAATTTCATGTATGTTTTCATGGAAAACAAGGACATTTCTAAGTGTAGATGACATTGATTTTAGCATTGGCAAATTGGCTTAATCTCGTAGTAAGGAGCCTATAAAACGCAGATAGCTTCATAAACATATTTTGGGGAATTCTTAAATGTATTGGAATAAATGACCAAACTATAAAACTAGCTAGCCAGCTATGGGTAACTGCAGCTAGCTACCTGACAGCAGTGCTAGCTAGCTACCTGACAGCAGTGCTAGCTAGCTACCTGACAGCAGTGCTAGCTAGCTACGTTAGCTTGCTTGGTACATTAAAGGATTTAGGTTGGTTGTTTTTAAGCTCAACTTCAAGAGTTCCACCAAGGATGTTGCCTCTCCGATCGTCGCTCTCCCTCACTTGAGCAAGGGAAATTTAAGGTAAGCTTGCATGTGACAATGTAAAATGTAATTCAAGGGCTGAGGGTTTAGGGCCGAGGGCTGTCTACTTTGCGTTTGGACTGCAGCCATAGAGTCCATGAATGATCCAGCAAAGTTTATGTGCACCTGTTGCCATGGTGATGAGGGCCACTCCAACTGGTGTGGTGGTGCTTGTGGTGGTGCGTTTTGGGTCTTCTGGTCAGGTGCTCAATCTGTTTATCGATACCGGGCCGCCACACATAACTCCTGGCGAGGCTCTTAATTTTCACTGTGCCTAAATGTCCCTCATGTGTTACCTCTAACACTCTGGTGCGTAGCTTGGAAGCTTATCTCGTGATCCGCACATCAGTGTCCCTTGAGAAACAGATAGCTAGTCCCTTCTTGGTCTCCTCTGTCATCAGCAATGGGTGGCAGGACAAGCCATCAACGTCGCCAGGTTGCTTTGTGCCTTTGAACTGAATGTCATATGTATGCGCTCCCAAGAAGAGCGACCATCTCTGTAGGCGTGCTGCAGTCATCACTGGTACTCCTTTACTTGGATAAAAAATTGACACTAAAGGCTGGTGGTCAGTTACCAATTTGAACATTTGGCCGTACAGGTAGTGGTTGGACTTCTTTACTCCCAATACTAGGCTAAGGTCCTCTCGGTCAGTTTGAGCATAGTTGCGTTGTGACATTGCTAATGATCTCGAAGAAAACGCGATCGGTCTCTCACTGCTTTTAGCTTCTATCTCAATCCTGGCCTTCATTCCTTTCTGTGTTCTGATTCCCTTTTTGAAAACTTTGTGAGCAGTTGGATAGTCTCTTAGCAGTGGCACTGCTGCTGCTCTATCCAGGCTGTATCCAGGCACTCCGTGTTGCGTCCTGCCTAATAACAGCTCTTAGCCGTGGCATATTAGCCATATGCCACACCCCCCCCCGTGCCTTATTCCTTAAATAATGTATAAGGATCAGATCAGCCTATGTGTGCCATAACGGGACGCAGGTTAATGTTTTCCGTCATTAATCTTGTTCTGGAGGCAGCTCTACAGAGTGGTCACTAGCTGGCACAGCCACAAAGCCATAAAATTAGATTTTAAACATAACCTTAACCTAACCACACTTCTAACCCTAACCTTAAATGAAGACCAAAAATGACATTTTTGTTTTCATACATTTTTACAATATATCCAGGACATCCAGGACAAGACTCAAGACAATAAACATCTTAGTCTTCCTAGTCTTCCTCAGGAAGCTGACATATCTCTAAAACACTGGAGGTTGGCGGCACCTTAATTGAGGAGGGCCCCATACGAAAACCAACAAACCAATCACACTGAAGAACCTCACCACCTGTGCCGCTGAGGGTGTCATCTACACTATCCAGTGCCTGAAACTGTACATAGGTAAAAACCACATGTGCAGATAGCCCCGATAGCATATGAACACGCCATGGCAATTTATTTTAGCTTTACAGGAAAGTAGCTGTAAAACTGTAACGTGTAGAATAGCAGGAAGTTAGCTCCAGGCCATCTAACTCAGGCATTTCATCGGTGGCACGAACAGCAACAGGGAACCAGGAAGGCATGCAATTAACCAAATCCATTACTTTAATTTAGAGATATAATATCAACTTATTCTCAAAATTGTGACTATTCTCTAAATGAAATGTTGACTTTAATCTCAAATTTATTTGGACTTTATTCTCAAAATGTCCTCTTTATTCTCAAAGTATTTTGAGTTTTTGAAAAAGGGTTGGCACTGAAAGCATTGGCCCCCTGTCTGCTGGTAATGCTTTTTTACAGTACCACTTACACTGGTATTTAAGAATTATTTCCCACACTACATGAAAATGAGCCGTCAATTACACTGTGTGGGTGACACCAAAAATGTTGTAGTAATTGAATGTTACCAAAAGTATTGGGCTGCATTTCATATTCCTTATAGAGCAAGAAACGTAGTTTGTCTAAAATCAAAAGAAATCGACACTCAGTAAGCAGTTTTCCTTTTTCCGCAAAATTATTGCTGTGTGGCAATAACTCAAACCTACAATGTAACTGAAGAAACATTTCATAACATGAAACAAATTTCCTGTTAATATTTCATTATTGTGGCCCAATGTGATAATCAGTGAAACTAACATGTTTTATTAATCAGTACCCCACATGCTGTGTGCCTTCTGTGTACCTCCCTCTCATCTCAATTCTACTGTAAGCAAGTTGCTTTCCAGATCGCTAAATACCGATTTGTCTCAAAAAATGGCTTAGGAGACAAAACAGTGGTGTTTTTTTTTGTTTTTACTGTAGAATAGTAATAGATTGCCTGATTCTCATTGTAGTCTCAGCAGTTTACACACTTACAATGTTAAGTATGCTCCAATCTATCACTTACTAGGCTATTACTGTAAGCAGTATTCAGCGACTGTAAAATAGCTGTTTGTTTTTTTTCTCCGGTATTCAAGCCAAATGAGGAGGAACACAACACATTGGAATTGCAGCTGGCCTTCCTCTCCACTGTACATTCATATTTTAGTTTCAGTATAGTTTCAGATATTAGCCCGTGCATGTGCACAGAAGAAATGTCACTCCAGGAAAAATGCAGGTCTTTTTAGAACAGCACATGAAAGGTGCAGAGAGACATCAATAAGCTCCCTCAGAGAAGGGGTTGCTATTCATCGTCTCACGAGAAATAATACTTTGCGACAGTGTTTTCCACTGCTTATGCAGAGAGGGAATACATTTTAGATCTCTTTGAGACAGACTTTGTCACCCTGTAGGCGAATCCAGCATACATTTGGCAATGCTGAATAAAAATGTATTGGGACTTGCACATTAAACGCTTGTTCAGACCTTGTTTTGAAAAGTCACAACCTCAACATTTTCTTTAAAAACGTTGCATCCCCAATATTTAACCTTGAGAGAACAACTGCTGAAGAGTCATGTTTCAGGACAAAAATACTCTGAATAAAGTACAGTACACTTGAACAGACTGGATGGACACCAAAACAACGTTTTTACAGCTTATTCACAAAACGTTTAGGAAAGGGAATTTCAACCACTTTACACTAATTAAGAGTTATGGTTAGAAGTACACCGTCAAAGGCTTGTATCATATCATGTTACAAGTGAATCAGTAATCATTTGTTTTGGCAGGAGCAAGCTGCTGTTTGCTTTCACCTAGTTGTTATCAAACTTGAAAACCTAAAGAAGATCCCACTCTCCTGAGATTAGATGCAAAATCTCCATAGCCTAAATACTGGCTAAGGTTAGGCCTAGTTAGTGAGCAACCCCCACTGTAGCCTTCTTTAGAAGCCATTTTTGGCTGTTCCTTTTCCACCTACTTGCAAAATCCCTGATGAAACTATCAACTGAGCTCTCAGCGTTCCTTGAACTCTCAATTGCGTTCAGTAATTGCGAGTCACTCTCTGTGGAAGCTTCAGGCAAAAATGTATGTCAAACACTCTACCTCCCCTATAGGCTTGGTGAAAGAGAGTCCTCTGCTGAACTTGCTTTGGCGACACAGTCCGCTCACTACGCTGCATACTGATTTCTCATGAGTGGTGTGAGTGACAATCCATTTTTAACAGCAGAAGCTTGTTCTGTCGTTCTTGTGTGGACCAGGTAGGGCCAGCATTCAAATACACCAAATTGTCTTGCCTCTTTTTAGTATATTGGATGTTTGGGGATTACAATATGATCATGTTTATGGACCACACCAGCATATAAAATATCCTTATCATTATCCTTCTGAATCTAAGGTGGACAGAAACCATTTTGTTTTGTCATGTTGGGCCATTTTAGCTGTTGTTGCCATTTACTACCATGTGCGTTCCTGTAGAAAGCATAACATGAATACGTTTTGCACAAGGCTTCTTTTGAGGGTCTTGGCCTCGACAGTGGAGACACCATTAGTAGTCATGTACTACAATTGCTTAGGAAAAAATGCACCATTGAAAAGTCAAAAGTCTATGTTGAAGGTCTACTGACTTTAATGTATGGAAGAAGAATTACAACGTTAGCTTCTATCACATATCAAGAGCAAAGAGGCTTTTTGAGAAACAACTTGCCGGGTAGCAATTGAAAAGGCATTCATTGTGTGGGGAAGAAAAAGTTGCCTGTCAACTAAAGCCACATGACAATACAGCCTCAGAGGTAAAGATAGTGAGCAGCGGAACTGCTAATTGACGGAAGAAAACTGAACCTTGTGTTTGAAACTCCCAACTACTGACACTATTTGTGCCCGATGAATGTTTCATCTTAGATTTGTGTTTCAAAACTCAGATAATGAGGAGAATCTCAGTTTCTTCCCCAAATGACAGATATGTGACGAAAAGTAGACTTGCGTAGAAACATTTTAATTGGTGAACTAGTGAAAAGAAAAGTGGGCCATTTTAAGAGAAGGAAGTGTCGTTACTAGTTTAATTGCTTACTTCTGATCTTCTGAATTCTGAGAAGGAGAAATGAATAATTAATATTGTTCCCCGTATGTCTTTATTTAGTAAATCAAAGTATGTAAAGTAGACATCATATTTGGTGGACAACCACTGCCTAAATCAATTGATCAGTGAGAAGAGACTTTGGAATATGCAATATAACCAATTAAATTGAAAACTATTCTTTGTTTTCATTGCAATATCTTCCCTTGTTAGGTTTTGTTTTAATAGAGAAATGTATGGAACATTCAAAACATGCCTTGAGCATCTTCCCAACCTCAGGTCCTGTCTGACATGCAGTATTATTACCTCCAAAACCACGGATTTGATATCTGCCTATAATGAGGCCAAGAAGGAGTAGCAGCAGAAGAAATGCCAGAGGGAAAATATTTGTTTTTTCACCACTAGCTAAAAAGGCTATTGTAGGTTATAATGGCCACCAGAGAAGGGAAATCCATAAAAACAATTCTTAATGCTATTTTCTTGATATCCAATTGGTAGTTACAGTCTTATCCCATCACTGTAACTCCCGTACGGACTCGGGAAAGGCAAAGTTCTCGAGAGCCATGCATCCTCCGAAACACGACCCTGCCAAGCCGCACTGCTTCTTGACACACTGCTTGACACACTGCGATGCAGTGCCTTAGACCGCTACACCACTCAGGAGTCTTAATGGCTTTTGTGGTTCATTTCGGGAGATCACTTTTAGTTGAGAACATGTATCATTAATAGAAAAGCACAATACTTAGACTATGGTTGCCATGTCTTTCAGCACGTTCCCTCAGGCCTGCGAGAACCTTTGCCCTCTTTTATTCAGTGAAACCACATGGTTAAACTAGCCAAAAGGTTAAAAGGCACTGCTAACTAATTACCCAATAACACTTAATCGAGGCGCGAAAGTATGTTACTAAAACTAATCTTATTATGCACACTTACAATTAAAACTGACATTTGTTCCTTAAGGGCGTACTGGGTGAAGATTTAGTGCTGGACTCGCCAAGGCGCAACATTGGTTACTACATGAACTACTTTGAAGAATCTCAAATATAAAATATATTTTGATTTGTTTAACACTTTCTTTGGTTACTACATGATTCCATGTGTTATTTCATAGTTTCGATGTCTTAACTATTATTCTACATTGTAGAAAATAGTAAAAATAAAGAAAAACCTAGTGTATATTATGTGTTCAATGGTCCAAATAAGGATATACCAAAAAAGTAGATGAAGTCTATCTGCATTCATCACTGTATCCATCCATTCAGCCAAAGTCTTCACATTTACTGTACTTAGTGGTTAGCAAACAGTTCAGAGTCACACGCAAGCCATGATTTTCTGAATAAGATACCATAGAGGGATTTGGCACAGTACTAAAATGGTATAAACAGTGCAGATTACTTAATGGAAAATCTTGCATGGTTCAAATGATTCTGCATCCTGAACTCACCTCAGGCATCCGCTGAATGACACACACTCTCTCTCTCTTGCTCGCTCACACGGTTGCCATGGAAACAGGAACCCACAGTTCTAGCCTTCCCACAAAGTGCTGCAACCCCTGAGCAGACAAAACCTGTCCTTGTAACAAGGTTCCAGAATGCTCCATTGTCTACACACAACGCATGATTGTGACATCAAACATAATTTCCAGGATTATATTTTTAAAGTGCCACTGTATGATATGATATGATATGATATGTATTCTTGAAATGACATGGAAAACTTTTATACCCAGTATCATGAAATGAACCCCTTACCCCAACCTGGTAAGGGGTTCACTTACCCCAACCCCCAATTGGAATAACTTGCCTAAACTTCGAAAATCTGCAATCTGAATGACTCAAATGGGGGTCATATGCATCGGCAATTCTATGTTATCCGCACTATGGAAGTAGTGCCAGTTTTCAAAATGACAATATTCCAACTCAGTCATGACCAAAACAAAAAAACATGGCGGAAAATGTATCTCATCTTGGATCCATAACAACTACAAACTTAAAGACTAACATTCCCGCACCCTAATAACAATGTCACTGCGGTAGACTTGCTAGCTACAGGATTTGAGTAATCTCAGACATTTTTTTAATCTGTGAAGTGCTAGCTACATGAAATAACTGGTTTGCTATGATCTCACATGGACAACAAAAACTTGTGAAATTTCAGACAAATATGTTAATGTCATGGATACTTTATCCATGAGGATAACTGACTGAAATGTAGCTGAAAACAGGTGGTCAAATGAGAAACTTGGGAGTATTTGACAGCGCTAGCGCCATACAACATATTTTACAACAGACAGACCGGAGAAATGAATGTTTATTACTCACCAAAAGATAGTGAAATAAAGATGTCTCTGCATAAACAAAGGATTGCTAGCTAGCTAGCTAAGTTTCCCCTAGTTGGTCCTGCATTTAGAATGTATCCAATTTTGGTTTGTTTGATTGTTGGTTTAGTTTTCTGTAACTTCGTAGCAATTAAGGTCTGCATGGTG
The DNA here is from genome assembly GCA_023634145.1 of Thymallus thymallus. NCBI lineage: Eukaryota > Metazoa > Chordata > Actinopteri > Salmoniformes > Salmonidae > Thymallus > Thymallus thymallus. Next base: position 28,928,735 of record CM042380.1, read on the forward strand.
CAGTGTTTTATTGCTGGTTAATTCGCAAAGCTAGCAAGCTAATTTAGCTGGACTCTGAGTTTATGCTGTTGTTGGGTACATGGGCTACAGCCAGCTGATTGGCTATGTTTACACACCAAGGGAAGCAACAGCTGCCGACTAGTTCATACAAATACTGTATGTTCAACTCATAGCTAGTTTACTCACTGGCCACTGCATTTAGAAGAATGCTGGCTCAATAGCCAGGCAGCAGCCAAGTAGGTCAACTGATCGTGATTGCGTGATCAGCCCAAGAAGCACTGGATTACACAAATTCTAGACAATTTGCCCCACTACTGTGGCTGGCTAGCCACGTAGGTATAGCAGTCCATGCATTACTAGGCAGACATAGTTTGTTTTCATTCCAGCTGTAGAGTCTGACATGACTCTGCTGTAGTAGCTTAACTAACTAGCAAGTGAAGTGGCAGGAACTTTAGCCAGCTTTCATAGCAACCAACAGAGAGGAAGAGGCGAAGCCATGGAATTGCAGTAAACTTTTCCTGTTACTATAACTGGCTAGCCAGATGGGTATGTAGCAGTTATGGCATTACTAGCTACTAAAGAAGACTAAGGGTAATATTATCGTTTTGTCATCATCTGCATAATTGGGACAACTTGTTCTGTGGCTTAGTGACACGGCAACAGTCAGAGTGGTGATGGGTAAGTAATTGTCAGAAGTTAACTGCACTCTCGCGACCCAAACCCCCAATTTTTTTTGAGGGAATTCACACAAATAATGTTTAAATCCGGAAACATTTTATTTGGGGCCTTTGGCCTCGTGCCTTCTCACACGGCTGTGATGTGCTGTAATTGCTTACTTAAACAATTACATTCAGGTAGAGTTGCCCTTAGAACAAGATGGAATAAGGAACACTCTAATCTGCTGCCTACCTATTCTGTTCAATTATTTGAGGTACAGTGCTTAGTGGAAGTCTATACACCCTTTAGAAGTCTTCAGATTTTTCTGTTTAAAAATGTCATTAGAAAAAAAAAGGGATTACATTTCCTACAGATCTACGTAACAAGTGAAAATATTATAGAACATTTTCTAAATGAAAAAATTAAATAAAACAAATGTGTTTTGATTGTGTATGTCTTCACACCCCAGAGTTAATACTTGGTGCAAGCATTTTTGGCATCCAACATATCATTGAATCATTTAGAATAATATTGTACCAATTTTGCACATCTTCTAGGGCAACTTATGCCCATTATCTTCGTCAAAATTGCTGGACAGCGATATTCAAACCTTGTCTCTGATATTCAAGCAAATTTAAGTCAGGACTTGACCATTCAGGAACACTCAACACCTCATGGAAAGCCATTCTGGTGTGCTTTTTGCATAAAAATGTGTGTAATTGTCTCTCTGAAAAATGTAACTCTATACCAGGGTTAGGTTTCCAAAAGACTGAGGCAAGCTTCCCTTTAACTTTTCAAATGGGCTTTGCTCCTTTCATATTTATTTTGATCCTGACAAACTCCCCAGTCCCTGCTGATGACAAGCATACCCATAACATGATGCTGCCACCACAATACTTGAAAATACAGAGGGTTTCACTCTGTGTTGTTTTGGATTTGACCCAAACCTGTAGTTTTTAATTTAGCCCAAAAATTGGATGTCTTTGCCATATTGTCTTTCTTTATTACTTAACGGCCTTGTTGAAAACAGAATGGATGATTTGAGTGGATTTTTTAACACAGCTACCTTTTTTTCCTCACTTTGTCATACAGGCCAGTAATGTGGAGACTCAGGGGCTGGATGGGTGGCAGGGGGACTCTTTCGAGTGTCAGTCTACAGGTACAGAAATATATGAAATGCAAATAATATAACTGAATGTATGAATGTATCTGAATTAATATGATGTTGAATGTTTTACCTGTACCTGTAAGCCCATTCTGAAAAAATGATAAACTAAATAAAAAGGTGGTTACAAAATAAATACAAAAATACAAATAAATGGTTAATTGACCATAAAAAACAAGAGGGCAGTCCATAAGCGCACATGAAGGATCTGGAAAGATTCTGTATGGAAGAATGGTCTAAGATCCCTCCCAATTTGTTTTGATTAAATTATTATTTAATTTATTACAAAAATAATTTATCTGAGCAATTGTATTAGTGGAGAATAATATAATTTCCCCCATTACTTTTACATACTGTATAGCTGAGTATTTGTTTTATTTATTTTATAGTATTTTTTACTCAGCTCAAGGACCTGACTATATGCAGCATGTACCATACATGTCATCTCTCTGGGAAAAAGCCTTTAACCTGCATTGTCAGCTGTATAGTGACCTGCACTATGCACAACTCAGATTGAATCCCAGCCTTAATTTCCAAATACAACAAGAAAGTCCAAAACAACAATTCCAGCAACTAAAAAGTATCTACACTCTTAGAAAAAAGGGTTCCAAAAGGGTTCTTAGGCTGTCCCCATAGAACAATAATTTTTTATTCCAGGTAGAAGAACTCTTTTGGTTTCCATGTTGATTGTTTCCATGTCTCCACCTGGAAACCAAAAGGGTTCTTCAAAGGGTTTTCCTATGGGGTCAGCCAAATAACTGTTTTAGGTTCTAGATAGCACCTTTTTCTCTACGAATGTACTGTGGAAAGAAATATCATGGTGTCTCCTCACTTAATTTAGTAGCTATTTCATATAAAAAGCACAAATTATTTGATACACTTTGTTAGCACTACCTACAGCACTGGTACAAAGGTATTCATAAAAGTACCAGATAAAAGCATACGCACTTCCTCGTCAAATTAGTTCACATATACTCTGCTATTCCCAACATGGCTTCAGCTCGGCTGCTCGCAGGAAGGAGTGAAGAGAGTAGCTAGGAACGTGTACATTTGAACAACCGTACCGCATCTCCACGTCTCTTTAATCATAGAACACAGCGGTCGATTACTCAAAGGGAATATTCAAGGCAGTTATTTCTCTCCCAGTAATTGTTGTGAGGTGATGTCACCTTGACAACAATCAAGCAACACTGCGCTGTTCCCCCGCAGCTCTATCTCCAGGCTGGGGTCACGGAATTCTCTACGGGGCTGGACCGGCATCCCAGCATCTACCTAATCATATGACAGCTTCGGGGAGCTCTCCAGCTCCACGCTCCTCTCTTCACGGGGCCTCATATCCAATTCCTTTTCATATTCCCTTTTTTCTTTATTAAAAAGCAGCCTTTATAGCTTGCGCCATCATCATCCTAAACTGGGAGAAGAAGGAGAGGAGGCGTGGTTCTGTTGAGCAAGAAAACAGGCGGCTGCCTTCTCCAATCTCAACATCTATCGGTGAATGTGTCAGTGAGATTGCATCATTTCCTGTGTTTATATTGTTTCTGAGTTTCCGTAGCGAGAGGAGTGTGTGGATCAGAAGTGTTTGCACGCAGGGTGTACCATGGCGGTGTGTGTGTGCTAAAGAGAGAAAAGAAAGAGGTGATCATATTCATCTAAAGTGGCCAACATATGATCATTGGCTTTATGCATGTCGTTACGAGACAGAGCAATACTACACGTTAACACAAAGTCTAAGATCTTTCTGATGATCTTAAAAGCCTATGATCATGTACATCAAATCTGATTTTATTTGTCACATGCTCCGAATTAACAGGTGTAGACCTTACCGTGAAATGCTTACTTACAAGCCATTAACCAACAACCCAGTTCAATAAATAGTTAAAATATTTACTAAATAAACTAAATTAAAAAATTAAATAAAGAGTATCTCAATTACATAACAATAACGAGGCTATATACAGAGGTACTGGTACCGAGTCAATGTGCAGGGGTACAGGTTAGTTGAGGTAATTTGTTCATGTAGGTAGGGGTAAAGTGACTATGCATAGATAATAAACAGCGAGTAGCAGCAGTGTTAATCCTGTCAATGTAAATAGTACAGGTGGCCATCTGATTAGTTGTTCAGCAGTCTTATGGCTTGGGGGTAGAAGCTGTTAAGGCGCCTTTTGGACCTAGACTTGGTGCTCCGGTACAGCTTGCCGTGCGGTAGCAGAGAGAACAGTCTTTCACAATTTTTAGGACTTTCCTCTGACACCGCCTGGTATAGAGGTCCTGGATGTCAGAGAGCTCACCCCCAGTGATGTACTGGGCCATACGCAATACCCTCTGTAGCGCTTTACGGTTGGATGCCAAGCAGTTGCCATACCAAGCGGTGACGCAGCCAGTCAAGATGCTCTCAATGGTGCAGCTGTAGTTTTTGAGGATCTGAGGGCCCACACCAAATCTTTTCAGCCTCCTGATGTCATGCCCTCTTCAAGACTGTGTTGGTGTGATGTCGACTATTTGATTATTTGTATTTGTTAATTTAACCTTTATTTAACTAGGCAAGTCAGTTAAGAACAAATTGGGCCAATTGTGCGCCACCCTATGGGACTCCCAATAACAGCCGGTTGTGATACAGTCTGGATTTGAACCAGGTTGTCTGTAGCGATGCCTCTAGCACTGAGATGCGATTGCATCATCTTTTATCTGTTGGGGGGGTATGCGAATTGGAGTGGTTCCAGGGTGTCTGGGTTGATGATGTTGATGTGAGACAGTGTTGAAGTAACAAAAGTTTATTACTAGAACAGGGGGCAGGTAAAACGACAAGTCAAGGGCAGGCAGAGGTCAGTAATCCAGATCAGAGTCCAAAAGGTACAGAACGGCAAGCAGTCTCAGGGTGAGGGCAGGCAGAGGTCAATAATCCAGTGTAGTGGGACAAGGTACAGGACGGCAGGCAGGAAACCGGAGAGAAAGTGCTGTTAGACATGGGTTTGATTTTAGACAGATGAAAAGTGGGATGTATACGGAGGGTACGGGGAAAGAGGGGCTAATGACCTTGTAGATGGGGAAAGGGCCAATTAAAGGTTTGTGAACGTTTGTGAACCTTTGGGAAAGTTTGCGGGGAGCCGGGGTCCGGTGGCGGTCCGGTAGTCAACGATACCTTGAGGTGGACTTGAGAAGGGCCGACCGGGCTCTCTTCCAGGTACGACGACAGCGGCGGACAAACATCTGGGCCGAAGGTATGCCGACCTCTTCCTCTTGGGAAGAGCGGGGGCTGATAGCCCAGGGAACACTCAAAGGGCGAGAGACACGTGCCAGAGCAAGGAAGGGTGTTGTGGGCGTATTCAATCCACACTAGTTGCTGGCTTCAGGTGGTGGGGTTGGCGGAGACCAGGCAGCAAAGAGTCGTTTCCAAGTCTTGGTTGGCTCACTCCGACTGGCCGTTTGACTGGGGGTGGAAACTGGAGGACAGGCTGGCCGATGACCCAATGAGCGTGCAGAACACCTTCCAGTACTGGGACGAAAACTGAGGACCTTGGTCGGAGACCATGTCCACCGGGAGTCCATGGATCCGGAAGACATGCTACACAATGAGCTGGGTTGTCTCTTTGGCAGAGGTTAGCTTAGGGAGAGGAATGAAGTGGGTGGCTTTGGAAAACTGGTCGACAACTGTCAGGATGGCGATGTTGCCATCAGACGGGGGAAGACCCGTGACGAGGTCCAGGGATATGTGAGACCAGAGATGGTGAGGGACAGGCAGTGGTTGAAGACCAGCCGGAGCTTGCCGAGGAGTCTTGTTCTGCGCACAGACTGTGCAGGTGGCGACGAATGCAGAGATGTCCGGGACCATGGTATGCCACCAAAAGTGGGCACAGGGACGGATGTGCCGGCAGGGGAGGCAGAAGGACGGATGAACCCTGCAGCTAGGGAGTCCTCAATGTAGGACAATGTGTCTCCATAGCCTTGGTCTCCGGACCTGACAGAGAGTACAGTCGTCCCTGGGGTGGAGTGGTGCCTGGGAGAAGGTCAATCCCGCAGTCATAGGGTTGGTGCAGAGGAAGAGCAGTGGCCCAGGCCTTACTGAACACCTCCTGGAGGTCCTGGTACTCCGCAGGAATAGCGGAGAGGTCCGGGGCAAATACCGAGCCCACAGGAAGATGTCCCAGGGCAGGCTGCGCTGACTTCAGGTACTTACGAAATGTCCCGTAGCTCCAAAATATAGACAGCTCTGGGTGTGAGTCGGCGTAAGCACTCCGAAAGAGGCGTGTCGGCAGTCCTCTGTGATTCCCGAGAGAACTCGGGTGATGTCGGGTTCACTCGGACATGTAGACTTCGGGGGTCTCTGGGATTCTTCGGAGGCGAACGCGCACAGATTCACTCTCCCTCCAACGTTCTCGAAGCCGGATGGTCAAGGCAATGAGGGAGTCAAGGTCCACGGGCAGCTTCCGGGCTGCAAGCTCATCTTTGACCACTTCCAATAATCTGTGAAGGAACATGTCGAACAATGCTTCCGGGTTCCAGGCACTCTCAGCCGCCAATGTGCGAAAATCCACCGCGTAGTCTGACACACTAAGGGAGTCTTGACTTAGCTGGAGCAGCTTACGAGCAGCCTCTCTCCCGAACAACGGAGAATCAAACACCTTCTGAACTTCCGCCACAAACTCCTCTAGACTGCAGCTCGAAAATGAGGGAGCACTGGGAGAGAAAAGCCCAGCAGGCTCCGTAATCTCCAGTGTAGCGCTATGGGTGAGGTAAGCGGGGTTCTTGGGACACTGGGGTAGGCTGGGAGATTACGGGTGTGACCCGCTGCCCAGTGGGGAATCCGTGGAATTGCTCCAGCAAAGTCTTGAACGCCTGGTCATGGCGTTCTGCCAGGGTATGGAGTCCCTCCATAAGACATTGCAGTAACTCCTCGTGTCGTCCAACGGTGGCTCCTTGCAGGGAGACAACATTGTGGAGCTAGTCTGAGTCTGCTGGGTCGGTCATGGCCAGTTCCTATCACATTTTAGGGAAGACCCAGGCAAAACGACAGGTCAAGGTCAGTAATCCAGATCAGAGTCCAAAAGGTACAGGACGGCAGGCAGGCTCAGGGTCAGGGCAGGCAGAATGGTCAAAACCGGGAAAACTATAAAACAGGAACTTTAGAAAAGACAGGAGCAAGGGGAAAAACGCTGGGGATAATGGGGAAGATGGGCGACACCTGGAGGGGGGTGGAGACAATCACAAAGACAGGTGAAACAGATCAGGTTGTGAAAAAATTGGAGACTATGTTTAATTGAATTGGGGCCAAACAAAATTCTTCCCACCTAACAACAGCTGGGTGCATTTGTCGCTAACTATGTGGCCCCAGTGGATGCATTCATAACGCATATATTTCAATATAATGAATATTGGCATCTGGCTATTGTACCACTGCCCATTTGCTACATTTCCCCACATAACATAACAGCTTGGAATTACAGCTGTGCATGTGCTGCAGTGGACCAACTTCTTCCAAGACCATATTCTTTAGAGGACTCTTGATGAATTGCTGCAGTGCCAGAACAATTTTTCCACTTGTGATCCTGGAACGTGTTGGCTGGAAAAAAGGAACCAGTAGATTATTGGGCTGCTAGTTCTGTGAATCCCTTTGCTTATTCATGGGTCCAAAATGTAACATCTGGGACATTTAATATCTCTATCAGATTTATTTCTGCCGACTCTCGCTTTCTTCCATGTTAATGGATCCTCAGTGTGATAGTGCCACTCTGACGGATGGTTTAACAAATAGAGCCCTGATGCTCCAGTGTATGTGTCCCAAACATCCTCCCTGATCTTGTTTGTGACCCAAATAGATCTCGCCATAATCTAGTACCTGGTGGAAAATGGATTCTCCAATGAACGACCTGCTTATTCTAAATAGCACAGCATCTAACCTGCTCGTATCTACTCCAACGGTTCAACATCGGGTTCCCTTTGGGCTTTCGCACAATTAATCCACAGGGTGAATCGGGTTTGCATGTTGTCAAGGAAGGCGATCATGTTTGTTTGTGAACAGAGGATCACTGGTTTGAGCCCTGTATCGGGACAGGAACAGTGGAGGAAGATATACTGTATGTAGCACACTGACCCCTGTTACATTGGCACACTAAAAAAATAAATATATGTTTGGATTCAACATACAATTGTAAGGCAATCAGCTGCAATAGGATAGTGAGTTTGCTCAACAAAATAGCATTAAAGTTGATTCGATGTACAATTGGAAGGCAATGAGCTGCAATTGGATTGCGAATTTGCTCAACATTTGGGCATATAGCTGAACCAACATACATTCTCAAGTTGAATTGTATGTACAATTCAATGTGATAATTGATTCTACTGTATTTGCATAAGACGATACATTACATATCATAAGGGCTTTCTTTAAGGGCCTAGTTAAACCCTAACGCAATGGTCTGAAACTCCTGGTTTACAGCCTACATCAAGCTGGCAAATCACATTATGCTGGCTTGCAAAGTGATATGTAATTCCTATTGGAATCCAGCCAGAGTGAGGATATCCAACAACTTTTAATCACATGCAATCTGCATTGAGAATGACTGCCAGGGTAGGGAAGATTGAATATATAAACTGGAACAGTCATCCCAGTAACGGATGCAAAAAGTCCTACTAACAGATTCCATTAGTTTAGGAAAATGTATGTTATTTATGTTTGTGTAGCATAAGATGAATCAACCAATCAATGTACATGCAAAACACAGGTATTGAAACAAATAATTCTGAAATAGAGCATGTTGGGAAATATGACAATGACAGGCGTTTTGAGCAAATATACATTTTTTATTTTACTCAACAAGCTTGTTCAAATTCAGCTCACTTCGAGCAGAATTTGTTGATTTAACGTACAATTGTAAGGCAACCAGCTGCAATAGGATTGAGAGTTTGCTCAACATTTGGGCATATAGCTGAACCAACATACAGTGTTGCCTTCCAAAGGCACACATGAATTTGTAATTTTACTCAACAAGCAGCTCACTTCAAGCAGAGTTTGGTAGCCTTTTCCTGCAGTCAAATGACCTAGTGGCCTCATGGATGGAATGTTACCATTTTTCATAATTTCATAATTAATAAACATAAAAACTAATTAAACTCAGAAAATCTGGTGTTTCTATGCCAAATGGTTTTGTTATATTTCAGTCTTCTGTGATGTATATAAAGTGTAATTTTGGGATGCAAACTCAAAATGTTATATATTTCAACTCTATATATGACACCATGTGTGTGAGGTGTATACTTTTGTTTCAAAGTAGATTTGTTTAAGACTACAAAGAAACAATCTGCATGACCCTGATTTAGCCCAATGCAATAAAATTATGTAAACAAACTTTAACACATTAGCTCAAACTATTGTCCATTTGAAGTCCTCAACTGACAAAGCTGATTAAGCAATTGGTTAAGTTGACTTTTTACAGTGCATACAATGCCTTCTGAAACTATTTAGTCCCGTTGACTTTTTCCACTTTACGTTACAGCCTTACTCTAAAATGTATTAAATATATTTTTTTCATCAGCAATCTACACACAATACCCCATAATGACACAGCGAAAACAGGTTTGTAGAAATGTTTGCACATTTATAATACATAAAAAACTGAAATACCGTATTTACATAAGTATTCAGACCCTTTGCTATGGAACTCGAAATTGAGTGCATCCTGTTTCCATTGATCATGTTTCTACAACTTGATTGGAGTCCACCTGTGGTAAATTCAATTGATTGGACATGATTTGGAAAGGTCCCCAAGAACACAGTGGCCTCCATCATTCTTAAATGGAAGAAGTTTAGAACCACCAAGACCCTTCCTAGAGCCGGCCGCAAGGCCAAACTGAGCAATCAGGGGAGAAGGGCCTTGGTCAGTGAGGTGATCAAGAACCCAATGTTCACTCTGACAGAGCTCTATAGTTCCTCTGTGGAGATGGGAGAACATTCCAGAAGGACAACCATCTCTGCAGCAGTCCACCAATCAAGCCTTTATGGAAGAGTGGCCACTCTTCAGTAAAAGGCATATGACAGCCCGCTTAGAGTTTTCCAAAAGGCACCTAAAGACTCTCAGACCATGAGAAACAAGATTCTCTGGTCTGATGAAACCAAGATTGAACTCTTTGGCCTGAAAGCCAAGCGTCACGTCTGGAGGAAACCTGGCACCATCCCTACGGTGAAGCATGGTGGTGGCAGTATCATGCTATGGCGATGTTTTTCAGTGGCAGGGACTGGGAGACTAGTCAGGATCAAGGCAAAGACAAACGGAGCAAAGTACAGAGAGATCTTTGATGAAAACCTGCTCCAAAGGTTCACCTTCCAACAGGACAACGACCCTAAGCACACAGCCAAGACAACGCAGGACTGGCAGGACTGGCTTCGGGACAAGTCTCTGACAAGTCTCTTGAGTTGCCCAGCCAGAGCCCAGACTTAAACCCGATCGAACCCTCTGGAGAGACCTGAAATTAGCTGTGCAGCAACGCTCCCCACCCAACCTTACAGAGCTTGAGAGGATCTGCAGAGAAGAATGGGAGAAACTCCCCAAAGTGCCAAGCTTGTAGCGTCCTACCCAAGAAGATTTGAGGCAGTAATCAGATTTTTTATTATATATTTGTTTTTGCAAAAATGTCTAAAAACCTGTTTTTTCTTTATCATTATGGGGTATTGTGTGTATATTGATGAGTAAAACTTTTTTAAATCAATTTTAGAATAAGTCTGTAAGGTAACAAAATGTGGAAAAAGTCAAGGGGTCTGAATACTTTCTGAATGCACTGTATACTATTGAATTAGATTGTATTTCAGTATGAATCAGATTTAGTCAATCTGTTGTGTTCATGCTGTGCCACATTTAGCCACAGCATGTGTGTACTGCTATCTGTCAGGCCCTAAAGTGTTTTTGTTGTGCTGTGCTGTTTGTTGTCGGACAAGGCTATCAACCAGTAAGCGCAAAATGAACTGCTCTCACGTTATTTCAAAAACACAGAGCATGCTGATGACACGGAAATAATGCTCCATGGGGCTGTTTCTGAAACAACACACTTTGTTTTAATTATGGGCAGGTGTTAAGAATGACAGCGATTGCTACTTGTTCAATTGTATCACTTGACAATTTAATTGTCTGGTGCGAGGCTATCGTGAAAAAAATATGCAAGGTTTTGTACATGTCTTCTCAAATCACAGATGACATGTTTCCACTGGCCCAAGCAATTATTATCGATGCAGATTAATTAAGCCATGTCAACAAAAACAAGGGACTTAAGTACAGTAAGATGTATGGAGTAGCACTTTGCTGTTCAGAATAAAGTGGGGAAAAATTGCATAGAAAATATAGTGCATATTGTTGTACTTGTAATTATATAAACTCCACAGTAATAATTGTAATTATATAAACTCCACAGTAATAATTGTAATTATATAAACTCCACAGTAATAATTGGGCTATTCATTCAAATAACACTCATGTTGCCAAGAAATGTGGAATTTCACACATCTCTAAATCTATATTGTATTTCCATGGACTTTAGTTGCAAAATATGTATGTTGACACTAATTACATGAATCAGGAGGAAGATGCAGTTAACTCCATTTCCATATAATGCTGGGGTAACCATTGTCAGATGCGAGATTTATGGGAGTTGTTACATTAGAGCAAATCATTAATTTCTGTGAAATTAAAAAGGTTCCAGAGCTGCATTCAGTATTGAAACACAACAGCATTGTGACTTCCACTACCTTTCTACACTGAACACAAATATAAATGCAACATGTAAAGTGTTGGTTTCGTGAGCTGAAATAAAAGATCACAAAAAGCTTATTTCTCTCAGATTCTGTGCACAAATTTGTTTACATCCCTGTTAGTGAGCATTTCAACTTTGCCAAGATAATCCATCCACCTGACAGGTGTGGCAGATCAAGAAGCTGATTAAACTGCATGATCATTACACAGGTGCACCTTATGCTGGGGACAATAAAAGGCCACTCTAAAATGTGTAGTTTTGACACACAACACAATGCCACAGATGTCTAAAATGTTGAGGGAGCGTGAAATTGGCATGCTGACTGCAGGAATGTCCACCAGAGCTTTTTGCCAGATAATTGAATGTTAATTTCTCTACCATAAGCCGCCTCCAACGTTGTTTTAGAAAATTTGGCAGTACGTCCAACCGGCCTTACAACATGTTGTGTGGGCATGCGGTTTGCTAATGTCAACGTTGTGAACAGAGTGCCCCATGGTGGCGGTGGGGTTATGGAATGGGAATGGAATAAATTGCATTTAATGACAATTTGAATGCACAAAAATACTGTGAAGAGATCCTTTTTTAAAAGGAATCTGTGACCAACTAATCAAAAAAATATATATTTTATATTTGATTCTTCAAATAGCCACCCTTTGCCTTGATGACAGCTTTGCACACTCTTTGCATTCTCTCAACCACCTTCACCTGGAATGCTTTTCCATCAGTCTTGAAGGAGTTCCCACATATGCTGAGCACTTGTTGGCTGCTTTTCCTTCACTGCGGTCCGACTCATCCCAAACCATCTAGATTTGGTTGAGGTTGGAACCAAAAAACTTCAAATTTGTACTCCAGACCAAAGGACAAACTTTCACCGGTCTAATGTCCATTGCTCGTGTTTCTTGGCCCAAGCAAGTGTCCTTTAGTAGTGGTTTCTTTGCAGCAATTCAACCATGAAGGCCTGATTCACACAGTCTCCTCTGAACAGTTTATGTTGAGATGTATCTGTTAATTGAACTCTGTGAAGCATTTATTTGGGATGCAATCTGAGGCTGGTAACTTTAATGAACTTATCCTCTGCAGCAGAGGTATTTCTGGGTCTTCCATTCCTGTGGCGGTCCTCATGAAGCTGGTTGAGAGAATGCCAAAAGTGTGCAAAGCTGTCATCAAGCTACTTTGAAGAATCTCAAATATAAAATATATTTTGATTTGTTTAACACTTTTTTGGTTACTACATGATTCCATATGTGTTATATCATAGTTTTGATGTCTTCACTTTTATTCTACAATGTAAAAAATTGTGCAAATAAATAAAAACCCTTGAATGTGTCAAGATTAGTGTTCAGAGAGGTCTCTGGACACTTCTATGTTCGTCAGGTTTGGTGTCCAGAGACCTCTCTGGATAACTCCATGTTAGTTTTGTTATTTGGTCCCAGCTGTGCTGCGTTACCTCTAATTGGGGATCCCATTTAAGGATGCCGCCTGCCCACGTGTGTGGGTCATTGTTTGTTTGCATGCTTATGCACCTACGTTGCGGCTGTTTCTTGTTTTTGTTGAGTTCGCCTTAATAAAGATGTCGAACCACCACTGCTCTGTGCCTTGGGTTCTGTCCACTCGCCGTGACAGAATGAGTAATATTCTAAACCTTTGGCCCCCGGTGTACAGTATATCTGTATTCCCAGATGTGAAATCCATAGATAGATAGATAGATAGATAGATAGATAGATAGATAGATAGATAGATAGGTACTTTATTGATCCCAGAGGGCGAAATTTCTTAGAGATTAGGGCCTAATGGATTTATTTCAATTGACGGATTTCCTCATATGAACTGTAATTCAGTATAATCAATGAAATTGTTGAATGTTGCGTTTATGTTTTTGTTCACTATATATAGAGATATACAGACAATTAAATTGCATTCTTCTCAAATATTAAAGCTACAAAATAAAATTGTCAAGCTTTGCAGCAAAAACCCCTACCTGATGGAAACTTTTGATTACTCAAACGTTGAAAAAAAAATACAAAAACAGAAATACCTTATTTACATACGTATTCAAACCCTTTGCTATGAGACTCTAAATTGAGCTCAGGTGCATCCTGTTTCCATTGATCATCCTTGAGATGTTTCTACAACTTGATTGGAGTCCACCTGTGGTAAATGTAATTGATTGGACATGATTTGGAAAGGCACACACCTTTCTATATAAAAAGGTCCCACCGTTGACAATGCATGTCAGAGCAAAAGCCAAGCCATGAGGTCGAAGGAATTGTCCGTAGAGCTCTGAGACAGGATTGTGTCGAGACACAGCTCTGGGGAAGCGTACCAAAGAAATGTCTGCATTATTGAAGATCCCCAAGAACAAAGTGGCCTCCATCATTCTTAAATGGAGAAGTTTGGGACATTATGAGCCAAATTATAAACAATTTAATACAGACAAGCTATTACTTGTGAGCCTGTGAGTGTGTGTGTGAATTATTCCCCTTTTAAAGTATCAGTTTTGTAAGCTAAAAACATTAATAATTTGAACTGGGGTGAATTAGTCTGATTCCAAATGCAGAATGCATTCCAAATTATAACTTTACACAGACTATAATGATAACGTCCAAATTATAACTTTACACAGACTATAATGATAACGTCCAAATTATAACTTTACGCAGACTATAATGATAATGTGCAAATTATAACTTTACGCAGACTATAATGATAACGTCCAAATTATAACTTTATGCAGACTATAATGATAACGTCCACATTATAACTTTACACAGACTATAATGATAACGTCCAAATTATAACTTTACACAGACTATAATGATAACGTCCAAATTATAACTTTACGCAGACTATAATGAGAACGTCCAAATTATAACTTTACGCAGACTATAATGATAACGTCCAAATTATAACTTTACACAGACTTTAATGATAACGTCCAAATTATAACTTTACACAGACTATAATGATAACGTCCAAATTATAACTTTACGCAGACTATAATGATAACGTCCAAATTATAACTTTACGCAGACTATAATGATAACGTCCAAATTATAACTTTACGCAGACTTTAATGATAACGTCCAAATTATAACTTTACACAGACTTTAATGATAACGTCCAAATTATAACTTTACACAGACTATAATGATAACGTCCAAATTATAACTTTACGCAGACTATAATGATAACGTCCAAATTATAACTTTACGCAGACTATAATGATAACGTCCAAATTATAACTTTACACAGACTTTAATGATAACGCCCAAATTATAACTTTACACAGACTATAATGATAACGTCCAAATTATAACTTGTACGTCAGTATTTTCATATTGGCAAAAGTAGCCTAGTGAATCGAAGTTGCTCACAAAACTGCATTCACTTTTAACAATTAAAACATATGTGTTACTAAATTGTCCAAAGGTGTTTAAAGTGTTAATATATGACTGCATGGATTATACACAATACCAGAGATTTATAAGCCCAAGTAAGAGATATGCAGCTTAATTTATGATTGACAGTGAAATTGTGAAATAAAATGAACCTCCGTAATAGAAGTATAAAAATTATTATTAGGAGGAATTCAGTTGGGAAATTAAGGTACTGATCTTTTTCCGAGATACAGTAGAGTTCAGTGACCTGTGGCTATTCTTCCCCGGAGATTGCTAAATCCAATATTTTGTATGAACATCAAGCATACCCCAAACTTTAGAGTAGGCTAAAACTTGACTCTCCCTTATCTTAACTTGAGACACACGTACACATCTCAGACTTTCTCTTAGATCATACAGGGCCAAAGTCCTAACTTGAGATTCCCGCGTGCAACTCTCACTTTCACCGTATCACGTAAATCATGCATAGATGTCAATGGGAGATTTGCACAGCGAAAACACAGTAAAGAACACAACAAGCTTACAATAACCCATGAGCGGCCTGTCTATCAGTTGTAGTTGATTTAGAACATTGAAAATTAAATAGTCTTTTGACTCAGTGTTTTAAATCATCTATAAGCACTAGCTCTGACATCACCGTTATATGGTCTGTGCAGAGTGCGTTCCATTATCAGTGTAGCAATAAGAGAAACACCACAGAGCTGCATTCTAATTTTCCAACTGAATTCCCCCTAATTAATTTCATAACTAATACTAACTTTCTAATTTCAAAAGCATCGTTTAATTGCAGTGATTTCAACGTTGGAAAATAAAGGCACACATTTTGTTTGTACAATTACATGGGTGAATGAATGGGCTTTTTATACAGTAGGGTGATAATTGTCTCTTGCCAGTGTTCTTTCACTACTGTTGTTTTGCGTGATTTCATACGGTAGAGATCGTTATTCTTCACAGAAGTTATTTTAAGCCCCATTTATTTGTAATACCACTTGCAACAGCAGAATTTACTGAAAATGCTGAGAGGATAACAGAAGACGGTAGCATCTTATCAGTGGCCATGCTTCACTGATCTAACTAGGGTGAGGTATTACCTCCAGCCAATGCGTTTTCTTCAGGAGGATCTCCCTTTTAACTCAGCCCACAGAACAGAAATGTATATACTGTATATAATGTATATACAGTATAATTTATTTGATTACATTTTAAATGACAGGAAATAAATACTAAAACAAAAATTAAATGCTTCAAATGCTTTAGTAATATTAATATAAAAAAATTGAATTACTGCTGCAACATTAAAAGGCATTGATTGGAAATTAAAAACATTAAGAGATAGATAAAGATACAGTTGTACTTTACTAGGTAGGAATGTTACAATCACCCACAAAAGGGTTAACCCTTATTGGAGCAGTGGTTAGCAGGTCGGCCTAGGCAAGGTTCAATACAGTACTGTAGAACAATGATCATTCCTTCATATCAATACTAAGATTACTCATTATAAACTGGGTGGTTCGAGCCCTGAATGCTGATTATCTGACAACCATTGTATATCAGATTGTATACCACAGCTATGACAAAATATTTATTTTTACTGCTCTAATTATGTTGGTAACCAGTTTATAATAGCAATAAGGCACCTCAGGGTTTGTGGTATATGGCCAATATACCACGGCCAAGAGCTGTTCTTAAGCACGACGCAACGCTTATTATTATTATTGCTTAGTTATCAATACTATGATATGCAACCCATTTCGGGATAGTTGTCCATGTTGTTATAGTTGTATACTATGCAAGGGTAGGAACAAGGGTAGTAGTGACACGAGTTAGTATAGCTCATTCACCTGTTGCAATGATAGCATTACTGCAGAACTCATCAGCCAACAGCTGGTAATTCATTATATAAAAAAAAAATGTTTAAATTCACTATCCAAATCAGATATACTGTATCATTTCAAGTTTATTCGTCAGCTTTTTGATTCATAAATGCGGAAATTTGATCAAGATAACATTTTTGGATTTGCTCGTTACCTTTTTAAAAATTGTATCTGATATACAGCGGGTGAAATAAGTATTGAACACGTCACCAATTTTCTCAGTAAATATATTTCCAAAGGTGCTATTGACATGAAATTTTCACCAGATGTTGGTAACAACGCAAGTAATCCATACATACAAAAACAAACCAAAACAAATAAGTTCAGAAATTAAGTTATGTGTAATAATGTGAAATGACACAGGGAAAAAGTATTGAACACATGAAGAAAGGGAGGTGCAAAAAGGCATGGAAAGCCAAGACAACAGCTGAAAACTATCAGTAATTAAAAAGCAATCCAGCCCCCTGTCAGTGCAAATTAATATCAGCTGGTTCAGTCCCAACTGATGGCCTACAAAAAGGTCTCATTGCCAAGGTGTCACACAAGACACATCTCATAATGGGTAAAAGCAAAGAGCTGTCTCAAGACATTCGCAACCTAATTGTTGCAAAACATAATGATGGCATTGGTTATAGGCGCATTTCTAAGCTTCTGAATGTTCCAGTGAGCACTGTTGGGGCCATAATACGGAAGTGGAAAGACAATCATTTCACCATAAATTTGCCTCGACCAGGTGCTCCTCGCAAGATTTCTGACAGAGGAGTGAAAAGAATAATCAGAAGAGTTGTCCAAGAGCCAAGGACCACTTGTGGAGAGCTTCAAAAAGACCTGCAATTAGCAGGTACTGTTGTCTCAAAGAAAACATTATGTAATGCACTCCACCGCCATGGCCTGTATGCACGCTCACCACACAAGACACCATTGCTGAAAAAAAAGCATGTTGAAGCTCGTTTAAAGTTTGCTGCACAACATTTGGAAAAGCCAGTGAAATACTGGGAGAATATAGTGTGGTCAGATGAGAGCAAAATTGAACTGTTTGGATGTCATAATACACACCATGTTTGGAGGAGAAATGGCACTGCACATCACCCTAAAAACACCATACCAACAGTGAAGTTTGGAGGTGGGAACATCATGCTGTGGGGCTGCTTTTCAGCAAATGGTACTGGCAAACTTCACATAATTGAAGGAAGGATGAATGGGCAAATTTACGAGGAGCACCTGGTCGAGGCAAATTTATGGTGAAATGATTGTCTTTCCACTTCCGTATTATGGCCCCAACAGTGCTCACTGGAACATTCAGAAGCTTAGAAATGCGCCTATAACCAATGCCATCATTATGTTTCGCAACAATTAGGTTGCGAAGGTCTTGAGACAGCTCTTTGCTTTTACCCATCATGAGATGTGTCTTGTGTGACACCTTGGCAATGAGACCTTTTGTAGGCCATCAGTTGGGACTGAACCAGCTGATATTAATTTGCACTGACAGGGGGCTGGATTGCTTTTTAATTACTGATAGTTTTCAGCTGTTGTCTTGGCTTTCCATGCCTTTTTGAACCTCCCTTTCTTCATGTGTTCAATACTTTTTCCCTGTGTCATTTCACATTATTACACATAACTTAATTTCTGAACTTATTTGTTTTGGTTTGTTTTTGTATGTATGGATTACTTGCGTTGTTACCAACATCTGGTGAAAATTTCATGTCAATAGCACCTTTGGAAATATATTTACTGAGAAAAATGGTGACGTGTTCAATACTTATTTCACCCGCTGTATGTGTGTAACTCTGAGTCTTTAGTCAAAATCAGTAGACGGCCACTAAAGATTTTGTTGTTACATCGGTAAAACCACTCCCTTCAGCTCCATTGAGGTTGATGATACCATGCTTGTTGATGAGCAAGTTGGTTTAATTGGAAACCTGAGATGAATTCCTTGTACAAATTTAGTATTTGTGTTTTCAAGGTTGTTGTCCATAGATCTCGTGAAAATAAATGAAACTTTTATTGAACTTATGACAAAGCTGTTGCCCAAGGGAAGGGTGGATGAATTTGCAGGGCATACATAAATCAAGGCAAATATCTGAACAACTCCCATTTTATTGGCTGAGCAGGTTGCTCAATTTCGGCAAGTGTAAGTTGCTGAGCTCTGATAGAGATGGAATATGCCCAAGAGCCTAAATAGGCTTTACCACCCTTTTCAAGTGCAGTGGTGAATGAGACCGGGATCACTACACTCTTAGAAAAAAGGGTTCCAAAAGGGTTCTTCGG
The DNA here is from genome assembly GCA_023634145.1 of Thymallus thymallus. Classification (NCBI taxonomy): domain Eukaryota; kingdom Metazoa; phylum Chordata; class Actinopteri; order Salmoniformes; family Salmonidae; genus Thymallus; species Thymallus thymallus. Next base: position 28,947,832 of record CM042380.1, read on the forward strand.
CTGTCCCCATAGGATAACCCTTTTAGGTTCCAAGTAGAACTCCTTTTTTTCTAAGAGTCTAATGACCTGCCTTGCACGACTGAAACTCAAAAACATAGGGCCCTATATATAAGATCTAAAGTATATGACAAGGAATCATGGCACAGAGGAAGTGGTTGCCTAGCCCTGATGTGATCTCGTATTCACGGTGTGTCAAAAGAAAGTCATTATATACACTTCACCAGACTCAGGTTCACCCTATCTGCTCCACGATAGCTTTACTAGTCTGCCATTTTCAATATCATGCCTCGAGGCAGTGCTGATGCTGTGAAATGTACTGGGAGAATCACCCAAGTCTCTTCTATTCAAATGATTTCCCTTAATGTCTAAACTGAGAGTAGTTACTCGGACTGAAATTATTCTGACAACAAGCAATTAGATGGCTTAACATACGTGGTAAGGATATTAGCACTGACATTATTATTTCATAGGCCTTAGGCCTATATGTCACGGTGTCAAGGTAAATTAACTAACAGGTTATAGAGCAAACAACGCAATTATCACAACACACAGGTTGTAATATGGCTTTTTTTCCCTGGCTTGGCTTCCCCAGTGATTTTACCCACGCACCGCTACTGTTAATAGAAGATAAAGTTGTTTGCTATGGACAATGCAATGGGTGCAGATAAGGCTCATCAGTGGCGGTCCCTCGCAGTACATGCGCCCCTGCTCCGTACTCGTCGCTTCCCGGGGCCGAGGACTTAGCCAGGTCGTTGGGCTGTCATGCCCAAGCTGGCTCGAGAAGCTTCTGTTGCCCCGGTTGGCTCTGCAGGCCCCCATCCCACGTCAGGCCTCAGCCGCCAGGGTTTTACACCTTAGCCGGCTCATCAGGCTTGTACGCCTTCAGCGGGACCGACAGGCTTTCACGCCTCAGCCGGATCGGTAGGCTGCCACGCCTCAGCCGGCACGCCAGGCTTCCACGCCTCTGCCAGTACGTCGGGAATTTAACCCCAGCCGGCTTGTCCAGCGCCCACAGCTGGACAGCACCCATGCCTCGGCCGGCCCGTCAGGCTCTCCCAGGTGGCACGCCAGGTGACTGAATAAAAATACGAAACGCTGATCAGCATTCTGACTGAGTGACTCTCCTTAGGGCTAAGGTTAAGATAGAGTTCCTTCAGGTTTTTCCTCACAGAGAATGGAAAGCAGCTCAAAGGCAGTTATCTTATCTGATGGCAGATCAGGTAAATTCTGAATCTCGTGTGCCAGATCCATTCCACTGATGTCACAGTCATCTCTGAAGGTTAGAGTGTTTTCAACCTCCATAGAGTGAGCCTATAAAGATTCACTGGACATCTGAGAGGCAGTGCTGAAGTTCAACAGCACTCCATATTTAGTTTTTACCTGGTTGAGTGTTTCAAATCTCTCAACTATGGATGTCACAGCAGAGTCGACCACAAAGTTAAAGTAGTTGACTGAGGGAGGCCTTTGCATTTAAGATTCAATTCACTGCGATATCCAACTGCATTGAGGCGGATTGGAGGAGCTTGTTCACCTTGTTTGTCATTGTCAGTATCTCACGCCATACGATACAGAAAATCAAGAAGCGGTAGGACCCAACTTCCTCTGCAAGTGCTTGTGCCTCCACTTTGGCCACAGGATCGTTGATCGTCTTTCTGGCTTCCAGTAATGCCTCCCAAACCTCAGAAGCCTGATACATGATTGCTTGAACACTTTGGAGCCTACTCTCCCATCTTGTGTCACTCCATGACTTCACGGTTATGTTCACATGTATCTTCAAAACACTCCACCTTTGTGTGCCAGCTGAAAAGAAGGTGAAGAACTTTTGCACTTGCCCAAAAACCCCAACTGCATCTTTTGAAGATTTGGCAGCATCTGCAATGACAAGGTTTAGAGTATGTGCTCCACGTGGGACGAACACGGCTCTGGGATTTTATTTGAGCAGTCTGGCTTGTACTCCTTGGTGCTTGACCTTCATGTTGGCCCCATTAGCTTGCCTTCTGCAATCTTCAAATGGAATATTCAGCTTATCTAAAATGACAGATAGATTCAAGCCTTTTGTAACCTCAACATTCACAAAGCTGAGGAAGTGCTCCCTGATCTCTGGGGGAGCACTTCCTCCTTTTAAAGCCACGCTTCTCAGAATAATGGACATTTGCTCCTGGTGACTAATGTCAGGTGTACAGTCCAAGATAATGGAGATGTACTTTGAGTCTCTTACTTGAGTCACTATTGCTTACAGAATCTTATCACTCACAATCTGTATCAGCTCATTCTGTGTGCGCTTCCCAAGGTAATGAGCATGTGTCTCTCCATCTTTAATTTTGCTGAGATTATTTTCCATAACGGGCTTACATTTTGCCAGTAATTCAACCTCTTTTAGGAAGTTTCCATTATCTGGTTGGAAGAGTTTGTCTGATGAACCCCTGAATGCTAGGTTTGTTTCAGCCAGAGACTGGGTGATACTAATTAAACGTGTAAGGACATCGCGCTCTCTCTTTCTTTCAGCCTCCAAAATTGTAATTTGTATCTGGTCAAGAGTCTGTCCCCGACTTAGGCGCAGATCAAGTTCTTTCCACTTAATCTTCTTGTTTGTGTGTTCAGGACGACCTCATGGTGTTTCAGAATGGCGTTGATATTTGACCAGTCATTCACACCTTCCTTTATTATTTTGTAGTCTTTGGTAGAAAAGAGTGTACAAAAACAATACACAGCGTTGTTTTTGATTGAGTATGAAAGCCAGCTCCTTGTAATCTTTTCCCAATTTGACAGCTGTCTCTGTAATAAGCCTGAATGGAAACCTCTTCTAGACTTATCTTTAGGGTAAGAAAAATCTGGTCCTGATTTGAATGGACCTCTGCGCACTAACTCAGTCCTCATAAAGTCTGTTAAGACTGGGGGCCAATCTGCTGGGTCATTTGGTGGAGCAGCAACTGTTCTATTAGGGTCTGAGCTGCTTGTATCTGATGCTGGCTGTGCACCTCTGGTTGTGCTAGTACTGGATGAGGCTGCCTGTACTTTACCTGGGTCTGTGTTAGTACTGGCTGAAGACTGATGTATTGGGTCTGTGTTAGTACTTGCTGAAGCTGCCAGTACTGGGTCTGTGTTAGTACTTGCTGAAGCTGCCAGTACTGGGTATGTGTTAGTATTTGCTGAAGCTGCCAGTACTGGGTCTGTGTTAGTACTTGCTGAAGACTGCTGTACTGGGTCTGTGTTAGTACTTGCTGAAGCTGCCAGTACTGGGTCTGTGTTAGTACTTGCTGAAGCTGCCAGTACTGGGTCTGTGTTAGTATTTGCTGAAGCTGCCAGTACTGGGTCTGTGTTAGTATTTGCTGAAGCTGCCAGTACTGGGTCTGTGTTAGTATTTGCTGAAGCTGCCAGTACTGGGTCTGTGTTAGTATTTGCTGAAGCTGCCAGTACTGGGTCTGTGTTAGTATTTGCTGAAGCTGCCAGTACTGGGTCTGTGTTAGTATTTGCTGAGGCTGCCAGTACTGGGTCTGTGTTAGTATTTGCTGAAGCTGCCAGTACTGGGTCTGTGTTAGTATTTGCTGAAGCTGCCAGTACTGGGTCTGTACTATTACCTGCATCAGGCCCATTCAAACTGGCTCCCTCAGATATTTTTTTATACATTTTCAAATATAAAATACTATTTATACTATGGCTTGGCTGAATACTTGATGGTTATTATTTACTGAGAGATGTGCATCCATATTGCCCAGTATGCCCAGCTAATCAACATTTTAAATTCAATATATAAATCAATAGTCAATGTCAATCCATTGCTTTCCATCTTGCATTAGTCCAGAGTTGTAACTAAACCTTGACTGAGAGACTAGATAATCCTTGTCTTGTTTTAAAATTATGTGCACCTATGAGGAGAGCCATCACGCCCATTTTTGTCTGGACTGCTCCCCACAGAGGTTGCTGCTGGAAAGCGTGAGTTTCATTTTGTGCACGAGCATATGAACGCATGTTCACGCACAACGCGGTTATCTTTTCCAAGCTGCAGTTTATAAGAATAAATAGTTCACTCTCACTTTTGTCAGGCACAAAGTCACAGAACACAGCCCTGGAAGTGGCTGGCAAGCAAGCAAAGTCACAGACAGACCAAGAGATAAACTGCCCAGCTAGGTTAGCAAGACAGACAGACTAGAGAGAGATGCACTGCAAGCAGGCACATCAACTTAACGTTACTGTTATTTTCTGACATCAAACTTGGAGAGGAGAAGTTTACCTGATTGCTGTTCCCACAATTCAATCTCATGGTGCTTTTTTTTCTTCTCTTTTCGTGACCAGAAGGATAGTTCCGCTTCATCCTCTTATCGAAGTTGTAAACATTGACACCCGCTTTGACACGAGGGGGAGGCAGGGCCCTTGTGTAATTTGCGGGGCCCTATGCAACTTGCGCAGTGAGCGTATAGGGCCACCCGGCTCTGATTCTAGTTACTAAGATAAATAAAACATCTCAAATTTGCTAGCCACTCACTTTAGTGTTAACTTCTTTGAGGTATTTTCTGAACAGCTTCTCACTTCTTTGTCTTTCCAGTTGTCAGTTCCAGCACACACCGTTTACACACTCATTTGTGGCGCCGAAATTAAAAACTGCATCAGAAAATGTTGATTCTTGTTGCTAGGCTACCAGTTACAGCGCTTTTAGCTTGCGATTTGCGAGTGCCTTTTTACAGAGGGAATACAAAAATGATAGCTAGTATCTGAAATAATTATATGGATTTAATACTTGTCAAATTATTGAACATTATTATTCAACTCAAATAAGCATCATACATACTGATTTAGCATATCTTAAAGCCTATCAAGATCCTGATATGGATCTCAGTCAAGAGGATATGCATTGTACAGTGGGGAGAACAAGTATTTGATACACTGCCGATTTTGCAGGTTTTCCTACTTACAAAGCATGTAGAGGTCTGTAATTTTTATCATAGGTACACTTCAACTGTGAGAGACGGAATCTAAAACAAAAATCCAGAAAATCACATTGTATGATTTTTAAATAATTAATTCGCATTTTATTGCATGACATAAGTATTTGATCACCTACCACCAGTAAGAATTCCGGCTCTCACAGACCTGTTAGTTTTTCTTTAAGAAGCCCTCCTGTTCTCCACTCATTACCTGTATTAACTGCACCTGTTTGAACTCGTTACCTGTATAAAAGACACCTGTCCACACACTCAATCAAACAGACTCCAATCTCTCCACAATGGCCAAGACCAGAGAGCTGTGTAAGGACATCAGGGATAAAATTGTAGACATGCACAAGGCTGGGATGGGCTACAGGACAATAGGCAAGCAGCTTAGTGAGAAGGCAACAACTGTTGGCGCAATTATTAGAAAATGGAAGAAGTTCAAGATGAAGGTCAATCTCCCTCGGTCTGGGGCACCATGCAAGATCTCACCTCGTGGGGCATCAATGATCATGAGGAAGGTGAGGAATCAGCCCAGAACTACACGGCAGGACCTGGTCAATGACCTGAAGAGAGCTGGGACCACAGTCTCAAAGAAAACCATTAGTAACACACTACGCATTCATGGATTAAAATCCTGCTGCGCACGCATGGTCCCCCTGCTCAAGCCAGTGCATGTCCAGGCCCGTCTGAAGTTTGCCAATGACCATCTGGATGATCCAGAGGAGGAATGGAAGAAGGTCATGATGAGACAAAAATAGAGCTTTTTGGCCTAAACTCCACTCGCCGTGTTTGGAGGAAGAAGAAGGATGAGTACAACCCCAAGAACACCATCCCAACCGTGAAGCATGGAGGTGGAAACATCATTCTTTGGGGATGCTTTTCTGCAAAGGGGACAGGACGACTGCACCGTATTGAGGGGAGGATGGATGGGGCCATGTATCGCGAGATCTTGGCCAACAACCTCCTTCCCTCAGTAAGAGCATTGAAGATGGGTCGTGGCTGGATCTTCCAGCATGACAATGATCCGAAACACACAGCCAGGGCAACTAAGGAGTGGCTCCGTAAGAAGCATCTCAAGGTCCTGGAGTGGCCTAGCCAGTCTCCAGACCTGAACCCAATAGAAAATCTTTGGAGGGAGCTGAAAGTCCGTATTGCCCAGCGACAGCCCCGAAACCTGAAGGATCTGGATGGAGGAGTGGGCCAAAATCCCTGCTGCAGTGTGTGCAAACCTTGTCAAGAACTACAGGAAACGTATGATCTCTGTAATTGCAAACAAAGGTTCCTGTACCAAATATTAAGTTCTGCTTTTCTTATGTATCAAATACTTATGTCATGCAATAAAATGCTAATGAATTACTTAAAAATCATACAATGTAATTTTCTGGATTTTTGTTTTAGATTCCGTCACTCACAGTTGAAGAGTACCTATGATAAAAATTACAGACTTCTACATGCTTTGTAAGTGGGAAAACCTGCAAAATCGGCAGTGTATCAAATACTTGTTCTCCCCACTGTATGTGCTGAGAAAATATACTATGTAGGCCTACTATCAGTATTTGTCATCATATAGAGAAAAGACCTATGTGAACATATTATATCTCAGGATATCTAATAAGTCAATATCCGGCCATACCATGTATGATATCAGGGGGGAATCCAAAAAATGATTAATATGGATTCCATATTTGTCAAATTATTGAGCATGTGCTGAAAACTCAGAAATGCAACAGAAATCGTCCTTATTTTCAGCATATCAAAAAGCATATCAATATCCGGATATGGACCTCAGCCAAGAGAAGCATATCTGGAATCAATATAGCTTCATATATTTAATGAATATCAAAAACGTGTCATGTAAAGATATCCCCTGATATGGACCCTTTTCACCCAGTGCCTTTATCAAGAAGACTCTCCAGAGGCTCAGCTAGGCTTCGACTGCAGAGCATATTTGGCCAGGAATGAAGAATTAGAACATGGACCCAGCTAGAGCAGGTATAGGAAATAGTATTTAATCAAGGATTCTGATATAGAGATTGCACCCAGATCATTCATTCAATAAACTATGTCCACAATAGAAACGTAATTTAACCGTGCATCTGTTCTCTGCCACAATACCTCTTAATATGCTTCTACAGTAGGTTTCGTCAGAGGCAATCACAATTGGGTCAGAACTGCTTTAATATTCTACTCACCAAACGGGGCCTGGTAGACATTTACATTTCTGACCAATAAACATAGTTAAAAACAGGATAAATGTTTCTTCCCCACGCATTATCTACTTTGTTTTATTTACTTTGTTTTATCTCGAAACACTGTGCGGAAGCACAGCTATTGAATTTGGTGAAAGGTTTGCAGCACATTGACAAGTTGGATCTGCCACAATGTATTATCATCCTCTGATGTATTTTGAAACAATGGTCAGAGAGACACTTTGTCATTCTTGAGACAACCTACCCACACTAGAAAACACTTCCGTACAAAATGATTCTGGCCCAGCAGGTCTTGAAAACATTTGGCTGCTCAGAAGCCAGACTATTGTTCAAGGTAAGGCCAGACAACGTAAATGGCTGGCCATTAATGAAATAGTTTTTGGGTGAATACCTTTAGTAAGACGCACACGCACAGTCCGGCTTAATCCCCTGTGGAAGGAGAGAGATGGCTGTGAGAGAATGGGGAGAAGGCTGATTAAGTGGCATTAACAGGCTTTTAATTTAAGACCTGGCTTATTAAATGTCAAACTCAAAGGGCTGAATGGATTTCAAAGACGAGCTGAGTCATGACCATGAAACCTGCCTCATCGCTATTCCTAACTATTGAGGTGCCATAGATTACGGCGAGACATCTCGAAAAACCTGCCCTCTGATCAGAAATATAAAGCTCAGGGAAGAAGTCAGAGAAGTTGTTGATCCCAGAACAAGATTAAGAAGGCCTACTACCCAATCAATTTAGGAAAGCAAAGACATGAGTTGTTTTTTTTATGGCATTATTAGAGAGGGGAGGGAACGGGCAGTGCATGGTTATTCATATCGACAAGACCCTTTCAACCCCTAATTCGTAGGGCTTTCGGGACACAAACGTTATTTGAACCTCTGATGCAGTTGAACAAGACAATGTCATGCCTGCTTGACAGTGAACACGGAGAAGAAAAGAGCATGTTTAATGACAGCCACAGAGAGAGGGGGAAAAAGAGAGATATGTGAACGCTGAAATAGTATCCATGATAAGATGGGGCCTGTCTGCCTACTAACACTGAAGAGAAATCCTCTTGCATCAGAGTGTAATGGTGCTAACTGTATTGTAATGCCATTCATTTGGGCCCATCAGTTTTATTTTTTTATTTAACCTTTATTTTACTAGGCAACTCAGTTAAGAACAAATTCTTATTTACAATGACAGCCTAGGAACAGTGGGTTAACTGCCTTGTTCAGGGGCAGAACGACAGGTTTATACCTTGTCAGCCCGGGGATTCTATCCTGCAACCTTTCAGTTACGGGCCCAACACTCTAACTACTAGGCTACCTGCCGCCCCAATGATAACACCCAGGGGTGAAAGTAAGGCAGTAAGTCTGATACAGCGTCCTGGCAAAATAAATAGTGGGGCTACGCCATACCTGTAAAACGTAAACTTATCACAATTAATACAACATCCCCAAAAAACTATAGGCTATTTCACCAATATTTAACATTACATTGACTGGAAACCCGGTGGTATACGCTCCAAATTGCATTATGGTTTGAAGACAACACTTACATTTTGTCAAGGCGGAGATGAACTGCAGAGACCCTCACGGACACGGCAGAGATGAGTGGGGGCGAGACTCAGGCGCGCGTGGACAACAGTGGATGCATCAAATCAGGCTACAAGTGTTGGCCGAGACATTACAATACACGTGTTTTGTAACTGATGTCTCTTTCAATTCATCAAATCGCGGGTGTGCAGTGCACTGTTGGGGTTTGGATGCTGAAATAATTTTATGAGTGAACAAATGTGCGGGGGGGGGGGGGGGGTAGCCTTTCACGAGCGCCTTTGTTAAGTGATTGTTAGATGAAAACATAATGACTGTTTATGCCACATAGAAAGGCATAGGCGGCGTGTTCATAAGGGGAAAGCTTAGTAGATTGAATTAAATTTAATTCAATCTTTAACATTTTAATGTAACCTTTATTTAACTAGGCAAGTCAGTTAAATTCTTATTTACAAACTCAGATGACGCTAGGCCAATTGTGCACCGCCCTATTGGACTCCCAATCAAGGACGGTTGTGATATAGCCTGGATTTGAACCAGGGTGTCTGTAGTGACGCCCCTAGCACTGAGATGCAGTGCCTTAGACCGCTGCGACACTTGGGAGCCCCTATCTGTACAGAAATAAATAAAATCATTCAAAATAGGCTACTACACCAGAAAGCATGATTTGTCCACAGAGGATCATTAGCTTCTTAAAAGCTGGATGGTTAAAAACTGGATTGTTTAAAATCGCATTGCCTACGGTCGGCAGGGCACGCAATTTGGGCAGCGCTCAAATAGATGATTGTGGAGTTGCAACTGTCAGTGAAAAGCAGAGACAGGCTTGAGTGTGAAATTGTTTGCCTGTCCAACACACAGGCACATCGCAATATTTAAAAATACAGTAAAATCACAGAAAAAACGTTTGGAAAGCAAATGGCTATTGCTGTGAAGAGATGACAATGAAAAGACTCCAATCTGTCTTTTAGCTAGCCTATCAACATTCTTAACTTAATTGAGTGAACAGTAGCCTATCAACATTCTTAACTTAATTGAGTGAACAGTAGCCTATCCTTTTGGCTAACCAGCGGAGAACATCTGCCATATCCCCGGTGAGTGTGCATATTCACCGTCTTTATCATTGGGTCAGTACCACTTCTGTTTGTTTTTGGACAATTATTTCCTCCACCAGGTTAGATGGACGTCATATTGTATGTGTCTCCGTTTTTCGTAGGTCGATTTATATGTTGTCTCAGACAACATAGTTTGTATTGATCTGTTTGTCAGTGTCATAAGGCATTTCAATACCTTAGAATAAGTGCTACAATTAAAGACATGCAGTAGTGAAACGTCAATTATGTTCTCGCCTCACAAATAGTACATAGGGTGGAAGTACAACCTTTCCTTATTTCCCTCATTTCCATTCCCCTCTGTTGTCCAATTACCTTTAATCAGCCTCAATGCTTCAGCAGCAAAAAGCATATGTCTAGATTCTTGCTCAACCTTGAATCCAGCATAATATGACTATCTAGGCATGTAGATAATGCTTTGATAGTGGTGTACCTTTACAGACGCGTCAATCATAAATTGATTTCACATTCAAAAGGGAGTATATAAAAAACAAGCCTTTATTGATCACTTGCAAAAATCTGCTGTAATAGATTGGCCATATTCCCAAGAGCAGCGTATAAACTGACTCTGGGAAATCTTTTGATGATATAGTTAGCCTGCATTACAAGTCATCATTCATTGTCTAGCCAACACAAAGGGTGTGCATCAGCAGTAGCATAATTCTAGCCTCAGCACTTCCATAGTTTTACTGCAAGCCTGCATTCTACAACACAGCAGGGCATTTAGGTGTGGTTAAGCATTTGTGCCCAACCCTAAAGCTCATATACCCTGAAAATCAGAGCACAAGGCTTCAGTTTCCCAGACCTAGATAAAGCACTTTCAGTGGAGATTCTCCATTGTGTATGCTGCCTATTCAGGAGTAGGCTCATTCTCAGTTCGGGAAACCGACCACTAGGTGTTTTTCCATGAATCTATTCCTTAATTTAATAATATCACAGCAGCATATGTAGTCAGTAGTGGAGTTTTCAGAGTGAGTGGCAAGTAGGGTAGGTTTAATTAGGGATCAAGAGGTTTTGATCAGGGTTGCAGGGAGCCATCATTCATTCAATAGATGTATCATGCTCAAGGGAGAAGTCTGGGAGCTGCAGGGATTACATGAGTTCAGATGAAAACCACCACGGTAGTGTCATGACTACACGTGAGGATCCAATGGCTCAGACTAGGTGCAAAGGATAAACTCCAACCAGAGCCCTTTTCCACCCGCAGAGGGGTGGAGGTAACTGGTGTGGGGGATTTGACAGATTCACACCCGGTCGTAAATCAGGCAGGAGGACAATATCTTTCTAACAAGCCTTCTTGGTGATTGGGATGTGCTTTGTTTCCATAAAACTTTTGCCGCCCAAAAACTGTAACGTCCAAAAAGTGAATAGTGGAACAATATATCTAAGATAAGAATGTGGGGATCTAAAGAATAATCATGTCACATTGTTTATTACTTTGTGATGTCATTAAGAATGGTATCAAGGAAATAGTGTAAATTGGACGACAAACAAAGACATCTACACGTGAATACATTGATAATTTCTTACTCCAAACGGGCGGTGGTTCATGTGCAAAGTAAATTATTACTTTGAGAGTAATTTCAAATGTATGTACAATATGTTTGACTCGCTCTTTGTCTCTCTCTCTCTCTCTCCCTCTTATCTTCTACCCCTCCCTCTTTTGGCAGCCAAGCAGTCATGTTGTTGTTAGTCCGCTAGGGACTTTTTCTCATGTATTAAGTGTGTATGTTATTCTGTGTTATTATTTAGTTAGCCGGTAAATAAATAATTAAACCAATTAGTCTGGTACGGAATTATCAGTAAAGCTGGGGTTTTTGCAGATCCAAGTTTGCGACCATTCCCATTATGAGGTAATGATCAATAAGTGACTTATCAATTTATAACTTATATCTTGTAGAGTTTAATTCGGGAGATGGTAACTCATTAAACAACTTCTTCCCCAAATTCCTAATGAGTTACATGATTAGTTTAATCGAGTAACAATTAATCATAGTTAGTTGATTCGATAAATAACAACTTTCCCTTTATTATCCTCATTTCCTTTCCCCTCTGCTGGCCAATTACCTTTAATCAGCCTCAATGCTTCAGTAGCATAAAGCATATGATACTTGCTCAACCTTGAATCCAGCATAATATGACTATCTAGGCATGTTGATAGTTCTTTGATAGTAGTGTACCTTTAAAGACACATCAATCATAAATTGATCTTACATTCAAAAGGGAGTGTGTAAAAACAAGCCTTTATTGATCACTTAAACATGGTTAGTTGATTCGATAAATAACAGTCATCACATTAAATGAAGTCTCGCTCAAAATTGTGCAACGACTCTCCTTGAAAATGTGTTCAGTATATAGTTAAAGTTTGACAAAGCAATGGCACACAAGACGATGTGCGTTGAGGGGGACTTAAGCACGGTTGTGATTCAGTAAAAAGGCACAGGGTGAAGCTAAAATAATACTGTTGACCAGCACAGCCATGGTAAAATCCCCATAATGCACATAAGTATTTCATGTTACTATTAACCCTTGCAATATGTGTCTCACCACCTGGATTCGGTCTTATGTAGCAAAATGTGAATTTCTGTATTTTACATTGGGTAAAAGTAGAGGTACAACATGGTATATCATACACTGCATTTGAGGAAACAATGGGAAACTAATTCTGCTTTGAAACTTGTAAACTCACTTTTGAGAAAACTGTCTTTCAATGTGTTAGTACTACTATTGGAGAGCCCTTCTTTGTCTACTATTGGAGAGCCCTTCTTTGTCTCCACCCATTCAGCATTGTTCACACCCTCTTAAGCCTTAGCCCCACCCATCTCTTTAAGGGTTGATCCGAGCGTTCTGTACTAACTTGCCAGCTACTTCCAGACATCTAAGAGAGAGAGAACAGCTCACTGAACATTACTCGCACTAGCAGACAGTGTTGCCAACTTAGATACTTTGCCGCTATATTTAGCGAGTTCAGACTTCTCTATCGACACATTTTCAAAATAGTGACTAGCAACAAATCTAGCGACTTTTTCTAGTGTTATTGGAGACTGACGTGAAAGCACGAATCGTTCTTACTCTTCTCAACGAGCAGCGGGTGCTGCCCCCACCCCGTCCCAAAGCACTCAGACGGCCAATTATGCAAATTGATGACATCATTTAGCGACTTCTAGCAACTTTTAGGAGAGCCAATAGCTAATTTCCTTACTGAGGAGTTGGCAACACTGCTAGCAGAGCTGGTTAGGCTGTTATGTGTTGGTGACAGCAACTGTGCTGTCAGATTGTCCATTCCTAAATTCAGAGCGTTTCGCGCTCAGAGCGCACACGGGACGATCTGGCCAATAAGTAGGGTTGATCCAAAAGTTCTGACCTCACAACGCCAGTCAAGCACCCAAGCTAACCGGCTAACATTGTGTAAGGGCTGATACATGCTTAGCTAATTAATATGTTAATCTGCAACAAGAGTTACAACTGCATCCGTCAACTGGATTGTGTCACGAGGCTGGGACCAGCCTGCACGCCAACGATAGGCTGAGTAAGTTTAAACCACACTCAGCCTCTACTCTGACAGGCCAGCAAGGAGCGGGAACTATTCTGTCGGAGTATTTAAGGAAGAACAAAGGATAGGGCTCGCTCTCTTCTCTAGGCGCTCTTCTCTAGCCCTGCTCGCTGTTTGGTCACTCACTCTCTCTCTCTCGCGCTCTCTCTCTCTCTCTCTCTGTTTGCCCTGCGTGGTGTCACAGTGAGCCTGTATATACGAACTTCATACTTACCATTTAAGGGTTTGCTAGAATAAAATACATAGATGATTTAAACTGTATAGTAATCCTTTCGTTCCAATACCAGATTTGAATTGACGCGACCTTAAGCAGACACCTAATGTGAATAACTAAAGTTCTGCACATTGGCTTTATCCAAATTAATTTTGTGAAACACCAGTTTGATGTAAGTGAACTGAATTAAGTAATATGATGAAATGCAGACCTGAGATGTGGTAAATATGATGATGACATGCAAACCTGAGATGCATAATGTGAATGTTAAGCCCTGATACATTAGAGTATTGTTTCATCGGCAAGGTCCGTAACTACGAAGGTACGGCTAGGTTCGAGGAGTATAGGGAATAATTGGCTTAGTAATTAGATTCGGCAAGGTCCGTAACTACAAGGGTACGGCTAGGATCGAGGAAATTACACTGGCAAGGTTCGTAACTACGAGGGTACGGCTAGGTTCGGGACATTTTAGATAAATATTAGCGACCGGCAAGGTCCGTAACTACGAGGGTACGGCTAGGTTCGGCGGAATATTTAGACAGGGCGAGACTTGAGCAAGTTGACAGATTCAGGCTAGAACATGTGGGGGATATGGGTGATATGCATAATGTGGGGGGTAACTCACTCTGCAGGAAGTATAGTTATCACTCTGGAGGAAGGAGAGTCTCAGGTTGTAACTTTAAGGTGTTTTCATGAGTCGTTCTTTCACGGGTTTTTCATTGTATGTTAAGTGTCAGTGCTGTCCTAAACGCCTAAGAAGGTTTTAAGTTCTTGGGTGGCTGGTAGCCACTCAGCATAAGGGGTGGAGAAACGAAGGATGAGCTGGTTGGTTGATTTGCTGTTTGGAGTGACTGGTAGTCCTCTCTATATCCAGTAGGTGTAGCTGTAACAGGTTGAGGGTTTTTTACTTTTCCTAATGCATAAGCTCTGTATTTTTTGTATTGGAGTGAGTGACACCCTAGGGGGTGTCAAAAGGGGGATTGTAAGGGCTGATACATGCTTAGCTAATTAATATGTTAATCTGCAACAAGAGTTACAACTGCTTCCGTCAACTGGATTGCGTCACGAGGCTGGGACCAGCCTGCACGCCAACGATAGGCTGAGTAAGTTTAAACCACACTCAGCCTCTACTCTGACAGGCCAGCAAGGAGCGGGAACTATTCTGTCGGAGTATTTAAGGAAGAACAAAGGATAGGACTCGCTCTCTTCTCTAGGCGCTCTTCTCTAGCGCTGCTCGCTGTTTGCTGACTCTCTCTCTCAATTCAATTCAATTTATTGGCATGACGCAACAATGTACATATTGCCAATATATATTTTTTTCTTCTATTTTATATATATATATACATATATATATATACACATGTACATACACACACACACACATATATATATATATATATATATACATACAGTGGGGAGAACAAGTATTTGATACACTGCCGATTTTGCAGGTTTTCCTACTTACAAAGCATGTAGAGGTCTGTAATTTTTATCATAGGTACACTTCAACTGTGAGAGACGGAATCTAAAACAAAAATCCAGAAAATCACATTGTATGATTTTTAAATAATTAATTTGCATTTTATTGCATGACATAAGTATTTGATCACCTACCAACCAGTAAGAATTCCGGCTCTCACAGACCTGTTAGTTTTTCTTTAAGAAGCCCTCCTGTTCTCCACTCATTACCTGTATTAACTGCACCTGTTTGAACTCGTTACCTGTATAAAAGACACCTGTCCACACACTCAATCAAACAGACTCCAACCTCTCCACAATGGCCAAGACCAGAGAGCTGTGTAAGGACATCAGGGATAAAATTGTAGACCTGCACAAGGCTGGGATGGGCTACAGGACAATAGGCAAGCAGCTTAGTGAGAAGGCAACAACTGTTGGCGCAATTATTAGAAAATGGAAGAAGTTCAAGATGACGGTCAATCTCCCTCGGTCTGGGGCACCATGCAAGTTCTCACCTCATGGGGCATCAATGATCATGAGGAAGGTGAGGGATCAGCCCAGAACTACACGGCAGGACCTGGTCAATGACCTGAAGAGAGCTGGGACCACAGTCTCAAAGAAAACCATTAGTAACACACTACGCCGTCATGGATTAAAATCCTGCAGCACATGCAAGGTCCCCCTGCTCAAGCCAGCGCATGTCCAGGCCCGTCTGAAGTTTGCCAATGACCATCTGGATGATCCAGAGGAGGAATGGGAGAAGGTCATGTGGTCTGATGAGACAAAAATAGAGCTTTTTGGTCTAAACTCCACTCGCCGTGTTTGGAGGAAGAAGAAGGATGAGTACAACCCCAAGAACACCATCCCAACCGTGAAGCATGGAGGTGGAAACATCATTCTTTGGGAATGCTTTTCTGCAAAGGGGACAGGACGACTGCACCGTATTGAGGGGAGGATGGATGGGGCCATGTATCGCGAGATCTTGGCCAACAACCTCCTTCCATCAGTAAGAGCATTGAAGATGGGTCGTGGCTGGGTCTTCCAGCATGACAACGACCCGAAACACACAGCCAGGGCAACTAAGGAGTGGCTCCGTAAGAAGCATCTCAAGGTCCTGGAGTGGCCTAGCCAGTCTCCAGACCTGAACCCAATAGAAAATCTTTGGAGGGAGCTGAAAGTCCAAATTGCCCAGCGACAGCCCCGAAACCTGAAGGATCTGGATGGAGGAGTGGGCCAAAATCCCTGCTGCAGTGTGTGCAAACCTGGTCAAGAACTACAGGAAACGTATGATCTCTGTAATTGCAAACAAAGATCTCTGTACCAAATATTAGGTTCTGCTTTTCTGATGTATCAAATACTTATGTCATGCAATAAAATGCAAATTAATTACTTAAAAATCATACAATGTGATTTTCTGGATTTTTGTTTTAGAGTCCGTCACTCACAGTTGAAGAGTACCTATGATAAAAATTACAGACTTCTACATGCTTTGTAAGTGGGAATACCTGCAAAATCGGCAGTGTATCAAATACTTGTTCTCCCCACTGTACATACACATATATTTTTTTTAAATATAATTACATCAATGAACAAAATAACAACATGGGAAAAAAAGGCATTAAATATGTCAGGCACTGTCCCTCAACTTGTGGCAGGCAGCAACATAGCATGCTGCCAGCGCACAGCTGTCCATGTCTTCCCCCAAAAGGATCGGCAGCCTTTCTATTTCAGAGAGGTCCTCAAAGCCCCGGACTACTTGTTCAAATTTGGGGAACTGACTCTCCGATAGTTTTATATTTTTGACATTTGGTCAGGAAATGCAGCTCTGTCTCTGGTTCTGCTGTGGTGCAGTGGTTGCACAGCCTTTCCTCTACAGGGAGCCAGGTTTTCCTGTGTCTACCCTTCTCAATAGCAAGGCTGTGCTCGCTGAGCCTGTACTTTGTCAAGGTTTTCCTGAGGTTTTGATCAGTCACCATGGTCAGATAGTTTGCCATGGTGTACTGTCGATTTAGGGCCAAATAGCACTGCATTTTGCTTTGTGCTTGTGTTTGTGTTTTCCAATAGGTAATGTAGTTTTGTTTTAGATGTTTTGTAATTTGGTTAATTCTGATTGATTGGATGTTCTGGTCCTGAGGCTTCAGTGTGTTAGTGGAACAAGTTTGTGAACTCAGCCCCCGGACCAGTTGGATGAAGGGACTCTTATCTTTGCTCAACTCTTGGTATTGCAGGGCTTGGTAATGATATGAGAGGGGGTCACTGTGTTTTAGGTGTTTCCAAAACTTAATTGCTCTTTTTTGAGTTTTTAATATTAGTGGATATCGGCCTAATTCTGCCCTGCATGCATTGTTTGTAGTTTTCCTCTGGACATGTAGGAGAATCTTACAAAGTTCCGCGTGCAAGGTCTCAATGGGATGTTTGTCCCAGTGGGTAAAATGTTGTTTTGTAAGTGGACCCCACACCTCGCTGCCATAGAGTGCGATTGGTTCAATCACACATTTAATTCGTTTTTGCCAAATTGTAATAGGTATTTCAATTTGGATTAGTTTTTTAATGGCGTAGAATGCCCTGCGTGCTTTGCCTCTCAGTTCATTCACTGCATTATTTAGGTGTCCAGTCCAACTTCTTATTAAACCTAAATAGTTGTATTGTGTGCAATACTCTATCTGTTTTGCACCAATTGAGAACTTTGGTTTTATTCCCTGGGATCTGGAATATGTCTGGAAAATCATTATTTTGGTCTTTTTGGGGTTTACTGTCAGGGCCCAGGTCTGACAGTACTGCTCTAGCAGGTCCAAGCTCTGCTGTAGACCATGTGCTGTGGGTGAAAGCAGGCACAGGTCATATGCAAAGAGCAGGCATCTAACTTCCGAATTGTGGAGACTAACACCAGGGGCTGAGGACTTTACAATTCATTGATGTAAATGTTAAATAGCACAGGGCTGAGATTGCAACCCTGGCGGAGGCCCCGCCCCTGGTTAAATGATTCAGTTTGTTTCTTGCCAATATTTATGCTACACATGTTGCCTGTATACATTGATTTTATAATGTCATATGTTTTACCCCCTACACCACTTTCAATGACTTTGTAGAACAGTCCTGTATGCCAGATAGAATCAAATGCTTTTTGGAAGTCAATAAAGCAAGTATAGAGTTTTGTCTTATTTTTGTGGACGTGTTTATCTATTAGGGTGTGTAGGGTGTAAATATGATCTGTTGTTCTATGTTTTGGTATAAATCCAATTTGGCTTTTACTCAGGATATTGTGCTTATTAAGGAAGTTTAGGACTCTTACATTTATAATACTACAGAAAACCTTCCCCAGGTTACTGTTCACACAAATCCCTCTGTAATTGTTAGGGTCAGATTTGTCTCAGTTTTTAAAGATTGGTGTTATGAGTTTTTGGTTCCAGATGTCAGGGAAGTAACCTACACTCAGGATCAAGTTAAACAATTTTAATATAGCCAATTGATATTTTTCACTAGTGAATTTGAGCATCTCATTTAGGATCCCATAAGCTCCGCATGCTTTTTTTGATTTGAGGGCTTGAAGTTTTTTAAGGAGCTCCTGCTCAGTAATTGGGGAGTCTAAAGGATTTTGGTAGTCCTTTATAGATTGTTCCAGTTTGTTTAACTTTTCATACATTTGGAGCTGTTCAGTATTATCCTGAGTGTCAACAGTGTTGTAGAGTGCTTTAAAGTGATTTGTCCAAATGTCACCATTTTGTATCGCTAATTCCTGTTGTTTGGGTTTGTTTAGGTTTTTCCAATTTTGCCAGAAGTTGTTTTTATTTATGGACTCCTCAATTAGTGTCAGTTGCTTTCTGTTGTACTGGGATTTCTTGATTCTGAGTGTACGCTTATATGATTTTAATGTCTCACAGTACTGAAGGCATAGTTCTCTGTTGTTTGGGTCTCTGTGTTTTTGGTTCGATAGTGTTCTAAGTTTTTTCCTAATGTTTTTACAATCTGTATCAAACCATTTGTCTTCTGTATTTCTGTTTGGTTTGTTTGATCCCAGCTTTAATTGTGCTGCTTTTGCTGTTTGCCTAAATATATAATTGATGTTATTTACATCTAGATTGATGCCTTCTTTACTGTGAGCTTACATTGTACCCAGAAAGTTGTTTAGGGTTGATTGGATTTTTTGGTTACTGATTGCTTTCTGGTATTCCTCTGTGCTGTTTTGAGCCCATCTCTCTCTCTTGCGCTCTCTCTCTCTTCTCTGGCCCTGCTCGCTGTTTGCTCTCTCTCTCTCTCTGTTTGCCCTGCGTGGTGTCACAGTGAGCCTGTATATACGAACTTCATACTTACCATTTAAGGGTTTGCTAGAATAAAATACATAGATTTTTTATTTATTTATTTTTTATTTCACCTTTATTTAACCAGGTAGGTCAGTTGAGAACAAGTTCTCATTTGCAACTGCGACCTGGCCAAGACAAAGCAAAGCAGTGTGACAAATAACAACACAGAGTTACACATTAAACAAACAGTCAAAAACACAATGGAAAAATCTATATACAGAGTGCAAAATGTAGTGCAAAAATGCAGTAAGGTTAGGAGGTAGGACAATAAATAAGACTATAGTGGTGAAATAAATTACAGAATTATCATCATTAACACAGGAATGAAGGATGTGCAAATTATGATGTGCAAATAGAGATACTGGAGTGCAAGATTAGTGAAAATAAACAAAAATAAATATGGGGATGAGGTAGTAGTGTGGGCTATTTACAGAAGGGCTATATGCAGGTGCAGTGATCGATAAGCAGCTTTGACAACTGATGCTTAAAGTTATTGAGGGAGATAGGAACCTCTAGCTTCAATGATTTTTGCAATTCGTTCCAGTCATTGGCAACTGGAAGGAATGGCGACCAAAGGAGGTGATGGCTTTGGGGGTGACCAGTGAGATATACCTGCTGGAGCGCATGCTACGGGTGGGTGTTGCTATAGTGATCAGTGAGCTGAGATAGGGCGGGGATTTACCTAATAAAGACTTATAGATGACCTGGAACCAGTGGGTTTGGCGACGAATATATAATGAAGGCCAGCCAACGAGAGCATACAGGTCGCAGTGGTGGGTAGTGTATGGGGCTTTGGTGACAAAACGGATGGCACTGTGATAGACTACATCCAATTTGCTAAGTAGAGTGTTGGAGGCTAGTTTGTAAATGACATCGCCGAAATCAAGGATCGGTAGGATAGTCAGTTTTACAAGGGCATGTTTGGCAGCATGAGTGAAGGAGGCTTTGTTGCGAAATAGGAAGCCAATTCTGGATTTAATTTTGGATTGGAGATGGTTGATGTGAGTCTGGAAGTTGAGTTTATAGTCTAACCAGATGCCTAGGTATTTGTAGGTGTCCACGTATTCTAATTCGGATCCATCGAGAGTAGTGATGATAGTCCGGTGGGCGGGTGCTGGCAGCGTTCGATAGAAAAGCATGCACTTAGTTTTACTAGCGTTTAAGAGCAGTTGGAGGCCACGGAAGGAGTGTTGTATGGCATTGAAGCTTGATTGAAGGTTAGTAAACACAGTATCCAAAGAGGGGCCAGATGTATACAGAATGGTGTCGTCTGCGTAGAGATGGATCAGAGAGTCACCAGCAGCGAGAGCGACATTGTTGATGTATATAGAGAAAAGGGTTGGCCCAAGAATTGAACCCTGTGGCACCCCCATAGAGACTGCCAGAGGATCGGACAATAGGCCCTCCGATTTGACACACTGAACTCTGTCTGCAAAGTAGTTAGCGAACCAGGCAAGGCAGTCACTTGAGAAACCAAGGCTGTTGAGTCTGCCAATAAGAATGCGGTGATTGACAGAGTCGAAAGCCTTGGCCAGGTCGATGAAAACGGCTGCACAGTACTGTCTTTTATCGATGGCGGTAATGATATCGTTCAGTACCTTGAGCGTAGCTGAGGTGCACCCATGACCAGCTCGGAAACCAGATTGCATAGCAGAGAAGGTACGGTGGGATTCGAAGTGGTCAGTTATCTGTTTGTTAACTTGGCTTTCGAAAACTTTAGAAAGGCAGGGCAGGATGGATATTGGTCTATAACAGTTTGGGTCTAGAGTGTCTCCTCCTTTGAAGAGTTTAAAGGCTGATAATTTCAGAAAGAGAGGGTCCAGATTATCTAGCCCAGCAGATTTGTAGGGGTCCAGACTTCGCAGCTCTTTCAGAACATCAGCCGTCTGGATTTGGGTGAAGGAGAAGCGGGGGGGGCTTGGGCAAGTAGCTGCCGGGGGTACAGAGCTGTTGGCCGGGGTAGGGGTAGCCAGGTGGAAAGCATGGCCAGCTGTAGCAAAATGCTTATTGAAATTTTCGATAATCGTGGATTTATCGGTAGTAACAGTGTCTCCGAGCCTCAATGCAGTGGGCAACTGGGAGGAGGTGCTCTTATTCTCCATGGACTTTACAGTGTCCCAGAACTTTTTGGAGTTAGTACTACAGGAAGCAAATTTCTGTTTGAAAAAGCTGGCCTTTGCTTTTCTAACTGACTGTGTGTACTTGTTCCTGACTTCCCTGAATAGCTGCATATCGCGGGGGCTATTCGATGCTAATGCAGTGCGCCACAGGATGTTTTTGTGTTGGTCTAGTGCAGTCAAGTCTGGGGTGATGATTTAAACTGTGTAGTAATCCTTTCGTTCCAATACCAGATTTGAATTGACGCAACCTTAACAATTGGCTAGCTACATCCAGACACATAATGAGAGAACACCCCACTCTGACCATTTTACTCGCCCTAGCAGAGCTGGTTAGGCTGTTTTCATGTTATCCAGAGCGTTGGTGACTGTAACTGTGCTGCTGGCAACAATTGAATTACGCTTTGTTGCCGACGTTTGCTGACACCGGCCATATTCAACGGGTGTTGAGCGTTCATAAATTCATCAGTTTTTCTATGCTCTGGCACACTAAGACGAGAGTCTTTGTTTAGGTAGATAAACAATGAATCCCAACGCATGACGTAACGTTAGTTAGCAAGCCAGCCAGCTAACGTTAGCTAGCTAGCTCACAGTACACTTTAACTTGAAATGAAAATACTTCATGTCAAAATTTGAAATGCGTAATATTTGAAAGTGTTGCTAGCTAGACTATCTTACACGTGATCTGAAATCAGAGTAGATAGCCAGAGTGAATTTACTAACTAGTATATCTATCAACAGTTGCAGTGACATTCTATTGAAATGGATACTTGCATAGTGGAGTCTTTTGTTAAGACATGTATCTAGCTACAGCGGCTAAACAATGGGCCATAACCACAACTCATGACGTTACTACCCTGCATGAATCTGCAGGTAGATAACCAACCAGGTTCAAAGGCTATAACTAGTCAAGCAAATGTGTCTGAGATACGAAGAACAAGATCATACACATAACGTTAGCTAGCTAACAGTACACTTGAAAGGAAACCACTTTCTAACAGTGATCTTGTTTAGGGACAATACAATTATCCTACCCAGGCTACCTACAACACAACACTTCAATGAATAATTGCATTATTGTTTTCAAGTGACTACAACATTCTACTCTAGACTGCAGTGGAAACGCCATTTGAATAACGATGCAAAAGTCCTGTGATTTGAATGTTTAATTTGATTTGGATCAGTTCTGGCTCTATTTTCGACAGTTTATAAGGTCTAGAAAGGTACATATTAGCAGGCTGTATTTTTACTTCTGATACTGAATGCTGTCTGTTGCAGATAATCCTTCTCCCAAATCATCCTATAATAATGTGTCCACATATTCTCCCGACAGGCCCAGTTATTCAGGAAGGCTCTTCTCCAATCTGAGTGACTATTCCTCACGCACCTAGAACCTATTGCTTCCATATAGCCTACATATTTATAATTTAACTTTTAAAATGTATTACCTTGTATATGTGGCATGAACACAACCAGTCACAATGTTTTAATCTGATTAGGCTACTTCAAAAGTCTCCTGTAGGCATGCACACGTTCATCCAAAAGTATCATTCCAGCATCCACAAAATGGCTTGACATTAACCAGGTTTCCATCCAACCTTTTTATGTGAGTAAAGTCTGATAAAAAAATGTCACCACATCATGAAATAAGTTATGAGGAATTTCACAGGGTGGTGTCATGATGCCCTCCTTTCTGGAGATCAATGGTGCCGGCTAGGCAAAGGTCTGAAGATTCCCCTCCCCCCCCCACCCCCTTTCCTGTGGCTGTCGGACAGTTTTATGATGGTCGTAAATACCTTTCCTTGCCATGCAGTAGTGGGGGAAAGCAGTCCCTTTGTTACACAGACTTTCTTCCCGCCAAGACTCCAACATCCAAAAGTGGAGAATGAAACAATATTTCTAACATAAAGAATGTAGGAAATGGTTGGTGGGGAATTAAAGAACAATCATGTCTAATTCGTTACTATTTTGTGATGTCATTAAGGACAACGTAGAACAACGTAACTGTATCTCTGAGTGTGTACATTTCCCAGTTATGAGGTTTGCATCTAATTGATTAAGTATAATAATATTTTGTGAAGATAACAATGTGATTTTAGTCTTATAATGAGATAATGGTTTTTCATGTCTGTTGCACACTAGCTAAGCCACGCCCCTAATGAGGTCAGAAGAGCGGGTGTGACTGAATCGCCTTTCCGTCCAGAGTGCTTAGAGTTTAATTTGGGAGATAGTAACTCTGTTACATGATTCATTTAATCAAATCAAATGTAGTTAATTGATTTTTATAAATTAACAGTCAAACATTAATGATAGTCACGTCACAACATATTGGAGTCCCGTGCGAGGAGTCTAAGATAGAATGAGATTTTGCTGTTGAATTCAGTATAAATATTAGTTATGCAAACAGACTACGTTATATATGAATAGAGTCGTAGGCAGGATTCTGGTGTGTGTCCAAAGAAGTGGCATCTGGTGTTGCGTATCTGATGACGTCAGTGTGTTTTATGAGTTGTTAAATTTCAGATATAGTCCGTTGGGCCAAACGTGTACTATTTCTGTCACTCGCATCTCAGGAGCGAGTTGATTTCGGTCAGTAGTCATTTCTAGAGAGCCAGCAATTATAGAATTTTGGATGGGCATATTCGTTAACCGGGCCGGAGTATTATTTATCCATCTATCGCGCTTCAGTAGCGTGGGTAGGCCACAGGCATATCACTTTATATGTTACCGCGTGTTCCGGTAACATAGTGCTAGCAAAGAGAATGCCGAATGGGTTTGAATGTGAGACGTCACTAGTAAACCCCTTCCCGTAGTGTAAATTTTCCTGTTGTGTGCTTGGAACAAGTATAAGGAAGGTTAGCTGTGCACTAGATGCTAAAGCTAACAAAGGGAGAGCAGCCATTTTGTTTTTCCATTGTCACGTTGAAATCCCCGTCTTGGGAGACGGAAGTCCCGCCCTCTGTACCCTCGTTCGAGTTCAGCTTTCTGCGATCAGTGACCCCTAGAGGTAAGTAATATTTAAAAAATTATATAATTATAATATTCTAGGTGAGGGCAAAATGGGTTCTTATAGTGTGTAACTACGGGCTACATTTAAGATATCCAGCTAATCTCAACTGACTGGATACCATTGCCTCATTCAATTTAATAAGTTAAATTGCCGAACATACTTTTTCAGGTTCTTCCAACTAATGAGACCTTTTAAACTTTTCCATATTACCGTAGATAAAGCAACACTTTTCAGGGGAATTCAAGTTTAATTCCCAGATAGCCTATACAGGTATGATTAATCATTATCATTAATTAATCATTTCAATTTGCTTTTGAAGCTCATTGGAGCCAACTCCAACAGTACTGATCCAGTATTGACGGAATTCCCGCCTTCACGGGAATCCCATGTGGTTTAAACCCTTAGGGATAAGTGACTCTGGTGGTGAATCTACCCTCACATTTGAACGACTGGTTACACTTATGATAATTCAGCCAATCTCAACTGACTGGATAATATCATCTCATTCAATTTAATATGATAAATTGCAGAATATACCTTTTCAGGTTCTTCCAACTAATGAGACAATTTAAACTTTTACCTATTAACCTAGATAAAGCAACGCTTTCAGGTTAATTAATGTTTAAGTTGCAAGACCTTATCCAGGTATGATTAATCATTATCATTGATTCATCAATTAATCAACTCCCACATTACTGATGCAGTATTGATGGTTCATTAACATCTATAAACAGATTTGCAGTTTCCAACAACTCAAAACCCAAACTTTGAAGAAAAAAAAGAGGAGCACTTTCTCTCAATTTTTCTAATATTGTGCAAGCTATCAGAGGGGGTGGTTCCCACTCCCTCGCTAATAAGTGAAATCGCACCCATAAAAGGATGGATTGCTGACCCAGCGGCGATACCAAACCTAACTATGCCATTAGCGGAAAAAACAGAA
The DNA here is from genome assembly GCA_023634145.1 of Thymallus thymallus. Classification (NCBI taxonomy): domain Eukaryota; kingdom Metazoa; phylum Chordata; class Actinopteri; order Salmoniformes; family Salmonidae; genus Thymallus; species Thymallus thymallus. The sequence goes on from CM042380.1 coordinate 28,973,208, forward strand.
GAAATCATGACAAATGCTCTCCAAAATCAACCATCGGGCTTGTAAAGCTTCTCTCCAGTTTAGCCCTGATGTCCTGCCATCTGAGATTGGCATCGGTCCAATACCGCAGTGCACAGCTGAAGCACGAGCAAGAAACGGTAGACATAAAGGGACAGGTGGAGAGAACTGGGAAACGAATTACAAAAGCAGAAAAGGGGAAAATACCGCTAGCTGTGGAACTTCGTTTGAAAACAGAACAATTAAAAGTAATTACAAAAACTTATGACGACGAACGAGCACAAACTAGATAAATCTGACTAGTTATCTACAAACAGGAGTGCAACTTGATAACATGCATGTAGTTTTGTTGAACGTTACTCAAAGTAACAATGTTCTGGTCCAAATGCTGCAGACCAAAGACGATCAGTTAAAGAACACAGTGACCCAGTTGGATGACAGATCAGCAGAATTCACTGAAGTCGCTGACCAATTGAATGATGAGAGAACTCAGGTGATGAAGATGGAAATATTGATTTTCTAAACAAGCGGAGGAAATCTGAATCACTGAATCTCTCGCTCTGTACTCAAGACCTCTACCTGCAAACCATGTCAGATAAGTATGAGATGACGCACACAAACGGTTTCTAACAAAAAACTACGATAACAATACCCACCGTGGTCGAAATAACTGTAAAGTACGTCGGCCACTACAATCAACCAGACCACTACGTTCCTGCACCCAATCCACCCAAAGTGTCAGAGCACAAGGGCCAGAATTACAGTTTTTTACAATCGTTATGACAGTTTTTTCAATACATTTAACAAGTTTCCTAAACTCTTAACACGGTTAGCACAACATCAGTCTTTGTAGGCTATACAATTAACACATTTCTTGTTGCTTTGACACAAAATGCATACAGTTAACACAAATTTAAAATGCTTGAACTTCTTTTACACACAAGCTCAACCAATACCAAAACAATGTAATTTTACAGCCAAATTTACAAATGCTTTCACACTGTATGTCAGAACAGATAACATCATGTTCTAAACATAACTTATATAGGCTAAAGTCAAAGTGAACAGCTGGTCATATTGTGAATTGAAACAAAAATATATTCCCTGTATTTTATTCCATTGCTAATGAGAAACAGCTTATTGAAGTTTTGCAAATATATACATCACAGCTGATTCCCATCTAGAAAGCACACTCAGGTGTTGAGGTTCTTTCAATCGCATGACCATATGTTACAGTATAAAAGAGGTCTCTTTGGGCTGATCCTGTGTGGAAAAGGAACAATATAGAGCAACACAAAGAAAGAAAGAAAGAAAGAAAGAAAGAAAGAAAGAAAATGCCTGCACGAGGGAGAGGGAGACGAGTACCAGGACAAGGAAGAGGAGTGGGGCAAGGTAGAGGGAGAGGAGTTCGAATGCGTGGTGGCGCTCAAAGAAGGACCAGAGCTAGGGTAACTGATCAAATAAGAGCTACTATCATTGACCATGTCATAAACCACGGGCTATCATACAGAGAGGCTGGTGAACGAGTACAGCCAAATATCAGCCGGGACACAGTCGCATCCATTGTCCGTATTTTCAGAGAAACCAACAGGTAGGATATTGCTTCTCCTAGCAAAGTGATAATACTGTAATTTGACCATTTACGTAGTAGAGTGACTGTATGCCTCCAGTCTCTAATATATATAACTGTATTTTGTCCCTCTAAGGATTCAACGTCTACCTCCCTCAGGGGGCAGAGGAAAGCTCCTAAATGAAGAACAGGAACTTGCTATTGTCAACATGGTGATTGCTGACAATGAAATAAAACTGAAGGACATTCAGTCCAGAGTTGTAGAGGACAACCTTGTCTTTGGGAACATTGCAGCAATCAGCATAACATCCATTTCTCGGACTCTAGCTAAACACAGAGTCCGAATGAAGCAACTATACAAAGTTCCATTTGAAAGGAACAGTGAGCGCATCAAAGAACTCCGTCACCAATATGTCCAGGTAAGGTTATGCAATACAGTCATTACTGTACTATACATTGTGTGTTTTGCAGTAAACTACTCTATAAACCTGGAGAACATTAGGACATACAGTAGATATACAGCACAGTATTTACATACACTGTGTAATTACTTTCAGAGAGTCATGGAGTTGGAGGCCAATCAAGTCCCACATGAAATGATCTATGTTGACGAGGCTGGCTTCAACTTGGCGAAAAGGCGTCGCCGTGGGAGAAACATAATTGGCAAAAGGGCCACAGTCACCGTGCCGGGCCAGAGAGGAGCTAACATCACCATGTGCGCCGCAATCTCCAACAACGGTGCACTCCTGCATAAATGTGAGATTGGCCCCTACAACACCGACCGCCTTCTCCTGTTTTTAGAAGACCTGCACGAAAGACTGGTGCCAGAGGTAGAAAGGGGACAGGTGGGAGACCACTTGTCAATATATGTGATCACATGGGACAATGTGGCATTCCACCATTCCCGTGCAGTCACAGCCTGGTTTGATGCCCATCCAAGGATGATGTCCCATTTCCTTGCTCCTTACTCCCCTTTCCTCAACCCCATTGAGGAGTTTTTCTCAGCCTGGAGATGGAAGGTTTTTGACCATCGTCCACATGACCAAATGTCCCTCCTGGATGCAATGGATGCTGCATGCCAAGACATCACAGCTGAACACTGCCAGGGGTGGATAAGGCATGCCAAAAGATTCTTCCCAAGATGCCTTGCCAGAGAAGATATCAGGTGTGATGTGGACGAGAACATGTGGCCAAATGCAGAAGACCGAGCAGATTAGAAGATTACTTTTTTTATTATTATTATTATTATTCCGGTGCTTTTTCTGTTTGTATATCTTGCAGTAATGTCCTGTTTTCAAAGAAAGTCTTTACTGCAGCAATTCTGTCTGTCTTTTTTTTTTTTCATAAACTGTGCATTCTATAAAGCTACGCTGAGATGGTCATTCATTTTTTTATAAAATTTCTGCAGCAAAAGAAACAAAATGCATACATTTACTAAACCCAACAAAACAAAAATGTAGAGAGGCTTCAAAAGAAACTACAGTGCAAAACACAATCTATGATCAATACAATATACTGTCTATTGTATAAGGGCCGACCTGACACATAACATAATGCAGTTTCTGTAATTTCAGATGATGTTAGTGTTATTTTTGTCATTGTGTTATGATTGACTAAATGTTCCTGTTGGAAGAGAACATGTGTTAGTGTTTTGCATAATTAGTTGATTTTGAAACATGTTTGCAGTGTTTTGTTAGACATAGTGTATTGTGTTAGTGAATTATTGTATTTTGAAAAGTAGTTTTGGAGTTTAGTTTACAATGTGTGATTTTGAGCATGAAATTAACCGTTTTGCCAATTGTGTGTTTTAGGTGTGTTGGTGCGTTAAGAGTTTAGGAAAATTGTTAAATGTATTGAAAAAACTGTCATAACGATTGTAAAAAACTGTAACACCCTTAGCAAGGACGTTAACAATCAAAAGACTCCCGCTCTCACTCGAGACACTATCCAGGGCCTGCATGATCAAGACACAAGCCCACAGGCTTTGTCTATAGACTCTGATAAAAAGGTTGCGAAGAAAAAGATCAATTCCACTCTAAACCCGATAAGTCAATCTGTTTTCACCATGAAACGACCACTCCACTTAACCTGTCATAATAAAACAGGCAGGGAGAGTGAGCTCCTCTGTGGTGGTCGGCAAACCCTCAACCTTCGTTGCATCGACTGTAAAAGCAAAGTAGATGTCCAACTTTATGAAACACCGCGTCGCAACAGTTATTGCTTTTTGTGGTCATAAATATGATTTTGAGTTAATTATATGAGGTGGGAGGGTGTTCAATGTGTTTTACAGTCCAAGGGTAGGGACATGTGAAAATAGTTTTTTTTATGACACCTTGAGTTGGACAAGCACAGGCCCCGGCTTCCCAGTGTGTATCTGAGCTGGTCATTGAAAATGTATTAGGGGCAGGGCTCATATCCAGAACAAAATGTATTATATCCATGGAGTGTTCATTCTCTCGAGGCCAGTTATTTTGACCCAACTCACGCAATAATTTGTTCCCAAACAGCCCTCAGTCCCCAAAACATTCTGTTTATGTGGCATCACTATGGTTGCAGGTACTCACATATTCTGAGACTGTTCTAGTGGCTGTTGGGCCTGCAGAACCTTTTTCACAGTCCTTCAGCCATCTAATCCTCTTTTAGAAACATTCTTGAGATTGCGTCATGTTTTTGGTTGGCTTTGAGTACCATGTCATAAGTAGCAACTCACACTGCATGAAGTTTAAACAAACATAGTAAACCTGGATGAATTACAGCCAACGAAATACCCTAGTGCTGAAAATGTATCAGTTAGTCAGTCAGCCAGTTAGTTAGTTAGTTAGTCATTTAATTTGATAGTTAGTTAATTCATTTGTATGTTAAATGGTTTGTTAGTTCACTAGTTAAATAGTGTAGCTTCCAACTTCCTGTCCTTTTCCAAAGTGCAGCTTGGAGAGATGCCCTTTATTTAAATGAGGGCATTCTTTCTGTCCGTGGTTGTGAGGCAACAGATGCTCTACCATGCCGGAACAAAAATGATTGAAATGAAAAACCTGCTGCCTTCAAAGTTAATAGGGAAAGATGATAAATATATTTTCAAGTGATCTTAACCCATAATGATAAGGAATGTTACGCTTGCCAGTAAGAATGGGACTCAGGAGGCACTAGCCAGGTCTCCAGTGAGAAAAAAAAAAAAAAGACAACCATTGAGATCTTTTCATCTGCAGTAGAGCAGAGTAAATTGGTAAATTAATTAAGGAATGGAGCAGACTGACAGATAAGCGAACAGGCAACCCAGAGAGATGGAAAAATGCAAATGTTGGTGCTAAACTCAGCTCCCTATTGATATGTACATTAGGTGATCACTCAAATAAAATATATTAATTTAATACTTGAATCGTTCTGAATACTTAAATGGGTTATTTGATCATGATGTAGGCTATGGGGTTTTACAATTAAATAATTGTTATACTAATGTAAATTAAGTTACTGTCAGGCTCTGGCCATAGAGAAGCCTATTTGCTTCTCTATGTAGCTATGGTCAGAGTCTGACAGTGTCTTTCTTTTCTGTTTCTGTGTCGGGTTGGGGTGGATCCCTAATTAGAGGCAGCTGCACCGCATTGTCTCTAATTAGGGATTCCATATATGTTGAGTCTGTCCCTCACTTGGGTGTGGGTTGTTATCGATATCGTTATATGTCGCAGTCACGGTGAAGTAAGTGTGCTTTTTGTTACGTTTAAAATATCGTGTTTTTGTTTTAACGTAACATTGTTAATTCGTGTTGGTTTCGTTTTGTAGTTCGTCATCATTTGTTTCTTTATTTCATCGTATACAAACATATTACATAGTAAAATAAAAAAATGTCGAACTATACCTGCGCTGCGCCTTGGTCTCTCCATTCACCCATTCATGACAGTTACGTATATTTTTGCGGGTATGCAACTTGTATGCTATAGATACAGTCCTGGCTCATAGACAACGAGAAGCAGAGGAGTACTAATGAGTCATTCCATTTATTTTGTTAAACCAAAAACAACAAAGGAGAGGCAGAGACCACGAACTGCTGTGCACGTCAAACACCTCAGACTTCAGATATAGCTCTGAAACATGCCACCTACAGAAGTTCTCGGATGACTCCGCTATTGTAGGGTGCATCTGGGGTGGGCAGGAGGAGGAGTACAGGATCACAATCAATTACTTTGTGTTGTGGTGTGAGCAGAACCACCTTCAGCTCAACATCAGAAAAACAAAGGAGATGGTGGTGGACTTCAGGAGAACCAAGGCACAACTGACTGCAGTCCCTATACAGGTGATGAATGTGGAAATGGTTGGGTCATACAAGTTCACGGGAGTCCATATGGACAACAGGCTGGAATGGGCTGGTAACACAGGGGCCCTGTACAAAAAGGGCCAGAGCCGACTCTACTTTCTGAGGAGGCTCAGGTCCTTCAACGTGTGCAGTAAACTACTGCATACCTTCTACCAGTCTGTGGTCTTTTTTGCAGTGGTCTGCTGGGGCACCAACATAAAGGCTGGTGATGCTTCTCTGATAAATAAGCTGATCAGGAAGGCTAGCTCTGTTCTGGGGATTAACCTTGACACTCTGGAGGAGTTGGTGGAGAGACGGATCCTGACCAAACTGCTGGCCATCATGGACAACGTCACCCACCCTCTGCATGCCATGGTTATGATGCAGAGGAGCGCCTTCAGTCACAGACTGATCCCACCACGGTGTGCCAGAGTGCCAGGTCCTTCCTGCCGGCGGCTATTAGACTATATAATGCCTCACCGGGGTGCCGTGCCGTCGGCAACATAGACCTGGAACTGTTGGGGTGTTAGGACCAATTATGCATCCATCTGTGAGTAACTCTGGTCTGTAATCACTCATTCACTCAGGACTTATTTATTCATTCAGGTCTGTATATACAGTGGGGAGAACAAGTATTTGATACACTGCCAATTTTGCAGGTTTTCCTACTTACAAAGCATGTAGAGGTCTGTAATTTTTATCATAGGTACACTTCAACTGTGAGAGACGGAATCTAAAACAAAAATCCAGAAAATCACATTGTATGATTTTTTTATAATTAATTTGCATTTTATTGCATGACATAAGTATTTGATCACCTACCAACCAGTAAGAATTCTGGCTCTCACAGACCTGTTAGTTTTTCTTTAAGAAGCCCTCCTGTTCTCCACTCATCACCTGTATTAACTGCACCTGTTTTAACTCGTTACCTGTATAAAAGACACCTGTCTACACACTCAAACAGACTCCAACCTCTCCACAATGGCCAAGGCCAGAGAGCTGTGTAAGGACATCAGGGATAAAATTGTAGACCTGCACAAGGCTGGGATGGGCTACAGGACAATAGGCAAGCTGCTTGGTGAGAAGGCAACAACTGTTGGTGCAATTATTAGAAAATGGAAGAAGTTCAAGATGACGGTCAATCTCCCTCGGTCTGGGGCACCATGCAAGATCTCACCTCGTGGGGCATCAATGATCATGAGGAAGGTGAGGGATCAGCCCAGAACTACACGGCAGGACCTGGTCAATGACCTGAAGAGAGCTGGGACCACAGTCTCAAAGAAAACCATTAGTAACACACTACGCCGTCATGGATTAAAATCCTTCAGCGCACGCAAGGTCCCCCTGCTCAAGCCAGCGCATGTCCAGGCCCGTCTGAAGTTTGCCAATGACCATCTGGATGATCCAGAGGAGGAATGGGAGAAGGTCATGTGGTCTGATGAGACAGAAATAGAGCTTTTTGGTCTAAACTCCACTCGCCGTGTTTGGAGGAAGAAGAAGGAGTACAACCCCAAGAACACCATCCCAACCGTGAAGCATGGAGGTGGAAACATCATTCTTTGGGGATGCTTTTCTGCAAAGGGGACAGGACGACTGCACCGTATTGAGGAGAGGATGGATGGGGCCATGTATCGCGAGATCTTGGCCAACAACCTCCTTCCCTCAGTAAGAGCATTGAAGATGGGTCGTGGCTGGGTCTTCCAGCATGACAACGACCCGAAACACACAGCCAGGGCAACTAAGGAGTGGCTCCGTAAGAAGCATCTCAAGGTCCTGGAGTGGCCTAGCCAGTCTCCAGACCTGAACCCAATAGAAAATCTTTGGAGGGAGCTGAAAGTCCGTATTGCCCAGCAACAGCCCCGAAACCTGAAGGATCTGTAGAAGGTCTGTATGGAGGAGTGGGCCAAAATCCCTGCTGCAGTGTGTGCAAACCTGGTCAAGAACTACAGGAAACGTATTATCTCTGTAATTGCAAACAAAGGTTTCTGTACCAAATATTAAGTTATGCTTTTCTGATGTATCAAATACTTATGTCATGCAATAAAATGCAAATTAATTACTTAAAAATCATACTATGTGATTTTCTGGATTTTTGTTTTAGATTCCGTCACTCACAGTTGAAGAGTACCTATGATAAAAATTACAGACTATATTCTTTGTAAGTAGGAAAACCTGCAAAATCTGCAGTGTATTAAATACTTGTTCTCCCCACTGTATGTATGTATGTATGTATGTATGTATGTATGTATGTATGTATGTATGGTAGAGTGGCCAGACGGAAGCCACTCCTCAGTAAAAGGCACATGACAGCCCGCTTGGAGTTTACAAAAGGGACCTAAAGACCTCTGACCATGAAAAACAAGATTGAACTCTTTGGCCTGAATGCCAAGCATCATGTCTGGAGGAAAGCTGGCACCATCCCAAGAAGACTCAAGGCTGTAATCGCTGCCAAAGGTGCTTCTAAAGAGTAAAGGTTCTGAATAATTATGTAATGTCATATTTCAGTTTTTATACATTTGCAAACATTTATAAAAAACAGTTTTTGCTTTTTGTCATTATGGGATATTGTTTGTAGATTTAAGAGGAAAAAATATATTTTATCCATTTTAAAATAAGGCTGTAACATAACAAAATGTGGAAAAAGTTAAGGGATCTGAATACTTTCTGAAAGCCCTGTAAATAGTTAATAGGTACATTTTATAGGTATTTTCCAGGATTGATTGTCTTAAGAGACATCAGGGAATTATTTTCCAGTTTACTCCATATTGGCTTAAATGGGTTTCTGGTTTTTCACTTCCCTCTGGAAAATCAACTGTTAATATGAAATAAATACTAACTACGTATTTATGTTGTCATTTGTCATTTATTTTTGTAACTTTTACTTAACTTTTATTGTATATTAATGTTGCATAATCCCCTTCTGGTGTAGAAACCATGACAATTAAAAACAAAAAACTATGTTTGAAGCGAGAAGAAGGCATTCGTCTGAAGCCAAAAAAGAAAGGTTTGGAAAGGAATTCACATGAGCACCACAATGCCTATTCCACCCATGCTCTACCAAGGTTTTCCAGCACACAGCTTTGACCTACTACAGTAGCTATGTCGGTATTGTACTTCAATCTACTGTGTGTAGGCAGGTTGCTCAGGATTCAAGCCTTCTCAAATAGCATAATTCATACTCTTCAGAGGGATACTGGACTTTACAGCTGTCACGGTGCGTATAGAAGGGACGGTAGACGGAGCGTTGATGGAGTGACATCCTTGTTTAATTACGTGAGGTCTTATCACAAAGCACATAAAACAAACGAAGGAGAGTGAAAACGAAACTAGTACTCACTAAACACAGTGACTTGCTGAGTTCTGCTCATAAACAGAGACATACAAACAATGATCCACACACAGGTGGATTTGGAGGACAGTTAAATACTCTCCCCAATTAGAGACAACTCTAGACAGCTGTCTCTGATTGGGGATCATTAATCCTCCCTCACTGATGTGAGGACTGGGTTGTGGCTCAACCACTCCCCTTGATGGGAGTATGCGGCTTCACCACTACCCAGCCCTTACAACAGCGTTCTGCTATTACAATTATGTATACCGGTGTGTGTATATATGTGTATATATATAGATATATATCAATTGTCTCTATGTGTATTATTATATTGTGCAGACAGGTTATATCTATCTGAGCTATTGTGTCCAACACACCGCTACCTGTTGTTATTTTGGGCACCGACTGACCAAAGAAATATGTTATCATGATTTTTAAAATTATATGACATATATTGCTAAAATAAACATTTACGGAAATATAGGCATGTTCCGCATTACTACAAGACAAAACAGCTCAATCAAGCCTTATGTAAGTATAAAAGCAATGTAACGTAATGGGATAATGTCTCACTGTGGTGTGTGAAGAATCCAATACTTTACCTTGTATCCGGTACAAATCACATTATTGTGTAAGCACCTCCTCTGAAGAGTATGAATTATGCTATTTGAGAAGGTTTGAATCCTGAGCAACCTGCCTACACACAGTAGATTGAAGTACAATACCGACATAGCTACTGTAGTAGGTCAAAGCTGTGTGCTGGAAAACCTTGGTAGAGCATGGGTGGAATAGGCATTGTGGTGCTCATGTGAATTTCCTTTCTTTTTTGGCTTCAGACCAATGCCTTCTTCTCACTTAACTTAGTTTTTTGTTTTTAATAGAATTAGGAATCATAATTCTTCTGGGTGATACATGTAAATCAAACATTTTCCTTGACATTTTCCGCATTTCCCTTTCACTAATTCAGTAACAGTGTGTGATGACTTATCGCTTGGTGTATTAGACAGAGAACATTACACCCCAGGGAAATGTTGCCATTAAAAAAAACATGCACCTTCGCTGGTCCTTTGTATTCTGTCAAAGTAGGTGGCTGTCAGAAAATAGTTATTTTAGCCAGAAAAGCATTTTCGGAACCACTTTCATTAGCAAATATCAATAGGTACATTTAAAAAACTGCTGCTGTTTCTGAAACTACAGCCTTGGATTCAGAGAAATGCCAACCTACACAAGGATTGTAGACAGATCAGGATTTGAAGTGGAACTCTTCTTGCAGGTGATTTAGGATGCAATTTATTAGCGTGGCAATTCATTTAAATTACTCAAACGAGGCCATGGGATGCTGAATCTGTTCGTTTCCATCTTTCATGACATGAAAAACACATATTTTCAAAACGATCTCTGCACAAACTATGCTACATCAGCAAAAAAAAGAGAAATTCCTGCACTGATTTACTCCTTGCTGTCCAATCTGCACCCGAGGAAGCAGGGGAAGGATTTACCATTGGAAACGTCATAATTTAGGTAGATTCTCATTAGAGAAAGGATGGATTTAATACTGCTGTGTCCCCCAGTGCTTATTAAATCAGGCCAGTTTGAGATAATGGATCTTTAAAATTCCACAAGCAGCTCCAGTGATCCCCTCCCCCTGGACTGTGTTTCTTCTCAGCATATTTATCACGGGGTGATTCAGGTTTGGAGAGAGACACAGTGAGAGAGATTTCCAATTGATTACGTGTTTATAATTTTAACAAAGAGTCGTATATCCCGGGAAAGAGCTGTAGGTGTCAGAACTGCTGATCGTTTAAAAAAATGCTGCCGAGGGGGGGGATTAGAAGATAATTGAAATGCCAGTTTACACTAGTAGTCACAGTCAATAGTGTCTTATTGGGGGGCTCCACACTGGAACAAACTAAGTGAGGTACTGAAGTGAACTTTCTCTTTGAGGTGGGGAGAAGTTGCTAAATCTATATCTGTCACGTTTTGATGCCGCTATTGATTTACGAAGCTTGCAGTCTCTAACAACTGTCAGCTTCAAGGCATCTAGCTATTTAGCAATGCAAAGCTTGCTTTCAATCCCCCTGTAGGTTTTAGGCAGTTACTGCTTTACGTTCCATCCCAGCACAGCAGAACATGTGTGCAATGATTGGATAGGTCGGGCCTCGAAAAGGCAAAAAGGGTCCCTATCAAAAAACTTCTCAAGAGCTGTGGTTATCCCTTGAGAAAAATAATGAAATACAATTGGCTGAATTCAAATCAAAATCAAATCAAATGTATTTATAAAGTCCTTTTTACATCAGCCGATGTCACAAAGTGCTATACAGAAACCCAGCCTAAAACCCCAAACAGCAAGCAATACAGATGTAGAAGCACGGTGGCTAGGAAACACTCCCTAGAAAGGCAAAACCTAGGAAGAAACCTAGAGAGGAACCAGGCTCTGAGGGGTGGCCAGTCCTCTTCTGGCTGTGCCGGGTGGAGATTATAACAATTAATGGCCATTAAGGCCAGTTATTTCTCCAAGATGTTCAAATGTTCATAGATGACCAGATAATAAAAGTAGTTGTGGAGGTTGCAACAGGTAAATACATCAGGAGTGAATGTCACTTGGTTTTTCAGTGCAATAGAGCGCAGGTGCGGTAGAGCGAGATGAAAACAGCAGGTCTGGGACAAGGTGGCACGTCCAATGAACAGGTCAGGGTTCCATAACCGCAGGCATAAGAGTTGAAACCGGTGCAGCAGCACGACCAGGTGGACTGGGGACAGCTATGGGTCATCAGGGCAGATAGTCCTGAAGCATGGTCCTCCGGGTAGGCTCATGTCCTCTGGGAGAGGAGGTAGAGTGGGAGAGAGAGAGAATTACAGAGAGCATACTTAAATTCACACAAGACACCGGATAATAACATCAGATTTAACAAACTGACCCTAGCCCCCCGGCACATAGACTATTGCAGCATAGATACTGGAGGCTGAGACAGGGGGGTCAGGAGACACTGTGGCCCCCTCCGACAATACCCACGACAATACCCCCGGACAGGGCCAACTAGGCAGGATATAATCTTACCCACTCTGCCAAGCACAGCCCCTACACCAAAAGAAGGATATCAACAACCACCAACTTACTACCCTGAGACAAGGCTGAGTATAGCCCACGAAAGATGCACAAGCCCGAGGGGGCGACAAAGCCGGACAGGAAGTGACGCACCCCTCCTAGGGATGGCATGGAAAGCACCAGTAAGCCAGTGACTCAGCACAACATGACAACAACACAACATGGCAGCAACACCACATGACAACAACACAACATGACAACAACACAGCATGTTAGCAACACAACATGGCAACAACACAGCATGGTAGCAACACCACATGACAACAACACAGCATGGTAGCAACACAACATGACAACACAGCATGGTAGCAACACCACATGACAACAACACAGCATAGTAGCAACACAACATGACAACAACACAACATGACAACAACACAGCATGGTAGCAACACCACATGACAACAACACAACATGGCAGCAACACCACATGACAACAACACAGCATGGTAGCAACACAACATGACAACAACACAGCATTGTAGCAACACAACATGACAATAACACAGCATGGTAGCAACACAACATGACAACAACACAGCATGGTAGCAACACAACATGACAACAACACAGCATGGTAGCTACACAACATGACAACAACACAGCATGCAGAAACACATGACAACAACACAGCATGGTAGCAACACAACATGACAACAACACAGCATGGTAGCAACACATGACAAGACAACATGACAACAACACAGCATGGTAGCAACATGACACAAACATTGTTAAACACAGACAACAGCACGAAGGACAAAATGGTGGCGACAAAGCACATCCCGCAAAGCAGCCAATAAGAGGGTCCATGATTGAGTATTTGAATGTAGATGGAGATAGAACTGTCCAGTTTAAGTGTTTTTTGCAGCTTGTTCCAGTCGCTAGCTGCAGCAAACTGAAAAGAAGAGTGACCCAGGTGTGTGCTTTAGGGATGTTTAACAGAATGGGTCTGGCAGAACGGGTGCTGTATGTTGGAGGATGATGGTTGCAGTAGGTACAGTATCTCAGATAGGGAGAAGTGAGGCCTAGGAGGGTTTTATAAATAAGTATCAACTAGTGGATCTTGCCACCGGTATACAGAGATGCACAGTTTACAGAGGAGTACAGAGTGCAGGGATGTGTCCTACAGTGGTTGCTTGTTTGAAAGTTGCATGCTTTTGCCGTGGTATTTAGAGGTACCCAGCGTCACGGCTCATTGCTCCAGACCACCACAGGGGGGAGTTAGAGCACTCTTTATGCATTTGGGTCCCAAGGTTTTTATACGACCAATCATATTGAGTGATTCCAATGACAAATTTGAGGAGCATTGCTGGCAAATCTGATGGCCAAATGGTAAAGAACATCTACCCACTCGTGAGCAGCCGTACCTGCCGATCTATAAACTACGTCTCCGTAACCTAGCACGGGTAGGATTGTCATAGATAGGATGGTAGTGTCTCCAGTAACCATTACACGGCAAGCAAATAGCCTTGTAAGAGCACATGTTTTTCTGATTTGCTACAAATATACCTCTCCCTTATCACTATTTTAAGATCAGGACCCCTGCCACCCCAAACCTCCCACATCAGGAAAAGCTCAATCATCTGTGAAGCAGTGCCCCACAGGGCAACATTGTGCAGTATGTGTCACAAACACCCACAGATAGAACAATAAATATTCTTCAGTACAAAACATCCCCAGCTGCGACCCAAACATGTTATATCTTTAAATCATTGTATGTTATCCAGTTTTTGTGGCAGACACTGTGGGCGAGCTTTAGTGACCTTGATTTCCTTCACAAAGAACAAGTGATGCTTATTCTTGAAGTACAGGTTGTGTACCAAATGGCACCCTATTTCCTAGACCAGGGATCACCAACTAGATTCAGCAACGGGCCAATTTATTTTCTTGAGCGGATGGTCAGGAACATCATTTCACATAATTTGGAAACTGCAAGTTGAACGCAAAAAGCCCAAATGGATATAATATTTAACTTCAACACAGGAAAGGAAGACCCAGAGTTACCTCAGCTGCAGAGGATGAGTTCATTAGAGTTAACTGCATCTCAGAATGCAACACAAATAAATGCTACACATAGTTCATGTAACAGACACATCTCAACATCAACTGTTCAGAGGAGACTGTGTGAATCAGGCCTTTATGGACACCAATAATAAGAAGAGACTTGCTTGGGCCAAGAAACACAAGCAATGGAAATTAGACCGGTGGAAATCTGTCCTTTGGTCTGATGAGTCCAAATTTGAGAGTTTTGGTTCCAACCACCATGTCTTTGTGAGACGTAGAGTAGGTGAACAGACTGGTACTGTATATATATATATATTTTTTGCTCAGAAATAAAATCAGTTGGGGAACCTTGCCCTACAGTGTACATCATAGGGAATAGAGATCCATTTGGGACAAAGATGCAGTCTCATTCAGCACCACTCATTCTTCTCTGGCAGAAGTTTGGTATACTGTATGTAGTCCGTTGTGGCCGAAACTTGGCATGGTACCGTGCCACGCCAATCAGACTGCAAAGATATGGCATCTGCATGATTACCTTGAATTTGAGACACAACCCACTGGCGACAGATGTCAGTTCAAAGTCTAGTTTTGATTTACAAATGGTTGAGTTGTCAACAAATGTGAATTCAACATGTAATCAACAACAAATGTCACGTCTCTGGATTATTAAAAAAATATTAAATGCCCTAACAAATCCAATCAGTTTTCCACTTTGATTCAACGTCATCACATTTTTTGGGGTTGAAATGACATGGAACAATGTTGATTCAACTAGTTTTTGAGGTGTGGTAAAGACGTTATGGAGTGGCTGCGGTCCCCAGAGCTAAAAAATCTGAAGTTTTTGCGCATGTTCAGGATTCACTAATTTACACACAGTCTCTGCTCTACTCCTTCGGCTGCTCTCAGAACAGGCTACTCCGGTGAATTTCACTGGTGAGTGGTAGTCCTGCGAGCTACCCTGATCTCACAATCTTACATGAATGGTTCGGTACCATGGAATGCAAGATCATATAATGATAGTATTCTACATAACGGAACTGAATATAATAGCATGGTATGACATTACTATAAGAAGAAAAACACCGCCTCATTTTTTACGAGATCTGATTTAAACAAAGTTTTGATTTAAACAAATCACAGGTTTGTTAACACCATCTGCTCTAATATTCTCTCACGTATATCATTCAAAACACTGTTCCTGGCCTCCCGAGTGGCGCAGCAGTCTAAAGCAATGCATCGCAGTGCTTGAGGCATCACTATAGACCCGGGTTTGATCCCAGTGCACATTTGGCCCAGCTTCGTCTGGGTTAGTGGAGGGTTTGGTCGGCCGGGATTTCCTTGTTCCATCGCGCTCTATCGACTACTTGTGGCGGGCCAGGCACCTGCAAACTGACTTCGGTTGCCAGCTGTATGGTGTTTCCTCCGACACATTGGTGTGGCTGGCTTCTGGGTTAAGCGAGCAGTGTGTCAAGAAGCAGTGCGGATTGGCAGGGTTGTGTTTTGGAGGACGCATGGCTCTGGACCTTTGCCTCTCCCGAGTCCGTAGGGGAGTTGCAGCGATGGGACAAGACTGTAACTACCAATTGGGTGGAAAAAGGGGTAAAATTATACAAAATAAAGAATATTCCCATGAAACTGATTGAGATCAAATGGTTCACCGGTAAAACGTAAAGAATTATAATTCATGATTGACAGTGAGAAATGTGAAGGGAAAGTGTCAACAAAAATGTGTGCTTAAAGTACAGGTAAAGAACGTTATTTAGATGTTTTGCTCTAGAAAAGAGGCTTCCAAGGGGGCGGGACGGGGGCGGGGCGGTTACCTTCGGTCTTTGGCATGCTCACATTTGTTAATTCAGTGACATTCTTGTTGGATTTTCTGTTCCAAAATGTAATCTGCTAGAGTAAGAACAGCGTTAAAGTCTTCAACTGTCCGTGAGATCTATCTCCGGAAGTGTTTGGGTGCTGATGAAAGGCCAAAAGGCAATGTATTCAAATCATGCATACCAAAGGGTGTGATGAGGTTCGGGAATGGATTTGACTCTGCTGTGAATGGAGTTGGCTAAAATCCAGATCTAGCTTTGTGAAAACTTGAGCATCTAGCCATATTGCTATTTATTACATCTATTGCTGGTAGATTATGACATTCTCTTCTTCGCTCACTTACTCAAGACGACACAATTCCGGAGCGTTATTCTATGGCCGCTGTAACCTTTGATACAAAATCATGCCATTCTATCTAGAACCACCTAGTTCTTCTCGCACTGTTTCTGAAGGGCATTCAGTGTTCCTCCATTTTGAAGGTCTATGTTGTAAGGGTTCCTGTCCTTAGGAATAGAGGGATATATTCATGATTCACTAGCTCTTGAACTTCTTCAATGCTGTGCCCTACTGCCGTCAGCTTACTCTTAGCAGCCTTAAACACAACAGATTTGGTTCCAACAGCCCTGGACCCAACTAATTGGAATGCCCCCACCCCATGGCCCAACTAGCAATTTATACCAGTCCAATGGTGGTCAAAACAGTACGCAAAAAACAGGGCAGGGTAGGATGGTATCAGATTTCTAAATGTGTATTCTTAAATGTGTTTTGTACTTGTCTAATACATTATTCTTTTACAGGTGTTTCTCAGCAGTTTGTCATTTGTCACAGTGTTTGTATCAGGAGTTACCAAAATTGCTATTGATGAGCCACAGGGTTATGCAGACCAGTGCTACCACACCTGATTCTACTACTCAGATGTTCTTCAAGACCTCAGCAGTTCATCGAGACCTTGAATAGTAGAATCAGGTGTGGTAGAACTGGGCTTGAACAAGAAAGCCTATGTAAAGGACATAACACTGAGTACCACTTCCTCCCAATTCGGCCCATACCTGGCACAAACTTGGGACGTTTGCCTTGCTAGTACACGTGACCGCCCTTCTAAAGCGTTCTACCAGTCGGCGCCACGTGAAAAGCTAGCTATTCGCTGGCACAAGTGGGGACACTCCAGTCTGAGGAGTAAGTTTCACACATCCTAAATTGTAGTTCTGAGTCACTAGGTACCACTCCAAAGGATGTCATGCTGCTTGCTTGGTGAGTACCACTTCCTCCCAATTCAGCCCATATTGGGCGCGAACTCAGGAACTCTGCCATGCTAGCACACATGACCACCCTCCTGAAGCATCTTACCAGTCAACACCATGTGAAAAGCTAGCTATTCATTGGCGAAAGTACTGTAGGGACACTTCAGACTGAGGAGTAAGTTTTACACATCCCCATGTACTACACCTGCATAACCCTGTAACTCTTCAAGAGCAGTTGTGGCCATCCCTCAGATGAATGTACGTTATAAACTAGGTGGTTTGAGCCCTGAATGTTGATTGGCTGACAGCCGTGGTATATCAGACGGTATACCATGGGCATGATAAAACTGCTCTGATTATGTTGGTAACCAGTTTATAATAGCAATAAGGCACCTCGGGGGGTTGTGGTATATGGCCAGTATACCATGGCTAAGGGCTGTATCCAGGCACTCTGTGTTGCATTGTGCATAAGAACAGCCCTTAGCTGAGGTATATTGGTCATATACCACACCCCCTCTGGCCTTATTGCTTAAATAACTCACTGTTGTTTACAGGTGATGTAGTACTAGGCCTGTCTTCATTACATTTTTAAGTACATTTTCAGGTAAATAGTTAATGGGTACCTGTTGATTATTTTGTGTATTTGCCAGTAGCTTTCTCAATTGTCTTGTTAAAAGAGATTTTTCCAGTTTACTCCATATTAGCTTAAATGGGTTTCTGGTTTTTTGCTTCCCTCTGGATAAAATTAAAAACAAAAAACATTAAAGTATTGAGTGAGAAGTAGCGCATGAAGTGTATGAAGATGAAATACCTGAGGAAGTAGGTGGAAATTCACTTCATCCATACTTTTGTTTTATGATGAAGAATCTCTCCCATCTCATGTAAAGTTAAGCTTTATGAGATACCCTCTAAGAGCCTTTGTGAATAAACCCCTTTAAGTGTCATAAGTGAAAAGGATTTGGTCATGTGGCAAGTGTATGCAGACGGGAAGAGTATCAAATGCCAGCAGAGATTATATGTTGCAATTGTGATGGCGAACATGCACCCGAAATCCCGAATTGCCCTGTTAGGGTGAAGAAGACAGAGGTGGCAAGAGTAAGGGCTGGCCAGTGTGTGCTATTTGAAAGTAATCTTGGTTACCCAGAAGTAAAAATGTTGTCATTTCCTGTTGTGAAGAAAGCAAAGTCTCCTCCCTCTTAAACAGAAACTCTCAGCCAAACCACTCCCTTACGCTAAATGTTTGTTTTCATTCATTTTTATGATACAGACAATTTTGTCTTGTGGTTGTGGAATCTAGTGGAAACCGTTTATCATCTGCACATGGGCTTGAAAAGCACTGTATCGGTTCCTGTGACGTCACCAACTTGAATGGCAGCCAAAAATAACGGCTCCTCCGGAAAAATAACTACCTCGCCCCGTTACACGGACAAATACTGAATTTATCGATAGTAACTGAATTGGCAAGTGGGGAAAGAATGGGAAAAACGGATGGAAACAAGAAAAGCATCGTTGTAGAACCTGTATACGAAGAAAATGCAGAGGACAGCTTACCTACACAGACAAAAGATGGCGAAACTAACCCTCACCTGGATGACACTGTTAGTTTAGCAAAAGTTTTGGAGGAGATACAAGGCTTTCACAAAGACACGAAACAACAACTGAATGATATTGAATCGGAGGCGTAATCGCGAATTGAAACGGTGGAAGGTCGAGCTCAAAACATGGAACAAGTGCTCAGCAAGATGATAAAAGTGATGAATCAGCAAGAAAATAAACAGCTCGACCAAGAAGGGAGATCTCAACAGGAGAATATAAGGATATATAGTGTTCCCGAAGGAGCGGAGGAATCGTCTATGGTTGAGTACATGGAATAGTTACTACGGGACACACTGGAGATCCCCCCCAAATAGCTTGACATTGAGAGCGCACACCAGGCCCTCTTCCCGAGACCTCCCAGGGACAAGGGAGACAAACCGCGGTCAATAACAGTCAGATTCCTACGCTACAAAATCAAAAAGATGAGATTCTGCGCAAGTCTTATACTTCGATCAAGACTACCCCCCTGCAGCGTAAGGAAGTGTAAGGAAGCGTAAGGAATACTCTGAAGCGAAGCGAGTGCTGGCGCAGAGAAAGATCCGATTCCAGACACCGTTCCCTGCCAAATTACGAGTGTTCTATGAGGACGGCACGCGGCTGTACCAGACAGCAGGGGAGGCGACTACAGACGGCGGGATCACACCGAGGGAGAGCCTAGCTGAGCAACTGTCCCTTTACGCCTGGGAAACGGTGGGAGGACTGGGACAGCGGGAGACTAGAGAGGCCCCCCCCCCATGAGAGCTATAAATTCTGACTAATCTTAAAAGAAATACACATTCGAATGTGGATATTTTTCTACTCTATCTTGTTTTATTTCCTGGATTCCCTATCTTTTTCCCTGTGAGAATATATACAGTATACATGGGAGGAATACACGGATAGATTATTTCTGTGTAATGGACAGAGACTCTCTTACTTAACTTCATATATTAAATCAAAATGGGAGAGAGAAGGCGGGATAACTATATCAGCAATTTGGAAAGTCCAGTACCAGTTCACAGAAATGGAGGGAGTTTTGGTTTGAAGTGCTTGATATGGTACTTCATTGCCCCCTCTCAGAAATCCCACTATGATGGTAACCCTCCTGGTTGCTGGAGAAACTGTGGGAGCCAAAGTGCAAACCATGGTCATGTTTTCTGGGACTGCCCCGTTATCAAAGACTATTGGAGAGGGGTAAACAACACAATGCCTTGCAAGATACTTTTAAATGTGAAATGCCCCTAGAGAGTAAGAATGGTTGAATAGGGTTAAATATCTAATGAAGATACTGTTGGTGGCTAGTAAAAATACTTACCAGAAAATGGTTATCACAGGAGAGCCCAACTTTAAATTCATGGATGTAAATTACAATGGACATTTACAACATGGAGAGGAAAACAGCATCTGTTAATCATAAATTGGAACAATTTGCCTCACGCAATACTATTTTGAGATTGGCGACCAGCTTGATTGTGGGATGTATGCATGCAATATCTGAGACACATCTTTTGGAAATGTTCTTATTGATGCTGTATGCCAATAAAGAAAACAATAAATAAAAAATACAAAAATAAAAGCACTGTATCAGTTTAATTAACGCCTTCCGGCAAATCCTGATTTGTCCAAATAATCAATGCCGAAAACCCAAAACCAGGAACTACTGCTGCTTGTAGTCACATAATTATACGTGAGCCTTGGCAGATTGTCGAGAGATTAATCTGGAGGCGGTAAGAAGAGTCGAAGGAGTGAGTGGCGTTGAAGATGCACCAGTGAATGTTTCTCGGCAAGGGATCCCGATACAACGTTAAAAAGGTGGACTTGAACTGAGAATGTGGCATCATTGTGAGAGCAGCGGAACATTTCTTGGTACTCAGTGATTTTACAGCCGAGGCCTTGCAAGGAATCCTGTCGAAGAATGTGCCGCCCCTGAGCTTGTAGGGATGTGATTTGAATTGGACTGTGACTGAAGGATTGGGATGGTTTTTTTTGTGTCTATTTTTATATTTTGTACGAGGACATTTTTTGCCCCCCTTTCCTGCGATATTTACTACCCCGTACAACAATACACCTTATTGGTTGTTGTCTGCCAATAAACCTCAAATAAGAATTAGAAGAAGATTCTTTGGGAGAATTTCAACTAACGCACTATCGACACGCTCAACATTTCATTCACATAAGCGACGGCACTTAACAATTCCGTTGTAGCCCAGGTTTCACCTTAATTTACAAGTCAGCCTCTCTTAACCTGGCCCATACAGAATCTAGGTTGGCTTCACCAGCTTGCCATCTTGTTCCCGTTTGAAGAACCTCTCGGGAATGGCTGTCACAGCTGCTCCTGTGTCCAGCTTGAAGCTAATTACTTCCTCATGACTGCACAGGTACATGTAAGCTACTAGCTATTGTCATAGAATTATGATGACACAGTGCCTTCAGAAAGTATTCACACCCCTTGACTTTTTCCACATTTAGTTGTGTTACAAAGTGGGATTCAAAATGGATTTAATTGTACTTTTTTTGTCAACGACCTACACAAAATACTCTGTAATGTCAAAATGGATTTGTAAAAATGTATGAAGAACAAAACACTAATATATCTTGATTAGTTAAGTATTCAACCCCCTGATTCAATACATGTTAGAATCACCTTTGGCAGCGATTACAGCAGTGAGTCTTTCTGGCTGAGTCTCTAAGAGCTTTACAAGACTGGATTGTGCAACATTTGCCCATTATTCTTTTCAAAATTCCTCAAGCTCTGTCAAATTGGTTGTTGATCATTTCTAAGCAACCATTTTCATTTCTTGCCATAGATGTTTAAGTAAAAACTGTAACTTGGTCTCAGGAATATTCACTGTCTTCTTGGTAAACAACTCCAGTGTAGATTTGGCCTTGTGTTTTAGGTTATTGTCCTGCTGAAAGGTGAATTTATCTCCCAGTGTCTGGTGGAAAGCAGACTGAACCAGGTTTTCCTCTAGGATTTTGCCTGTGCTTAGCTTCATTCCATTTCTTTTTTTATCCTGAAAAACTCCCCAGTTCTTAACGATGACAAGCATAACCATAACATGATGCAGCCTCCACTATGCTTGAAAATATGAGGAGCGGTAAGCAGTAATGGGTTGTATTGGATTTGCCTTAAAAATAACACTTTGTATTTGAGAGCTTAAAGTAAATTGCTTTGCCACATTTTAATTTATTCTGTACAGGCTTCCTTCTTTTCACTCAGTTATTTAGCTTAGTATTGTTGATTAACTACAATGTTGTTGATCCATCCTCAGTTTTCTCCTATCACAGCCATTAAACTCTGTAACTGTTTTTAAAGTCACCACTGGCCTCATGATGAAATCCCTGAACAGTTCTCTTCCTTTTCGGCCACTGAGTTAGGAAGGACTCCTGTGTCTTTGTAGTGACTGAGTGTATTGTACACCATCCAAAGTGTAATTCATAACTTCACCATGATCAAAGCGATATTCAATGTCTGCTTTTTTCTGTTTACCCATCTACCAATAGGTGCCCTTCTTTGAGAGGTATTAAAAAAACTCCCTGGTCTATGTTTGAAATCCATTGCTCGACTGAGGGACCTTACAGATAATTGTATGTGTGGGGTACAGAGATGAGGTAGTCATTCAAAAATCATGTTAAACACTATTATTGCACTCATAATGAGTCCATGCAACTTATTATGTGGCTTGTAAAGCAAATGTGGACTTATTCGCATAAAAAAGGGATTGAATACTTATTGACTCAAGATATTTCAGCTTTTCCTTTTTTAACAATTAGGTATTGTGTGTAGGCCCAGTGACAAAAAAATCTAAATGTAATCCATTTAAAAATTCAGTCTGTAAGACAACAAAATGTGAAAAAAGTCAAGGGGTGTGAATACTTTCTGAAGGCACTGTAAGTGGTTAGTGGGTTGGGTTGGTATTGAATTTTACAAGGTCTGGCTTCAATATAGTCTTCCAGCCATACAGTTATTACTTACATGATGGAATTGTGGCTGCAAACTGAATTATATGTGATATCTGGAACTTACACAAAGTATTACTACTTCTACTACTACTACTACTACTAATATAAGCCATTTAGCAGATGCTTTTATTCTTATGGGTCAAATCCCCGGAATCAAAACAACTATCAACTGAGCTACATACTACTCCTGCTACTGCTGGTGCTGTGACTAAATAAAAAAACAGGCCCTTTGATTTGTGCTCTAAAAGCTTAGTGTGTTATGTACTGTGTGTCCTTGCTCTGAGAAACAGATTCAGGTCCTTCAACATTGCTTTGAAGTCAGTGAAGAGTCTGTTTTTCTTCAACCTTTGTGGAGGATGTGAATGAGTAAAACGGCATGAAGGAAGATACATTTGGTATGATGACAGTATGCCATCTGAAAGAGTATCATCCTCTGCATTGCAGGGCTCCGAATAGCTTTCAGTGTCCTCTGTGCACTCAGATATAGCAGATTTTAATCAGCTTCCTGCCTTCGCCACGGTATGATACACACTATGGGAGCTCGGGGACCTGGAAACACACAGGAACCAGTGGCTGACCCTGAGGAGCACATAATGCAAACGAAAGGGGGAAATAATGCAGGATATAAATTACTGACAGCAGAACATGCCACTTAGTTGGTGCCCAACTATGGTGCAGGACAGCACAATTCACTAGGGCACAAAGACAAATGTTTTTATTTAGACTTTGTTTATTTCTGAGCCTATGAGAAAAATATTTTGAAGCAGGTGTTACAGTTATCAATGAGTGGGAACAGACAACTGTAGCGTGAGAAGTCCGTGCCTCATAGATTTGATGCCATGGAGTCACATTTGAAAAACTATAAATAATGTATGTACAGTATATATATATAGTACTGTACATATATATAGACCGAGTTAAAGCAAATAGCCAATTCAAAATTGCTACCACTGGGAAAACGAGGCCACTGGGAAAACCCTAACCCCTAACCTTAACCCCTAGCATAGCTAACGTTAGCCACCTAGCTAGCGTTAGCCACCTAGCTAACGTTAGTCACAACAAGTTGGAATTTGTAACATATCATACATATTGCACATTTGTTACATATTGTACAAATTGCAATACGTAACATATCATATGAAATGTAATTCGTAACAGACAATACGTCCTACAATTTGTATTATATTGTACAACCGCTATTATATTGGTAGACCAATGTAATGTAGCCTAACGTAAAGTAACATTATGTATCATACTAAATGTATGGCACAGGCTTTAGTAAAATATAATACAGTTTGCTCTGAGACCAGGTTGCCCAGTGTAGCCCTAGAAAATATGAGAACTATAGCCTCACACTTTTACCGCAGCATATTTTCTATCTGCATAAACAGCTAAATTAGTAGCTATAAATGTAGCTGTAAAAGGCAGCTAACTGCTTGCGCTTCTCAGTTGCCACCTTTATTACAGCTGATTAAGTGACTCATTGGAGGGTTTCACTGGGCAACCTGGTCTCAGAGCAAAATTATATTTTACTAAAGTCTGTGTCATCCATTTAGTATGGGGCGGCAGCTAGCCTAGCGTATAGAGCATTAGGCCAGTAACCGAATGGATGCTGGTTCGAATACCCAAGCCGATAAGGTGAAAAACCTGTCAATGTGTCCTTGAAGGCACTTAACCCTAATTTGCTCCAGAGGCTGACCCTGTAGGTAGGCCATCATTATAAATAAGAATTTGTTCTGAACTGACTTGCCTAGTTAAATACATTTAAAAAAATATATAATTCCTTAATTTCAAAACTGCTTTTATTTTGTTATATATCTATCATTCCACTCACTCTGCCTTGCTAAGGGCTGACAAGATTTCTGAACCTTTTACTAACAATGTTCAAAAGAACATTGACAGTACAGTATGACTCAATCTCATGTGTGAGATGCTATGAAGTAGTAGGCGTGTGTTACTGGCAGTGGAGTAGAGTACAGTGCTAGGTGATGGGCTACATATAAGACCGTATGCGTCTGCATCTTTATTATCTCGGCAACAGACATCTCCTCTCCCAGGGTCCTTAATTCTCACAACCAGGAAGTGAATGGTTGCTCTTACGCCACCATTACTTTAGTGTAGCTTCTCCCTGCAGATTAAGTGGAGCACTAGATTTCATGAGCACAAGGGTATCTGGAAACGGAAAAGTCAGTTTCACATATGGAGCACATATGTTGCTATGTGAATTCCGTCACTGCTTATCGAGTACAGTATCGGATCTGCCTGTTTGCGACTTTTATAGATTGGATTCTGTTTCGAAATCTAGATAATAGTTGTAATAATAAGCGCAGAGAGAGCTGCAGCATCTCAAAGGTGTGAGATCTCGTCTCGTGTCCTCACTTTTGCTAACCTTGGTATGAGCCTCCCTCCCATATATAATTAGGCGGGTGTTAATTCACTCACTCCTCCTCAGTCATAACTCAGACATTAACCAAGTGAAATGTGGCATGCTTAACCAGAAACGCTCTGCTTCGGCGGATGGCGATGAGTTGTGCGAGTCTGGCTGATGGCCGTCCTGCTGGCTCACTTAGCTGATCGATAGCTAATTCCCTTACATAATCAAGGGGCCACAGCAAAGGGAATGCAGTGAAAGATGTGATAATTGATTACTTTTGCTCTACATTTTCCCCAGTGGGTTCCGCTGGTGCGTTACCCCCTCGTTTTTCATTGAGCTGTTCCGCTGGTGCGTTACCACCTCGTTTTTCATTAAGCTGTTGAGCGGAGGTGCTGAGGTGGGTTCCTTGTACACATCACATTTGGTTAGAAGCGATTTGAGGATATAATGCACATTAGGAGAAGACTGTGTTGATTTTGTTGTGGGGGTTGTCTTACACAGTTGGCCTACTATTGGTCCAAAATCATAATTTATTTATTTTGTATGTATGTATGTATGTATGTATGTATGTATGTATGTATGTATGTATGTATGTATGTATGTATGTATGTATGTATGTATGTATGTATGTATGTATGTGTCGGTCCCACTGGCTTAAAATGCAGCACACATTTGTTTCAAATCAAATGCTATTTGTAACAAATGCTATTTCTGCCGAATACAACAGGTGTAGAACTTACCGTGAAATGCTTACTTACCAGCTGTTGCGTAGTGTATGTGAGGATGAAAGGGAGCCAGAAGCAGGATTCGTGGAACCCCTGGGCAGTGCAGCGCCCGGCCGGAGGTCGACAGGGGACAATTTAGTAGCTTGTTTTTTCGATAACGCCTGTGCAAGGTCCTGATATTCAGGGGGAATGGGAATGTTGCCGACACTGTCTGGACTTTCCACCGTAGTGGCGCCTTTGGAAACAGGAAGACTCCTCCCCTGACACTCTCGCGACCTATGGGGCCAGAATATGGAGGGATTATGACAACCACGGGAGACCTAACACTACGGGAAAAGACAGGGAGTCGATGATATGAAAATTAAATATATCTGAATGGGTGTCCTGCATGTGAATGGTGATCTGGGTGATGACGGCACAAACCAGACCCGTGCCCAGGGGTTGATTATCCACAGACTGGAAGTGGCCGCTGAAGCGGTACTAATGGGATGCGTAAGCGTAGTGCTAAGGTCCTATCTATAAATTACCGGCTGCGCCGGAGTCTATGAGGGCTGTCAGTGGGGTAGATGTGGGAAAGTCAGGGAAAGAAATGGGGAGTAAAACGTGTGTAGCTATCTGGTCCAACTGAGAGTGGAGTGGTTTTACCTGGGGTGGGGCGAGAGTGCCCAACCTATCGCCTTCTAACCCAGAGAGGCGCTGGCTACAGTAGGCAGCGTAGTGGCCCTTCCTCCCACACACGCTACAGTGCTCCCTTTGCCTTCTGGACCCCCTCTCTGTCTCCCTTAGACCCGCTGCCTCATCTCCATGGTCACAGCAGGTGCGATTACCGGTGTGGGTGGAACGAGGGCAACCCTGTCGGTACGGCCACGAGACGTCAGAAGGCTGTCGAGACGGATGGCTATATCCACCAGTTGATCAAAGCTGAGGGTGGTGTCTCGACAGGCCAGCTCCCTTCTGACGTCCTCGCGGAGTCTGCACCGAAAATGGTCAACAAGGACGCGCTCGTTCCACCCAGACCCGGCAGCCAGGGTCCTGAACTCTAAGGCAAACTCCTGGGCCGTCCTGGTGCCTTGTCGTAGGTGAAAGAGACTGCCTCTCTCCCCTCTGGTGGATGATCAAACACTGCCTGTAAACGACAGGTGAAATGAGGTAAAACGGATATAAGTTGGCCTGCACTAGGAGCACCGCTTCTGAATGAGCATTTTCTTGCTTGCTTATGGTCATATACAGCTCGTTGAGTGCGGTCTTAGTGCCAGCATCGGTTTGTGGTGGTAAATAGAAGGCTATGAATAATATAGATAAACTATCTTGGTAGATAGTGTGGTCTACGGCTTATCATGAGGTACACTACCTCAGGCAAGCAATACCTCGAGACTACCTTAATATTAGACATTATTAAAACACACAAAATAGCACAATTGGTAAAACGGCAGCCATCCCCTCCGCCGCCATTCAATGTGAAATATTGGTATTAATGGGGTCATCAAAATATTTTGTTATCGCCAGCTTTTGCTAATGAACTCCATCGCCTGAACCAACTGTCTGTCTAGAATTAAGAAGGCCTTCCTTTTCCTGAAGTGGTTATAAAATAAAAGCTGTCTGTCGACAAGGCCTCAGGTGTTGTCTCCAGGAGAACTGTCCGAGACACTGTCAATAGGCTAAGTGCATCCAGCTGTGGTGCTGAGGAGAGGGCAATGTGAGATGTGAGAAACAGTGGCAGGATTTTGCCTGCCTTGCACATCTAAAGGCGTTGGAGTTTAGAGGAGAAATGAGGACTCCCACAATGGGAGCAGCATGAAGTCTAATGAACTCCTTCCCAACAGAGAGGCCATAAACAGCACTGGGCTGTCTCAAAACATTACTAGCCGTCAAATCCTTGTTTCCACCGTCCTTGTTGACCCTCATTTCCTCACCTCCCTTTCAAGCGCAATGGAAAGGAAGGTCAAAGGTCCCTTCCCTCAGACCTCCTTTTCCTCCATTGCGCTTTGAGAGAGGCGCGAGAAATTGACGAAACAAGAATGAAAGGATTTGACAGATGGTAACGATTTCAGACACAGCATTAAACTACTTTGTTTGTTTGGGAATCCATTTTGTGGACAGTGAAACCAGTCTGGTTTTCGTTGGTTTCTGATTATGCTGCTATGCTATGCTAATTTTCTCTAGTGTGTATGTGGATGCATGTGATTCAATATTATTAGCTATTAGCCACCCTGCTTCTTGTTATATTTTGTAATAAACCTGCTTCTTTGTTCATTGCCCTCTTACTTTTGAAGGGCACTAATTGTTCATTTGAACACTTCTTTTGGCAAACAAATATAAATAATTAAAAAGTCTTTACAATGAGTCATTGTACCTCTTGTATTGAAAATAATTTTTAACCAAGTATACGCACAAATTCATGAATTACTCAGAGGGAAATCTGCACAACGAACTATACATAAACCATTCCAGAGGAAAAAACAAGACTCATTTTTATTTCATAACTACAGTAAATAAAAAAAGACCTCTAAAGTCCAGAACACAGTTGTCAAACTCAAGGTCTGTGGGTTTTCGCTCCTCTGTTGTACTTACTTTATGAATTAAGGTCACAAATTAGTTAGGAACTCCCCTCACCTGGGCTTAATTGAAAGGAAAAACCCAAAACCTGCAGACATTAGACCCTCCATGGAATGAGATTGACAGTTCTGGTCTAGAAGGATTGTTGGGCTAGTAAAGGGCAGTCTGTTTTGAGGGTTAATTAGTGTGCCAATCACATCACTTTTGATATAGTATGAAAAATACATTTGATGAAAAGTGTATGAAATATATATATTTGAAACATGTTTAAAGTGGCGCTTAAAAAATCTAATGGAGCGCTCCTATCTCTCTGAGTTTTATGCATGATATACACTGAGTGTAAAAAACATTAGGAACAACTGATCTTTCCGTTATAAAGACTGAATCCAGGTGAAAACTATGATCCCATATTGATGTCACTTTAAATCCACTTCAATCAGTGTAGATGAAGAGGAGGAGACAGGTTAAAGAAGGATTTTCAAGCCTTGAGACATGGATTGTGTATGTTTGCCATTCAGAGGGTGAATTGGCAAGATAAAAGATTTAAGTGCCTTTGAACGGGGTATGTTTTGTAGGTGCCAGGCGCACCAGTTTGAGTGTCAAGAACTGAAACGTTGCTGGGTTTTTCATGCTCATCAGTTTCCCATGTGTATCAAGATTGGTCCACCACCCAAAGGACATACAGCCAACTTGACACAACTGTGGGAAGCATTGGAGTCAACATGCGCCAGCATCCCTGTGAAACGGTTTCGACACCTTGTAGAGTCCATGCCCCGACGTATTTAGGCTGTTCTGAGGGCAAAAGGGGGTGAAACTTAATATTAGGAAGGTGTACCTAATGTTTTGTGCACAGTGTATATTCCCTTACAAGGGAATTTAGCTGACCTCATCAATGCTGACGTGTGTTTTGATTTCCTTCATCCTGTGCTGTCTGGCCTGCAACTAGCAGCTACCCAGGCATGTCTAACACCTAGGGCTCTATCCAATCCACATTGCGGAAGTTCAGCTTTACAGCTGAGACTGCATTCACAGTAAATCCTCCATATGTCGGCTCAGTTGGAAATTACCTTAACATTTCTATCACAGAGTCCCTAACGCTTCAGCGTTACAGATTGAATAGAGCCCCTACTGAACTGCAGGCAGGCAGCTGCTAAAACCAAATCTATTATGCACTAGCAGTATTATAGTATTACCTATGCTATGGCGCCCCCTTTTGAGAAGGAGCTGCAATACACTGCCAGGAAGCAGTTTTTTCTTAAAGATGACGGTTTTCTCTTTATCAAAATCAACTGAGCAGGATGGTGGGGGTGTTGGGGGGTGAAGTGAGGAAAGTCGCTTCCTGAACACCCTCTGTGATCGCAGCTGCACCTCGCACACCATATGCCCCATTTTACCACCAATCCTCTCTAATTTCTCAGCTCTATCACGACTGACCCAAATTGCAGTTAGAGAGGCATGCTTGCCATTCCTCTCAGTGTTTCATGGAGATCCATAAGCTGGATCACTGTGGATCTGGAACACACATTCAAATCTATTACAACTGTCCTTCGCTGCTCGTTCAGTCAATTATTTTAAAGAAGCGATACAGAACTTTTGCCAAAAGCGTTCCCTTAAAAATATGAAATTACGTCAGTGGATATAAAGGGGCACACCTTCCCACACCCATGAGCAAAAGCATATATTGTTTGCCTAAAATGAAAGATTTGTGTGCTTTCATGAGATATCAAATTGTTATTATGAAATAATTTAAAGCCATTAACAATTAGCAACTAAACTTCCATAGTGCTCCTTCAAGTGGCCTTTCCTGTTTGGGAGGAAAAACATAGAACAGTCGTTTAGGGATAAAGGTATGTAAGTCGATACACTGAGTGTAAATGTGATTGGTTCCAATCCAAGTGCCAATGCCGTTAATCAAACTCCAGGCGGTGTTTACTGTTTGGTGCGGATGACATAAAAATAGAGCTCTTTGGCCACACACGCCAGTGATAGTTTTGGCATTGAAAAACAGAAGCATATGCAGAAAAGTACCTCATACCTACGGTATAATATGGCAGTGTATCTCTGATGTTATGGGGCTATTTTGCTCCAATTTTGCTTCAATACAAAACCTGTGTTTTGTATTGAAGAGGGCAGTCCATAAGTGCACACGAAGGATATCAAGGATCTGGAAAAATTATGTATGGAGGAATGGTCTAAGATCCCTCCAGGCCCGGTCCTGGCCGTTTTACCACCCTAGGTGAGACAAAACTAGAATAGTCCCAGTAAGCAAAATTACTTAGAAAAAAAATATGAAATACGTATTTCCACACTCTTAAGTCAGGTTCAATTTCCGCACATTTAAAATGGGTATTTTCGGGGATTTTGAAAATACGTAATTTATAGACGTCTATGTTTGGTTCAGATTTTGTGCGGTCCAGACCTGCCTAAATTTTAACGTCCACGGACCGATCCAGACTGGACAAAATCTGAGCCAAACATAGACGTCTATGTTTGGGCCAAATCAAGGCTAGTCCAGACCGGACGAAGTCAGTGCTTTTGCAGCATGAACTGACATGTTGTCCATCCAATGAAAATATCAGAGAATAAATCTAGTATTGAAAGCATAAGGTACAGCTAGCTAGCACTTCAGTGCATAACATGTCATGACGCAAACAGAGAGAAAGACAATAGTTGAACAGTTTTGAACAAATTTAATTTATTCCAAAATTCACTTAGAGAATGCAGCTAGCTAGTTTAGCCTACTCAAACACCCGGCTCAAACAGAGAGGGGTGCTGTGTTAGCTAGCTGGCTATGGCTATCATGAAATTGGGGAGAAAAAGGGGTAAAAAGTACAAGAAAATAAATAAAAATTATATTAGTTTATTGTCATCAGGGCCGACTGGTGTAACTGCTAAACTGCTTTCTGACTGTACACTGTACTGCATGATTGTAGCTAGTGGGTTTACTAATACGTTAATTCTAGTAGCTATGTTGACTATGACGTGACAATGGTGTAGCGGTTATAGCGGTCATGATATGAAGGTTTGGCTTGGAAAGTTTTTCTTCGCCTGGTCACGGAGGAGAACGCATAGATAGTTGCGAGAAGGAATTATATATACAACGAGCAAAGTGGTCACGCTGCTATGAAAGTGAAATGTGTTTGCATGTGATCAGGGGTGTATTCATTCCTCCGATTCTGTTGAAAATAAGTTTTTTAAACGGAAGCAAACGGAATGAAACGGGGATAAAAAACACTTAAATTTGTCCAATAGAAATTCACATTTGCAACTGTTGGACTAATGATTATTCCCTAGATCAGCTAGATGCAGGCAAGAGTGTGCAAGGTGGTATTGAATGTGTCACTGTCTGTCACCTTGATTACTCAAAATGATCTATGTTGTAAACCTTCATTCATAGGCTAGGTTGTAGCAACATCATGATGGGTATAGGGACAATTCGAGTATCATGTAGTAGCCTAAACCTATCAATGCTATATTGAGCTGGGTGAATGGAATATGAATGACAGTCATCTAATATGCTGTAATAGAAATAAGACCATGTTCATAGAAAAAATAGAATCATCCTCCCTTATCTTAAACAGCACCGACCGCCACTGCTATTGGTTGAGAGAAATGTTTATTGTTTTCGGGCAGAATTTAACAAAAATATAAACGCAACATGTAAAGTGTTGGTCCCATGTTTCATGAGCTAAAATAAAATATCCCCAAAAATTTCAGTACACACAAAAAGTTTATTTCTCTCAAATTTTGTTCACAAATGTTCTTAAATCCCTGTAGTGAGCATTTCTCCTTTGCCAAGATAATAAAAGGCCACTCTAAAATGTGCAGTTTTGTCACATAACACAATTCCACAATGTCTCAGGTATTGAGGGAGCGTTCAATTGGCATGCTGACTGCAAGAATGTCCAGCAGAGCTGTTGCCAGAGAATGGAATGTTAATTTCTCTACCATAAGCCAAGCCTCCTCCAACGTCTTTTTAGAGAATTTGGCAGTTCGTCCAACCGGCCTCACAACCGAAGACCACGTGTAACCACGCCAGCCCAGGACCTCCAGCTCATGGCTGGACCCCTGCGAAGTCATGTGAAATCCATAGATTAGGGCCTAATGAATTTATTTTGATTGACTGATTTCTTTATATGAACTGTAACTGTTGTTGCGTGTATATTTTTGTTCAGTATATATGAGGTTTTATGTGTTGTTGGAGGTACGTCTTGGCCAGCTTAGCTCAGAAAATAGGCGGCCTCCTAATCCTGCCTAATGAGAGGACCGGCCCTTGATCATCAATCTCATAAAACATTTTATAAAAAGCAATGGTGGAAAAAGTACCCAATTGTCATACTTGAGTAAAAGTAAAGATACCTTAATAGAAAATGACTCAAGTAAAAGTGAAAGCCACCCAGTGAAATACTACTTGAGTAAAAGTCTAGAAGTATTTGGTTTTAAATATACTTAAGTACCAAAAGTAAAAGTATAAATAATTTCAAATTCCTTATATTAAGCAAACCTTATGGCACAATTCCATTTTGTATTTTATTTGCGGATAACCAGGGTCACACTCCAACATAAGGGTTAAGTGCCTTGCTCAAGGGCACATCGACAGATGTTTTACCTAGTCGACTCGGGGGTTTAAACTTAGTTATTGGCCCAACACTCTTAACCGCTAGGCTATCTGCTGCCCTGCTATCTTTTTGAGATGTATTTTTATTACTTGTTAAACACATTTACTTTTTCTGAGCAATTGTATTAGTCTATTCAAATATACTTTCCCCATTTTGTTGCATACAACATAGCTCAGTATTTGATTTAGTTATTTTATACAGTCTTTTTTGCTCGTCTTCATCGAGGGAGGGCGATAATTATGGACCTTATTCTTGAAGTATACTGTATATCTTATAAATGCCTCATGAGCTTAGTTCAACTGTCTTACCCCACCAGAACCCAAAATATAATCTTCTTAGTGTAAACCAACACTGTTCAGCTTCAAAACATGGTTAAAACTATCATTTTGATATCCCAGATGGTCACTCCTTGCATACATAGCTCTCAATTTGAATTTGATAGTGGTTAAATTTCTCCATGCCCATCCCTCAGCTTTTTACATAAGCAAAGACGGAGTGAGTGCTTTGTTAATGTTTCAATGAAGGAAGTCAAAGTTTTCTTGATTACTCAAAAGGTCTTCCAACCCTGACTTTGCTAGTCAGCCATAAATAAAATGAGTGGCACTGTAATAGACAGAGGTACAGTATAATAGTAACTTCTAATTTAGGTTGATAAAAAAAAAAGTTATACTATTGAGTTGACCTGTGGCTAAATTGTAATTTAGAATACGATATTTGAGTGAAGGTCTTCATGTCTAAGAAATGTTTAGTTACCTTTGTCGAACCCTCTTGGAAATATAGCAGACAATTAAGTCTTCATTTTCGGCTTTTACCACTTCTATAATATATGTCTAGGATCCTAAATTGAGATCCATGCATTAAGTTTTCTCCCATTGAGATCAATGCAAGAATTATGTAGAAGTCTTAAGGTTCGTAAAGGTAATATTCGTTCCTTCGAAAGTAAAAACACAACAGAACCTTAAATCAGTTGCGTAAAAATACAATTCAAATTTGACAAAATATAATAAATTCCTAACACATTTCCAAATTGTATAATGATAATCAGTCTCTAAGCCCACATAACCAATGCATAAGGGTGCAGTAAAATCCGTGACTTGACATTCTGCTATAGAGATTTATGCACGTTGATGCGTATGTCGGGTCTCAGTAAGTATTTTGTATATGAAAGTCTTCTTTAAAGTGTTTAAGGTTAGTCTTGGAGTCCTTTTCAATTTTGATGTCCTCGTGGAAATTCGGCCATTTGGATGTTGTCCATTTGGAGTCCAGGATTGTGGTAGGCTGAACCATCATATTTCAAGTCCAAAGGCTCACTGTTGTCCAGTCGTAGAACTAGGAGTGAGAAACAGAGATGTGAAATTTGAACGGCCGGTATATGATAGTGATAGCAGGTGCCTTCCTATAATTGATCCAGTCCTTTCAAATAGAAAATATGACAGGAAGTCATAAAAGGGATATATCTCCAAGGGAACTGCCTACAGTACCTGGGTCTGAGGGGAATTCCTCCACAAGCTTCCGGTGTGCGAAATCTCCTCGCCCTCTCCTTCTCAGGGTGACGTAGACCACCATGGCCACGAAGCACACTGCCACCCCTGTGCCCAGGATGGTGCCCCATACACCACTTCTCTTCTTGTTCTGCGCTGCATCAGAGGCCAAGCCTTTGAAATCAAAAATAAATGTTTTACAAAAAAATACATGAAAAAGAGGGAAATACATTGCAAATATATAGCACAATATTCTTCCGTTCACACTGTATTTGGACAGTTCCATATAGATTATCTACATTTTTTTAAACATTTTTGTCATTTAGCAAACGTTCTTATCCAGAGAGACTTACAGTAGTGAGTGCATACAATTACATACAATTTTCATACTGTTTTTTACAGATGGTCATACTATCAACAAAGTGTCTGTTGATAAGCAAATGCTTCCTAAGCTTACGGTTAGAGTTAGGGATAGGTTTAGAATAAGGTTCAGGGTAAGAGTTAAGGTTATGGTTAGTGGATAGTAAGTTGAAATGTTGTTGACAGTTATTGAACGTCTACAAACCATATACAGTACAAACCATCTACTTGGGACTATCTAAATAAAGTACCATTGAGGGCAAAATGTGTGTTTAAAAATACATGTACAAAGGATATAAATCACCCTTTTACATGAGTAGTCTCAACTTAATAGACAGTACTATTTCCCAGCCATGTAATTACGCTACCGCAATCAGTGCAATTACCATGCATGAAAATAACAGGTTTTATTGCAATTCAGTAAAAGTTTTCCAACTATTTAATCATGTTGAACCAATTAGTGGAACCAATAATCAACCAATGTCAGTCAAATGAAAAGTGTAAAGTGTATCAGTATTTCACTGTCGTTTCATGTAATTTGTGAAATTACCACGCAAGTAATGTAGTGCCTTCAGAAAGTATTCAAAACCCTTGACTTTTTGTTACAGCCTGAATTTAAAATGGATTAAATTGAGAATTGGTGATCTTCATACAATAACCCATAATGTGGACAATTTAAAATGAAAAGCTGAAATGTCTTGAGTCAATATTCAACCTCTGTTATGACAAGCTTAAATAAGAAATTGTTGCATTTTGCATTTATATTTTTGTTCAGCGTAGTTACTACACAATACTAACCTAAATGACAAATTGAAAAGAAGGAAGCCTGTACAGAATAAAATTATTCCACAACCTGCATCCTGTTTGCAATAAGTCACTTAAATAATACTGCTAAATATGTTGTAAAGAAATTAACTTTTGTCCTGAACACAAAGCATTATGTTTGGGGCAAATCCAACATAACACATCACTGGGTACCACTCTTAATATTTTCAAGCATGTCACACCCTGATCTGTTTCACCTTGATCTGTTTCTTGTGCTCGTCTCCACCCCCTCCTCCCATTTCTCCTATTATCCCCTGTGCATTTCTACCTGTGTTTTCTGTTTGTCTGTTGCCAGTTCGTCTTGTCTCGTCAAGCCTACCAGCGTGTTTTTCCGTACTCCTGGTTGCTTAAGTCCTTGTTTTCTAGTTCTTCCGGTTTCTGCCTGCCCTTGACCTGTCGTTTGCCTGCCCCCTGTTTTGTAAATAAACTTCTGTGATTTTAACTGTCTGCATCTGGGTATTATCCTGAGTTCTGATAAAGCATGGTAGTGGCTGCATCATGTTATGGGTCTGCTTGTCATCGGCAAGGACTAGGGAGTTATTTAGGATAAAAATAAATGGAATAGGCTAAACACAGGCAAAATCCTAGAGGAGACCTGGTTCAGTCTGCTTTCCACCAGACACTGTGAGACAAATTCCCCTTTCAGCAGGACAATAACCTAAAACACAAGGCCAAATATACACTGGAGTTGCTTACTAAGATGACATATAATTGTTTCTGAGTGACCTAGTTACAGTTTTGACTTAAATCGGCTTGAAAATCTATGGCAAGACATGAAAATGGCTGTCTAGCAATGATCAGCAATCAAATCCAGGCCGTATCACAGCCGACCGTGATTTGGAGTCCCATAGGGTGGTGCACATTTGGCCCAGCGTCGTCCGATTTTGGCCATTTTGGCCGTCATTGTAAATAAGAATTTGTTCCTAACTGACTTGCCTAGTTAAAATCAAGGTTAAATAAAAAATTAAATATCCCTGATTGAATTACATTAACCAACCCTGTAAGAGGAAAAACATTATGGCTGAAATGCAGTTACAGTCTGTGTTAGTTCTTCAAATGTATTGTTTAAATTCAGTGAGGAGACTTTACTTATGCCTTGGATCCAGCATCCAGGTTGTACTCATTAATTGTGTGACTTGTATTGATGGAAATGCCAAAAGATAATGCAAAGAGCACTACGGATTGTTTGTGTTACACATGGAAACCTGATTACCAATTTAATTAGAATTACAAGAGGAACACCTTGTAAATAAATTATAACCTGTCAAAATTGGGGATATCCTCCTTTAAAAATATGTCACCAATCACCCACTCAAATAAACCCTTGTTTAGTATATTAGAGACTGGAGAGTAATACACTCACGCCCTGTACGGCAGCAAAGAACCTCATCTACTGACCCCCTCCTTCCTGTAGCCAGCCAGTTTAACATAAGGGTCTTTTGTCCCCTGGAGAAGTTGTTTGTAATGGAAGCCTCCACTCACTGTGAGGATGCAGTCTGAAACTCAACCCTACCCAGCATGTGAAAGAAGGGAAGTTTGTGCTTAATTTAAAAAAAGAGTTCCATCAAATGTGGGTCAGGGAGAGACTGGAAAGAAAGCGGTGTGTAAAAAAGACGATGATGTTATAACATAAGTGCCCTTTGAGTGTTGTTGGATATTGTGTTTCTAACTACTGTAGGTCCCTCCGATGTTCAAATCTGACACTCAGTGGTTATTTGTAACTTTTTGACTGCCCTGTCTGGTTGCTGACTCATTCAATAATGCCTCTCCCAAAACATTTAAAACAATATCACAATGGTTATGTGAAGTGAACACACCCAAATTTAAATTGTTGTGATCTCTTGGTATCTCCCTAAAAGTTGTTACAGGCTCCCTTGAACAAACAAGTAAGTAGGTTACAGGTGCACACAGCAGTACCCTTGAGACAAAGAATGTACCAGATACTTAGACACTGGACACTGTCTCCTCACCTCTCGCAGAGTTGCTCCCTGAAGCAGGACCTGTTTCCGTCATGGCTGTCGTTGTGCTGGGACCTGTGGTTGTTGTTGTTTCTGGGATGATTTTGGAAGTTGTAGTCCCAGGGGAGTCCAAGGTGAGCTCTGTGGAGGGGGAAGCTGTGGATGGTTCACTGGATGGCTCTGGTACTTCTGGTACTGCAGTCGTCACATTATGGCTGTCCTCTGTATTGTTGGTTACTCTGTTCTCAGAATCAAGATCTGGACCGGCCTCCTCTGTGCTATTGGTGTCTGGAGATGTGGTTGTCTCGTTTAATTCAGTGTCATTGGACATGGATTTAGAGCCATTTGAGTTCTCTGTGATTAGAGTGCTGCTGGTAGCTTGGAATCCACTGTCCTCTCCGGTTGTATTGGAAACTTGGCTTGAGTTTAAGGCGACACTTACTGGGGGTTCTGGTGCACCAGTGGTTTCTGGAGATTCAACAGTGGTCGCTGGAGATTCAGGGTCCTCTGCTGTAGCGTTTGGCAACCCTGGTGGCATTGTGGTGCCAATCGTCACACCACCTGAAGTCTTATTTGTGTCCTGGATGTCGTCCTGTTCCAAACGAGATGACATGGAGCCCCCAGCAGAGTCATATGTTGACTCAGTACCCTCCTGGTTCATATCAACAATGTCAATGGACGTCTTGTTGCGCTTGGATTTGACCAATTGACGAAGCCAACTTTGATCAATCGTACGTCTTGGAGAGTTTGTTGGTTCCTGGAGCAAGGCCACATGAAAACCTTGCAGTTGCAGAAGCAAAACAGCAGTGATGATTGCGTAAAGGTCCATATCCCGTGTCACTCGTTCCTGTTCTGAACAACAATCAAAATATTTCTGTTAGATACAGTACATTGAGTCAAGGTTGGTTCTCCACAAATATCAAATCATGGTCTGCAGGCCACCATTGATCATAAGTAGAGAATATACTGTACATCATTTTTCTTAGGCAACCAGTCACCAGCAATTAAAGAAATGTATGAATAGTTAAATAGATTAAGGCCATATACAGACTTTATGAATTCCCAAGGTTCCCAAATGGTATTTCATATTCCCCATGTTCTGAAACAAATACTCACCCTATACTACAAAAAAAGCAAGCTCTCTATGGGGTGTTGTCTGATTTGACTCTATCGTTATCTTTTAATAGAATTATAGTCTATCCAGACCAATCCAGGAGATAAAGTGTTGATGCTATCCGTTTTGATAAGGATGACTTAGGGACAGGAGGACAATTATTTCCCCTGATGGAAGCAAATTCGCCATGTTTTCCTAATCAAATCCCCCAGAACTTGTATTATAGGAGCCTGCAATTCAGTTTTGGGGACAATAGACGAAATAAACGCCAATGCAATAATCATTCAGGGTGTAACTATGGGGAGACTCCTATGTACTTTAGTTGAGTCAATCTGGGTTGAACAGCGATATTGCTTGTCGGCATACTAAATATGCATTCAGTAGTGTTGTCAAAGCACACATGAATGTCTGCCTAGCATTTCTCCTTCAGAAATGTCCTTAAAGCCAAAGGTTGAATGGGTTTTTAATAGCATTATAGAAATAAAATAACATATCTGAAACAATGTATTCTGTCTGTTGGGACTCCTTATCTTACTTGATTTAATTGTATGTAAGCATAGAGAAAGTGTAATGATTAGCTCAGTTGTTGAAGACCATCCATTTGGTGAAATGTTGTCCTCTGAGTATCTTTGTGTTAGGTTAGGTTGTGTTAGGTTTAAGTGCTCCTCCAACATTACGTATTTGTTTTGGTTAAAAATAAAGTTGGGTTAACGCCATTTGAGTCCTCTCAACAAATTAAGCAAAAAAAAAACCTATGTACACTTGACAATTACCGGAATCTGCATTGATAGAAGAATAGTCTGGATGAGATTATACATGTTGGACTGACTTGTGGACAGCTACTAAGCACCACTTTAACCCACGACACCCCCAATATGATCATTCTGTTCACTTTGAAAGTGGTATGACATTTACAATCGGATGGATTTTCCTCATTTGGTTTGTGGCGTTGTCATTGAACTAATCTAACTTCTGGCAAGTCTGTAACCTTACAAAAACACCAAACACATATAAGTGTCACACAATTCAACGTCTACCATACATCTCCCATACAGAAGAAATTGTGAAATAGCGCTACATTACTAAAAACACCATCGCCACGTACCTTTTTCTGCTCGGTCAGGTGGTTACAGCTAACAGGTGTGGGGAAGGCAGTGAGATCTCTCAGCGAAACAGCCAGCGTATGAGAGAGAGGGAACAATAGGCCAGGGAAGGGGGAGGGCAGTGTAGTGCAGGGTATTCAGATCAGAACAACCAGGAACCTGTTCTACCTGATTTTACACCTGAAACAAACACACCCTGACATCCAGCCGATCCCTAAACGGTAACATGGCACTGGCTATAGGGTAGCTAAGGTTTTTTAGACATGTCATGGTTTTACGGTTTATCTTCTGTGTTCCTGAGATGTACGCTACACATCAGTTTATTTCAGTTCAGTTCGGTTTCCAGGTATGCAGCACCTGAATTCCCCCTTTGGGCGGAGCATCTGCCCCCAGGTCCTCGGGAACATTCCTCCCTTGTGATTGTGGAATGGCTGCTGTCGTCACGGCAACAAAGGCAGTACAGCTTTCATCCATGCCTTGTCTCTGGTTTATATTGGCATGGGGCTATTCTTATGTCGTTACAAGTTCTGTACGTCACAAACTGGTATTTTTGTTGTCGTTTTAACATACAGAAGGCCTCTGCTAACTGAGAAAATAGAACCTAGCGTCTGACAGTTTGTAAGTAAAGGAGGCAAGGAGAAGTGGCACTTGAAGAACACAGACTAAATTCAGTGTGTGGGAGGTGGGACTGTGTTCAGAGGCGTCATGCCCATAGGGGGGCACAGGGGCACGTGCCCCCTCAGATTCGTCCTGTTTAAAAATATATATATTTAATTTAGTTGTTGTTGTTCCGCTGTAATACTACTAGCCACCTAGCAATTTTATGAAGTTGTCTTTAGCTAGCCCAGATAGGTTCCCAATCTACCAACCTCATAACTAGCTTTAGCTAGCCCAGATAGGTTCCCAACCTCATAACTAGCTTTAGCTAGCCCAGATAGGTTCCCAATCTACCAACCTCATAACTAGCTTTAGCTAGCCCAGATAGGTTCCCAACCTCATAACTAGCTTTAGCTAGCCCAGATAGGTTCCCAATCTACCAATCTCATAAATAGCTTTAGCTAGCCCAGATAGGTTCCCAATCTCCCAACCTAATAACTAGCTTAAGCTAGCCCACATATGTTCCCAATCTACCAACCTCATAACTATGTTTAGCTAGCCCATATAGGTTCCCAATCTCCCAACCTCATAACTAGCTTTGGCTAGCACAGATATGTTCCCAATCTACCAACCTCATAACTAGCTTTAGCTAGCCCAGATAGGTTCCCAACCTCATAACTAGCTTTAGCTAGCCCAGATAGGTTCCCAATCTACCAATCTCATAAATAGCTTTAGCTAGCCCAGATAGGTTCCCAATCTCCCAACCTAATAACTAGCTTAAGCTAGCCCACATATGTTCCCAATCTACCAACCTCATAACTATGTTTAGCTAGCCCATATAGGTTCCCAATCTCCCAACCTCATAACTAGCTTTGGCTAGCACAGATATGTTCCCAATCTACCAACCTCATAACTAGCTTTAGCTAGCCCAGATAGGTTCCCAATCTACCAACCTAATAACTAGCTTTAGCTAGCACAGATAGGTTCCCAATCTCCCAACCTCATAACTAGCTACCAAGAAACCATTTCAGGGTATCAATTAAGTTAGAGTAGCTAGTAGCTAGTCTAACTATTTTAACTGGCATGCCTGCTTGCAAGAATGGTAGACTTTAGAAAAACAAGCAATAACTACATAAAAAAAAAACCATTCACATTCGTTCAATCATTTACCTAGATTTGTGCAGAGAAGCATATTTTATTTATTTAAAAACAGAAACACCAGTCAGGAGAATACAGACATTACAAGAGGTATGCAGAAGAATATACCTATTTTTTACATTAAGCATAATGATTAGAGAGCTAGATTACAGGAAAATTGTAAATTCTCCCTCCAGACACAGCCATCGTTGGGGAGCATGGCGCCCGTGACCGTTTTCATAAGTTCTAAGATGCACATTTAATTGAGAAAATTCAGTAGCAAAGGAGAATGCTTCAGTAAACAGTACATTGAGTTATATTTTGAAATACTGCCTGTGAAAAATACAAGCTCTCTATGGGTGGTAACACTTTTTGCCCTTATTATACCTATGTAAATACACAGTAATAACTGTAGTAACAACATTGGAGTTTGTTATAATAGCTTTATTATTTACAATGACGGCCTACCCGAGATTCCCCTAACCTGGACGACGCTCGGCCAATTGTGCGCCGCCCTATGGGACTCCCGATCACGGCCGGTTGTGACACAGATCGAACCAGGGTCTGCAGCAACGCCTCTAACACTGAGAGTTTAGCTTAAAGTAATAGAGTATAGCTTATTACACAAGTGTAACAAAGACAGTGTAATTACAAATCAATATGCTTATGTTGAATGGAATAAAATGAAGAATATTATGTAAGAGGTAGGATTATGCAGCCCTACCAATGTTAACCTGATTACCATTTAGTGCCCTGAGATATACAGTATATTTCACAATAGTAGCCTTATCCAAGGGTTG
Source organism: Thymallus thymallus (assembly GCA_023634145.1). Lineage (NCBI taxonomy): Eukaryota > Metazoa > Chordata > Actinopteri > Salmoniformes > Salmonidae > Thymallus > Thymallus thymallus. The sequence continues at coordinate 29,015,756 of CM042380.1, forward strand.
TCAAGTGTGTTTATAAGGGTTTTCAACATCTGGCATATAGTCAGTGAAAGTGAATAAGTTCAAATTGAGCTGGAAGGCACATGATGTTTATAGTCCAACTATGAAGCAGAACATATATATAATAACCCTGCCATGGGATGTTGTTACATTCTACACACATTTGACATACAGTTACATAGCAAGAATAAAATAGTTTCATATACATTACATCTAGATAGATAATACTTATACATGTATGAATCGTGTTTTAAGTCATAACTGTTACAGAACATGACCTTTTAAACCCACCCCTCAGCTACTCTCAGTCCATCCCACCTGTCTCCGTAAAAACGCCCTCTTGTGATTTCCGTGTCAGTATTGATGGAAAGGCATGGAATAAATGAAAGCGTTGGGGGAATGTTTTTTTCAGCCTTGTCTCAACCAAAGATAAAGATAAGATTAACTTTGTATTTTGTCTTAGTGCTGCTTCTTCCACATGAAATATAAAAGAAAATACAAATCATATAATACAACAATATTGCAATAGGTTAAGAACATTCATCTGGTAAACGACACACCTTCACATACATACAGCACACGCCCATGCACACACACACCCACCCACCCACACAAACGTCAATGAGTCGTTATCCTACATCTAACCTCTCTATCTTGATGCTTAGCAATGTCACTTTGGTGATGCTCATTTTGATTGAAATCGCTTTTTTTTTTTAAAGATAAGGCCTTTAATTATAAGGTGTCCTGACATACTGGCTTGCTCTATTATACTGTTTCTAAGCGTTAACTGCTTTCCACATAGTCACTTTGAATAATAATCGTCACCTTTTTCCATGTCCTCTGAAGTATGAATGCCTACTTTTCCCAAGTCTCACCAGTATGAAATTCTATACTGCCACCAGATGTCAGCACTAACCAATGTACTAAGGGAAATCCGTTAGCTGGATGTCAGTACACACTTTTCAAACGCGTTTATGCGTTTCATTTCCTATTCAGAATTCAAAGGAAAACGAATGACTTTTCGGTTAGATTCATGTCTTTGAGAGAGAGAGAGTAAATAAATAATTTATCACCCAATATTTTAGAGTAGAACTGTTCGCTGGTGGTCTATGCATGGTCATGCACAAATGTTTTATTCAGTTGAATTGGATTGACATTCCACGCTGTGAATTCCTTTTATGATGTTACATATAACATTTCAGTCTTCTTATTGAACATTGGTGTTATTGTTGCTGTAGTAGATATATTTGTCATATAACATAATTCAACTTCTGTGGGTAATTATATTGAAACATCATAGGCTAAGTATTAAGCTCTAGAAGTCCCCAATCTGCTATTAATTAACATGTTGAGTTACAATCATGATAAACATCTAAAGATCATTGTAAAATACCATAGGCCTCGCTAATATGTAAATGTGTGTTTCTTATTGGATAGGTCTAGGTAGTCCCTCCCTGTTTCAGTCTGTTTTCTTCCATATGGTGCCTTATGAATACGACCGAGGATTCTCCAGAAGGACTTGAGTAGACACAGAGCAGGCCTGTCAACATGGTGAGAACAGACCACTGTGCAGCAACAACATGTGGAGTGGAGCAGCAAGGTTTGGAGAGAGAGAGAGGATGAGAGAGGGAGAGGAATTCCTCTGCGATGACATCACCGCCTACCAAATCAGACCGTTTGAGAGAGAGAGAGAGAGCCAGAGCCAGAAGGGAAAACTTAGGAAAAGGGATTTTGAAAGATGGGAAAAATGACAAAATATCCAACAAAAGTGACCTAATTTCTAATTTGTTGTTGAAGTGGGCCACTGGGACTAGTTCCTAACCCTACTCCTCACCACATGATCAGAGATTTTGAGTTTTGGCAAGTACAATGTGTTTTGGGAACTTCAATGCAGTTTAGTACAGGACAGTGTTTTACCTCATGTATCCTTGCAGATGTAACAGAAGAGGGACTGTGAACCATGCCTGAAAGCAGAAGACTTATATTAGCTCCAAAGACAATGCCTAAGCTTTGGCCCAGTGGGCTAACACAATCATGCTGTGACGGGCACTGTTCGTTAGGTCTTTGTTAAGTTACTGCAATGTATTGTCGTGGAAATTCTTACACAGGGACACTCAAAGTCAATCTTAAATGAATAATTGTTTATTGTCAGCACGCTGGAGAGGTTCCAACAAACGTGCAAAAATGCACCATGGTGAACGTCTGTAAGAAGCTCTAAGGGGGCGGTCCCGTTAGTTCTCTTATATACTGCAGACAAGTCATATTTGCATAATTTAGCATATTCATAATTAATTAATCATTAACGTTTGCTTCATGCATGTGACAGACCAATACTGGGTCATGCATGTGACAGACCAATACTGGGTCATGCATGTGACAGACCAATACTTCACGAGGCTTCTTCTCTCTAAGCTGAGACCTTGAAACTGAGATATCCTTTCTTCAACCTCTTAAGAATCGGACCCTTTTTTTCAGTTATCGCCTAAAATTGCATACCCAAATCTAACTGCCTGTAGCTCAGGACCTGAAGCAAGGATATGCATATTCTTGATATAATTTGAAAGGAAACACTTTGAAGTTTGTGGAAATGTGAAATTATTGTAGGAGAATATAATATATTAGATCTGGTTAAAGATAATACAAACCAAAAAACATGCACTTTTTTATTATTTTTGCATCATCTTTGAAATGCAAGAGAAAGGCCAGACAGTGATGTAGGATTCTAGATGTAATTTAGATGTTGTCCAGCAGTGTGTGTGCAACGTTTCAGACTGATCCAGTGGAGAATTACATCACTACACAATATTTAGTATCAAGTCTGCCAGGTGTTTTCCCAAATGTGCCGAATTGGTTTTCAAGTACTATAGAGGACATACAAAAATGCTATGGTAATACAAAATATAAGTTTGCAGACTCCCAGGAATGTCATACCTGATGGATCATTAGCTTCCCTACAGAAAATACATTAACCTTCACACATCTAGATGGCTGGGCGGGGTGGGTGTGGAGCCAGAGGTCAAACTGTAGAACCCAGTTCCTATATTTGAAAATAAAAATAGATTTTTCAAACAAAACTACACTACATTTTATCCCTGAGACCCTCAGGATGACAAATCAGATCAAGATTATTGAATGTAAGTACATTATTTACTTTCAGAGGTGAATGTACCAAACCAGTTGCCGTGATAAAAGTGTTTTGTTGTTGTGCACTACCCTCAAACAATAGCATGGTATGTTTTTAACTGTAATAGCTACTGTAAATTGGACACTGCAGTTAGATTAACAAGAATTTAAGCTTTCTGCCCGTATAAGACATGTCTATGTCCCGGATAGTTTGCTGTTGTTTACAACACCATTCTAGTCACATATCACATATTGAGCAGCAACCGTTCTGGTATACAGGACACCGATCCCGTAGAAGCTAAACAAGTTTCTGGGCGTACTGTCAATTTACAGACACTGATAGTGAGGATTTGTTCAATCAGTCACTTGCATGAACACAGAAATTGGTTTATATAACATAACATTTTCTATCACAGTATGCTGCAGAAGGGTCCTTCCTTTCCATCACGACTGAAACTAGATTAAAGTGATCCTGCAATTTACAACACTGCTGTTTCAATGACAATATGGAAAGAGCTGTGTAATAGGCACGGCTCCTAATGCATTGTGGGTAAATTGGACTGTGAAGGGTTTGTTTCGTGATGCTTGGAGAATGAACGCACGTAACTACAATGGCAAGTTCTACAAGTCATGGCAAGTTCTCACTCTAGCTTTTCCAATTTGTGTTATTTTGAGAATATGTCATAGCTCTGAGGCATATAATGTTATAAAGAAAGTGTATAAGACCTCTCAAGTTTATGGGTTGGCCCACCACTCTGAAGAAACTTAACCCCTGTAGGTCTAAGACCTTAGATGGCGATATCTACTAAGCTAACATATGGAATTGTTTTAAGATGGTCATACCATGGATCATTTAGCTATTTTATTTTGAATTGTAGGACCCTATAGGTATACATTTTTGTATTATTATTATTATTTGATTAAACATTGAATTTGGCCTTACTTCTATTATCCTTCATACATGGCAGTACAGATATTTAAAAAATGTATCAAAAGGAAATATGTTTTGAAGTGTCTGTCCTGTATCTATAAGAGAAGTTCAGGAGATGTTTTTTTGTTTTTTTTACCGTGGAATGACCCGTAACCTTTGATGTGGAAATCCCGGGTTACCTTCAGACGACTCCCGTGAAACTTGTAGGCGTCGTAGAGCGAAGGAATTAAGATTTGGTAATCCAATCTGACCTTTAATCAGGATTAAATGTCATTTTTTGTATTTTTCAAAACTCACAGATAGTGATTAGGATAGTCTTGATGCCAAACATCTGGATTATGTTGATCCCACTGGAAGGGTGGATTCAGGGTGGATTTAGAAAGGTGAAAGGCCAAGAACCAAGAAATGTCAATGTAACTAAGGTGGTTTAAAAAACATTCTTACATCTGAAAAAGTAAGGTTCATTACGTTAAATTGACCGCAGTATAGGTATGTGGTCAGTAGTTATATTGAAAAGTGTCAAATAAATGTGTGTACTTACTTATAAGTGATATGCAGGCTCTATTATTTTTAAGGTTGTGGCTGCAAATACAGAGGTTTTGTCACCACCCACCACTCCAGAAATCTCTTTCTCAAAGCTAAGGATCTGGATCACGTTCTGCACATATGTTATTTTATGCACAATACTCTGAAATGACTATTTTCAAATGCAGTCCATCAGAACATCACTGAAGAGAGAGTCTGCGAGAAAGACCTCTCTTAATTGGAATGGTATTATTAACATGAAAGTATCTCCAATAGGTCTCTCCAATCTGGAAACTACCCACTGTATTTCAGAAATCACCTATTCTCTTGAGGAACATTTGCTTAGGAGAGCTTTCTGTGCCCATAAAGATGCCAGGACCAGCATCGGGGCACAATAGGAGCAGTAATGGTGAGGACATGAGTCCGTTCCTGTGGTGGGCACTTTGGCAGATGGCGCGCAGAGTTTAGCACCAGTGCCACAATTCCCCAACAGCACAGTCCAACGATTACCGCACCGGCTCAGCTGTGCTGCCAACTACAACACAAAATGTTTACTGCATATGGAAAGTATGTGCTCACTGCTCACCAAGCTAAAATAAGCAGGCCACGTGGCTACGTTTCAAAAGACACTCAACAACTCCATTGTGTGTCTCAATTGCACTTTTAGAACACGGTTTGGTCTGCAATTACAAACTATTTGCAGGTGTTGGGATTAAATGTCCATCGAAACATCAACAGAATGTGAAGAATAAAAACATTAAACGGCTCTTCTTTTATGTGACTTGAAATTATTAACAAATGAATTCAGTTGTCATTCACCAAGTCATTCCTCAAGTGTTAGTCTATTTGTCCAAAGACATGACTGCCTTCATCCGATTACACGCTACATGACTGGCATTGCAATTTCCTGAGAATTTTCATGAAATTGGGAACAGCACAGTAAAATTAGAGAACAATGTGTATCGTGTGTTACATTCTGTAGATGCAATAACTGTTTCAAGGATTGTTTTGTATTCAGGTGCTATTATCAATGCCATCTCCCATCCTTAAACTGAGACTCTGCAATATGACTAGCAGCAGGATATTGCAGATGAGAGTGACGCAAGACGTTGCACTTGCAAAAAAAATATCTGTGCATGTGCAGAGGTGCGCTTCACGCTGCTGCAATGTGACAGCTATGGGACCAAAACAGCAGAGAAGTTTAGTCTCGTAATTCATACTCTTAGTTATTGTGGAAATCGTCCCAATGGAGGAACAGCATTTCACTCTCAATTTGATGCCTGTTTGTAATGTGATGCTTTTTCTGCCTTAGATTCAACATTGCTAACAATGGAATGATGGACACCCAGACCAGAAATAAGGTGTTGTTAACACTGTATCAACTTTTCTTTATATATATATATATATATATATATAGCAAATCCCTATATTGTCATTCACACCTGATGTTTACAATTATTCTCCCTCAGCTACATGGACATACGTTCTGATCTAGAATCAGCTACATCAGTCTGTTTTTTTGCACAGACCTGCACCCTCTGCAAACTTTTCCTGAGGCGGAGTGTTCTCCTGTAATTACACGTTGCGGACATCTCTGACACAGCAATAAAAACATAAGCTTCGTTAAATGCAGTCATGGCTCTTTCAAGGACGTTCAACGCTGACTTAATTTCTTGTGTTCCTCCCCTCACGCTAGTTTCTCCCTTGATTGAATCCAGAGTTGCTCTATTGCCATCCATTAACCAAAGATTTCATCACACACTTCACTTTAATCCCCACTGTAACGAATGCTATGTAACATGAGTTACCCCGCCGAGTTCACAAATCTGCCAGGTCCAATACGCCTTGGAAAGTGGAGATGTCACAAATGTTAAAAAGTTGACATTGGTTATATTTGCCATAATGCCTCTGATTCATCCTTTAGCTTGGTCGTCTGAGCCTGTCCCGTGATTAATGAATCACTCTACTTGTCTGTCTGATTCTCTGGGTTACCTTGATCTATCCCTCACCTTGTCAGACTGATTCTCTGGGTTACCTTGATCTATCCCTCACCTTGTCAGACTGATTCTCTGGGTTACCTTGATCTATCCCTCACCTTGTCAGACTGATTCTCTGGGTTACCTTGATCTATCCCTCACCTTGTCAGACTGATTCTCTGGGTTACCTTGATCTATCCCTCACCTTGTCAGACTGGTTCTCTGGGTTACCTTGATCTATCCCTCACCTTGTCAGACTGATTCTTGAGGGTGAATGGTTGATTCGCTCCACAGTTTTGACAGATTGTCCAACAGTATCTGATTCAGCTCTTTATCTGTGATCCTGGCAGTCATCTGGGTCTAACCTGACTGTTCGGCTTACTTGGTTCCTGGTGAAGAGGAATCAGACTGACTCATTGTCACCCCTATCTCCTTAAAGCTGGGATCCTTATTGGTGAAACAGCCACGTACGTTTGTCGATATTACAACAACAAAAAAGTAACTGCAAACAATGAACACGGTTGTTTTTTTTAACATCATTGCATGCGCGATAGAAGATACGTTTTATTTTTTACCATTCTCCTAAAAAAGAAATGGCCAGTGGCGCTGTTTCCCCCTACTGCGGATTCCATCTTTAAATGAAGCTTGTGATCGTCCTCAATGGTTGTTTCTTTACTAATGTATGTAGCTTTCCGGAGCAATAAGGCGTCAACCAAGGTTACATTCTACCCATGTTTTACTAGATTAATACCATTACGCTGTTTGTTCCCTTAGTGGATTGGAAACCTCTAATGTCTGTTTTCCATTAGTCATCCCGTTGTGCCAGCAGGCAACTGGTTTGACTTATAACTTTCAATATGAAAGCAAAGCAGAACATCCAAGTTCTCATTACAACATGCCCGTGAATTAGGAATCTATTTATTTTGTTCCATAGACTTGGGGTCTATTGTAGTGTGACTTTCTTAAGTCGGTTTTGAAACAGCTGCTCCTGGCGATGGCAGCAAAGCTCAGCAGAAGGGCCAGATGTGCAGAAGGGTTCCTGTATATCTAAAAAATAAAATAAAGTCTATTTTGTACAATATCATGGATAATTAAAACATTTTTGAAGCAAACATGATGATTTTTTATACAGTGGGGTCTAAAATTATTGACACCCATGATAAAGATGAGCCAAGATTTCAGTATAAATGAGTTCTATTTTCATGTCATCCAACAAATATAAATACCTGGAGTTTGCTAAACGGCATTGGCAATTGGATTTGAACCGGTGCTTTGGCCAGATGACATGAAGATAGAGCTCTTTGGAATTTAGAATGCATAACCAGAAAATAACCCCATACCTACTGTAAAATATGGTGCTGGATCTTTGATGTTATGGGGCTATTTTGCTTCTATTGGTCCTGGGCCCTTGTTAAAGTCAACAGCATCAGGACATTTTATCCAAAAACCTCTTGGCCGCAAGTGGATCTTCCTGCAAGACAATAACCCCAAGCACACATCAAAATCCACAAATGAATGGTTAATTGGCCACATTTTGCAATGCCCATCTTGGTCTCCGGACTTGAAACCCATTGAAAATATGAGAGCGGAGTCCATAAGCACAGACGAACGATATCAAGTATGTGGAAGGATTCTGTATGGAGGAATGGAAAGATCCCTTACAAAGTGTTCCCTAAAGGCAAAGTATTGAAAGGTATTAAAAACAGGGCTGTCAATAACTTTGACCCCTACCTTTTTGAGAAAAAAAAAGTATGTGATTATTTAGGAAAGGGTATTTATGTTGCTGTAGAATAAGTGTTTAAATGTGCTAAAAGTTAAACACATGTCCCTGGGGAACTTAGGTAGAAATATGTCCCTCATGATCATGGGAGAGCCTTTTAATAGTGTTGTTAATGTCCACTTGATGTCTGCTTTCATTTAAATGAACGGCCAGGAGAAGTGAGGTCTGGTGCACCATTGAGACAGTATCCACAATTAAGAGCAAATTGTTCTCGTGATGATTCTGATGAATGGGTAAGAAAGATTCCTCTCAGCCTCAGTTGGGATGTAAAACGTGCTTCTTCTTCTAAGTACTCTGATTCTCTAGCTGTTCCTACAACTCAGTTCATATTAAAAGATGGATGCCTTGTTTTTCGGGTGGCTCTTGTATCTAGCGTCGTTATAAACATCAGTCATTTCTCTGTCTCCCTCTTTAGCCACGTTGTGTTGTTGGTGGTGCTCGGCCAAAGCAAACGCTCCTTGTTAAAGGGTCTGACAATCTGTTCTGAAGTCAGTTTTTCCTCTCTTTACTCCTCAAAGAGGGAGATATGGGCTTGGAACTGGATGTTGGGCTCGGGTTCTCGCCACGGTAGCCCCAGAGGGTCATAAAACACCAACAGACAGTTAAAAGGAACTCTTTAAAGCATGTGGATATTTGTTGGAGGACGTTCAATAGAAACATGAACTGGTATGACCCATTCACTGCTATTAAAAACATGAACTGGTATGACCCATTCACTGCTATTAAAAACATGAACTGGTATGACCCATTCACTGCTATTAAAAACATGAACTGGTATGACCCATTCACTGCTATTAAAAACATGAACTGGTATGACCCATTCACTGCTATTAAAAACATGAACTGGTATGACCCATTCACTGCTATTGAAAACATGAACTGGTATGACCCATTCACTGCTATTATAATATATTATGTCACGTTGTGTAGTGGGAACGGCTATTTTCACTGACTGACAGACGTCCTAGAAGTACCAGTAGTTGACATGGGCTTAATAACAGAGGGGACTTTGTGCACAAATTTGAACACACCAGTGACCAGACAACTTTTTATTACTGTGTATTACTCAAATGCAAATGCACTAGTACTGTAGTTTGGCACAACATGCCTCTAATCTAAAGAGATCTACAGCGGGTGAAATAAGTATTGAACACGTCACCAATTTTCTCAGTAAATATATTTCCAAAGGTGCTATTGACAAGAAATTAAGTTATGTGTAATAATGTGAAATGACACAGGGAAAAAGTATTGAACACATGAAGAAAGGGAGGTGCAAAAAGGCATGGAAAGCCAAGACAACAGCTGAAAACTATCAGTAATTAAAAAGCAATCCAGCCCCCTGTCAGTGCAAATTAATATCAGCTGGTTCAGTCCCAACTGATGGCCTACAAAAAGGTCTCATTGCCAAGGTGTCACACAAGACACATCTCATGATGGGTAAAAGCAAAGAGCTGTCTCAAGACATTCGCAACCTAATTGTTGCAAAACATAATGATGGCATTGGTTATAGGCGCATTTCTAAGCTTCTGAATGTTCCAGTGAGCACAATCATTTCACCATAAATTTGCCTCGACCAGGTGCTCCTCGCAAGATTTCTGACAGAGGAGTGAAAAGAATAATCAGAAGAGTTGTCCAAGAGCCAAGGACCACTTGTGGAGAGCTTCAAAAAGACCTGCAATTAGCAGGTACTGTTGTCTCAAAGAAAACAGTAAGTAATGCACTCCACCGCCATGGCCTGTATTCACGCTCACCATGCAAAAAGCATGTTGAAGCTCATTTAAAGTTTGCTGCACAACATTTGGAAAAGCCAGTGAAATACTGGGAGAATATAGTGTGGTCAGATGAGAGCAAAATTGAACTGTTTGGATGTCATAATACACACCATGTTTGGAGGAGAAATGGCACTGCACATCACCCTAAAAACACCATACCAACAGTGAAGTTTGGAGGTGGGAACATCATGGTGTGGGGCTGCTTTTCAGCAAATGGTACTGGCAAACTTCACATAATTGAAGGAAGGATGAATGGGCAAATTTACGAGGAGCACCTGGTCGAGGCAAATTTATGGTGAAATGATTGTCTTTCCACTTCCGTATTATGGCCCCAACAGTGCTCACTGGAACATTCAGAAGCTTAGAAATGTGCCTATAACCAATGCCATCATTATGTTTTGCAACAATTAGGTTGCGAATGTCTTGAGACAGCTCTTTGCTTTTACCCATCATGAGATGTGTCTTGTGTGACACCTTGGCAATGAGACCTTTTGTAGGCCATCAGTTGGGACTGAACCAGCTGATATTAATTTGCACTGACAGGGGGCTGGATTGCTTTTTAATTACTGATAGTTTTCAGCTGTTGTCTTGGCTTTCCATGCCTTTTTGAACCTCCCTTTCTTCATATGTTCAATACTTTTTCCCTGTGTCATTTCACATTATTACACATAACTTAATTTCTGAACTTATTTGTTTTGGTTTCTTTGTATGTACTTGGGATTACTTGGGTTGTTACCAACATCTGGTGAAAATGTCATGTCAATAGCACCTTTGGAAATATATTTACTGAGAAAAATGGTGACGTGTTCAATACTTATTTCACCCGCTGTATGTAATAATAGACTATAAAATGCAGTCATTTTCTCCTGCTGTGAAGTCATTGTGTTCTTTCTTTATCAGCTTTTTTACTCGTATGCCACAACGCTCGTTCGCTTGTCATCATCATCTAATGATTGTGAAAAGGTCACATCGCCATCCTTTAAAGGCAGCCATATGCAAACCATTATATTTTTATGTTTAAAGAAACAGCATGGTTAAGGGTAATGGGTTTACTAGTCTCACTAATGAGGTAATATTTTGAGGGCAAAGTGAAACTTCTCCTCCATTTCTCTCTGTCACTCTCTTCCTCTCAGCAATGTGAAACTCATTTTCAAAGAGCAAGAGAGGTAATGGTAGTCCATCCACGTCCTTTCAGGATAATGGTAGTGTTATTGTGTTTTGTCCTTTGTGTTCCTGCAGGATAGTGGTAGTGTTATTGTGTTGTATCCTCTCTGTTCCTGCAGGATAATGGTAGTGTTATTGTGTTGTGTCCTCTCTGTTCCTGCAGGATAATGGTAGTGTTATTGTGTTGTATCCTCTCTGTTCCTGCAGGATAATGGTAGTGTTATTGTGTTGTGTCCTTTGTGTTCCTGCAGGATAATGGTAGTGTTATTGTGTTGTGTCCTTTGTGTTCCTGCAGGATAATGGTAGTGTTATTGTGTTGTATCCTTTGTGTTCCTGCAGGATAATGGTAGTGTTATTGTGTTGTGTCCTTTGTGTTCCTGCAGGATAGTGGTAGTGTTATTGTGTTGTATCCTCTCTGTTCCTGCAGGATAATGGTAGTGTTATTGTGTTGTGTCCTCTCTGTTCCTGCAGGATAATGGTAGTGTTATTGTGTTGTATCCTCTCTGTTCCTGCAGGATAATGGTAGTGTTATTGTGTTATGTCCTTCGTGTTCCTGCAGGATAGTGGTAGTGTTATTGTGTTGTATCCTCTCTGTTCCTGCAGGATAATGGTAGTGTTATTGTGTTGTGTCCTCTCTGTTCCTGCAGGATAATGGTAGTGTTATTGTGTTGTATCCTCTCTGTTCCTGCAGGATAATGGTAGTGTTATTGTGTTGTATCCTCTCTGTTCCTGCAGGATAATGGTAGTGTTATTGTGTGGTGTCCTTTGTGTTCCTGCAGGATAATGGTAGTGTTATTGTGTTGTGTCCTTTGTGTTCCTGCAGGATAATGGTAGTGTTATTGTGTTGTGTCCTCTCTGTTCCTGCAGGATAATGGTAGTGTTATTGTGTTGTATCCTTTGTGTTCCTGCAGGATAATGGTAGTGTTATTGTGTTGTGTCCTTTGTGTTCCTGCAGGATAATGGTAGTGTTATTGTGTTGTGTCCTTTGTGTTCCTGCAGGATAATGGTAGTGTTATTGTGTTGTGTCCTCTCTGTTCCTGCAGGATAATGGTAGTGTTATTGTGTTGTATCCTTTGTGTTCCTGCAGGATAATGGTAGTGTTATTGTGTTGTATCCTCTCTGTTCCTGCAGGATAATGGTAGTGTTATTGTGTTGTATCCTCTCTGTTCCTGCAGGATAATGGTAGTGTTATTGTGTTGTATCCTTTGTGTTCCTGCAGGATAATGGTAGTGTTATTGTGTTGTGTCCTTTGTGTTCCTGCAGGATAATGGTAGTGTTATTGTGTTGTGTCCTTTGTGTTCCTGCAGGATAATGGTAGTGTTATTGTGTTGTATCCTTTGTGTTCCTGCAGGATAATGGCCATACGTCAGAAACATTCTGCTCAGCTTGAAAGATACAACTTTCTTCCTATGTTTCCATAATGGCAGTGAGTCATATATACCGAAGCAGAACTCTTAAACCTGTGCATCACCGCTCAAAGTCATGGGTATCTCGCAGGGAGATTGGTGGAGGACCCCCAGTAAGACTTGGTGGACGACCCCCAGTAAGACTTGGTGAAGGATCCCCAGTAAGACTTGGTGGAGGATCCCCAGTAAGACTTGGTGGAGGATCCCCAGTAAGACTTGGTGGACGACCCCCAGTAAGACTTGGTGGAGGATCCCCAGTAAGACTTGGTGGAGGACCCCCAGTAAGACTTTGTGGAGGACCCCCAGTAAGACTTTGTGGAGGACCCCCAGTAAGACTTGGTGGAGGACCCCCAGTAAGACTTGGTGGAGGACCCCCAGTAAGACTTGGTGGAGGATCCCCAGTAAGACTTGGTGGAGGACCCCCAGTAAGACTTGGTGGAGGACCCCCAGTAAGACTTGGTGGAGGACCCCCAGTAAGACCGGAGAGAGGAGCTGGGAGACATGTTGACTGAGATCATTGATAGCCAGCAACCCCTTGGAAGGTATCCCCGATGACGACCTGTTGAAACTGGTCATGAAATTTCATGAGCGCAAACTAATGTATTTAAAATAAGAGCATGATATGAAGATGTGAATCCTTCATGTTGAGTTAGCTATGAGGGAGGACAGAAACAGGAAACACCAATGTTCTCAAACCAGCACTAGATCTGGGTACCATTTTCCATTTGTGAATTAAAAACCTTTAATTCATGGCTGTTGTTTGCTTCAATCTCTTGAGCTATCTTTGTTGTGAGAAGTGCTGCTTAGCAAAAGCATCTCCGCAGGCTAGTCCATTTATGTAATTGTCGGCTTCAACCATGAGAATATCTGGGTCATCCTCATCTTCAATGCGAGGATCTGGGCAGCCGTGCTGTTTGAGGTAATTGTGAAGCACTGCTCTGTGTAATTATGACAAGGCAGCATCTTCTTGGTTGAAAGGGTACTGTGTTTCTGAGCCACTGTAAACAATTATTCCATAAACCAAACATACACTATACCTCTGGTGCAAATATGAGCTTGGTTGTACCGTTGTTGCTCAGATCCTATTGCATGAAGATAGCGGGTGAACAAGTAATTGGTCCATGCATACCCACTGTCACCAAGTATAATTTCACTATGTTGTCCTCCTTCAAGCTGAGCATACAAAGAGGAGTTCTGGAAAATCCTTGAGTCATGAGATGCACCTTTCCAACGTGCAACAATGTTGAAGAACTGCAAATTGGGAGTGCACACACTTTGTACATTTATTGAGAACCAGTTTTTACGATTCCTGTAGTCCTCAGCATCTGCTGTAGAGGGACACTTGATGGGAATATGACATCCATCTATAAAGCCAATGACTCCAGGGAAGTTCCCATATTCATACAGCGTCAGGGAACTTGATGTAATTGTCTTTCAGTTCACATATAGCACTGCAGACTTAGAGGACTATTCTGCATACTTCACCACACAAATCTCCTGTTTCGCAATGGAAGCTTCCAGATGCCAAAAACCTCAAGGTGATCAGTACTTGTAGGGAAGGGATGGGATTTCCCCTAAGAGAGTCAAATAAAAGCCTTGGCTCAAGCAAACAAATTATGTCTGCTGCATTTTCTTTGTACATAAGGAAACAGTCACAGAAATGGATTTCATCAAAATCATTCAGTGGGTTGCTCCTGTCTATAACTGCCCTTCTGTCTGGCTGTGGTGGGGCTCTTTGATCGTCATTGAAATAGTCCAAGTAATCAATTTTCCTCTATTGTCAAGATCAACCTGGGGGCCAATATCCATGAATCTGAAGTTAAACCTGCCTCTGGCCAGTTAAACCTGCCTCTGGCCAGTTAAACCTGCCTCTGGCCAGTTAAACCTGCCTCTGGCCAGTTAAACCTGCCTCTGGCCAGTTAAACCTGCCTCTGGCCAGTTAAACCTGCCTCTGGCCAGTTAAACCTGTCTCTGGCCAGTTAAACCTGCCTCTGGCAAGTTATTTTACTCAGTCTATACATGCTACTCCATACACTGCTTCTAAATACAAGATGTCAGTTACAATTTTAATGATGTGCTGGCATCTGACCCTAGACAAGGAGACATCTCACAACCACTTTATCTGCCTGTTAGAGATCCTTGACCCACAGTCTGTATCATATAAAAGCACTACAATACTCTTCCTAATAACTGAAGGTATTCCTGGTGGATGGCTGTCAACAGAACATACTGTACATTTGATACTGGCTATGGAGGAGACAAACACAAGTCTTTCCAGCGTTAACATATATATGTATATCTTATCTTCTCTTGAGACGGCAGTTCTGTCTCAAACCGAACTAAATGACATATCAAATGTGTAAATGTTTCTGAAAGTGACTGTGTTTTGTAAACAGTTATTTTGTAAACAGTTGTATTAATTAATCGCCTCTGCATTGTGATAGCAGCAAAATGGCTGCCGTGGCACCACCTAGGTCAGCGCTTCAAATTACAGGTTGATGAGGTGAATACCCCCTACCTGTATGAATCGTTTTGAGGCCTACTGTCACGTTGGTATAGAAAGATTGGGAGTCAGGCGCAGGAATGCCTAATAGGGTTTTTTATTTCTAACCAAATTACCACATATACAAAACACAAACAAAAGAGTGACAAGTACCTCGAATAAATACACAGGACGAGACCCGTAATAAATACACGGGACGAGACCCGTAATAAATACACGGGACGAGACCCGTAATAAATACACGGGACGAGACCCGTAACAAAGACACAGGACGAGACCCATAATAAATACACGGGACGAGACCCGTAACAAAGACACGGGGCGAGACCCATAATAAATACACGGGGCGAGATCCGTAATAAATACACGGGGCGAGACCCATAATAAAGACACGGGGCGAGACCCAAAATAAAAACACGGGGCGAGACCCGTAATAAATACACGGGACGAGACCCGTAACAAAGACACGGGACGAGACCCGTAATAAAGACACGGGGCGAGACTCATAATAAATACACGGGGCGAGACCCGTAATAAAAACACGGGGCGAGACCCGTAACAAAGACACTGGACGAGACCCGTAATAAATACACGGGGCGAGACCCGTAATAAATACACAGGGCGAGACCCGTAATAAAGACACGGGGCGAGACCCATAATAAATACACGGGACGAGACCCATAATAAAGACACGGGGCAAGACCCGAAAACACAAGTAAACAAGATACAACACGGGACGAGACCCGTAATCATATATGCACAATACACGCGGCAGCGAAAGCCAAAATAACAAAGCACAGGTACTCACACGACCAACGGATATTGTAACAATAATCAACAACCCAATGGTGAAACAAAGGACACAATTATAACAATCTAATCAGGGGGAATGGGAACCAGGTGTGCATGATGAGACAGTTCAGTGACACATAGAAAACCGGTGACGTAGACCTCCGGAGCTGGTGCACGGATGGAGCAGCAGTACCGGGGAGATCCGTGACACCTACGGTAGTGACACACACCATATAAATGCAATCCATTAAGACTAGCACACTCTTACGTAATAATAAAAACATCACTTCATTTTAATGCAGGAATATACAGTATAATGCAATGACTTTGGGAGTAAACTGGAGTGTTTATATGGTGCCACTCCCAAAGTCATTGCACTATCCAACAATGTGTTCCAATAAAAGTCCCTCTGGTCATGTTTTATAGAGTCCGTCATATCTAATAGCAAAGACCGCTGAGGTCACCATTGGACAGCGCACAGGGAGCACATATGTCTGATCAATGAAGAAAACAACAGCAGGGTGACGTAGGCTTAATTTGACTTCTTAAAAGCTCCCATAAAGAGGCTTTTGTCTGGCTTCATTTGCAGTAATGCCTGCGTTTGTGCTGTGGATAAATTTCTGGCGCTGTAAAAAACACACATTTTATTAAATGTACAGTTTGGCATGCTGTCTGACAGCTTTGCTAGCCAAACGTTACCAGAGTAATCACCCGGCTTCCATTTTCCGTTCAACGAAAAAGCCTTTTATTGTCCTGTAATAAATGTGTTCCTTTTTTTGCCACGATCTCGGAGCACACCTGTCCCCATGGGAATTCTGCACATTGTTTCAGTGATACACATTCACTGTGAAACAATGTTCCTTTTGCTGAAATGTGGAATAGAGTGCATGGAAAAAAAAATGTATCCTGACATTTGAAGCACCCTCAATTTTGATACATTTTGAAGACATTAACACATGCATCCTCTGCAAAAGGGGATAAGTACAGTAGGGATGCTTCTTCTCTTTTTTGTACATCAACAAATTTATTGCCAGTCTGAATCTTCCGGGTAAACAACGGCAAGCAAACAACTACTATAATTTGTGTTGTACAAGCTCACTGTTGTTAACGGTCAGATTTAACCCTTTTAATGGTCTCCATGGTCTCTAATGGTGCTCATACATAGCAATCATGTTCTACCATGCATGTCTGCTTGTATGACTGTTGAACGTGTGCATGTCGTGTAGCCTATGTAGTTGTGTGTGTGTGTGTGTGTGTGTGTTTGTGTATGAGCGTGTTTAATGTGTAAACGTGTGTGTTCGCATGTCTAGCCTACTGTATCCTATCAATGGGGGTGAGGCCTGAAATAGTCCCATGGATTTGTGACTTTATCTCTGACAGGAGACAACGGGTGGGTGTGCAATCGTGGTGCCCTATCTGAATGGGAGGCCCTCACATGTGTGTGTGTGTGGGGGGGGGGGGTCAAGGGATCCTCCTTGGACCTGTCCTTTGTCTTTTCTCAGCTCAGCACCTGGACTGCTACCAATGACATGCTCCTCAATGAAAATAAATGTGTGGTGATGCATCTCTAAAAACCCACCCCCTGCACCGACCATCTTCATCAAAGTTCAAAGGTCAGGGTGCAGGGTCTCACAGTCCAGCAGCACCTGGAGCAGACAGGTTGACAACATGACTACAAGCACCAGCAGGAAGCGGTTCCTCCTCAAGCACATTAAGCGCTTCTCTGTAACCACAGTAGACCTACTGTCCATCTACACTGAGTATAACAAACATTAGGCACACCTTCCTAATATTGAGTTGCAGCCCCCTTTGCCCTCAGAACAGCCTCAATACGTCGGGGCATGGACTCTACAAGGTGTCGAAAGCATTCTACAGGGATGCTGGTCCATGTTGACTCCAATGCTTCCCACAGTTGTGTCAAGTTGTCTGGATATCCTTTGGGTGGTGGACCATTCTTGATACACAGGGGAAACTGTTGAGCGTGAAAAACCCAGCAGTGTTGCAGTTCTACTACCAAACCCCTTTTATTTTTTGTCTTGTCCATTAACCCTCTGAATGGCACATTGTCTCAATCCTTCTTTAACCTGTCTAATCACATTCATCTACACTAATTGAAGTGACTCTAACAAGTGACATCAATAAGGGATCATAGCTTTCACCTGGATTCACCTGGTCAGTCTATATCATTGAAAGAGTGTTCTTAATGTTTTGTATACTCAGTGTACATCGGCCAGGTAAGACAAGTTCTGGAGTATGCTGTCCCTGCCTGACACCATGGCCTCACTCAAACCCTGACTGCTCAGCTGGAGCATGTCCAGAAGAGAGCCTGCAGAATAATTCTGGGCGGGTTGTACACTGGCTACGTTGAAGCCCTCGAAACCCTCAGAATCATGTCCTTGGAACGCAGACAGGAACAGATCTGCCTGACAGTTGCTAAATCCCTGCAGAACTCCCAGTTTGCAGACTGGCTCCCCCCAACTACACAGCACATTACTGGAAGGGCAACCCACAGCAGCTACATCCCATGACACGCACAGGACGCTATCAGAAGTCTTCACTAAACTGATCAATGCACACACCATTTAGCCCAGGAGCCTTAGAATGCTTTCCATAAGAACTCTAAAGACGTATTTTCTAAAGCTGCCAGCCCAAATCTTGTCGTTGTAGTATTGTTGTTTTAACGTTGTATTATATTAAAAGTGTTTTGGTAGTTTAGGGTTTATGATTGATGTTATGATTGTAAATTGGTGTACAATTGTGAGAATTGTAATTGACATTGGTGTATGACCGCAAGAAACCAATATAACCTACTACTACTTAATCTACATCATATCTTGTAAAGGTTAATTAAATAAAGCCCAAAGATGTCCTGCTGTGTTTCATAGGCTTTTTATTTACAGTGACAACCTGTCTGGCATGTAAAGATTTCATTGCGGTCTAATGCTATGGTGCTTTGAAAGAGAGCTTCAAATAATTGAAACTTTTACCATAAATGTAGTCCAGATCAGTTCAACTGGCATAGGTACAAGTTCATGTGAGGTTAGTTGGTTCATGAGTTGTTGCCTACTTCTCCTGAGACGCTATGTTGTAACTTGTGTGAGATCGGTCCAACCTCTGATGCATTGAACAAATTGGTTCTACAAGCGTTTCCTTCAAAACTAGATTAGTCATATGGTCTTCAATATTATATAGAGGAGGTGACTAATAAGGATGTCGTGAGGGAAGGAGATCAAAGTCGGTACCCTTCACATTGGTGTTGCATAAGGCTGGATTTACAGCCTCACCACACACCTCACAGAGGGCTCTGCACAGAGATGTTGGTGCATGCCAGAATTTTGTAAAGCATCAGTCAGTGACATTTTGCTGAGAAGAACACTTGGTGAAGTAGAAACATTGGAAGTGTCCATTCATCTAGTACTGTAACTACAGTCAAGACTGTAAATCCTGAATTCTCAAAATGTATTTACCCAAGAAAGGTAAGCTAGGTCCAGCCAGGCTACTACAAACTACAGTATTGTTATATTGCAGGTATTCCTTACCTGCATGAACGCTCTAACATGTTCCAGGGTTATTGTATAGGTTATAAAACTGGTATGGTGGTTACTCTGGTCTAAGGCCTATATAATGTAAAGTGTGGCCAGGACCTCCTCTTTGCACAGAGACGAGGACATCTCAGGAGGGGCCCGGACCTAAAGGGATGTAAAAAGGCCAAGGGATATCTTCTTTTTTAGCTCTGTCATAAAAGTTCAAAGAGTCTCTGGAGGAGGCCAGTCTGGCTGACTGCAGAACTCACAACGGACAACACCTCTTTTCCAGTCTCTGCAGTATAATGACAGTGAGATTATCCTATGCAAGTAGGTAGGGGAGTCAATCCGGAATGCTTCAAGTACAATATGTTGCGTGCCACAACAGGGTTCTGACAAAATTAAGCAGACACACCCTTATATCTTGTGAGGTATTTTTCTTTATTACAGTGAATAAATAAAAAGGCAGAGGGACGTATCTTATTATGCAGTACATTTATTCCACCATAATAGGAGTAAGTAAATCGACGTGTGACCTGATTTTGAAAATGATGTAATGCGTTGTTACGACCCAGTGGCACGTCTAGGGTATGATGTAGGAGTCGCAACATAAAAGACACCATGTTCTACAGAGCACAAAAAAAGGGGTGCTTTTATTTTAACTAAAGCAAATGAAGGTCCCCAACCCCCCCTAAGCGAGATTTGGTTTTTAGGCCCCTCACCTCACGGGTAAAACTTTTGGTGGTCCCCCTCTTGATGGTAGAGAGATTTATTTTGTAAATTTCCTGTAATTCTCTCCATTTTGCCATGAGGTATAGAGAAAATGTTGTGGTTTTAAAGCAAATTGGGGGGGGTTGGGGGCCCACTAGCGGCTGGGGGCCCTAAGCGTCCCCTTATGCCCAGGGCCGGCCCTGGTTGCACTGCATGAGGAAAATGGTGGTCACACCAGATACTGACTGGTTTTCTGATCCACACCTCTGCTTTTTTTTTTTTAAGGTATCTGTGATCAACAGATGCATATCTGTATTCCAGTCATGTGAAACCCATAGGTTAGAGTCTAATGAATTGAAGTCAATTGACTGGTTTTCCTCAGTAAAATCTTTGAAATTGTTGCATGTTGCATTTATATCTTCGTTCAGTATATATACATTTTAACAAGAAACTTGCACTGTTGATGGTAGTTTACGTGCTGGTATACAGCACAGCCAGCGCAGGCCCATATTTATGTATTAAATAATTAAAATAATGACTTCTTAATGTGGTAGTACAGATTAACCAAATAATCCAAAAACCCAGTGGGTATGTCATTCAGTTTTAAACAAAAATGTTTTATTATTTGATGGTAACCACATCTGCAGAAGGTGTTATGGGAAAACTGAGTAAAATCCATGTATTGTTGAATAAAATGTTCACAGACAATACCAGTTTTTTATGGTCCCTGACAAAATGAGAAAAGTATTTCTGTTCATACGTTTTCATCAAGAAAATAAGAAAATGCCCGTAATTTCAAAATCACCCATAAACTGTGTTTGTCAGATGATAATAGAACGTTTTAATACAAATTACCCATTTGTGTGAGAATAATACATCAGCCTCAAACACCTCTCTAAGTCCATGAGAAATTTGGACAGAAGACAAACTTCACGCTAAACATTATTTGCTGGAATATCATGACTTCACTTTTTTGGCGACCCCTCTTAGTTCCGCTACTGACCATTTCTCTCCTGGAGGATATAAAGGGAGAGGCCATAGCAAAGACGTGTTGATGTAAATGCAGGAGCAGGGTCTGTTCAGGATCCATTCCTGGGGGTCATGACATCCAAGTCATCACTCACCAGGCCTGTTTAGAATATCATCCGACGGAGGGCTTAGACTGCACAGGGACATGACGTTTAAAACACAGAAGGACTTCTTCAGTATAAGTGAATGGGTTGAACAGAAGATGGTGTTATGTCTGATGTTTCCATTGCAGAACTGTGCACACATTCAGGACAGGAGACGCACGGGACTTAGGTAACACTAAATACTATGGGACCGTGTTCGATTAAGACCATTCACTAAGTTTGTACAAGTACAATCATATCACGCCATCTTGGATTCCTTTTGGGGCCCAAAGGGTGCTACAAAAAAAAACAATAAGCAGACGTAATTTCCTTAAATACCATGTCACCATGTATAGTTCTGTGACCACCTTCAGCCATAGGTCAAGTTTTAACAGCCATCTTGACAATGCTACTTTCAGTGAATGACACCTTTGGTACAAACATTTTGAATTAAAATGTTGCAAATTGAAAAATTGTGGTTCACCACTTTTCCACTTCTTATTCTACCTCTCAAACCACACATTTTTGGAGAGGAGTGGTTCCATATTTTTTCCATTCAGAGGCCTATAGCTGGAACATTTGGGAAAAATAAAAAAGACTTTGCTGCAGCATAATGTGCTTATGCATGTTTTTAACTGAAAAACACTGGGCATTACTGACTAAAATCTGCACAGTCTAATATGGTACATATTTATTGTACATATTTTTATCAATAAAATAAAGACATAATACGGAAATAAAGCCAGGATGCAATGGGTCTGTTCAGCCTAAAACAATACTACTATCAATATGATTAAGGAAAGTGTACAGTATATCCAGTAGTTGAGGATAACTGTCTTCAAAATAGGTTACTTGCCATCAAATGTTGAGCAGTGTTGGACGAAAAACGTTCATATACTACTCAATGTTCAAAACGAACACAATTATTTTCAGATGTACTGTTTATGTAACACATGTATTACAGACATACACTACCGTTCAAAAGTTTGGGGTCACTTAGAAATGTCCTTATTTTTGAAAGAAAAGCTATTTTTTTTTGTCCATTAAAATAACATCAAATTGATCCGAGTTACAGTGTAGACATTGTTAATGTTGTAAATGACTATTGTAGCTGGAAACGGCTGAAAGAAGGCCAGTTTTACTGATTAATCATCACAACAGTTTTCATATGTGCTAACATAATTGCAAAAGGGTTTTCTAATGATCAATTAGCCTTTTAAAATGATAAACTTGGATTAGCTAACACAACATGCCATTGGAACACAGGAGTGATGGTTGCTGATAATGGGCCTCTGTACGCCTATGTAGATATTCCATAAAAAATCAGCCGTTTCCAGCTACAATAGTTATGTACAACATTAACAATGTCTACCCTGTATTTCTGTATTACTTTTGGCGAGGGTGGCTTTGTAAATGTGCATACTTGAGCCTAAACGTACTGGTGCTGAGCAATTTACCAAAGTTTCCGTTTTCAAACAACTGAATTAACTATTTCAATTCCCTTTCGTAATTATTTTTTGTGAGCTCAATGCGCACATTGCACAGTTTCTCTAGAGATAAATCAGATCAAGCCTGAACTGTGCAATGCATTAAAGTAATGTGAATATATGATGGTTAAAAAGTTATAAGCAGTAATGGGCATCACCACCATCGTTGTTACTGCATTCAACCCACATAATACATTAATTAATTACTGAAATTGAAAACTGATTATCTGAAACCAAACCGACCATAAAAAAGACTAACTGCTCAGCACTAAAGCCTCCACTTACGTGTTTTTCATATAAGCCTATCTAACTTTGTTTGTTATAATACTTCAGTCTAGCCAACAACCAAGCTTATATGTTTTCAAATTAGTGTTCCACTTCAAAGTGCACATATTGTGAATTAGTTTCCTACAAAATCATGTAGGCTAAAATAGGTTATTCTTAAAAATGTACTAATTGTAGTTTAACAATTTGTTTTGCTAAATTACCTTTTTGACCCAGGCTACATTGATTGATATTATTGATATTATAAATCTTACCCTGTGTCCTATTTTGGACGGTGCATATTAATTTGCTGTTAGGTTTTCAAGAGAACTTGACTTCTCCCACTACGATGACAAGATGACAAGTCCTGCCAGGCAGTCGATCAGGGCCGGCCAGCCCATTAGGCAGGGAGATCTTTGTGTTTGTTTTGACTCAGTACTCCAGTACCTTGGATTTGAAATGATACAATGACTATGAGGTTAAAGTGCAGACTGTCACCCACACAAAATTTAATTTGAGGGTATTCACATCCATATCGGGTGAATGGTTTAGAAATATCAGCACTTTTTGTACATAGTCCCTCCATTTTAGGGGAACAAAAGTATTAGGACAATTTCACTTACAGAAGCTGCAGTTTTTATTCATTTTTAAAAAAGAAATAAAAAAAAGAATTAGCTGCAGGATTTACAGTGCCTTTAGAAAGTTTCAGACCCCTTGACTTTTTCCATATTTTGTTACGTTACAGCCTTATTCTAAAATGGATGAAATTGTTTTTTCCCCTCATCAATCTACACACAATACCCCATAATGACATAGCAAAAAAAACAGGTTTTTAGATTTTTTTGCAAATGTAAAAACAAAACAGTCCAACATCACTCTTCACTCAAAACAGTACTTTACTCAGTACTTTGTTGAAACACCTTTGGCAGTGATTACAGCCTCGAGTCTTCTTGGGTATGACGCTACAAGCTTGGCACACCTGTATTTGAGGAGTTTCTCCCATTCTTCTCTGCAGATCCTTCCAAGCTCTGTCAGGTTGGATGGGAAGTGTCGCTGAACAGTTCTTTTCAGGTCTCTCAAGAGATGTTCAATCAGCTTCTTCATGTCTCAACAATTCAAGACACATTATCTTCACACATATTTTAGATGCTTTTCACTGAAATAATGTGCTGCCCAAATTGCGGACTTCCCAACTTTTTTTAAGAAGCTAATGATCATTTGTGGCTGTCATGCTTTCTGTTTAAGTATTTTAAATTATTTTATTTATTTCTGTAAAGACATGAGTAATTATATAATTTTGGCAAATTTTATTCAATTTACTTTAGGTAAATTTACTGGGGAAGGGGTGGTCCAAAATATGGGAGGGTTTTTTTTGCTTTGGGGAGGGTTGTGTGTTTTTACCCTGGTTAACATTTGCTCTTCTGCTCCTATTTTACCTATAAACAATGGCTGGATTTAGTTTTGATATTACCATAATAAAGTTTAGAAACGTTTGTGAAGGTTTAGTATGGTGTGGTTATTATTAAGCTTTTGTTTATTTCTTATTTATTTACTTGATTTAACCTTTATTATCTGACAGTTGAACTTGAGGTGAGGAAGACTGTTTCAGGCCTACCAGATATATTATTATATATATATATATTAGTATATAATCTAAAACTATAATGTTTAAATTTATACAAAATATTTGGATAGAAAATTAACAAAATACTGTCCTTCTGTATGTCTATATCTGTATAGCAGACGCAGTAGCCATCTGACATAAAGCAATGCATGTCGGTGGCATGGCATATCTCAATATATATACAGTGGGGAGAACAAGTATTTGATACACTGCCGATTTTGCAGGTTTTCCTACTTACAAAGCATGTAGAAGTCTGTAATTTTTTATCATAGGTACACTTCAACTGTGAGAGACGGAATCTAAAACAAAAATCCAGAAAATCACATTGTATGATTTTTAAATAATTAATTTGCATTTTATTGCATGACATAAGTATTTGATCACCTACCAACCAGTAAGAATTCCAGCTCTCACAGACCTGTTAGTTTTTCTTTAAGAAGCCCTCCTGTTCTCCACTCATTACCTGTATTAACTGCACCTGTTTGAACTCGTTACCTGTATAAAAGACACCTGTCCACACACTCAATCAAACAGACTCCAACCTCTCCACAATGGCCAAGACCAGAGAGCTGTGTAAGGACATCAGGGATAAAATTGTAGACCTGCACAAGGCTGGGATGGGCAACAGGACAATAGGCAAGCAGCTTGATGAGAAGGCAACAACTGTTGGCGCAATTATTAGAAAATGGAAGAAGTTCAAGATGACGGTCAATCTCCCTCGGTCTGGGGCACCATGCAAGATCTCACCTCGTGGGGCATCAATGATCATGAGGAAGGTGAGGGATCAGCCCAGAACTACACGGCAGGACCTGGTCAATGACCTGAAGAGAGCTGGGACCACAGTCTCAAAGAAAACCATTAGTAACACACTACGCCGTCATGGATTAAAATCCTGCAGCGCACACAAGGTCCCCCTGCTCAAGCCAGTGCATGTCCAGGCCCGTCTGAAGTTTGCCAATGACCATCTGGATGATCCAGAGGAGGAATGGGAGAAGGTCATGTGGTCTGATGAGACAAAAATAGAGCTTTTTGGTCTAAACTCCACTCGCCGTGTTTGGAGGAAGAAGAAGGATGAGTACAACCCCAAGAACACCATCCCAACCGTGAAGCATGGAGGTGGAAACATCATTCTTTGGGGATGCTTTTCTGCAAAGGGGACAGGACGACTGCACCGTATTGAGGGGAGGATGGATGGGGCCATGTATCGCGAGATCTTGGCCAACAACCTCCTTCCCTCAGTAAGAGCATTGAAGATGGGTCGTGGCTGGGTCTTCCAGCATGACAACGACCCGAAACACACAGCCAGGGCAACTAAGGAGTGGCTCCGTAAGAAGCATCTCAAGGTCCTGGAGTGGCCTAGCCAGTCTCCAGACCTGAACCCAATAGAAAATCTTTTGAGGGAGCTGAAAGTCCGTATTGCCCAGCGACAGCCCTGAAACTGGAAGGATCTGGAGAAGGTCTGTATGGAGGAGTGGGCCAAAATCCCTGCTGCAGTGTGTGCAAACCTGGTCAAGAACTACAGGAAATGTATGATCTCTGTAATTGCAAACAAAGGTTTCTGTACCAAATATTAAGTTCTGCTTTTCTGATGTATCAAATACTTATGTCATGCAATAAAATGCAAATTAATTACTTAAAAATCATACAATGTGATTTTCTGGATTTTTGTTTTAGATTCTGTCACTCACAGTTGAAGAGTACCTATGATAAAAATTACAGACTTCTACATGCTTTGTAAGTGGGAAAAGCTGCAAAATCGGCAGTGTATCAAATACTTGTTCTCCCCACTGTACACACACTACATGGCCAAAAGTATGTGGACTCATTAGTGAGGTCGGGCATTGATGTTGGGCGATTAGGCCTGGCTAGCAGTTGGCGTTCCAATTAATCCCAAAGATGTTCGGTGGGGTTGAGGTCAGGGCTCTATGCAGGCCAGTCAAGTTCTTCCACACTGATCTTGACAAAACATTTTCTGTATGGACCTCGATTTGTGCTCGGGGGCATTGTCATGCTGAAACAGGAAAGGGCCTTCCCCAAACTGTTGCCGCAAAGTTGGAAGCACAGAATCATCTATAATGTAATTGTATGTTGTAGCGTTAAGATTTCCCTTCTCTGGAACTAAGGGGCCTAGCCCGAACCATGAAAAAACAAAAAAGAACAAAAATATCAACACAACATGCAACAATTTCAACGATTTTACTGAGTTACAGTTCATATAAGAAAATCAGTCAATTGAAATGAATTCATTTGGCCCTAATCTATGGATTTCACTGGGCTGGGCAGGGGCGCAGCCATGGGTGGGCCTGGGAGGGCACGTAGTCCCATGTAGCTCAGTTGGTAGATCATGGCGCTTGCAACACCAGGGTTGTGGGTTTGATTTCCATGGGGGACCAGTATGAAAAGAAGTAAGGAACATGTCTGCACTAACTAACTGTAAGTCACTCTGTATAAGAGAGTCTGCTAAATGACTAGAAATGTAAATGCATAGGCTCCATTTATGTTTTGAGGTTGGACTTTAGCACATATAGCAGCCTATGATGGCTGATATTCAGAGCCTGAATAGCCAAAATTATTATACTGAACAAAAATATATAAGATCCACACAAAAATTCATAGCACAAAAAGCTTATTTCTCTCAAATTTGTGCGGCCTCAACCGCAGACCCATTTTATTTTTGTTCAGTATAATTAGTCTCCAGTCTGTCAGGTATCAGGACTATAAAGCCAATGCAACTCCCTGTTTTACAAAAGTAGGCAACCACAAAGATAGGCATTCATTAAAGTGCAATATGGGCCGAGACCGTATTCTACTTTGTGGGGATAGGAGGGCAGCATTTTTGTTATCTTGTCTCTAGGCTGCATATCGGCAAGGACCGGACCTCTGCATATCGGCAAGGACCGGACCTCTGCATATCGGCAAGGACCGGGCCTGCACTCAATTGAAACTGCGCTTCCTTTTAAGTGACGGAGCAGGGGTGTAATTTGAGAGTTGAGAGGGGGCAGGCTATCATTAGTCAAAACCAAGCGTGGTGCTTGAGAAATCCAGATGTTGAATTTGAAATTGAGGCACTAAGCTACGTCAGGTTACACGAGGAGCGACCTGAAAGAAGACTTACAAATATCACAAAGCCTGCCTGGACACTAGATACTTTCGGTATTTTAGCTCTTGGATACCACATGCATTGCAAGTTTTTGAAAATGTTTGTGATTGGTAAGCGAATTAAATAATATTTTTTTTTGCGCTCTAAAGGAAAGTTCTTATTGCTCACGCATTGCCAAGAAGTGGTTAGGATGGCTTTTCTCCACTTACTCGCTATTGGATTGTTTTCATTGCCTCTCTGCCGTGGGTTTTTTAATGGACCTCTGTATCCCGAGATGTCTAACGGCACGTTCCATCACTACTTTGTGCCAGACGGCGACTATGAGAATAACGATGATCCGGAAAAATGTCAAATGCTTTTTAAAATGACAGACGACCGAAAATGCGGTCTCGACGAGGACCAGGAATCGGTCATCCGAGATGATTTCACGATCACCAAGAGACACATCGAAGACTCTGCCAGAGTGCTAGAGGGGATCGGGAAAAGCATTGCTTTGGATTTGGACGGAGAGGACAGCTATGGGAAATATTTGAGAAGGGAGACGACTCAGATCGGCGAGGCTTTTACAAACTCCGAGAAGTCTCTGTTCGAGCTGGAAGTGAAATTCAAACAGAGTCAGGAGAGCGAGTTGAAAGAGGAGCACCGCATAAACGACGACTTCCTGGACACGGTTGTCCGCACCAGGGCCGTGCTGAAGGACACGCTCTACATCTCTGCGGGGTTGAAGGATAAACACGAGCTTCTCTCTCTCGTGATTCGGAGTCACGGAACCAGATTGAGCCGATTGAGAAATGAATACATGAAGGTTCAACTTGGGTAAAAAGTTTAAGCCTGGTTATAAAAGTAGCCTGTGAGGATAATAATACGGGTGAAACCATGGCGTATTTCATTGCGTATTTATATTAACGGAGAGATAAAACATGCCGAGACTGATACCAGTGTTTTATTTATTCTACAAATACAATAGGCCTAAATGGGGTTTCGCATGTCAGGTGTGAAATGTAATTCAAAGACAATGTTGTCGGTTTATTTTGGGTAGGCCTGTGGTTTACTTGTGGCAACATTATTTGGGCATTTGCAATATGGCGTTCCGTTAAAATTCCTTTGATCATTGATCATTGTCTATGACTTGTTCTGCCGGGGGATTTCAAAGATAACTATTCATTCATCGCCATGACATAGGCCTACAGAATCCACTTGGCAGCATGAGAAATCTTGCCTTCAGTTGAGTGAATTTGGCTGGAAATGATTGAAATGTTTACAATGCATCACAAGTAGCATTTTTATTTTTTACAGTAAGGCCAATTAACAATAGTTTTAAATAATACTTTGAAATTGTTTTGACTTTGTTAAACGTATAAGGTTGTGACGTATGATTTGTATATCCCTATATAATTTGGGGAAATGTTCAGAGCATGTTATTGGAATAAATGCTGTGTGTCAATATCTTTGTGACAGAAGAGTTTCATTGTACTCGTTATTTTTGTATAGGCTAATATGTTTCAATATCTACAATATCAATTGTTTTTCTTTTCTAAATGATATATATGACAATAAGTATGATACATTCTTAAGACTGCAGGCAGCACTCATGGTCTTCAAACACTGATGTCTGTGGCAACGTTCCTAAAAGGTTTTGTGTGTTCCGTTTTTAAATAAAGATTTTGTATTTGACTTTCTACTCAGGTGTTGGAAAAGAGTTTCATTGTACTCGTTATTTTTGTATAGGCTAATATGTTTTCAATATCTACAATACAATATCTACACCTCGTTATTATAGACAAGACTGAACTACAGCTGGTGAAACCAGTGATTTGCACAGCTTTGTAGGACAAATGGTAGTTAGCAACTTTACAACGATTCAAAGTGCCCCTACATGCCCACCAGTAAGTGTTTTATTACAAGGCTTTGACTACTGCTGTGAGTAAACTGCACATACACAAATGTATGCACACAAACACACACACATACCACTCTGTTTTCCCATGAGGAAGTAGTCTGTGTGCATTTGCACGAAGGAGAGCCAGTCAACAGGGAGGAATAGAAATGATTCCTCATAATTGTGACCTGAAGACTTGTGTTAGCTCCCAGATCAAATGCCTAGGCTCAGTGGACTAAAGCAGTCTTGGTCTCACAGACAGTCATGTGCCTTGGATTACGTAGTTAGTCTGCTTTTGCATTGAGGAGTTGGTTGTTACACACACAATACACCATAATGACATCAATCTACACACAATACCCCATAATGACATCAATCTACACACAATACACCATAATGACATCAATCTACACACAATACCCCATAATGACATCAATCTACACACAATACCCCATAATGACATCAATCTACACACAATACCGCATAATGACATCAATCTACACACAATACACCATAATGACACCAATCTACACACAATACACCATAATGACATCAATCTACACACAATACACCATAATGACATCAATCTACACACAATACACCATAATGACACCAATCTACACACAATACACCATAATGACAAAGCAAAACAATTTTTTGTATATATTAAAAAATATATATTTTTTGCAAATATCACATAAGTATTCAGACCCTTTACTCAGTACTTTGTTGAAGCAAGTCTTCTTGAGTATGATGCTACAAGCTTGGCACACCTGTTTTTGGGAAGTTTCTCCCATTCTTCTCTGCAGATCCTCTCAAGCTCTGCCAGGTTGTATGGGGAGCGTTGATGCACAGCTATTTTCGGGTTCAAGTCCGGGCTCAGGCTGGGCCACTCAAGGACATTCAGAGAATTGTCCTGAAGCCCCTCCTGCATTGTCTTGGCTGTGTGCTCAGGGTCGTTGTCCTGTTGGAAGGTGAACCTTCACCCCAGTCTGAGGTCCTGAGCGCTCTGGAGCAGGTTTTCCATCAAAGATCTCTCTGTACTTTGCTCCGTTCATCTTTCCCTCGATCCTGACTAGTCTCCCAGTCCCTGCTGTTGAAAAACATCCCCACAGCATGATGCTGCCACCAACATGCTTCACCGTAGGGATGGTGCCAGGTTTCCTCCAGACGTGACCCTTGGCATTCATGCCAAAGAGTTCAATCTTGGATTCATCAGACCAGAGAATCTTGTTTCTCGTGGTCTTTAGGTGCTCAAACTCAAAGCGGGCTGTCATGTGCTTTTTACTGAGGAGTGGCTTCCGTCTGGCCACTTATTTATACATTTGCTACAATGTCTAAAAACCTGGAACACAGGAGTGATGGTTGCTGATAATGGGCCTCTGTACGCCTATGTAGATATCTGCCGTTTCCAGCTACAATAGTCATTTCCAACATTAGCAATGTCTACACTGTATTTCGGATCAATTTGATATTATTTTAATGGACAAAAAAATGCTTTTCTTTCAAAAACAAGGACATTTCCAAGTGACCCCAAACTTTTTTTTTTGCTCTGCCCCACCTGCCCTGAATGACGGGTACTATTACAACTTTCAAGAGTAAGTTTAAAGCTGGGCGAGTTTAATTCAACCTGTTACCGACAAACTACACTGGACAGGTCCAAACTGTCTCACTGACACAACTGAAGAGCTGAGAGGTAAGAGATTGCTCTGACATGTTTATGTAACCCGAGTAGGAGAATGATTTGGAGTGTTTCTTGAAAGATGAATGAATCGCTATTTGAATTGTAATTGACTTCCTAAATTCCCAACCTTAATAGTGGTTCACTATCAATGATGTCATGTCAGCAAAGTTCACTGACTCACCATCTCTGATTCCCCAACAACAGTGGTTTGACAGTCAGCACAGCATTTTTTTGATAGACGCTTCCTTGACAAAGCACATTCAACATTTCAGAAGCCTACCAAAAATAATACAGGTAAATATTTTTTTTTTTTTAGATACTACATATTGTAATGTTGCATGTAAATATCATGTGTTGTGGCTGCGTAGTAGAAGCTAGGTAAAGAAGCGACCGTCTCCACATAAATCAATGGGATATTTTCTAACGATAGCTGACGTCTTTTAGTAAATCATTCAATTAATGTCAGCGAGCAAACGTCTGATGTCAACTATTTTGTCATTGGAGGCTAAAGTAAATGGTAATAGTAGCTAGCTAGTAGTAGAAAGAGAGTTAGCCTGGCAGATAGTTACAGTATACCTAGCCTAGCAGTTCAGACTCGCATAAGTACAAATAGTTAAAAATATATAGTTTGTAAGGTTTCTCAAAGTAGGGAATAGTAGGGAATATATATATATATATTCCGGGACGTTTTGCCCATGTCTTGACCTTTCACCTAGATCATCACAGATAAAACAGTATTATACAACATATTTTATTGTATCCTCAACGTCAACATTATTTTAGTTTATTTCAAGATTAGGGTTAGCAGTGTGTTTTAAGGGTAATGTTTACATTTAAGGTAAATGGTAGAAATAGGCAGGGTTTATGTGGTAACTAGTGACGACCCAACGCTTGTAAAAACATATGAAAGCAATTTTGGATACACAAATTTGCAAGGTCCTATTCTCCTCCTCATCATCAGTGTGGTGGCAAGGTGCATTTAGTAATATTACACTGCTTGCCTACCCTATTTAAGTATTTCAATTAAAATACGTCTCAATTCCATTTATGGCGAAATATCCCAAGATAATACAATACATTCAAACAATAATTCAAAATAAAAGTTAAAAAAAAAAAAAAGTAATACAGGCCTACGTGTGTCCTGACCCTTATTAACCAAATATTTCTGTTGACTTGGAACCCAGAGTGTACTGTCCAGGTGTACTGTCCAGGTTGTACTGTCCAGAGTGTACTGTCCAGGTGTACTGTCCAGAGTGTACTGTCCAGGTGTACTGTCCAGGTGTACTGTCCAGAGTGTACTGTCCAGGTGTACTGTCCAGAGTGTACTGTCCAGGTTGTACTGTCCAGAGTGTACTGTCCAGGTGTACTGTCCAGGTGTACTGTCCAGAGTGTACTGTCCAGAGTGTACTGTCCAGAGTGTACTGTCCAGAGTGTACTGTCCAGGTGTGTGTCGTGGCATAAAAATATCCACAAAGTCTATAGTTTTCGGGAACATCAGATAAACCTAATGGTGTGGCTCTGACTGTGTTGAGGCCCACTGGCACTTGCTTGGCTATGTTTATTTTTTTCTCCTCTTGTTTCAGTAGAAGATACTAGCACCGACCAAGATGGCTGCTACGCGACTAGCCCTTAGGAAACGCTGCAGTATTTTGTACAAGCATTTCGCTACACCCGCAATAACATCTGCTAACCACGTGTATGTGACCAATAACCATTTGATTTGATTTGTTTTGAAGAGGTGACGCAAGGTATAATAAACCAATGCAGCAGTAATCACCTATTGAGACTTTAAACCCATATATAGCCACATTTATTGGTATTTCTCTGCCAGCTCATCCGGAGGATGTGGAGAGAGAGAGAAGGATGTGGACGACCACTGTAGCACGATGCACCCTGCCGACCATGCTCAAGCGAAGCTCCGTCTTGGCCTGCCATGCATTCAGGGCTGGGGGTAGGCCTGGATAGGCAGCCGCGATCTCTCCATCTCCTTCTCTTCACCTGACTTGGAGGCAGCTCCGTGGGCATGGGACCCAGGCACCCGCCCCGCTCCCCTACAGCGCCTTGGGCAGGAAAGGCTGCTGGAGGTGCAGTGGGAGGACAGCGGGCAGAGCCTGTACCCGTACACATGGCTTAGGGACAACTGTCAATGCCCGCTGTGTACCCTGAAGTCGGTCCAGGTCCGCAGCCTTCTGCTCTCCCAGCTGGACATCCACACTGGGGTCGACCGGGTCCAGGTCACTGACAACAACAAGGTAACGGATCTTTGATGAACATATTTGCTGGATATTGTCGGGACACGCTGTTGTGCACGTGATCCAGAGCATCCAAAACATGTTCAATGGGTGACATGTCTGGTGTGCATGCAGGCCTTGGCTCTTTTTATTTCAGCTTATGAAACATGGGACCATGTTGCGTTTATATTTTTGGTCAGTGTAGATGTAGGCAATATTGTAGGCAATATTGTTGCTAGTGTAAAGGACATCACGCTGCTTGCTTAGCGAGCACCACTTTCTCCCGATTCGACCCATACCTGGCGTGGACTCGGGACCTCTGCCTTGCTAGCACACGTGACCCCCTTCCTGAAGCGTCTTATCAGTTGCCGCCACATGAAAAGCTAGCTATTCGCTGGTGCAAGTGGGGACACTTCAGGCAGAGGAGCAAGTTTCACACATCCCCACGTGCTACACTAGTGTGAGCTGCCTTTGGGGAAGATTTGGGATTCACACACAAACCCTTAACCAACCTCTGTGGTTGTCCTCAGGTGCCTATAGTGTGGCCGGACCAGCACACCAGCGAGTTTGACCCAGGATGGCTGAAGAAACGGTGCTTCTCTCCTGCTGCCAGACAAGCCCTACAAGAGGAGGTCTTCTTAAACGGTAAGACTATTACGCCAAGGACTGCTATATGGCAATTTCCCCACTGTCGCTGAAAGTAGATATTCTGTAATAAATTGGGATAAATCCTTTTTTTAAATGTAATTATTGAATTTGATCCAATCCCAAACTGGTAGAGCCTATGTAGTTTCATAGCTGTTAGTTTGTGTTGAGCATGTGTCTCTGTTTATTGAAATTCACTGATATAGTAGGCGTTCACACAAACAATGCCAATTCAGTCATGCTGACAGTGTCCATTCTATTTCTGTCTAGTCTAGCAGTAGCTGACTGCTACAATGCTCTGAAGACCCATGAGATAAATACTTTTCGTTCTTGAAAACATACCTGTAAGGGTCTGTGCCTTCATACAGCACTTAAACCAAGCATCCTGTTGTGCAAATTCCAATTTTACGTTTCGATTGACATTTTCTTTGTGCCATACAAACTGTATTTTCAGTTGTTTAAAAAAACATATGCTACAGGCCACAAGAATCTTAGAAAAACCTTATTGATATTAATACGCGTATTTACTGTATATCAGTATTTGCTTGTTACAAGTTATCTAAATGGTCTGCTGGTTAGCTAAGGGTTGAGCACAGACCGTTAATCTTGAATATGTGTAACATCCAAGAATACATTTCATACACCACACGCCTTGTCGTAATTGCCTCAAGGCTTGCCTTCTTTAACCTGACTCCTCCCCTTCATCTACACTGACTGAAGTGGATTTAACAAGTGACATCAATAATGGATCATAGCTTTCACCAGGATTCACCTGGTCAGTCTACTGTATATCATGGAAAGAGCATGTGTACAAGGCAGTAGTAAAAGTGAAATGAAAGCTGAAGCTGCATTTCAACTGAGGAGAGACTAGATGGTGTTTCCACTCGTGGTCCTGAAGGACCCGCAGGTTTGAGTGGCTCCGGCTTAGTCTCTACTCTAAAGTGATTAAAGGCAGTGTGGATAGCAAACCGCCCACGCACTCCTCTCCTTTAGTACAGGTGTAAGAGCCCCCCGCTCACACACTGTCAGTGCAGGGTTTATGTTCTTCAACTGTTGCTATCTCAGCACCAGGAGTGCTCCTACCAGACAGAGTTTAGCTCATGTTCTGTCTGGCTGGGTGCTCTTTTTCTCTTTCTCTTTCACTCACTCACACACGCACGCACGCACGCGCACGCGCACACACACACACACACACACACACACACACACACACACACACACACACACACACACACACACACACACACACACACACACACACACACACACACACACACACACACACACACACACACACACACAACCCCCCTGTCTCTGGGTTTAATTATATCCTCTGGTCTGGTCTGAAATTCTTCCTGTTGGAAAACCCTGAAAAAGTTGTAATCTTTAGATGGATGGTGAATAATGTTCACATCTGGAAGTTTTGTTACTCAAGTTTTGTTCACATCCCTACCTAGCTCCCTGTAGGCGCCTCTCTCTCTCTCTCTCTCTAACCTCTCTCTCTCTCCTCTCTCTATTCCACTCATAGACCTAGGTTGGAATATCTGTACTTTTAAATGTTTTCCGATAAGACCAGTGAGATTGTGAAAATGTAGCAGACGTGGGAGACGGTCAATATGATGAGCTGTTACTCAGACTGAATCACAACTCACTTGTTCTTTCTCCTTTAGTGTTTGTAGGAATTAGGAGTTTCCACCTCACCATTTACTCAAAGAAAACAAATCATTTATTTAGACAGCCTGGAAATGAGAGTGGGGGAATGGGCTGTGTTGACCACTAGCCCAACCTCCGAGTCCACATGCCCCCAATCATTTCCAATGATATGGTGTTCCCCAGACATTGCTGCTTCTGTCAAAGTGTGCAGCCTGTCAATCTCTAGCCCTCATGTAGACCAGACTACATCGCTGAGGAATGCAGCGGCTGTATGTGAAATAGCTTAATAACTTGAGACCTTCGGCAAAGGGTGAAGTCTGTGTGCAGTCCTGTTCAACTCCCCTCCTCGGCCATATGGAATACTGATCAAATGGAACCTGGAGTGGGAGTCGATGCTTAGAGATGCTTTTTTCAAAGCCAGACTTCTGACCTCACTCAAGCTTTAAGCCATAGTGTGTATAGTATACAAACAAACACTGACAGGTTTTCTGCGCAGGGAGATTAGAATCTACAGGGTTCGTTATTACATTTGTTACTGTTTAAACTTCCTGTTAATCTTACCGAGGGCCTTAGCAACCGCTAGTTGTTTTGCCTTCTTATTCCAAGGGCATTCTAGGAATGATACTAAAGTCATTTTCGGTTTACAAAACCCTTATCTTGCGAGATGTGGCTTTGGGGGCTGTGGATCTGATTCAATCATCTTCTGGATCTGTTTCAATCACCCCTCCAAGGGCATTATTGGAAAGTACTTGTTATGTTGAAGTAGTTCCAACAGTAGTGTAGTTATTATCTCTCTAGGCCTACATTATTAACATTATCAGTACACTTAGAAAAAAGGGTTCCAAAAGGGTTCTTCGGCTGTCCCCATAGAAGAACCCTTTTTGGTTCCACGTAGAATCCTTTTGGGTTCCATGTAAAAACCTCTGGGGAAAGGGTCCTACATTCGGCCTGGAACTAAAAATGGTTCTTCAAAGTGTTCTCTATGGGTACAGCCGAATGACCCTTTTAGGTTCTAGATAGCACCTTTTATTCTAAGAGTGTAGTAGTCATTATCTTCTGTATGTTTATCAAATGTTCCAACTCGCCTCCTCCTGTGAACAGGAATAAAGCCTGTAAACTGGCACTATCGTGTTCTTAAGCTCTCCTTGAATGCTTGAGGAGGTAAGGGTTACCCTCGGCGAGTGACGTAGTGTTTTCTCGCTTTCTGGCTAGCGTACTTTGAGCC
The DNA here is from genome assembly GCA_023634145.1 of Thymallus thymallus. NCBI lineage: Eukaryota > Metazoa > Chordata > Actinopteri > Salmoniformes > Salmonidae > Thymallus > Thymallus thymallus. The sequence goes on from CM042380.1 coordinate 29,052,864, forward strand.
TTTTACCTACCGTGATGTGACAAAGCAGTGTCGAATACCCCCCGAAGCCACAGTCTTTTCTCACACATCTTCTTCTGGACTCTTCTCTACCGACTGCTGCCAGTAAATATGTCAACACCTTTACTCACCGTCTGTTTAGTCCCTACCATAGTGCCTAATGAGTCACTCTCTTCCTCGCAGTGCAGATTCTGGATCAGTTTAAAGCATCCCTTCATAAGATAAACAGGCCTAATCTGACTCTGGGTCAGTTGTTAGTGGTAATAATGAGAGAGATCCTTAAGACTGTCCTTAAAAAAACTCCCTGTTTGGTCGCCAAGGAATGGAACATTCTGCTCTGATGTAGTTTTAGCAAGCAAGCCATGTTTGTAAATGGTAATAAAATAGGATAAATTAGTTTTTCCACTAGCTTGGGTTAGAGTATGAATATGTTTTGGAATAGTTACATAACGGCATACATATTGCATTCACTGGGTTCACTGTCTAAAATACTCTCATCAGCTCAACTAGCAAACTGTCTGAATGCTTTGATAATCTGCCCGACTTGGCCTCAGTTAGGCCTAATGGGACTTGATTGCTTCTTGCTCATCCAAGTAGCAGCTGATATGTCTTTCCTCTGACTTAATGGGAGTCTGACTTCCTTGACTCATCTGGTCTGAATTTAGCCTCCCTCTGGACCTACGTGCTCTTGTGGCGATGCTTGAGAGCACATCAAGAGCCTTGTTTTGTTAAACTGAAAACATATCTGTAGTGGTGTATCAATGGAAAAACACAAATTTTTCCCCAAACCTCACCATTTCCATGTATGCTCGCACTGATTGTCTATCAAGAAGATGAATCTCCCCTGCTGAGCACATGCACAAACACAGACACTTGGATGCGTATGGTATGCTACTGTGGATGTGTAACCAGGCCAGCACAGTACAGCTCAGCTCAGCTTCACTGCTCAGAGTGAAAAGGATATTAAAGATCTGAAAAAGGTTTGAATAAATATAAGGAACATAGGAAAATTCCATCCAACCCATCTAAAGGATAGGTCAAGCTATAACCAGAGGGGCAAGCTATTATTGCTGACTGCTATCCAAGTCTTCCAGATCTATAAAAAGTACCATGGGGTAGAGGTAGGCGTTAGGGGTTGGTTTGGAATTGGTCACCAGAGTCCTTGAGCATTCCAGTAAGAACACTGTCTTATTAAAGCTGAGAAGGCAGAGGTGGCTCTGTGGTGCAGGTTTCTCCATTAAACAGAGAAAGGTTAGTTTGTTGTATTGGACGGAGGCTGGGAAGCGTTCTCCAGAGAAGGACTAGCTGTGCCACTTCAGTTAAGACACAGGCTCTTTGTAAATAGGAGTTCAACAGCTACAATGTGATACACTGGAGGCGACGTGTGTGTGTGTGTGTGTGACTTTGTGTTTATGCGACTTCACTTCTCACATGATTGGATACAGGATTGTAGTTGTTTTGTGGAAACCTCCGTATTCAACTAGTTGCTAACATTCCACTGGTCGATATAACACCCAATTCCATTAATCAAAAATGTCATTACAGCTGCATGCTTGTCCTGATAATTGTAGTGGGCACACTTTACAACGAATGCACCGATGAGTACCGCCATGTTCGTGAAGGCCTTTACAACAAATACAATCCGGCGTCTAATACTCCCAGTCGAAACAGAGGTGGCGTCAAAAGAACTGATCTTCATAACTAAAGTAAAGCTTTGAGAGAGCAGACTGGAGGGGGGGGGGGGGGGGTAGAGAGAGAGAAAATAAGAGCGAGGGAGAGACAGACTGCCGTCAGCTGCCTGCCAGCAACAGGAGCCGCAGCTTCAGGTTTCCTCGTCTGGAAAAAGCCACAGCAGCAGACCAAGACCAACGGAAGGGAGGAAAGGGATTATGCAGACACGAATACACATGTGTGTGCATACACACACTCCCATCAAACAGACACGCGTACATACACAAGCATAATAGTGTCACGTAAAAACTCCTGCGTTATTCTACACATACGTACTAGGACAGACACAAGCACTAGCTCTCTCAAACACACACACACACACACACACACACACACACACACACACACACACACACACACACACACACACACACACACACACAGAGCCTGACGTTGTGTCTCAGTTAACCCAAGCTGGAAACTATGCAACAGTCAGGGAGACTAATCGCTGATTGGCTTGGAGGACAAATGTTACACGTTCCAAGAAATCAGAGCAGCAATTTTTGCGCTTGGTGAGAATTAGTGTCAAGCATTACACGCCAATAACCGAGCAGAACGTTCTGGGTCCTGCACCATCTGAACCCTCCCAGCTCGGGCCCACTGCCCAGCCAGTTGATCTCTTACCTCATTCATCACCCACTAAAGGGCCGTCCCGGGTTTAGCTCTTTCTATGCTCTTTTCTACTTTCTCTCGCTCTCTTCTCTCTAATCTCTCTCTCCACTTGTCTATCCCTTCCTCTCCTTACTCTCTCTCTATTTATTTTTCTTGGCCCTCAAGGATTGAAATCTTTTTATTCAAAACACAACGGTACTTGGTTCAAATCATAACAGTACTGATCTTAAGTCAATCAGGAGTGATGTTAGCCGAACACGACCAGACAAGTTTACCAGACAAGAAAATGTAAATTTACAGGGGGGAAGGCAAGTTCAGCCAAAACTCCTAATTCGATACGACATGCTTTTACCTCCGCTGTTACGGCTTACTCCGTCATGTGTGATATCCAAGATCTCAGGGTTCTGTCCCTGAAGCACCGTTCTGCCTCTAGACAAGAACTTTATGTCCCCCTTTTTGTGAGAATACATACCGGCTGGTCACATGGTGTCTATGGCCTAGTCTGACTCGGTGACCCTCAAGATCAGCCAGCCTTTAATAAAGATCTTATTTACCCCTCATTTTTTTTCAACCCTCTTCATTTACAGAGTTTGAATTGGGGGTTTCGTCTTAACTTTTTTTTACCTATCCTGACAGAGAGAGTTGTTTTGGAGATGACAGCGTGAAGGGAGACGTAAAAACCTGCTGTGGGCTAAGTCAACAGTGTATCTCGATGACTCATTGTTGCAGCTGAAAATGGTCAGGATCATTCCCCAGAGTGGCAATCAAGCTGCAGATTCTTCCTGCATAAAAGCCCCTAGACACAGAGACTCCATGTGTTCCCGTAGCTGTACTCAGAGCAAAATCCATTGACTACGCCACACAAATATTTACGTCAACTGAGTTGATGCAAAGTCAAGCTTTCTAACATGACTTGGATTTTCTCTCCACTTAATCCTGATGAATTGCCAATGAAGATGTTTGTCATTTCCCTTTGTTTAGTTGTTGAATAGTTAATTAACACTAGCTTTGTAACACACACACACGTCCACACACACTAAATGTGCTCGGCAGCTGTGTCTGCAATGCAGGAGCCACCGGAGAGTCTCTATGGAAAAAGGGCGGAAGCCAGCTGGGTGCGAAGCGAAGCAGTGGGAGGCTTTTTCCACTGCTGTCAGTCAAGAAATGCAGACTCTTCTCACCCCCCTCTCCTCCTTCCCTTTCTTCCTCACAGAGTATTCCAACCATAGTGAGCTGGCCTCCCTCCCTCTTATCCATTGGAGGAAACGTTTCATGGACACACAGACATATTATGTACATAGTACATAGTACAGACTGTGTCCGGGAGCATTACAGATATTGCCGTTAGAGTCCATATGATAATGACAACCTGAGCTGTCCTACACCAAGACAAACAAGGCAGTCTGCACAGAGCAGAAAACTGTCAGTTGTCAACATTGGTAGAAAATGGTCGAAACGTAGCAAAATTCCAGAAATGTAACAGGTTTTTCAGAAATCCTGCTTCAAGGATTTTCAGTTGAAGGATTCCCTCCATTCCTATTCAACTGGAATTTCTGAAAAACCTGGGAACTTTGACAAACACTGATACAATACAGGATGGTATGATACAGACTCTACAGGACGATACAATACTTTAATGAAGTGCATCTATCACCTCGGCTCTCTCAGAGCGTGTGTACTGGGACGCAGAGCTGCGGATCCCCACGGCCAGCTTCGAGGAGGTCCTCCATGACGACAAGGCCGCCCTGGCCTGGCTGCTGGCTCTACACCGCGTGGGCATCGTCTACCTGAAGGGGGCGCCGGTGGAGCAGGGTCAGGTGGCCCGCCTCAGCCAGAGGATCGGATACCTCCGACTGACATTCTATGGGTGAGAAACCATGCCCTCTGACTGTATTAGTGTCATACAATCTTAAGCCAAACCACGGTGATATAATTTCATATGAATTTAAGAACTCTGCATTTTCCACACAGCTTTATATTTCCACCGCAGTAGATTCACTGGGGTGCGTTTGTTGAACTTTGCCATCATGTCCGATTTTCTTAAATATCCTAATTATAAACCCATTGCTACTCTCAACTATCCACTCCTTTTGTATACTGAGGATAACATGGACAGCCTGGTTAAACCAGACTAAACGCTATGCTCACTATTTTTGTTTTTAGTCTGGATTAACCGGAAGTTTTATGGACATGCAACCTAATTGAGTTTTGGTAGGTAGGCCTTAGTCCATCTCGACTGATCTAGTTCAGTAATGTTTGCACAGGGACAAAGACTGGGAGGCCAGTCCAAAATACATCCAGGGGATGTTAAGATGGAGGTATTACCTGATACACTCAATCAAAGCTGAGGTTGGAACAAACAAGCATCCCACAGCCAGCAGGTCGGTGGAAGCTAACAGCTGTGAACCAAAGCAAGAGACGTGTAATTAAATAAGCTGCCGATTTTGTTTACACGTGGCAGGTGCAGGACAAACCCCAGGCTAACAACGTAGTAGCCTACACCTCTGGCAAACTCAGTCTCCACACTGACTATCCAGCACTGCACTACCCACCTGGAGTGAGTAGACAGGATCCACCATCATCTTCACGAAATCTACATTAATCATCTCCTTTCCCACTATAAGTCAGACACCTGAGACACATCTGGATGAAACACACACACACACACACACACACACACACACACACACACACACATATATAGTTGAAGTCGGAAGTTTACATACACTTAGGTTGAAGTCATTAAAACTCATTTGTCAACCACTCCACAGATTTCATGTTAACAAACTATAGTTTTGGCAAGTCGGTTAGGACATCTACTTTGTGCATGACATAAGTAATTCTTCCAACAATTGATTACAGACAGATTATTTCACTTATAATTCACTATATCACAAGTCCAGTGGGTCAGAAGTTTACATACACTAAGTTGACTGTGCCTTTAAACCGCTTGGAAAATTCCAGAAAGTGATGTCATGGCTTTAGAAGCTTCTTATAGGCTAATTGACATCATTTGAGTCAATTGGAGGTGTACCCGTGGATGTATTTCAAGGCCTACCTTCAAACTCAGTGCCTCTTTGCTTGACATCATGGGAAAATCAAAAGAAATCAGCCAAGTAGTACGCAAGTATAAACACCATGGGACCACGCAGCCGTCATAGCGCTCAGGAAGGAGACACGTTCTGTCTCCTAGAGATGAGCGTACTTTGGTGCGAAAAGTGCAAATCAATCCCAGAACAACAGCAAAGGACCTTGTGAAGATGCTGGAGGAAACAGGTACAAAAGTATCTATATCCACAGTAAAACGAGTCCTATATCAACATAACCTGAAAGGGTGCTCAGCAAGGAAGAAGCCACTGCTCCAAAACCGTCATAAAAAAGCCAGACTACGGTTTGCAACTGCACATGGGGACAAAGATCGTACTTTTTGGAGAAATGTCCTCTGGTCTGATGAAACAAAACCTGAATCAGTTACACCAGTTCTGTTAGGAGGAACGAGACAAAATTCACCCAACGTATTGTGGGAAGCTTGTGGAAGGCTACCCGAAACGTTTGACCCAAAACTGAGTTTAAATGTATTTGGCTAAGGTGTATGTAAACTTCCGACTTCAACTGTGTGCATACAGTGTGTGTATGTGTATTTCTTATACATCTTATACATCTTACAATATGGGGGGTGGGGATTGGGTGCAGTAAACTTATATATAAGCAGTTTACTGCACCCAATCCCCACCCCCCATATTGTAAGATGTATGTATCCTGTATGGGAGGTCTGTTAGCAACAGTACTAATATCCTGTATGGCTGTTTGCAGGTGCAGTTCCTGCATTGCCTGAGCCAGGCTGACGAGGGCGGGGAGAGTGACGCGGTGGACGGCTTCCACATGGCAGATCAACTGAGGAGAGAAGACCCCGAGGCCTTCAGGACCCTCACCTCCCTGCGGGTAGACTTCACCGACACCGGGTCTGACTACTGCGACTTCATGGTACAGTCCAAGAACCACATCATAGAGTGAGTGTGCGCCACACCCTCAAAATACATGGACTCATTGGCCTGTTTTTCGCACACATAAGAGCCATCACTCAGCTTACATATTAATGTGACGTGACATGACAGGAGGTCAGTCTGGAACTGCTCCAGGTAGCACATGGACCAAAATACACACAGATACACAATCCCTTTCTCAGGATTATCTAAAGATACATGGATGTCATTTTAGGAGCTTGATAGGTATGTGTCGCCACCTGCTGCTCAGAATGTAAACCGCAGTATCAATGTATAATACACAACCTCAAATCAAATCAATGTTTATGTGTCACTTGCGCCGAATACAAAAGGTGTAGACCTTACAGTGAAAAGCCCCAAACAACAGCGCAGTTTTTAAGTAAAAAATAAGTAAATAAATAAAATAACAGTAGCGAGGCTATAAACAGGAAGTACCAGTACAGAGTCAATGTGAGGAGGCTATATACAGGAAGTACCAGTACAGAGTCAATGTGAGGAGGCTATATACAGGAAGTACCAGTACAGAGTCAATGTGAGGAGGCTATATACAGGAAGTACCAGTACAGAGTCAATGTGAGGAGGCTATATACAGGAAGTACCAGTACAGAGTCAATGTGAGGAGGCTATATACAGGAAGTACCAGTACAGAGTCAATGTGAGGAGATTATATACAGGAAGTACCGGTACAGAGTCAATGTGCAGGGGCACCGGTTAGTCGGGCTAATTGAGGTAATATGTACATGTACATACCGTTCAAATGATTGGGGTCACTTAGAAATTCTTGTTTTCCATGAAATCATACATGAAATTAGTTGCGAAATTAATAGGAAATATAGTCAAGACGTTGACAAGGTTATAAATAATGATTTTTAATTGAAATAGTAATTGTGTCTTTCAAACTTTGCTTTCGTCAAAGAATCCTCCATTTGCAGCAATTACAGCCTTGCAGACCTTTGGCATTCTAGTTGTCAATTTGTTGAGATAATCTGAAGAGATTTCACCCCATGCTTCCTGAAGCACCTCCCACAATTTAGATTGGAGCTGTTGCTTCCACAACAGCTCAATAGGGTTGAGATCCGGTGACTGTGCTGGCCACTCCATTATAGACAGAATACCAGCTGACTGCTTCTTCCCTAAATAGTTCTTTCTTAGTTTGGAGCTGTGCTTTGGGTCATTGTCCTGTTGTAGGATGAAACTGGCTCCAATTAAGTGCCATCCACAGGGTATGGCATGGCATTGCAAAATGGAGTGATAGCCTTCCTTCTTCAAGATCCCTTTTACCCTGTACAAATCTCCCACTTTACCACCACCAAAGCACCCCCAGACCATCACATTGCCTTCACCATGCTTGACAGATGGCATCAAGCACTCTTCCAGCATCTTTTCATTTGGTCTGAGTCTCACGAATGTTCTTCTTTGTGATCCGAACACCTCAAACTTAGATTTGTCTGTCCATAACACTTTTTTCCAATCTTCCTCTGTCTAGTGTCTGTGTTCTTTTGCCCATCTTAATCTTTTATTTTTATTGGTCAGTCTGAGATATGGCATTTTCTTTCCAACTCTGCCTAGAAGGCCAGCATGCCGGAGTCGCCTCTTCACTGTTGACGTTGAGACTGGTGTCTTGCAGGTACTATTTAATGAAGCTGCCAGTTGAGGACTTGTGAGGCATCTGTTTCTCAAACTAGACACTCTAATGTACTTGTCCTCTTGCTCAGTTGTGCACCGTGGCCTCCCACTCATCTTTCTATTCTGGTTAGAGCCAGTTTGTGCTGTTCTGTGAAGGGAGTGGTACACAGCGTTGTACGAGATCTTCAGTTTCATTTTCCATTTCTCACGTGGAATAGCCTTAATTTCTCAGAAAAATAATAGACTGACAAGTTTCAGAAGAAAGTTATTTTGGTTCTGGCCATTTTGAGCCTGTAATCGAACTCACAAATGCTGATGCTCCAGATACTCAACTAGTCTAAAGAAGGCCAGTTTTATTGCTTCTTTAATCAGCACAACAGTTTTCAGCTGTGCTAACATAATTACAAAAGGGTTTTCTAATGATCAATTAGCTAATCCAAGTTTATCATTTTAAAAGGCTAACACAACGTGCCATTGGAACACAGGAGTGATGGTTGCTGATAATGGGCCTCTGTACGCCTTTGTAGATATTCCATAAAAAATCAGCCGTTTCCAGCTACAATAGTCATTTACAACAATTAACAATGTCTACACTGTATTTCTGATAAATGTTATGTTATTTCTAAAGTGACCCCAAACTTTTGAACGGTAGTGTATGTATGGTTAAAGTGACTATGCATAGATTATAAACAGAGAGTAGCAGCAGCGTAAAAGAGGGGTCGGGGGGGGGGGGGGGGGGGCCTGACACAGTGCAAATAGTCCGGGTAGCCATTTGATTACCTGTTCAGCAGTCTTATGGCTTGTGTTTAAAAGCTGTTGAGACTTGGCGCTCCGGTGCCACTTGCCATGCGGTAGCAGAGAGAACAGTCTTTGACTGGGGTGGCTGGAGTCTTTGAAAATGTTTTGGGCCTTCTTCTGACACCACCTGGTATAGAGGTCCTGGATGGCAGGAAGCTTTGCCCCAGTGATGTACTGGGCCGTACGCACTACCCTCTGTAGTGTCTTGCAGTCAGGGGCCGAGCAGTTGCCGTACCAGGCAGTGACGCAACCAGTCAGGATGCTCTCGTTGTTGCAGCTGTAGAACCTTTTGAGGATCTGAGGACCCATGCCAAATATTTTCAGTCTCTTGAGGGGGAATAGGCTTTGTCGTTCCCTCTTCACGACTGTCTTGGTGTGTTTGGACAATTCTAGTTTCTTGGTGATGTGGACACCAAGGAACTTGAAGCTCTCAACCTGCTCCACTACAGCCTTCGATGAGAATGGGGGCGTGCTCGGTCCTCCTTTTCCTGTAGTCCACAATTATCTCCTTTGTCTTGATTACATTGAGGGAGAGGTTGTTATCCTGGCACCACACGGCCAGGTCTCTGACCTCCTCCCTATAGGCTGTCTCGTCATTGTCTGTGATCAAGCCAACCACTGTTGTGTCGTTTGCAAACTTAATGATGGTGTTGGAGTCATGCCTGGCCATGCAGTCATGGGTGAACAGGGAGTACAGGAGGGGACTGAGCACCCCTGAGGGGCCCCAGTGTTGAGGATCAGCATGGCAGATGTGTTGTTACCTACCCCTACCACCTGGGGGCGGCCCGTCAGGAAGTCCAGGATCCAGTTGCAGAGGGAGGTGTTTAGTCCCAGGATCCTTAGCTTAGTGATAAGCTTTGAGTGCACTATGGTGTTGAACGCGGCTACGGAGAACAGCTGATGCTCTCATGCATGCCTCAGTGTTGCTTGCCTACAGTTGAAGTCTGCAGTTTACATACACTTAGGTTGAAGCCATTAACTCATTTTTCAACCACTCCACAGATTTCATGTTAACAAACTATAGTTTTGGCAAGTCGGTTAGGACATCTACTTTGTGCATGACACAAGTAATTCTTCCAAACAATTGTTTACCGACAGATTATTTCACTTATAATTCACTATATCACAATTCCAGTGGGTCAGAAGTTTACATACACTAAGTTGACTGTGCCTTTAAACAGCTTGGAAAATTCCAGAAAATGATGTCATGGCTTTAGAAGCTTCTGATAGGCTAATTGACAATTGTTTTGAGTCAATTGGAGGTGTACTTGAGGATGTATTTCAAGGCCTACCTTAAAATTCAGTGCCTCTTTGCTCGACATCATGGGAAAGACATCAGCCAAGACCTAATAATAATAATTGTAGACCTCCACACCTGGTTCATCCTTGGGAGCAATTTCCAAACGCCTGAAGGTACCACGTTCATCTGTACAAACAATAGTACGCAAGTATAAACACCATGGGACCACGCAGATGTCATACTGCTCAGGAAGGAGACGCGTTCTGTCTCCTAGAGATGAACGTACTTTGGTGCGAAAAGTGCAAATCAATCCCAGAACAACAGCAAAGGACCTTGTGAAGATGCTGGAGGAAAGAGGTACAAAATAATCTATATCCACAGTAAAAATGAGTCCTATATCGTCAGCAAGGAAGAAGCCACTGCTCCAAAACCGCCATAAAGCCAGACTACGGTTTGCAACTGCACCTGGGGACAAAGAAATGTGTACAAGAAAGGAGGCCTACAAAACTGACTGAGTTACACCAGTTCTGTCAGGAGAAATGGGCCAAAATTCACCCAACTTATTGTGGGAAGCTTGTGGAAGGCTACCCAAAACGGTTGACCCAAGTTAAACAATTTAAAGGCAATGCTACCAAATACTAATTGAGTGTATGTAAACTTCTGACACACTGGGAATGTGATAAATCCTTCTCTCTACCATTATTCTGACATTTCACGTTCTTAAATTAAAGTGGTGACCCTAACTGACCTAAGACAGAGAATTATTACTAGGATTAAATGTCAGGAATTGTGAAAAACTGAGTTTAAATGTATTTGGCTAAGGTGTATGTAAACTTCTGACTTCAACTAAGTGATTTAGCTCGTCTGGTAGGCTTGTGTCACTGGGCAGCTCGCGGCTGTGCTTCCCTTTGTAGTCTGTAATGATTTGCAGGCCCTGCCACATCCGACGAGCGTCGGAGCCGGTGTAGTACGATTCAATCTTAGTCCTGTATTGATGGTTCGTCTGGGGGCGTAGAGGGATTTCTTATAAGAGTACCGCTCCTTGAAGGCGGCAGCTCTACCCTTTTGCTCAGTGGGGATGTTTCCTGTAATCCATTGTTTCTGGTTGGGGTATGTACGTACAGTCAGTGTGGGGACGACGTCATCGATGCACTTATTGATGAAGCCAATGACTGATGTGGTGTACTCCTCAATGCCATCGGAAGAATCCCGGAACATATTCCAGTCTGTGCAGCAAAACTGTCCTATAGCTTAGCATCTGCAACATCTGACCACTTCTTTATTGACTGAGTTACTGTTGCTTCCTTAGTTTTAGCTTCTAAGCTGGAATCAGGAGGATAGTATGGTCAGATTTGCCAAATGGAGGGTGAGGGAGAGCTTTGTATGCGTCTCTGTGTGTGGAGTAAAGGTGGTTTAGATTTTTCTGTAATAATGGTATGGGAATAATAAGGACTTTTGTGGTTTCTTGCATCAAACCACACAACAGTTTCAGTCTGAAGGACAAGTGGATAAACAAGTTAATGTCAAGACCTGCATGTTGTTTGGAACGTAGACCTACAGTCGTGGTCAAAAGTTTTGAGAATGACACAAGTATTGGTCTCCACAAAGTTTGCTGCCTCAGTGTTGATTATGGTAATTTGCATATACTCCAGAATGTCATGAAGAGTGATCAGATGAATTGCAATTAATTGCAATGTCCCTCTTTGCCATGAAAATTAACTTAATCCCCCAAAAACATTTCCACTGCATTTCAGCCCTGCCACAAAAGAACCAGCTGCCATCATGTCATTGATTGTCTCGTTAACACAGGTGTGAGTGTTGACGAGGACAAGGCTGGAGATCACTCTGTCATGCTGATTGAGTCAGAATAACAGACTGGAAGCTTTAAAAGGAGGGTGGTGCTTGAAATCATTGTTCTTCCTCTGTCAACCATGGTTACCTGCAAGGAAACATGTGCCATCATCATTGCTTTGCACAAAAAGGGCTTCACAGGCAAGGATATTGCTGCTGGTAAGATTGCACCTAAATCAACCATTTATCGGATCATCAAGAACTTCAAGGAGAGAGGTTCAATTGTTGTTAAGAAGGCGTCAGGGCGCCCAAGAAAGTCCAGCAAGCGCCAGGACCGTCTCCTAAAGTTGATTCAGCTGCGAGATCGGGGCACCTTCAGTGCAGAGCTTGCTCAGGAATGGCAGCAGGCAGGTGTGAGTGCATCTGCACGCACAGTGAGGCGAAGTCTTTTGGAGGATGGTCAAAGAAGCCACTTCTCTCCAGGAAAAACATCAGGGACAGACTGATATTCTGCAAAAGGTACAGGGATTGGACTGCTGAGGACTGGGGTAGAGTTATTTTCTCTGATGAATCCCCTTTCCAATTGTTTGGGCCATCCGGAAAACACCTTGTCCGGAGAAGACAAGGTGAGCGCTACCATCAGTCCTGTGTCATGCCAACAGTAAAGCATCCTCAGACCATTCATGTGTGGGGGTTGCTTCTCAGCCAAGGGAGTGGGCTCACTCACAATTTTGCCTAAGAACACAGCCATGAATAAAGAATGGTACCAACACATCCTCTGAGAGCAACTTCTCCCAACCATCCAAGAACAGTTTGGTGATGACCAATGCCTTTTCCAGCATGATGGAGCACCTTGCCATAAGGCAAAAGTGATAACTAAGTGGCTCGGGGAACAAAAACCCACAACTTCTGACCAACTCCAAGCATTGATTATGCAAGAATGGCCTGCCATCAGTCAGGATGTGGCCCAGAAGTTAATTGACAGCATGCCAGGGCGGATTGCAGAGGTCTTGAAAAAGAAGGGTCAACACTGCAAATATTGACTCTTTGCATAAACTGAATGTCATTGTCAATGAAAGCCTTTGACACTTATGGAATACTTGTAATTATACTTCAGTGTACCATAGTAACTACTGACATAAAGATCTAAGAACACTGAAACAGCAAACTTTGTGGAGACCAATACTTGTGTCATTCTCAAAACCTTTGGCCACGACTGTACAATGAACGCCACACATTTGCTGCTACTGTAGGCTGAATGATAGAACAGCTATGTCCATGTTAAAATGTTATGAGATGCATTTTTCTCCATGGTTTTTAATGGTAGGCCACTCTAGTAGGCCTACATTTATACTTGGCCACTGTTAACTGTAACTTAAAAGCGGGTACAGCCTCAGTGTTCAAATTAAACGCATCCCCGGGAAGTTATACATAATTTTGCTCGTGAAATTAGCTCAGTGATGCAAAAAATTTGAGGGAACAATTGCCTGCAAACTCATGGGTGAGAAGATGATATTAAGTGAGCAAGCAAGGTCACTGTGAATTTCTATTTAATAATACTGATCATTCTTATATGATGTATCAGATATGAGCATCTGACACTTGACAACTGCTAAGTCTTATTATACAACAAGACCTAGAGGTCCATCATGCAGTCATTTTCATAGTTTCTAAAGGTGGACACACACACACACACACACACACACACACACACACACACACACACACACACACACACACACACACACTCACGAACAGTGGCACCCCTCCTCTCTCTGAGCGGTGTTGACATTGATGGACGGGTGGTCCGGATCAACTACAACAATGCCAATACTACAACAATGCTGGACCTCCCCCTGCACCAGGTCCAGGCTTTCTACAGCTCCCTCAAGGCCTACGTCAAGCTGATGACACGACCAGAAAACATGCTTACCTACAAGATGGAGCCTGGTTAGTGTGTGTGCTCGAGTTTGCCGCTTCAAGATTAGCAGTTAAAGGGAAGCTTCCCTGGATAAAAGTTAGCAATATGAATAGTTTTGTATTGTAAAATATTGTATTAATTGTAGATGCAAATGTTGTCGAGGTGGTAGACTTACCGTCTATGACTATTGGTTATCTTTTATATGTGACATTACTCTAGCCTCTTCAAATATCTGTATAACATGGGAGAGTACCCAGATCTATAGATTTCTGAGCGGGGAAAAGAGGCAGATGATAATTCCCTGGTGGGCTACGGCTACCCCTGTGTGGGACAAGATGGCTGCCAGTCTTTTGAACAGAGTGACAAGTGGGCAAAGTGCAAGAAGATGGGGGGCGAAATTTGAGGGAAAAGGGTTGAATACTCCCTTTCATAAGTGATAAGAGGCATATAAACTGTGTATGAGTATTATACCTATGGAGAATCTATAATTTGTATGTATAAAGCTGGTAGACTAGAGTGCCTTTGTACCTAGGGTCGTGTAAGGGAAAATATTGAGCTATCTATTTTCTGTTCTGCTGGTCAAAATTTGCTAGGCTTTTACTACATCTACTGCTCAGTGTCTTAAGGGTGTCACATAAACAAGAGGAGACATATTTTCTACCTCTGTCATATCGTATCCGGTAGTATAGTTCCGTTTCAGCCATCTAACCTTTAGAAAGAATTGTGTATAGCACAAGTATCAGCCCCCCAAATCAATATATTTTTTTATAACTCTCTTTACAACAACTCTCCATATGTAAAATGTATGCACACGCTAGTTTGGATAAAAGCATCTGCTGAGGGATTAATCGAAATTGGTGGAGGGTCATGCTTTTTCAATTTCAGTCAAGGGGAAGGTTTAGTATATATTATTTTTTATCTAGTCCAGGGGAGGGTCATGTAATTTGTAATTGATCAAATTTCTATATTTATCAATGTTTTAGAATGAGTTGCTTCTTAGGCTATATATCGATGTGTGCCCGATGTCGCCCCTCATCTCTGATTCGCCGCTGGGTGCGCAGTGTCAAGTGCGCATAGAGACTATTTAGTGTGGTCTCAATCAAACGATCCATAGGCTAAAGGCTACGAAGTGCATGCTGGGAGAAGCACAGACCAAAGTTGTATTGCTAAGATAGCTGCTGATGGTGTAAATACGACTAGGCTGCATTACACACCGCAATGGATATTCCAACCCTGAGCCCCGGCCTGCTCTGTTCTTGCTGATCAAAACGTTTTTTTGGCTGTGCTGTGTAGGGCTACGGCTGACCAATGGCTGTGCTGTGTAGGGCTACGGCTGACCAATGGCTGTGCTGTGTAGGGCTACGGCTGACCAATGGCTGTGCTGTGTAGGGCTACGGCTGACCAATGGCTGTGCTGTGTAGGGCTACGGCTGACCAATGGCTGTGCTGTGTAGGGCAGTTCAGGAGGAGAGTCCAAGTCTTCTACTAATAGTTGTATTTATTAGGTCTAGTCCAAAACATCTTGCGCATGGACTAGACCTATAGTCTATGTTCAGGACCTGAGGTCAACTTTGAAAGCTTGCTAGTAATATCATTGTTTTGATTTAATCAATCGGAAATGGACAGCTCATGGTGCTGAAAGGAGGCATAATTCATTTCAACAGTCTTCATTTGAATTAGAATTTGCTAACAAGAATAAGGGCTTTGTGTTGGAGCCCATTTCTCCCTATTTAAGAAATAAAAGGTAGGCCTACCTGTTCGACATGAAATTAGGCCATAGAATGCTATATCCATAAGATTTGTCTCTCATTTCCTCCACACACTATAGCCAACCTCTTCAAGGGCTGTCAGCACTGACTCATACTGGCTGAGAACTGAGCGGATGGCAGGGGTGCCATCCACCAGTCCACCTGGTGGGACAGAGGTTTTTCAACGAGGTGAAACCATGCTATGATTTAGCGATTTCCTGGTAAATCACCTTGAACTTGCCAGATTGATTAAAGAATCCCCCCAATTCATGGACCAGACCCATTGAATATCTTCCTAGTGGAGAGGCTACACAGGCAGCCTGCGTAACTAAGTGACAATACACAGTCAGCGGTTGTTCTTTCCTTAAAATGGCTTGCACCCCCTGCAATCGTCCAGCCATGTTTGCGGCACCGTCATAGGTTTGTCCTCGAAGTTGGGACAGAGGAAGGCCTAGTCGCATCATCACATCACATGCCGTCTTGGCTATATTTTGCCCTGTCGTTGATGACACTTCGTAGAGTCCCAGGAAATCTTACTTTGGTTGTAGATCTGCATCTACAAACCGCAAACATATTGACTCCTGCTCAACTCCTGATATATCCTGGGTGCCATCAATGATAAGTGCGAACTGGACCACTGGAATTGATGTTATTTCCGACACAATTTCTTTGACGGTTGTATTGCCCACCAGCTTCAACATTTTGTTTTGCATTTGGGGACTGGTGAAATCAGTGACTTTTCAGCCAGGTGGTCAGCTCTGCATCGCCCTCTGCCTTGTACTTTAGAAGCTGGCTGAAAGCCTGACCTTGCCGTGCCAAGTACTTCACACCCCCAACAATCTTCAGAAGATTTCTCCTTGCTTGTTGCTGCTGTCTTTCAAGCTCACGTGAGAGTTGCACATTAACAGGCTTTGGCTCCTGAATCCGAGACATCACAGCTCATTTGTGACACTGGCTGTCTTCATGAGCACTACATTTCTCCAGTGCCTTCTTCCAATTTTGAAAGCCAGTCTTGACAAAAGCTGAATCTGCTTTTGACGGAAGCTTAGACTTTTGTGTTGCAAAGTATTTAGCACAATAGAAACAGATGACCCCCTTAAGGAGGGGCTGTAATGGAGCCAAGTAGAATCTTTAAACCATTTCTCCTGACAGTAGTGAGTCCTATTTGATAGGGTTTGACTAGGTATGACATTCACATTTGGCTGATTTGGGTGAGGTCCAAACTCTTCCCCTCCCTCTCCTCCACCTTCATCTTGGGTGGAGCCTGTGCCTAAACCTAACCTCAGTGTGGCCTGTGCCTAAACCTAACCTCAGTGTGGCCTGTGCCTAAACCTAACCTCAGTTGGGCCTGTGCTTAAACCTAACCTCAGTTGGGCCTGTGCCTAAACCTAACCTCAGTTGGGCCTGTGCCTAAACCTAACCTCAGTTGGGCCTGTGCCTAAACCTAACCTCAGTTGGGCCTGTGCCTAAACCTAACCTCAGTTGGGCCTGTGCCTAAACCTAACCTCAGTTGGGCCTGTGCCTAAACCTAACCTCAGTTGTGCCAACATTAATTATGTCGTAGGAACACCACCACCACAATAACAGATCAGTCATCAATATTGGCTCCTTCTCTCACTCACCTCCATGTCACCTGCCCTGTCGGCATCCTCATGCTCTCGCTCTCTCTCTGAACGCACCAGGGTGAACATGAAATAAATATTATCAGTAAACAAGTGGTGTTTCTTGCCATGATGTTCAGGAATGGACGACTAACCATTTCTGATCTGAAACATTGACTCATCTCTTGTACTACTGTATACTTCTATTTCCCCCTCGGGGATCAATAAAGTATCTGACTGGTACTCATTTTCTCACTGATCTCAACTTACTGTTCTTTTCTGAGTCTGCCCAAAAAACTGACGAATGTCACCACCAGCCTTCCTCTTGATCATGATGACACTCACCTGTGAATGAAAGCTGACAAACACTAATAATGCTATTTATCATAAGCAAGTACAGCTATACAGTATACTATACGAATATTTAATCAATTAAAGCTACTACTGTCTACATAAATTACACATGCAGCGGGATGTTCCCCCCCCAATATATATTATAATTACGGCCCTGCCTAATTGGCATATATTTACATTGTCTTGTCAATTAAGGACAACCTGTCCTCTACAACAGAACATGTTGAAAGCCATATATATTGTGCAACTTGGCATTTAGTTCCAGTACAAACAAATATTTTTGCTTTTGTTTGGTTACAATCATAGGTATCAATTGTCTATTCTATATTACATATACTGTATAGTTCATGCTTACAGCGCTCATCGTAATAATTTGTGGTGATCTGTGAATCAGTGCCTTGACAAAAGCGTTAATTTAAAAAAGGGTATGGTCTTAAACCATACTAGTATTGCATTAAATCTTCACAAATGTCACTCTAGATTTCATTCTTGATATGTCTTCCAAATATATGTAGCACATTGGATATGTGCTACATCATGTGTGTTCACCCAAACTTTCTGGCAAAATAATGACTTGAGACAAAAATGGAAGGCTTCAGTTTTGACAACTTTTATTTGGATATTGCCAAAGCTGTACACGTTCTATAAATACTTTTTTCAAACACTGAAATATTTACACCCATTTCAATTATTCCATCACTTTCTCTCTCAACAGCAGTAGGCTAGCTAGCACAATAATAGGGTTGGTTGGTTTCAAATACTCCTTAATGTTCTCATTATATGTAACTAGTTTAACAAACTATACCTCATGTTCTGTCTTCAAACTGTTTTGACACACTCCTTCTCATCCAGTTACTCTCATATTTACACCAGTGTTTTTATTGTCAAGAATGAAATGCCTTAAATAATTGCCTCATGGAAGTTGTAACAATATGTTCCTTACACAGGCATTTAATCTCTAAAAAATAAAAGCCACGTAAACATTAAAAACAATATCCTGATCATATAGCTGTAATTATTCATATATTGCTTATCTGGCAAAACAATACACTGCATGTACACACACA
The DNA here is from genome assembly GCA_023634145.1 of Thymallus thymallus. Lineage (NCBI taxonomy): Eukaryota > Metazoa > Chordata > Actinopteri > Salmoniformes > Salmonidae > Thymallus > Thymallus thymallus. The sequence continues at coordinate 29,071,353 of CM042380.1, forward strand.
CACACACACACACACACACACACACACTGTGGGATTTACAGTTGGGCTGAGATACGGCTAGATTGTATTTATTTCTCGTACTACAATACAGACACAACATGAAGACTTAACACACCTCCCCAACGGACAAAAAACCATAACAGCAGGGCTCGACAGCACAGCAGTAGGTTTACACATCTCTAGAATCTCCAAATAGTGATTTTGCACTTATAAACAATAGATCATATTTATTTCCGTCAATAAATATGTAAGACAATTAAGTCCTTTTTTCTTTTCTTTTTTTAACATTCTTTGCTCTTTGAAAGCCAGAATAGCCGATACTTGTTTATCAGAACAATGATCTGGCTCCCTACGTAAAGTATTGCACATCTAGTGAATAAACCACACTTTGTAAAATATTTTCTCATGGTGAAATGTACAATTCCGCTTCTCTATTTAAATATTTTTTTTCTCCATAGTAACATGCAATTCAATAAAGAGGACCACAGACAAGACATTTGTAGTGGAACTACTGTAGTTGAGCCTCATGGGGCAAGCTAAATAGATACACATCTTGGACCACACAAGATATTTTAGGATCAAAAAGGAATGAAACCTTTCAACTTTTACATGCAGTGTTTGATGCACCATACAGTAGTAGTATTCAACAAAGTGACACCCGTCAGTACTAGAGTGCTTTTTACAAGTTTCACCGGTTTGGACTTGGACAGCAGTAGCACATAGAATATTCATCACACAGTCATAGGGAATGGAGCAGAGAGTGGACAGGGATGCTGGTTGCTTTCTTATCGACCTGCAGGGCTGTGCATGGGACCTGCATGGGACGCTAGTGCCTCACATACCCCTCCCCCTCACCATCTCTATCCCATTGAAAACAACCAATGAGACCTTGGCAGCAGGCCAGGACGAGAGAAGGACACAGTCACAAAGAGGGGACAGGGATGGGGGATGGAAGGACCCAGTCTCCCCTTGAAGAACAAGCACGCTTACGGCCAAGTCCTCAGGCTGGGCCTGTATGGGAGGAGCCTAGAGGACGTGACCAGGGTTGGGAAGGGTGTAAGTACGATGCCACAGACCGCGGTTCATATACACCTTAGAGATTTTACTTACAGGTCAGGGTGCAAAGAGTAGAGGGTATTTCTTTGGGATGTACTTACAGGGTGCAAGGAGGAGTAAAGAGGTGTGTGCTTAAGTAGGTCAGGGATTGTCAGAACTCAATGTCATAGCAGGACCGAGATTCCATGTTGTTGCAGAGTGGGGAGGGGGTCGTAGACTAGCTGGGCAGAGGTCTTGGCGATAGGAGCTTGGGCTTGCCTTCTGCTTCCTTCCCCTTCACCGCAGCCACGTAGGAGAAAAGGCAGAGAACGGAGTAACAGATCTGGTGTGCCTGTTTGAGAGCGAGGGAAAAAAAGAGAGTGAACATGAGGGAAGTGTAGCTCTGACCAAGCCACTTGTGGAGTAGTCATACTACTTCAGCCGCCTTTCACTTTATTATTTGGTGTCATGGCTCTGTAGAACTTACACTAATCGTGTTATGAATAAAAAGGGATTATTATTTGAAAATACTTAAGAGAGATTAAGTATAAATGCTCCTTGAATTCTTAAATATATATTACATGCATTTTAGCAGTCATGTCAAAGGGATTACTCTTCAAAATCGTGTCAGGACATACAGTTGAAGTCGGAAGTTTACATACACCTTAGCCAAATACATTTAAACTCAGTTTCACAATTCCTGACATTTAATCCTAGTAAAAATTCCCTGTTTTAGGTCAGTTAGGATCACCACTTTATTTTAAGAATGTGAAATGTCAGAATAATAGTAGAGAGAATTTATTTATTTCAGCTTTTATTTCTTTCATCACATTCCCACTGGGTCAGAAGTTTACATACACTCAATTAGTATTTGGTAGCATTGCCTTTAAATTGTTTAACTTGGGTCAAACGTTTCGTTGTAGCCTTCCACAAGCTTCCCACAATAAGTTGGGTGAGTTTTGGCCCATTCCTCCTGACAGAACTGGTGTAACTGAGTCAGGTTTGTAGGCCTCATTGCTCGCACACAATTTTTAAGTTCACAAATGTTCTATAGGATTGAGGTCAGGGCTTTGTGATGGTCACTCCAATACCTTGACTGTTGTCCTTAAGCCATTTTGCCACAACTTTGGAAGTATGCTTGGGGTCATTGTCCATTTGGAAGACCCATTTGCGACCAAGCTTTAACTTCCTGACTGATGTCTTGAGATGTTGCTTCAATATATCCACATAATTTTCCTTCCTCATGATGCCATCTATTTTATGAAGTGCACCAGTCCCTCCTGCAGCCCACAACATGATGCTGCCAACCCCGTGCTTCACGGTTGGGATGGTGTTCTTCGGCTTGCAAGCCACCTCCTTTTTCCTCCAAACATAACGATGGTCATTATGGCCAAACAGTTCTATTTTTGTTTCACCAGACCAGAGGACATTTCTCCAAATCTTTGTCCCCATGTGCAGTTGCAAACCGTAGTCTTGTTTTTTTTAAGGCGGTTTTGGAGCAGTGGATTTTCCCTTGATGAGCGGCCTTTCAGGTTATGTTGATATAGGACTCATTTTACTGTGGATATAAATACTTTGTACCTGTTTCCTCCAGCATCTTCACAGTGTCCTTTGCTGTTGTTCTGGGATTGATTTGCACTTTTCGCACCAAAGTACGTTCATCTCTAGGAGACAGAACGCGTCTCCTTCCTGAGCGATATGACGTCTGCGTGGTCCCATGGTGTTTATACTTGCGTACTATTGTTTGTACAGATGAACGTGGTACTTTCAGGCGTTTGGAAATTGCTCCCAAGGATTAACCAGACTTTTGGGGGTCTACAATTGTTTTTCTGAGGTCTTGGCACAGTCAACTTAGTGTATGTAAACTTCTGACCCACTGGAATTGTGATATAGTGAATTATAAGTTAAATAATCTGTCTGTAAACAATTGTTTGAAGAATTACTTGTGTCATGCACAAAGTAGATGTCCTAACCGACTTGCCAAAACTATAGTTTGTTAACATGAAATCTGTGGAGTGGTTGAAAAATGAGTTTTAATGACTTCAACCAAAGTGTATGTAAACTTCCGACTTCAACTGTATATGCTATGCAGTCCTGTTAAAAAAGAAAAAATCTGGTGGCTATTGAATGCCAATAGCATGGCATAAGCTAGAAGAGCAGAAGAGTTCAACTCACCATGGGTGTCTTGTACTTGTGGATCACCACTTCTTTAGTTTCAGGAACTACAAGTGCAGGTGCAAGAGACAAAACAAAGGATTCAAGAGGTTGAAACCCCCCTTTAAGAAATAGTGTGAGAGCTGGGAGTTGCAGGGCGTGTAGCACGTGATCAGAGTTTTCAGACTATGAGAGGGCAAAAGAGGCTGTGGGCCAAAAGAGTCCACACACAAGTACTGACCTGGTTCAGAGTTCACACATCTCGAAAATGATGCAACCTGATTTGCTCGGGGCATATGGTAGATTGTACCGAATCGAAACACGGATAAGCTTCACTATGGCATGAGGAAAACCTGAAGTCTAAGATGGATACTCTCATATACTATCTGAAAAAAAGTGTAGCATTTTCAACGTTACATTTCTGCCACTGCTAGGTATAGCAAATATATTTGATATTTAAGGGGGAGGGACAGTAGAATCGAAGTGCAATTTTGGGTGGTTCTTGCAGACATAAAATACGTTCTTCGTAAAACCCTCTCGAATTATAATGAAGCGAGGTTCAATAATGTGCTAACAATACACTAAGAAAGTTACCGTAGGTAGCTAGACCGCTAATAGGTGAAGAATCCCCTTCTCCCTCAGTCACGAGCAGGGTTGGGTAGGTTACTTACTAAATGTAATCCGTTACAGTTACTACCTGTCCAAAATTGTAATCAGTAACATAACTGTTGGATTACCAAAACTCAGTAACATAATCTGATTACTTTCAGTTACTTTTGGATTACTTACCCCTTTTCAGGCATTAGAAGCAGTGGTGTATATTCATGGATGCCAAGGGAAGCCAGGCTTCCCTGAAAAAATTGACAAAAATAAATCAAATGTATCTTTCGTCTCTTTGTGTTTTCACAGTTTTGAGTGTCTCTCATAGAGAAAGCATCCGAGAGAGCGTAACAGCGCCATGTGTAGGCCATATCTGATGCTGTCTGGTCAAAAATAGTATGACATTGTTGCCGCCCGTAGCATTGAATGCAAAGGAAGCCAGCGAACATTTGGCCTCCCTTAATAAAAAAAGTATACAATAATAGCCTATCGGTGTTGAGCTAAACTGAGTGAGCTCAGCTGTGAATGGTCCTGGCGAACCAAAAAAATGTCAGGGGAAGCCAGTTTGGATTTGGCTTCACTGCTATCACATCGCTTCAAGAAAAATACGTTGTTAAATTGTTGCATCTTGTGTTGTTGTCCTCCGGTGGCTGGCTAGCTAGCTACATAACATTGGCCCTTTCCTTGCCATGGATGGAATTTGGAACACGAACACACACACGAACACACACAAATCCGAACCATGGACAGCCACATGATATTTAGCTGACGTTGATTGGACTAAATTGTTTTTGGCATATTTCAGTTCTCACTGTATTAGACTAAGCATAGATGATTTGATGTTGAAATGTTGAAGTTGAAATGGTGCTGGAATAGTGGAGGCAGCTCCTGTTTTCTTTGCGATTTGCGGTAACTCTCTCTGGTTCTAAATCAATAGTTTAGTAGTCCGAAAAGTTTGGAAACATTAACTTGCTTGACCGTGCTGTAGGTCATATAACTGTATGTTACATACATAATGCTTTGTGAACTTCAATGGACAGAGGTTGCTCTCTGGTTTTGTGATGAAACAAAGGTGTGGTTATATTCAGGGGCGCAACTTTGGTTTTAGAAGTGGGGGGTACACTTTTTTATTCAGTAGGATAAACACTCCTAACAGCCTAAGCGCCCGCTCAGAGATCTTAAAGCACACCGTTTCCTCGTTTTGTATCACATTCCAATGATAAAACTTGGGGGAACAAAAATGCAATTTCAGAATGTCCCCCCGTCCCCCGTGAAAGTTGCACCCCTGGTTGAATTTATTCTGCCACTGTCTTTTTATTGTCGCAAAAACATTTTGGTGCAGCAGGTAGTCTAGTGGTTAGGGCGTTGGACCGTTAACCGAAACGGTGCTGGATCGAATCTCCGAGCTGACAGGGTAAAAATCTGTCGTTCTGCCCCTGAACAAAGATATATATCTCAAGGTCGCAATGCATATGCACTAACAATGCAATTATCACAACACGTAGGTTGCAATATTGCTTTTCTTCCTGGTTTGGCTTCCCCAGTGATTTTACCCATACACCGCTACTGAGTAGAAGTAAAAAAGTATCCAAATGCATTTGGTGCATCATCATAGTGGTCTCTGACTTGTGGCCAGACTCACTCAGGTGGAACTAACTTAAACACGTCTTTTTCCTATGCTGAATTGAGTAAACAGAAAGTGTCCATTTTATTTCGCAAAGATCCTTACACGTAACCCAAGAAGTAATCTTCTTTTGCTATGCCTGTTGTATATTGCTACAGGTAAACCAACTCCTGTAACTTTCTACTCTGTCATTGCCATCTATCTTGCCTTGCTAACTAGTTCCCAATTAATGTAGCCTGCTACTCACCTTTATATATAATCTATTACAAATTAATATCAGTATTGGGTTACAACATATAGTTCACGTTCCTTGTATAGCTGCATATTATGTAGGCTTCCATTGCTGTTCCTCTGACTGGTCTATTCACCGTCATCACCGTCATTGTAAGACGTGGTCAGAACAGTATTGTAATATCCATTACGGCCATGTACAGGTTTATATTCCATATAATCTTACTTCTATCCATTTTGTTAACATGTATGCTTAAACCCTGCAGGTTATTTGTGCCTGTACATTCCTACTCTACAGTGTTGTACTCTACAGTGGTGTTCACTGTAGAGTGCTGTCTACTTTGAGTTTGAAACGCAGCCGTTAAGAGTTGTCGTTCTCTAGCTCCGCCCTTCACGGCATCTTCCCAGACATCAGTGAGCCTTTGCAATTAGAGCTGTTAAAGGGCTCACCTGCAGCCTAGTGGCACAGTTTATTACGGCAACCAACATATGCATATTGTATGTGTATCACCTATTATGTATATATCCCAGCCACTTATTATGCATATTATGTATATATCCCAGCCACTTATTATGCATATTGTTTACATGTGTATCACCTATTATGTATATATCCCAGCCACTTATTATGCATATTGTTTACATGTATATATCCCAGCCACTTATTATGCATATTGTTTACATGTGTATCACCTATTATGTATATATCCCAGCCACTTATTATGCATATTGTTTACATGTATATATCCCAGCCACTTATTATGCATATTGTTTACATGTGTATCACCTATTATGTATATATCCCAGCCACTTATTATGCATATTGTTTACATGTGTATCACCTATTATGTATATATCCCAGCCACTTATTATACATGTGTATCACCTATTATGTATATATCCCAACCACTTATTATACATGTGCATCACCTATTATGTATATATCCCAACCACTTATTATACATGTGTATCACCTATTATGTATATATCCCAGCCACTTATTATGCATATTGTTTACATGTGAATCACCTATTATGTATATATCCCAGCCACTTATTATTATGTATATTACTTAGGTATTCTTACCATTATGTTTATGTATACATTCCTTATGACTATTTATGCTTATTTCCTCTCTCATGTTTTATCTAGTGAATCCTTATACATTACTAATATTGTATTATCATCATTCCCTTTCTCTAGTAGAAACCACACACACATCTTTCCTACTACATATTCACCATTATTCTGGTTACTGTGGGAGTCAACGGCAGGGTGAAGGGTCACACTCCCAGCGTATAACGCACATAGTATTCTACAAGCTATGCTGACTGGCAAACAACCACAGCTAAGTTAGGTAGCTAGCTATCATCATTCAAGCTAACTATGGAAAACTGCTTGTGTGAATAGAACTTGGGGACAGTCTGGTTATGTTTCCACCATGTCTGCATACCTGACTACCATCTTGATGACTGTCTGCATAGTTCAACTGCAAACAGCTCTGACAAACAGCTGGCTAGTTTGTTTATTTTGCTTTGTTTGCGAGAACCACCCAAACTTCGACCTTGCTTCTAGCTTGCCACCAGCTTTATCCTTGTGGTACATGTCAAACAGTATTACCTGTATGAGCTGCCTCAGTTTCTCACCTCTTAAAAAAATACAGTGGGGAGAACAAGTATTTGATACACTGCCGATTTTGCAGGTTTTCCCCACTTACAAAGCATGTAGAGGTCTGTAGTTTTTATCATAGGTACTCTTCAACTGTGAGTGACGGAATCTAAAACAAAAATCCAGAAAATCACATTGTATGATTTTTAAGTAATTAATTTGCATTTTATTGCATGACATAAGTATTTGATACATCAGAAAAGCAGAACTTAATATTTGGTACAGAAACCTTTGTTTGTAATTACAGAGATCATACGTTTCCTGTAGTTCTTGACCAGGTTTGCACACACTGCAGCAGGGATTTTTGCCCACTCCATACAGACCTTCAGGTTTCGGGGCTGTCGCTGGGCAATACGGACTTTCAGCTCCCTTGGGTTCAGGTCTGGAGACTGGCTAGGCCACTCCAGGACCTTGAGATGCTTCTTACGGAGCCACTCCTTAGTTGCCCTGGCTGTCTGTTTCGGGTCGTTGTCATGCTGGAAGACCCAGCCACGACCCATCTTCAATGCTCTTACTGAGGGAAGGAGGTTGTTGGCCAAGATCTCGCGATACATGGACCCATCCATCCTCCCCTCAATACGGTGCAGTCGTCCTGTCCCCTTTGCAGAAAAGCATCCCCAAAGAATGATGTTTCCACCTCCATGCTTCACGGTTGGGATGGTGTTGTACTCATCCTTCTTCTTCCTCCAAACACGGCGAGTGGAGTTTAGACCAAAAAGCTCTATTTTTGTCTCATCAGACCACATGACCTTCTCCCATTCCTCCTCTGGATCATCCAGATGGTCATTGGCAAACTTCAGACGGGCCTGGACATGCGCTGGCTTGAGCAGGGGGACCTTGCGTGCGCTGCAGGATTTTAATCCATGACGGCGTAGTGTGTTACTAATGGTTTTCTTTGAGACTGTGGTCCCAGCTCTCTTCAGGTCATTGACAAGGTCCTGCCGTGTAGTTCTGGGCTGATCCCTCACCTTCCTCCTGATCATTGATGCCCCACGAAGTGAGATCTTGCATGGTGCCCCAGACCGAGGGAGATTGACCGTCATCTTGAACTTCTTCCGTTTTCTAATAATTGCGCCAACAGTTGTTGCCTTCTCACCAAGCTGCTTGCCTATTGTCCTGTAGCCCATTCCAGCCTTGTGCAGGTCTACAATTTTATCCCTGATGTCCTTACACAGCTCTCTGGTCTTGGCCATTGTGGAGAGGTTGGAGTCTGTTTGATTGAGTGTGTGGACAGGTGTCTTTTATACAGGTAACGAGTTCAAACAGGTGCAGTTAATACAGGTAATGAGTGGAGAACTGGAGGGCTTCTTAAAGAAAAACTAACAGGTCTGTGAGAGCCGGAATTCTTAATGGTTGTTAGGTGATCAAATACTTATACTTATAAAATGGTTCAGGTCATATTTAGAAGCGAGAGGTTATTATGTGAGTATAGGTGACCATAAGTCTGAGTGGACATCCATGACATGCGGAGTTCCTCAAGGCTCAATTCTTGCGCCACTCCTATTCAACCTGTACATGCGCCCAATGAGCCTAATAATGAAAAAGAACCAAATCTCTTACCACAGCTATGCAGACGACACACAGATCTACTTAGCCCTATCGCCTAACGATTACAGCCCCATTGACTCCCTGTTCCAATGCATTGATGAAGTAAACAGTTGGATGTGCCAAAACTTTCTTCAGTTAAACAAAGACAAAACTGAAGTCATTGCGTTTGGAAACAAAGATGAAGTTCTCAAAGTGAACGCATACCTTCACTCTAGGGGCCAAATAACTAAAAATCAAGTCAGGAATCTCGGTGTGTCTCTAGAGTCAGACCTTAGCTTCAGTAGTCATGTCAAAGCAATAACTAAATCAGCATATTATCATCTGAAAAATATTGTAAGAATTAGATGCTTTGTTTCCAGTCAAGACTTAGAGAAACTTGTGCATCCTTTCATCACCAGCAGGGTGGATTATTGTAATGGACTCCTCACTGGCCTTCCCAAAAAGACCATAAGACAGTTGCAGCTCATACAGAACGCTGCTGCCAGGATTCTGAGCAGAACCAGACAATATGAACACATCCCACCAGTCCTTAGGTCTTTACACTGGCTCCCAGTTACATTAATGATTGATTTTAAAGTATTATTACTGGTATATAAATCATTTAATGGCCTAGGACCTCAATACATTGCAGATATGCTCACTGAATATAAACCCAACAGATCACTCAGATCATTAGGATCACATCAGCTAGAAATACCAAGGGTTCAATCAAAGCAAGGAGAGTCTGCTTTTAGCTACTATGCCAGCGGCGGCTGGAACCAGCTTCCAGAAGAGATCAGACGTGCTCCTACAGTAGTCACATTCAAATCCAGACTCTAAACACATCTGTTTAGCTCTGCATTTACTGAATGAGCTCTGTGCCACTGTTCGTCCCACTGTTTGTACTGGATTTTTTATTTACATTTTAAATTGTTCTTATTTCTTTTGATTGTTTTAAATTCTTTATTCTAAACTGTTCTGGTTGTTCTTGTATCTTTTTCTTAACTTAATTTTTTCTATGTAAAGCACTTTGAATTGCCATTGTGTATGAAATGTGCTATATAAATAAACTTGCCTTGCCTTATGTCATGCAATAAAATGCAAATTAATTATTTAAAAATCATACAATGTGATTTTCTGGATTTTTTTTAGATTCTGTCTCTCACAGTTGAAGTGTGTCTATGATAAAAATTACAGACTTCTACATGCTTTGTAAGTAGGAAAACCTGCAAAATCGGCAGTGTATCAAATACTTGTTCTCCCCACTGTATATATAGTTCTGTTGTTTCCAAAAAAGTGATTTTTCTTGCCCCAATTACTTACGGTTCCTAGATTTGTTTTGGTGAATAGATTCAACTGTTTGTAGCAACAAACCATTTGAATACAGGCATCAAAATGATTGTGTAATAAAGGACATACGTGGCCCACGGAAAAGGAAAGAACTCACACCAATGGCTTGAAAATACACACACACAAAAAAAAAAAGAAATCAGACTGTGCATGAGTCACACAGTGCGAGCAAATGTGTTCAGCAACAACAATAACAATGTCAAACAATGTGGAGAATGGGAAAGAAATGAAGCAGGATGTTATAGAGGGAAAAAACAGTGTGTGTTAACCAAGAAACGCTTAAAGACATCACAAATACATAAGCTGTTAAAGGGACACTTCAGGGTTTTGGCATTGAGGCCCTTTATCTACTTCCCCATTATCAGATTAACTCATGGATACCATTTTTATGTCTGCGTGCAGTTTGAAAGAAGTTGCTAACTAGCACAATTGTTAACTAGCGTTAGCACAATGACTGAAGTTTTATGGGCTCACAAAACTACCTCTAACTTCCTTCATAGTGGATACAGACATAAAAGTGATATCCACGACTTCATCGGACTCTGGGGAAGTAGACTGCCAAAATCCTAAAGTGTCATTTTAATGAGGCCCAACTCCCTAGACCTATTTCAAAGCCAGTGTTGGGAGGACAGACTTTTCATTAGTAACTGTGAACCTACGAACGAGGGGACAGAGAGGGGTCGTAAAGAAGGGGGAGGTTTAAAACCCTCTGCTCCCCTCCCCACATGGTCAAGTCAAGTAGCCAGGTTTCTTGGTCTCAAAACCCTAAGCATTGAGGGAAAAACAACACTAGAGGGGTTTGCTTTTTTGAAGTGATGGAGAAGAGCAGAAAGTTTCAGTTGAATAAACTTCCAGGGTACAAAAAAAGAAAGGAGGATTCTGCATAAATAATGAGGGGCATGAGAGAAGGTGGGAACGTAGAGGAGGAATGCTCTTCAGTGAGGAGAGGAGAAGAGAAGAGAAAAGGTGACAGCACTTTACCTGCTGGAGAATGAAGGTTTTCATAGCGGCAAGGATGAGGATAACGCTTTAGAAAAGCAGCACAGAGACACAGCAGTAACCCAGTCCAGCGCTGATATAGATGGGGGCTATCACCTCACAGATCTAGGCCTCTCCTAACAACCTCATTGGTCAATGCTTATCTGTTTCAAATATGGCAGTATAATAAACCATCTACTGTACACATCTGGAAGGAAATGCTCTAAATATCTAAATTCTAGCCATTGTCTCAGGAAAGGAATCACTAATTTAGTAGGCGTCATTGAGCAAAAAAAAAAAAAAAAAGTCTGATATACCACCTGAATGTGCCTAAGAAAGCACATTTTTCCCTTTTCTTTCTGAAAACGTTTTTTTCGTTGTTGTTTGCCTACTCAGATGTGGCCATATCCAACAAGTTCACATCATTCTATCCTGAAGATGGAGCATCAGATCAAGTCCCCTCTAGGAATCTAAATTGATTTAAAAAAAATAATAAAAAAAAGATAATTCCGCTTCAACTGAGAGCGGAGAACATAATCAACGTACGTGTCCTTTAATCTTAATGAGCGTTTAAATAAGATCTGTGGCTCCGCTTCCCTCTGCTCTGGGCTATGATGAATTTCCCTCTCATGCACGTGTAACCTTTATTTAACTAGGCAAGCTGCACATACCATCATATTTGGTCGAGTGAACCCTAAAAACTATTTCCTACTCTAAAACTCTTAACTTCAACATTTGATCCTTGCGAAAGTCGGATGCAGAAACAAGCTGTGCATCAAGTCTTCCATCATAACACGGCAGATTTCTAAGACCTCATGGTTAAAAACTCAAAACAGGACTAAATTAAACAAAAGACAAAACAAATAAAAAATTTGCACAAATAAGGCTGTTTTGTCTCATTTTATAAATGTAGCAATAAATATGAAATTAAGCCAACATTCATATTTGTGAGGGCTGGACTTCTCAATTGCCAAATGAAACTAGCTAACTCTAGCACTGACTATATTTGCCCCGGAGGTAACCAAGAGCTGTTGTGAATCCACTGAACCCAGAGTCGTTACAGTTGCTATCTTTTGTTTGTCGTGAGGCTGAGTTACTGCCGTGTCGAGTACAGAACTAGAATCAATAAATGGGGTATTTACCAAATTCCTCCAGGACAAAGACTCCCTTCACAGTATTGCACTTTTTAATGTGATTCAGCTCTATGAAAACCTAAAACAAAAAAACAAACAACAAAACAGAACATTAGCAACTCAGTGACAACAGGCTGAAATTAAACATTTCAGAAAGAAAATTAACAACGTTAAAATCTCATCTAGTCAATACTAAAAGGGAAAAAAGACAGGAGATGGTATGCAAGCTTTTAAAATAGGACACGGCACAAAACAGAAGTTTCCATGTTTGAACGCTTACATGGGCTGGGGTTAGGTGAGTATACATACATTGTGGAAAGGTCTATGACGAAGTGAGCGTTATTAATGGTTACTTGCTGAATGAAAACTATAATATGTCAATTTGTTTGCACTATAGTGCCTTAGCTATAGTGTGCATCAGCAAAGCTATTGTGGCCATTTGTTAACAGTGAAGCAATGGTGACTGCTAATTAATTTCTACTAATGCAAATGCACCGTGGCCCATGGAATGCTTAGCATACATGGAAATTCCATACGAAAACAGAGATGAGGACACATAAAATAAAAAGTTTGCCACACAGCAAAATAAAAAATAAAAGAAAGAACCCCAACCCCCCAAAAAATGTAATAACCGCTGACAAACAAACACAGCAGAGGTTCTGTACCTTCCACTCCTTGCAGGGGGAGAGAGCAGGGAAGAGAAACGGTCGGGATTATTATTGAGCAGAAGAACAGACACTAGAGGGCGCTGCACTGCCCTCCCCCAAAACAACAAATCAACCTAATGGATGGGACTTTACGTATTAACAGCTATCAATGCCAATGCAATATTACCCATCACAGGAAATTCTACTGGAATGATAAAGTGCTAAACTAAACTACGAAAGGTGGGCAAAAAAACTACTAAAAGTTGGTCTAGTCTGGACTTTGTTTTGGTTTGTTCCTGGGCCTAACCCAGGAAATGACATCATTAATGACATCATTTCAACCAGTTTCGACTGCTGGGAACACACTCCCGCACCCAATGCCCTCCATGCCCTCTCCTCCAGCAACGAGGGCTGGCACCAACAGCTCAGTAGCACCGGTACATGAGGGCAGTCAGCGACATCGCCTCCCCAACAAAACAGGCTGCCACCTATAACAACCTCACCACTCTAACATGCCCACGTATTTAACCCTACAGTGACCCATGTCTGACACTGGACGCTTGGGTGGGGCTGCACTGGCAAAATGTAACAGGTTGGCATTAACTGTTATATGAAAGGGTTATTTACAACAAACAGTTAAGTGTTGTTTTTATTTTTTTATTGCATGAATGATGTCTATGAATATGACTCCTGCAGAGCTGACGGTGGAAAAAGAGGTGGTTTGACTTTGCCAAGCAGCATTTCAATGAGAGCTATTATCGTACAATTAGGTTGCACAAACGTATGTGTTGTTCCTAAAAGGTAAGTTAGGCCAAGTGTCTGTAGTAGGGAAAGGGTTTTACAAACTTATGATTGTTAAATTCTATATGATGACGATGATTATGATGATGTCACTGTTCTTCAACGAACCTGCTAGGTGGCTCAAATTAGACCAATGTGTTCTAACCTGCTAGGTGGCTCAAATTAGACCAATGTGTTCTAACCTGCTAGGTGGCTCAAATTAGACCAATGTGTTCTAACCTGCTAGGTGGCTCAAATTAGACCAATGTGTTCTAACCTGCTAGGTGGCTCAAATTAGACCAATGTGTTCTAACCTGCTAGGTGGCTCAAATTAGACCAATGTGTTCTAACCTGCTAGGTGGCTCAAATTAGACCAATGTGTTCTAACCTGCTAGGTGGCTCAAATTAGACCAATGTGTTCTAACCTGCTAGGTGGCTCAAATTAGACCAATGTGTTCTAACCTGCTAGGTGGCTCAAATTAGACCAATGTGTTCTAACCTGCTAGGTGGCTCAAATTAGACCAATGTGTTCTAACCTGCTAGGTGGCTCAAATTAGACCAATGTGTTCTAACCTGCTAGGTGGCTCAAATTAGACCAATGTGTTCTAACCTGCTAGGTGGCTCAAATTAGACCAATGTGTTGAGGAGTTGTATCAAAAAGAAGGAACAATCAAATACACTCTCGATTGGCCACTGCAATGTCTAGCCTTAATTTCTTCCAATTCGGTGCGCTGTGTTATCTATAGAAATCAACCAAGCAGTTCAAAGAGCTAGGACCTTTCATAAAGAATGTAGTGGTCAAAAGCATAGTTTTCTATTCTAGTACAATTGAGTATTACCTTATGAGTAGGGATTCCTCCTGTGTTGATTCAATGTGTTTTTGTCCCAGTCTTACTGTGTGATATGTCCAGTGTGTTTCTTCACTTTGCTTATATGAAATGAGAGTCACTCCTATGACCCTCAAACATTGGCGGAGCAATTGTATAAATCCAAATGCTTGGATTATTTCAGATCCAAGCATTTCCTTTGGGTCCAAAAATATCTACTTGTGACAGTGGTGAGGACTGAGGTCAATTATATTCTTACTCAAGTTGATTCAGGAAATGGAATTATCCCAACCCCAAAAGTTGTGAATACTTGAAGAGGTATTTTTCATCTAACTTTAATACGCAGGTCAAGGGGACAAAACTTTAAAAAGGGTCAAATAAAAATTGCAATTATTAATGAAAAGTCTTGGCACAAGGTCATCTGTCTTACCTCTGATACACAAACCTCTCTTACACAAACAGAGCACTCGCCTTCCCCCACACACACGAACGGACGACAAGGTTTGGGCACCAAGTATTAACATAAATGTTTAAGTGGATGTGTGTTTTCATCTTAGTGACTGCACAAATAAAACATAACATTTTAAAATCATAGGAAGACAAAGCACAAAAATGTGTTCTTCTTCTAAGGTCCTGATCAAAACAGTGACAGTGCTTTTGCACTCAATTCAGTTGGCTATAAAATATTTATCAATGTCAAAGATAAACAACCCTAAACCCTATTCTCTCTCTTTTTGTTTTTTAAAGGGGCCTTAGAGGAAGTGGGCCACAGTTGTGTGTGAGAGAGAAAGAAAACAGAAAGAGAGGAGAAGCATTGAGGTGGGTGGAAGGAGGTTAAGTGGTTTTGCGTGTAAATATATATATATAAATAATGTGGTATGTGGTAATAGAGGCCTCCTACCTGGCTGTGCATGAATTTGAGGTTAATGCCTTCCAGGGTGACTTGCAGCAGTCCTCCCTCGCCCGTCTTCATGTCCTGCACAGGGAACTCTCCACCCAGCTCTGGGCCTATGGAGTGAGGGGCAGATCGTTTAAACCAAAGGATCCCTTCCCCTATCCAAAAGTGTTAGTGATGACAGATGGAAAAGTCTTTATTTGGCCAACTGAGCTGATTTGACTCAAATGGTTCTAGAATTTATTGGATGACAAAGCAGTAGTCTAGAGCTCACCTTCACTCAGAGTTATTCCTACACCCCAAAGTTCTGCGTTTCCATAGACTATGAAGTAATACTAACTGCCATTAGCCCCTAGGGCAGTGGTATTCAAACTTTTAGTTTGCCAGCATTTCTGGGGACAAATAACCTTCAATTCATTACCTTTTCATCTCTCTTATCAAAATGAAAATGAACCAATAAATACATTTACTAAATAACATATTTTTCGAATGATCTTTCTCAAAAACGTTTGTACGTTGTCCCATACAATAATCTGCAATTTTTTTGTATTAGTATTTTTTGTATATATTTTGGCGACCCCACTGCAATTCCTCCGCAACCCCACTAGGGGTCCCAACACAGACATTGAATACCACTGCCCTAGGGCTACACATTTTCAAAACACAGGGCAGGAATACATTGGTGCTGCCTCATGCGCACACACACACACACACACACACACACACACACACACATACACATACCTGGTTTAATGCTCTGCTGCCGTGCAGCAGCTCTTTCCATGCTGTCCTTCACACAGTAATAGAGTTCGCGACACTAGACAACAAAACATTTAAATTCAGATTATGGACTATGGAATACAAAAAGTAGCTACACAAAGTCTGACACGAAAGTCACAACATTTATAGTCACCTTAATCAGAGGTTCCACCAACACGGATATCAATTTCTAGTCGTATTTCAGTACTCGAAGCGTGGACAGTAGGGGCTCACCTTCTTGGTGTAGAACTTGTTGAGTTGGGTCTCCTGGCCATTGCGTCTCCACAGACACAGCACTTTGGTCTTTGGGCAGTAGGTCATGTTGATGAGCTTCTCGTACCACCAGCGCTCGTACACTGTGCCGATGTTGCTGCGCAGGACTATGCAGTCGTCACACACCTGAATGGGGGGAAATGGTCAGAGGCAAAGGATGCAATTATTTGATATCTACACACTAGATCGACTGAAACTACAAATTGCAGAGTTTTGACTGTTCTTGACGATGATTGGTAAATGCGTCTATTCAGGTACTCGTCAGGCCTTCATGCATCTCTGGGGCAAAATAAAAAAATATGAACAAGGGGTATGTATGTACTGTACAACGGAGGTCCAGGAAAGCCAATGCTGAAAGTCTCTCTCATACCTCCATGAAGAAGATGTCCCCCGTGGTATCTGTCCCAGCATGCACCACAAAGGTCTGCTTCTTGATGTGACGACTTCCGCTAGGTCTGATGGACAGCTCACGGCCATTCTGAAATGTGAGTGAAAAAGACTAACTGTAGCCTCCGAACAGTTTGGGCTACACAGTAATATGACCCCTCTGTGGAAAGGTCTCTCACCAACACGTACATGTCGGTTGTATTGCTCTAGGACGCACACAAGCCTGAATGTCTCCGGTACCAGTTTAAAAAGATCTATGGAGACGGTTTAGTGCCTAAAGTAAGAGGTTAAATAAGAGTACAAACTAAATAAAGTTTCCTGATGTTTTAGATGGATTAGATAATGGATTAGATGACGGATTAGGTGATATATTAGATTATGGATTAGATGGATAAGACTTTATTGATCCATGAGGGGAAATGTCTTCGTATAGGAAATAACTTCCTTTAGATGGGGGGAGGGGACTGTTGTTCCATGTATCTGTTATTCAATGCTTTTCTATGGGCTAATAGCAGTAATGCCCAATTCAATGTTTCTTCCCCGACTTAGACTCAGCAACACTGATATTCTCACACACAATAAAAACATGTTTTGCATAAAAGGATCTGGCTCGAAGGACCACAAAAAAACATTGAATGTTTATGTCACTTGGTAGAACAATTGAGTGCCTTAGTGGCTCCTAATATACCGAGGAGAGAGAATCCTTGGTTCTTTCTTACCAAATTAGCCAGTTTGTCCAGACACTCGTTGATCTCCTGGCTGTGGCTGAGGCCGATGTGGGACTTCCCCATTAGACGCCTCACCTTCTTCCTGATGTCATTCTTGTTCACCTGGACAGACAGAGACGGACAGACAGACCAACTTGGCAAGAGACATTGGAAGATTTACGATGTCTACTTATCTGAACATTTGTAGTTGCTGCAGTTGACATACAAGGGTTATGGAATGAAACATTGTGTGTGTCTGTGCATGTGTGATAGGGCCCACCTTAACCATTAGCATGTAGGCAATCATATTATGCAGTAGAGTAGCTAGCAGCCTGTCCTCATCGTCCTCCAGGCGCTTACGGTCGTGGTCCCCGAGTGACAGGTATCTGTGTAAACAGTGGTAACCATCAGCCCCTAAACAGGAAACACAGCTATACATGGATAGCTGTCAATGGCCATTTAAAAGAAAATACAGATCCACTCTAATAGGCAACCTATACCTGTCAATCATTTCCTGAGGTCCCTGGTCCATGCCCATCCCCTCCCTCTCCAACATGACAGCATCCAAGTAAGCATCCTCCCAGAACTGGACCTGGTCCCACAGTGTGGAACGCTCCTTACCTACACAAACACAACTCACACTGCTTATCTGTGTCCAAATGACACACCCTTACACAAAACACATCATGACCACAATCACAAGCTTACACAAAAAACGAGTGTACAAAACCATCACTAGGTCAAAATCACCTTCACACTGACAACTATACGTCACCCCACACTTACCAGTAGACATGCATAAACATACAGACACATGATCCCACAGAACCTTACATAACGGCACACACACAAACGAACAAAACACCCGTACGAACACACATCCATACGAACACACGCACCGGACCATGTGATTGTTGAAACAATCGGTTTGTCAACCAAGAACCAAGAGACATTTCTCTTGTTTACTTGATCATACTGTAGGAGCCTTGCTACATCGTTTACAAAACTAACCAGTCAGTGTGATGGGATATCTAGTGGCGGTGAAGATCAAAGCATCAGACAAAACACAAGTGAGCACCAGAGCCCAGGTGGGCATTGCGTCCAAGCACAAACATAGAAGATCAAAAGGTGAAAGAGGTCAGCCCTACTCAGAGAGAAGGTTTCCATAGCAGCATCCTCCAGCTGGTCCCACATGGAGCTCTTGTCGCGCCCTGCAAGGTGTTTCCGGGACGCGCAGCAGGGAGGAAGAGGAGTAGCAGAGCAAAGAGGGTTAAGCTAAGAGCTGAGTGGGTTAATGGCAAGCCGAGCACAGAGAGAGAGAGAGAGAGAGAGACAGAGAGAGAGAGAGCACAGGATGGGGTGAAAGGACAAATAAATCGACCCAACCTCATTCACTTCAGACCTACCTTTACACTTTATAGTACAGTTTATGCAGTCAGTGTTAGTTAGTCAAATAGTGAGAAAGAGCTTCAGAGAAAGAGTTTGACGAATCATATATATATATATATATATATATATATATATATATATATATATATATATATATATATATATATATATATATATATGTGTGGTTTGCCTTATAGGAAGGATTCACTTTAAAGACGACGTTCATTGGAACATTGAACAATGCTGCTCATTGGAGCAGCACCTCAGATAAGAGAAAAACAATGCAAGAAAGCGGAGACGTTTAGCCTTGCGCTTCAACGCCCTTAGATGCTGCGGAAATTGACCTGTTAAGTGTTTACTTTGTGCATGAAAATCTCACGGAGTCTACTAGATATTTACTGTAGAATAAAGAAGACAGAGTAGTTATTAAACCACAGCCCTAAAACATCAGTGATCTGGAACGTACCCAGCAGGCCATCACACAGGTAAATCCTCATGCTGATGTCCTCCAAGGGCTGGGCGGGAGACCCCTTAGCCACGACAGACACAAGTTTAGCCTTCGCCTCCTTCACACCAGGCTTCATCTTTTGGGTTTTACCCTGGGCAAACACCACAAAACATAAATCATGGGGTAATTTTGTTTTGCCAAAAAATATTGAATCGCCCCTCAATCCTGCATTTACAAGATTGACATCCCCAGGCAGACTTCATGTCCTTCATGCACATCTAGGATTTTCCACTCACAAACACTGAGCTGGTGGCCGGGTTGGTCTCAATCTCGCTGTCAGACAGTGTTCCCCTGGAGAGGTTGAGGTGAAGGGCTTGCCTGCCACCTAAGCCCTCCCCAGCGGTGCTACTCAAGTCACTGTCAGCTCCCAGCGTCTCCCCTGAGCTGTTACTTATCTGGAGGGGTCAGGGGTCAAAGTGTCAGGAGACGAGTGAATATCAGACATACTTAATACACAGAGAACTCACACGGAGTAAGGCTAAAGCTAAAAGACACACAGGATGCGTTAGACTAAGGCCAAAAGAGACAGGAGTTAGATCAGTACTCCTCAACCCTGCTCTTGGAGAGCTGCAGTAACACAGGTTTTTTTGAGGATCACTGAGTTACACTAAGGCTAAGAGACACTGGGGATGAGGTAGATCAGTATGACACGTACGGTTTTGGCAAGAGCCATTGTCCCAGGCTGAGACAAAGCAAGACAAGAGATGAGTTGGACTAAAGTAGAAATTAGCCGTGAATATAGTAAGATGGGGAAGCAACCTAGTTTGGGATAAGTGTTACAGGGGATTTATGCCTTGAGCTTAAGTGAGAACGTTGAGTTTAAACCTTGTAAGACTAGACTAAGGATAAAAATTGAGAGGGGGTTAGGATTGGGGTGAGATTGTTTCTCTGCGTTGGCCGTGCCCTACCACTGTGCTGGCCTCTGAGTCCTGGCTGGTGCTTCTGGTGAGGACTGGCGGTTCAGTGCTGGTCACAGACTCTGTGTCACTCTTCTGCAAAGCAAGACCGAGAAAGAGAGGTGAGCAGACAGGCATATAGAAACAGTGGAAATTAACTTCTTCTCAAGGGCTGTAGTGACTCCCGTTTTTTGTCATCACCTTAATAGTAATTCAAAAGTCCATGCCATCAATATTCAAACACTCAGTCTACAACCCTGGTTTCCCAGGTCTATATCAGACTCAGCAAATATTGCCAACGTGAAACAAATGCATTCTTTGCTTAGTTACAAGAGCTGGCTTTAGAAAATAGCAGACCTGGGATCCGGATGTGACACTGAGGCCACTGTCAGCACTGATCTGGGACTTCTTCTCCTCTGTGTCGGTCAGATCAGGGTACTGTTTCTTGGCCCCCTCCGCTCCTGCAGGATACATGTTGTTGTCAGCACGAGTGCCATGCGCACTTCCACACTGCCTCCTTACTGAGTGTCACATGATTGTCAACTGGCAGAGAGGTGGGGGAGGGGGGAGGTGGTGACCTAACTGCTATTGAAAGGCTTGCACACATCGCACTGAATGTGGATTTAGAGTTTGTCTTCCGATCTGACTTACAACACTTTTCACATGATTTTCCATGTAAAATTGGTGCGCACTCGGTTTGCAAATTACATTCAGAGGTGCAAGGTACTCTTGGCTCCTGACATTGCTACGTGTGCCCTAATGAACATGACCCAGCTGTCAACTTTCAAAAGACCAAGCATGTGACTTTTTAGAGGCAAGTGGAGAGTGCAAAATCAGTAGGAATATTGATGAATGTAGGTCAAACTGTATTTGAGAAAGGCACTTACCAATATAAAATAGGTCAAAGTTACAAAAATTGACATACAGACTCAGGCAGTTAGGCATGCAGACAAACTGAGGGACAGTCAAAATAGGACACAATTTTCTGCACAAATTAGCTTTTAGACAAGCATTGACCAACAGCGCTGTTGTTAATATACCAGTCAGTTGTTGCAGAAACACATAATGCACCTCTAGGAAAATGAAACAAATGCTGGCCTACAATCTGTACATTTTGAAGAGTCCATGATATCAAACCTTTACATCGGAAGAAAGTACAGTCAATTATAATAGTTAAATGCAAATGTAACCATGACTTCTGTGATACATTTGGTCAACAAACCTGCCAGGGATGTTTGTACTCTAACAAACTATTGTGTATTCATTTATGGCTCAGTTATCAGATTGTACTATGTACAATTTACCTTCTTGCCATTTTCCAGAAAAGCCCATTTGCTAAATGAAATGCCACAACTGTCTTAACCTTGATAGAACCTCAAGAGCTCAGGAAAAAAGGGAATGTTTGGGATTGGGTATGGGCCTGACAGACTACGGTTCCAATGACTATTTCACAACTCAGGGAATATGAATGGAACAAGTTGTTGGCAAACATATGACAGAGTAGCTCTATGGAGAGTAAGAGGAACTCACTATGTTCTGACTCCTGATTTGATACATGCAAGCGTAACTCAGTTCCACTGATATCAAGACAGGTTTCACCCAAAAGTCACAAAATGTTACGCACACGAATCAAATCAAGATTATAGACCTATAGTCCTAGAATCATTATCCATGTCAACATGACTACTTATATTAACTATTTAAATCATTTGTGAATAATAAACATAGGTAGTTTGGGTAAAGGTGGAGAGAAGGGCGTGGAAATGTTAAGAGC
Organism: Thymallus thymallus; assembly: GCA_023634145.1. Taxonomy (NCBI): domain Eukaryota; kingdom Metazoa; phylum Chordata; class Actinopteri; order Salmoniformes; family Salmonidae; genus Thymallus; species Thymallus thymallus. Next base: position 29,093,495 of record CM042380.1, read on the forward strand.
TGGCAGTTCTGCAATACCCCAGCCTTTTTATTTTTGTGTGTGAAAAATATCTTACTCTGTTGTTTTTCCATAGATTTTTGCTTATCCTTTTCATGGTGCCTGCTCCACAATTCTACCCAAGATGCATTGCAAGCAAGGAGAGAAAGACAGAGAGAGTGTCAGAGAGCTGGTTGAGTAGGCAGGTATGGGGAATGAGCATTAGATAAACAAAATAAAAAATAAAACAAAAATGTTATTTTAACAATTGAGGATGTTTTGTAATGTTTGAGAGTAGTCACATTTCAGCTTGGCAATATGGAACATTTGACATAGTTCTCTGTATGCAGAGTTTGATCCATTGCCAGTTACTGCTACTGAGGTGTAACATTACAACACACCCAACACTCCTGGACCATATCCTGGAGAACCACACAAGGGGGAATACTGGGGTTCCTTTAAAATGTTTCTGTGACTGAGGCGTTAAGTTATTGGCTAGCAGTGTGTGGATCTCCAGAACCAGGGTGACAGAGGTAGCAGGGCTTGGTGAAGAGCATGGAATGGGGGGGGTGGAGTGGCCAGCCAGCTAGCCAGCAGGTGGAATGGAGCTGTTGCAGAAGCAGGGGTGCAAGTCTCAAAAAGACATTCCGTAGAATTGAAGCTGCATCTTCCCAAAGAGGGAAAAGGGGGTGGTGAAGTGAGGGTAGGTTGGTAGGTAGGGAGATTGAGGGAGTTGGGTGAACCTGTCCCCTGTATACAGACCCAAAGTAACATTTGAGATAGTAGAATGGTGGTTGAAAGGAGAAGCAATGCTTCGCTCCTTTTCCACAATGTTCAGTGCTAATTAACCCTATGCCAACCGTGGCTTGCTACCTGTGAGCATGAAATTTGTCTCTTCCTTGGGCCTGTTTACTGGGGAGTGACGCTCCACCCTCCATGCTAGAGTTGAGAGAACTACTACTTGTACAGCACACTTTAAGGAAACCTGCAGTAAAGGCAGAGACAGGTCTTCAGACTCCTTAGCACAGTACTGCAGATTTGGAGTTTCGAGAAGACAACGTAAAACGAAGACATGCACAGTCAAGGTGCTGGAAGGCAAACAAAGGAGGACTCCACGAGAGGAGGCGGCAAACAGGGACGCTCAAAATTCAGAGAAGGGTGGGGAGGATCACATAACACATCCAGGCTGGTGGGAGTTGGCTCAATGCAATATTTCACACACGCTTACATTGCTCAAGGTGGTTCCAATCTCACACACATAGCAACATATTATCCAAGGCCAGATCTGGAATTCAAATGTGGTTATTTGTCAAATTTGGTTGGAGTTACATGATGTGCAAATATGCAACCTGTGTCCAAATATTATGGCAAACCAGCAGTGTATTTATGTTCTAAATATTGGGCACACATCACTGGTGTGGGTCAAAGTGAATGAAATATCATAAAGGGCTCTTTTTCTAAGGGAGGAGCAAGCACTCCCCTTGTTGCCTGGTTGGAGAGAGGTGGGCCAAGGGGTAGGGCAGGGTTTAGACTGGTGAGCGGGGGGGGGGGGGTCTACAAGGGGTGCTCTCAGAGCGCATGCAAGGGGGGATGGGGTGGGGTACACACCAATGGAGGCAATAAAATTCTCCTCGTTCAGACTCCGGGTGTCGAAGTGGCGGGTGCCTTTGCCCCCCGAGGAGGGGTGCGGCAGTTGGAGACGGGGCACCAGGAGGAGCCCAGGGGGCCTGGTGCCCTCCATGCGGGCAGACGGGCTCTCCTTGCTGCCCGGGCTGCTTGCAGCGTCACTGGGGCTTGGTTTGTGCTTCTCTGGGTCTACTGGGGCCACCAAGGAGGAAAAAGGGAGAAGAACAGGGAAGAAACAATGTAGAGTTGCAGTGGGAGGTTTGAAGGTTAGAATAGACGGTTGTTTGTAGGGGAGTGAACGTTTAAACGCTAAAACAAAATTAGGATCCTTAACATTAAGAAAAAAAAACCAGAAAATGTTGTTTTTCCCACGAAACTGAAATGCCATAATCACAAAACATATTATTTTCTGTGTTATAGCCCAACTAGAAAAAGTAAATATAACTTTAGGCTACTTTGGTGAATTTGCGAGGCATGCAAGACAGATTACCAAGACATATAGATGGCTTAGCTGACAGTGTCACAAAAACGATGTGCATACGTCAATGAGGCAGAAGTCCGTGAGTTGTGATTCTGGATGGCCAGATAGCTACCAACACTGACAAGAAACTGCCATGTGGGGAATCGTAAGTGACTCATTTCAGCTAGTTTCATCTTGTTCTTGATACCATGTCTTGTTTTGAGGTATTTTGACAGATTTCATGACACTGCTAATATGGCAAAAAATTCCATAGCTAGCTAATCAAGATGTATTCGAAAGACAACAAGTGCTCATTGTGCAAATGTATTTATGTTTTCAATAAACATTGTAGACAAAATATAGTTTACATGTCAACAATCTAAGCCAACCCAGTCTGTTTTGCCCTATAGTTGCACACGCATCGGTGTTGTTGCTAAACAACCAACCTGTCTATGCACACAGTTTTTTTTTCTGCCTGCCCCCACCTCGCTCTCCATCACGCTGGCTTGCCTGGGGTGTAGAGTATCCAAGCTTATTCGTTGATGATACGCCCTGCTTTACTGAAGTTGCGGGACATTGTAAGCCAAGAAATTGAGAGATACAGCTTTTGACTGCTGATAGATAGGCTGAGTGCACGGTTCTGACTGTCTGCCTGGTGACCAACCTGCCTATACTACGCCCCTCCCATACCTCTCCGTCCCTCCATAGCCATCTTTGAAAGACGCAAGTGTTTGTATTCTCGGAAGTACGGCAGCTAATCCGTCTCTTCCGTTCCAAAAATACTGATTCTTTGGAGACGATTCCTGATGGAATCGAATCTTAACACTTAGAAATGGGAGTCGACATGCAAGGAATTCGAGGAATCAATTATTATGGAGTAGATTCTCCACCGCTACTTCACCGTCGTTAATGGTTGGAAAAATGGCAGAGAAAGGTAAGCAACAGCAGAGAAGTCCTGTATTGCAATACTTTAAGAAGTTAAATGAGAAGGAAATGTAAACTTTGCAAGGTGGAATTGAGGTACAGTAATGGTAGCAGAGGTGCAATGCTTAACAACATCTGAAAAGGGAAGCACCGAGACCCAGCCCATTACTGGCAGCAGCGAAGCTGCATTGTGAATTTGAGTGGAATTTTATTTAAAATGTTCTTATCGTTTATCACATCCCTTGTTGTTTGTCTTCTGCTGTTATGACCCAAATTCCCTCGTGAATACGGAACTAAACTGCAAAGTCACCTAAAAATGAGGCATGCGTTGGCGGTACTGAATCAAGAGAGATTAAACCAGAACTCACTGTTGTAAAAACATATTGCTTACAATTCAAATGATTTGATAGGATGAAAAAAATAAATGTGGACCCAGAAATGATCCAGATTGCACTCCTTTTCTTATCCGATACTTACGTTGCCTTTAAATAAGTGGAGTATATGAAACGCTGTTAAGCATTTCTTTGGTTTCAAACAAGAATCAAGCATCAGTACCTTTCATTTTTTCAGAGGAAATCGTTTTAGGAGCGGGCATGACAACATGCTGAATGTGTCCTTTGAGAGAAGATGTTGGCACTTTCAGTGGAGTATAGGTTTTCTGAATGTTACCTTTGGTTTGGTAGTGGGTGCGTGCTATTTCCAGCAGAACGAAGACGCTGGCCATGCCTCCAAGCCCGGCATTGGTGTACGACTGTTCCAGACTAGAAACGGTGCACTTCAGTATGTCTAACATTCCCTTGTATGCCTTCCTGCTAATCTCCTGAAGAGTAGAACACACAGTTTAATTGTAAGGTGTTATTCAGCTTTAATTCAAAACCAAGGTTAAAAACACATAATTACATTTCCTTTCTCCCCCTCTCTTGGCCCATTCCTTTCTCCCCCTCTCTTGGCCCATTCCTTTCTCCCCCTCTCTTGGCCCATTCCTTTCTCCCCCTCTCTTGGCCCATTCCTTTCTCCCTTTCTCCCCCTCTCTTGGCCCATTCCTTTCTCCCCCTCTCTTGGCCCATTCCTTTCTCCCCCTCTCTTGGCCCATTCCTTTCTCCCCCTCTCTTGGCCCATTCCTTTCTCCCCCTGTCTTGGCCCATTCCTTTCTCCCCCTCTCTTGGCCCATTCCTTTCTCCCCCTCTCTTGGCCCATTCCTTTCTCCCCCTGTCTTGGCCCATTCCTTTCTCCCCCTCTCTTGGCCCATTCCTTTCTCCCCCACTCTTGGCCCATTCCTTTCTCCCCCTCTCTTGGCCCATTCCTTTCTCCCACTCTCTTGGCCCATTCCTTTTTTCCCCCTCTCTTGGCCCATTCCTTTCTCCCCCACCCTGGTGGGTGGAGCCACTCACCACGTCACGGATGACCTCCTGCCTGACATCCTCCTCTGACTGGACGGCCCTGTTCAGCTTGCTCAGCACGAAGACGCGCAGCTGCTCGTTCTCCAGCAGGCGGCGCACCTTCTTCATGTTGAGCCAGCCCACGCCTTGGCCCTCCAGCACGCTCTGCACCACCTCCTTCAGGAACTGCTGGTTCTCACTGGGGCGGACACAGCTCTGGTTCAGTCTCTCCCATCACACTCCCCTTTTTATGAATATGTCACCATTGGCTCTTAAGTTAGACAACCCTTCCCTAAAGGGGATTGATATATCATCTATCCAGGTCTGTTATTTGACATTATATTGGCAAGAAAGTTGAATGACAACCAGCTTTTGTTGATGGCCAACATTTTGCCATGAAGACATTATGCCACGAAGGTGGTAAACTAATTAAAATATGTCAGTCAACATGAGTTGTCAAAGCATGCCATCACAGCAATGTCCTGGTAATACAGTGACATCGGGATCTGTTACCTGGTGTTGTTGGCACGACCCTGGGGCGAGGGGGACTCTCTCTTGACTGTGGGACTGTGCTTAATGACCGACGACTTCTGGTCAACGAGGGCCCTGGGGGGACCGCGGGCGCCTCCTGCAGGAGCCATATAGAACAGTGAGGTCTCTATAGTAAACACCATGGAAAACGACAAGTCAGAGACATACAAACAGAAATACTAGCTGACTTGATACAGGAGAAGATTACACACTTCACTACAAAGCCCCCAAATCACATGGTCCACGATGTACTAAATAGATAACCACATCAAAGACTAATAGAAAAAGAAGACGGGACACATCCTGCATACATGAAAAGACACATACATTTTCTGTGGCAGGGACACTAGCTAATGACTAGCTGAGCTACAGGTTTCATATTCAGACACTAAAAAGGTGAGGGACGTCACACAGAAGGAGTCAAAATGGCGCTGTGTTTGGGCATCACACATTAGCAGAGAACAGAGGTCAGGTCAGATTGGAGCAGGATCGGCATGGCAACAAGACAAACAAGTTGGGTCATGCAGAAAAAGAACGAAAAATAAAGAATGGGTCGACAATCACACACACAACACACACGGCTAACGGAAAGATACACACCGTAGTGTTCATACTGTTAGTCACCTTGTACAGTTAGACAGACACATGGTGCCATGGTATAGAAAACTATGGTGGATCACTTGCAGGGATTGGGCCTGCGAACAATATTATTATCAAAATGATTATAATATTGTTGCACCTACTGTACATAGCTTACCCACTGGGCAGATCTCAGTTCAACGTCTGTTTTTGGATTTACATTTGGTTGAGTTGTCAACTAACGTGAAATCAACAAAACTTGGATTCCTCTACGTTGATGACTTTTTGCAGACCCAAGTTGAATGTTTTTCATGACGTTGAAACAACGTTGATTCAACCAGTTTAGCCTGTTTGACATTTTGAACATTTAGGCTAAAGTGTTGATACAAATAAATACATCCACCAAAAATGTATTTGGTCGTCATAAACCGACATCGTCTGTTACCGGTATATCCGATTTTGTCATGGCATTATGTAGGCATTATGTACACTACCGTTCAAAAGCTTGGGGTCACTTAGAAAGGTCCTTGTTTTTGAAAGAAAAGCAATTTTTTTGTCCATTGAAATAACATTAAATTGATCACACATTAGTGTGGACAAGTACATTAGAGTGTCTAGTTTGAGAAACAGACGCCTCACAAGTCCTCAACTGGCAGCTTCATTAAATAGTACCTGCAAGACACCAGTCTCAACGTCAACAGTGAAGAGGCGACTCCGGGATGCTGGCCTTCTAGACAGAGTTGCAAAAGCCATATCTTCCTCTGCCCAGTGTCTGTGTTCTTTTGCCCATCTTAATCTTTTCTTTTTATTGGCCAGACTGAGATATGGCTTTTTCTTTGCAACTCTGCCTAGAAGGCCAGCATCCCGGAGTCGTCTCTTCACTGTTGACATTGAGACTGGTGTTTTGCAGGTACTATTTAATGAAGCTGCCAGTTGACGACTTGTGAGGCGTCTGTTTCTCAAACTAGACACTAATGTACTTGTCCTCTTGCTCAGTTGTGCACCGTGGCCTCCCACTCCTCTTTCTATTCTGGTTAGAGCCAGTTTGCTCTGTTCTGTGCAGGGAGTAGTACACAGCGTTGTATGAGATCTTCACTTTCTTGGCAATTTCTCGCATGGAATAGCCTTAATTTCTCAGAAAAATAATAGACTGATGCGTTTCAGAAGAAAGTTCTTTGTTTCTGGCCATTTTGAGCCTGTAATCGAACTCACAAATGCTGATGCTCCAGATACTCAACTAGTCTAAAGAAGGCCAGCTTTATTGATTCTTTAATCAGCACAACAGTTTTCAGCTGTGCTAACATAATTGCAAAAGGGTTTTCTAATGATCAATTAGCCTTTTAAAATGATAAACTTGGATTAGCTAACAGACGTGCCATTGGAACACAGGAATGATGGTTGCTGATAATGGGCCTCTGTACGCCTATGTAGATATTCCCTTAAAAATCTGCCGTTTCCACCTACAATAGTAATTTATAACATTAACTATGTCTACACTGTATTTCTGATCTATTTTATGTTATTTTAAATGGACAAAAAAAAAAGCTTTTCTTTCAAAAACAAGGGCATTTCTAAGTGACCCCAAACTTTTGAACAGTAGTGTAGATTCTATGACCACATGTTACCAAAGACCACACCTGACAAGGATGACATTTTGCCCCAAATGTTCCATAAATTGTACAACATGCATCACAGCACTTCAAATAATTCCATTCCATTTGATCACTGTGGTACTGGTACAGATGCTTAGTAACCACAAAGCCAACTAAGTGTCCAATGAAAACTCCAATCAAAACCGGTGACTATGAGTTTAGGAAGTAAGACCGAACAGCACTCTTGGTGCTGTGAACTCCTTAATTCAATTATCAATGAAACAGTGTTTAAAACTCTCACTCACAGCACGGGAAGAATGATGTCATGCCTTACCTACAGGGTAGCAGTTTTGATTGGCTAAGGCCTGCCTCCACTGGCAAGGTGATGGGAGGTCTAGGTGTGTATGTGTGAGACCAAAGAGGTGGCCAAACAAGCAAATATAGCTTCTTGCTTGGCTTGGAGAATAATGGGAAAGCTGATGTTGACCAACTCGAATCAACATCTAGTCAGGTCCCATACAATACTGTGGAATGCAGAGACAGGTTGGCACAACAAAAAAAAATGAATGGCATTATCTTGGCAATTGTTAACATGGGTTGCACAGCTTCTAACAAGCTAAGATTGTGAGGGCCCAATCCAAACTAATACAAAAGACAGGTGGATGGGTGTAGTGACTGCAAAGGTTAGTGATTGGGGCAACAGTCACTGTGGATAATGAAAGACAAGAGGACAGACTCGATGTATGATCTCTCGATGGTGCATGTCAGGTGACAGAGGAGTGAGAGAGTTGGATGCTGGGAGATGTAGTTGACTGGCTAGGAGAAGCATGCAGCCCACGCAGTTTAAAAGTGCGGAACCCACCTTCTCCGCTCCCCGGGCCGGCCTCTGTAATTATCTCCATTAGAGAATTTAGTCCAAATACTGGACACAAAACCCAGAATTAGTGCAGAGAAGTGAAAAACGGGACAGAGAGGGACACCGGCCCAGACCGAACCAGTCTGAACATCAACCCACAACACACATGCACAGCAACACACTAACATAGAACACAAATAGAAGAGTGAGGGAGACCGACCAAGGAAGGGAGCAGCAGATTTTTTACAAAAAATGTTGTGACTAGGGCTGTTGCAGTATTACCGCCACACCGGCGGTCACGAGTCATGAAGGCAGTCAAATTCCACATGACCGTTTAGTCACGGTAATTAGGCTTCTCCTAATGGTCATTAGTAGCCTACCAAACTTGCTAACTGCCTGGTACTCAGCACTCTATTGTCCCTCTAATTACTCTTGACATCAATGCAAATGTAATGGAAAATCAAATCAAACACTTCATGAGAGCCCGTGTGCTCATGTTGCGCAACATTTCTATAGGCTATGCAATTGTGTGAGAAAACAGCGTGGTGGCCTCTACTAAAAAGAAGAGGATTCCATCACTGGTGAATGATATATTATCAATTGTGAATGAAGCCCAGAATAAGAAAGTATTTTTTTTGGCGACTTTTTCGAATCATAGTCTCACACATTATGTATCCTAGCCCATAGGCCTTTATGTTTTGATAAGGTTTGTAACACAACTAAAGTGGCCAAATAACTTCTTAATCAGCTTTACAAGGGGTTTGGAGCATTCCCGCTTATAGCCTACTGCCATGTGCACATTGCTGCGCTTATAATGTGAAGAAATAGTTTATAGTTTAATAGTTTATTAACATTTTAAGCTAAACTTTCTGATCTGTTGAGTCAGCCACATTGCGGAAAAATATTTTTTAAATGCTAGTCGTTGCATTAATTTGGGATCTATTGCATCCCACAACTGTCCCAGACTGTTTGGAATACTTATTCCTCACACAGAATAGGTCGACTTTTGTACTATGGGGGATAGTAGATTGACATAGGCTGGTGCTTTTGCTGTTCCTTAGGCCTACTCATCTTGTTGGCTGACAAAAAGTAAATGTGGACAGTTCTTCCAATATCTTCAATAGGTACCTCGGAATTGGATAAGGACACGGTGTGTCTTCACTTGTAGCCTGTGAGAAAGACCCAATCACTTGATGGATTACGTGCAGCACTCGGAGTGCTTCGGAGCACGCAGCACTCAGGGAGAAGGGCACAACAAAGGCATGGATTTTTTTAGGGTGCCTTACGGACACAAAGGGGATGCCGCCGTGAAATTCGAGGCATTATCAAGTGCTTATCAAATTGTGAATGAGAGACAAATGCAGTGTGTACAGCCTGTGCAAAAAAACAAAGCAGAGCTCATGCCTTTCAAGCTACTTTTTTCAAATCATCATTAGAGTCGCATCATGCAGCCTTAGAATGTACTAAAACAATTAAAAACATATAGGATAATCTATTTCTTGAATAGCCGCATGTGCACACTCCCTCAAATCTATGGAGAAAATATTTGTTCAATTGTATTTTTCATACTATAAAATAACATAAAATAATGCCACGGAATTCTACGCCATTTGGCATTGCCAGATCAGGACAAATCAGAGTATGCTATTTAGTTATTCTGAAATAGACTACATTTTCTTCATATCATGCTTCTTTAGACCTGTCTAAAATAAATCATGGATTTATTGTGAAGGTTTAGGCTATATTACATGGATTTATTAGACTTTTTAAAATATAGATGTTCCAAAGGTCTGCATCAGGGGCTTGTAGGCGATGTGTGGAAGCCTGGAGATGCTAAATGTGTTTGTTAATTAACGGTCAATTACCATGAGACCGACAGTTATTTGCTTCACAAATCCCCAGCTGACGAAATTTCGTGACCGCCACAGCCCTAGTTGTGACTTTAAATTTCATGACCATCTTGCGGTGATTTAGGCTACTTTTGTTAGGATCCTGATATCTTTTTATACCATCTAGGGGTGGGCGAAAGCATTTGCCAATTTTAAGTGTCTATGTCCAGAAGAGTTTTTGGGCCCTCTGACCACAGAGACCTCAGACGGAGAACACACAAGAACAACGGAGAGCCACTGAACAAGCGAGCAAGCAAGGCAACAGAGCAAGGAGATCAGGTGTCATGTCAGTTTCATTTAAATTCCAGTCCACTCGGGTAATCAATTGTATATCAAATCGATGAAATGAAAAATCCCCATAGAAAGCAATGGGTAATTTACCATCCACAAAGTGAATTTCAATTCATCCTCAAAATATTGAGTGGAATTTAAAACGGACCCCAACCCTGCCGGGAAAACCAAGAGAAAACACCCACAATTCCAGTGAAAATGCCACATAAAAAGGGGATAATAGGTATGTAGTCTATAAATGTGTTCATCACAGCGCATCAGACTCCTACCAAACAGAGAGGAATAACAAGGAAACAGAGGGAAGGATGTGGATATACATGAATGAAAATACAGGAAGTACGCAACCTGAGTCATATGGACTCAGATCCTGTAGGTAGGGTCGAATAAGAGTCAAAGACGGAGCTAGTTGTAGGGCAAAACAAACTACCACACCAGACAATAACATACCCGGACTGTCTGGACCCGGGCTACCCGGGGTACTAGCCGGGCTGTCATCTGAACAGTCAAGACAAAACAAATCACCATCAAAGGAAAAAAATAAACAAACGTTGGTTTGCTATGGCAGCTGTCCCACACAGCGTGGGGCTATTGAGTTTAACACATGCATTTCTTATTTTCTCTCACAAAATGTTCCCATAACATTCAGGCAACCATGTGGGATTGGGAACATTGAAAACAGGGTACTTGAGAGAAAGTTCTAACTTTTGTGAGGTCCTCAATATCCACCTAATGCCATACATCAACATGGCAGTCCAGAGGGTGACAAATACACATTTAGAATGAAAGTCTATTCATTCTAATATATATATATATATATATATATATATATATATATATATATATATATATATATATATATATATATATATATATATATATATATATATATATATATATATATATATATATATATATATATATATATATATATATATATAAAAATAATAAATTAAGATTTCTACAAACCTTCCTCAATTTCCTCTACGTCAAAATTAAAACATTCTATATTTTAGTAAAATAAAAATAGGAAAAATGAAAGAATGTAAAAATATACAATATAAAGTAGCATACATGCTATACTGTGTAGCCTAAACTGGTTTGCCAGACATTCCAGCATGAGCACTGAATGCTTACTTGACATACCGTCAATACTACTCCTGGCTACTCTACTTAGTGCAAACAAAGCAACAGCCTCCGAGAAGAAATATGCTGACGTTAAAGAAGTTCAACATGTCAGTCAGTTACACTTCTCCACACCAGGTTAAGGTAGGCCTAACTGTCCAGTGAAAATCTTACTTTTAAAAGTAAATATTCTGTTAACTCATACCCAAATAATGTTGTTAACACATCCCATACTTTTATTTGTGGCTGAAGCATAAATTGGAGAAGAAGAAAAAAACACTTCACACTCAAAAAGTTTTTAAAAATTCTTGCGGTTTAAAAAATGCTTGTTATTTCCTCATAGAACATGACATCGTGTTGGCTCATTGGCTGAGCATCAGCGGTTTTTATGACTGGTATAAGCGGACACTATTCTGTTGTTGGGGTATGTCCACATTCAAACACAGAAAGCTGCTTTTGAACATATTTAATACAAATAAAAAATGGAATTAAAACTATTCAAACTATAGGAATAGCTTATGCTCAATGTGTCTTATCAAGATAAATAGCATAGTCATGATATGGTGTATCAAATATCGTAGAAATCTGCACTCTGATATTTGCACTCCAAATATTATTATTTTTAATACCCATGACAAAACAAAAACATTTATAAGGGCATTGTTTTAGTTTACAGCCTGCCTCTGACAAACCTGACCACAATCTGCTATTGGGCACAACAATAGTACAGAAAACAGATACGAGATAGAGATGGAGAAGAGATGAGATGGATAGAAGGTCAGAGAAAGAGAGATTAAGAAAATAACATGAAAAGTGGACAAAACAGGGCAAAGGGCTGCATTAGTACTGTACCTTTGAGATTGGGGAAGGGCCCAGCCCCAGCTGCCTTCTCCCTCAGCCCCCCCTTGTTGGGTACAGACAGGTTGGAGAGGCTAAAGCTGCTGCCGTGGTTCTTGTACAGATTACCTGCAGTGACGGAGAGAGTCACTGATGACCAATGAAGTCTCGCAAAGAAACCAACATTTTACCATTGCATAGGCCATGTCTCACCATCTTATAGAATACCCATGATGATTGCAGCCCAACGTCAAGTTCCATTTCAATCCCTACCTAGCTGGCAAATGTTGTAAACTGGTTGTAAACTGTACACTTCTGGTTGTAAACTTTACATAGGATAGGAGAGATGAGCAGAAGGGTACAAAAGCTCAGCTTTGGAGGACAAGGTGTAACAGTCACCTATTCAGCCCTTTCAGATCTGTGATAATCAAACAACTGAAATAGACCCTGGTTGAAGAGACTCACTAGCAAAGGACATGAGGCCCCCAAAACCATCGCTGCTGTTATTGGAGATAGTGGAGTTTGGAGAACTGTTGCGCGAGTCGCCCTCTCCGTCCGACTCTCCGGGCAGCTTTAGGCTGCTGGGCCTCAGGGGGCGTTGGGCTCTGTGGAGCAGAAAAGGTGTTAGAGGTCTGGGGTAGTGTCACGATCTGTTAGCGTAGTTTTCCAACTGCTACACCAGAGGCATATAAGAATTCAGAAGCTGAGAGACTTAATTGGGGGTGTATGTTTAAGAGATGTATAATACATCACTGTACAGTGTTATGGCGTAGGTGTGTTGTAATATACTTGTTGCCATTGAGGTTCTGGTTGAACCGGGGGGTGTACGTCTCCTCTTGGTCTTCTGCCTCAGGGTCCTCGTCAGCAGGGAAGCCATACTGAGGCTCAAAGTAGGGGTTGTCGTACTCTCCCTTCTTATTGGCTTGTCCCACCGGGGCGGCGTCTGAGGGAGGTCTGGAGAAGGGCGGAGCGCCCAATCCCGGGACAGGGTTCTGTAGAGCTGCACTGGCCAACGCCTCCATTTCCACTGGTTCTGCCTGCTCCTGGACCCAATGAACATCAATCAATGGTCACTAATGGTTGATACTAAATACACGAGATTGTCTCTTTATGAGGAGGAAGACGAAAGAAAGGAAAAATCTCATGCAAAGATATAATTATTGCCATTATGTTTAAAAGTTATGAACAAATTCAAATGTCAGTTGCTAAAAACACATATCGTGCCAACTGCATCATTTTATACTGGTTTAAATTGAGCGGTTCACTGACATTGTTGACTCCCTGGATGATTGTGCTGGGGCTGGAGCTGGCGGTTGTGCTGGAGCTGGAGCGGAGGGCTTGTCCATCAGGAGGTTCAGGAGCTCCGTCGCCCCCCTCGGGCAATGCCTTCTCTTGGGGGAGGGGACCCTCTCCTCCCTTGAACTCCTGGAAGTCCTGGAATTCCACTTCGCTGGCGTCTCCCAGTGCAGCGTGGGTAGGGGGATCCAGGTCTACGACACCAGAAGACAGACATTAGTTTGTATTGATGGCCAATACAAACGTTTAGCTAGTGACTGTTTCTGAAAGGAATTGGTCATTAGGTTTTAATTTTTCAAGATGAAAACAATTGACAGTTATTACAATAAGGGGATATTGACAGTTAATATAAAAAGGGGGTAATTGACAGTTATTACAATAAGGGGATAATTGACAGTTATTACAATAAGGGGTAATTGACAGTTATTACAATAAGGGGCTATTGACAGTTATTACAATAAGGGGCAATTGACAGTTATTACAATAAGGGGCGATTAACAGTTATTACAATAAGGGGGCTTTGGCAGTGATTATAATAAGGGGGAATTGACAGCTATTATAATAAGGGGGAATTGACAGCTATTATAATAAGGGGGAATTGACAGTTATTTGTCATAACAATAAGTATGTGTAAGCTGGGTGGTTCTTGGGCTGCAATTAGACAGGCAGCCCAGTTGTGATCTATTTTTCATGAATTGGTCTTTTAACGAATCAGATCAGCTCTTTTGGTCAAATGATTAGCATTGGGTTGCCTGTGTAAATGCAGCCTTGGTGAAAATGGCACAGATACTTACTTGGCGTGTCCCCTTGGATGTCACATTTGATCATTTCGCTCACCAAGTCTCCAAGTGACGAGTAGGAAGAGCTGGAGTCATCGTAGCCAGCCTCGCTGTCGCTGCCACAGAGACAAAACAGAGTAGCATTACCCCGGGCGCCATCTTGGTGACACCTGACATGTCTACAGAAGGCTAACTGAAAAACGCAAACTAAACCTTTATCTCAGACTAATTAACCTCAAACTGATACATCATTTCCAGCAAGACTAGCAAGCTAACTATTGAGCCAACTAGCAAATCTACTAGTTAATGTTTAGAGTTGGCCATCTAGTGGCTAATGTGTTGACTAATCAACATTCTATAGCCTACCATGCTGCCGATTCTGCAATGTCTCCGTCGGCCGCGCTTGCACACACACACACACACACACACACACACACACACACACACACACACATGATGCAAACATACACAGAGAACTCACAGATCAGATACTGGAAAGGACCTCCCTTCAGATCTAGTTTTTAGATGCAGCTAAATTGCGCTCTAACATGTTTTTCACAATGCAAAAGTGCTTTTAGACCTTTGACCGTACCTGGCACTGAAAGAGAAACCTTTAATTTAACATTTTGTCAATTATGTTATCACAGAAGAACCGAAGAACCGATCATACCTTCCAACTGTGGAGGGGTCTGTGTTTTTTTACCTGTCGTCTGTGGGGTCAGAGTCGTTGGCCTCATCCTCTACGGGTCCGCTCATGGCCTCGGCCAGCTGGGAGCTGCCGTCGTACACACGGTAGAACACTGGCTGCAGCTGGTGGGCGTACCATTTGCCCTTGTCTCCGATCAAAGATGGGTCATACACGTCTGCAGAACACAGAGGCACGCTCAGAAACACTACGAAATCTTCAAACTGCCTGTATCGCTCATATAAATAAATATACTTGAGTGCTCTTTCCATGACAGACGGACCAGGTGAATCCAGGTGAAAGTTATGATCTCTTATTGATGTCACTTGTTAAATCCACTTCAAATCAGTGAAGGATTTTTAAACCTTGAGACAATTGAGACGTGGATTGTGTATGTGTGCCATTCAGAGAGTGAACGGGCAAGACAAAAGATTTAAGTGCCTATGAACGAGGTTTGGTAGTATGTGCCAGGCGCACCGGTTTGTGTCCTAAACTGCAACGCTCCTGGGTTTTTCACACTCAACAGTTTCCCGTGTGTATCAAGAATGGTCCACCACCCAAAGGACATCCAGCCAACAACTGTTGGAAGCATTCAAGTCAACATGGGCCAGCATCCCTGTGGAATGCTTTTGACACCTTGTAGAGTCCATGCCCCGACAATTGAGGCTGTTCTGAGGGCAAAAGGGAGTGCAACTCAATATTCTTAATGTTTTGTACACAGTGTATATTCACATTTAACCTAATGAAAATGCAATAATTGATAGCATAATTCACTTTCTACTTAACCCTTTACACACGTGGAAATTGGCCTGTATGGATAGGGCTAAATTGAAATGTTTCTTACAGAAGAAATATGAAAAGCATATACCTAACAATGGTAGCAATTGAAAGAGAACAGTTTGGAGATAATTGGAAAAGTATTAGAACGCTTGGTTTAAAATGCACTGTCCGCTCTCCCTCGAGGCTTTCCCAAGTTGATGCCCAAGAGACCAAACGGACTCAGATCATGTTCGAGCCTCTGATTGGACAGTGAAACCCACACTCGCACTTGCAGGCGACGTGCAGATGTTTAACGTCTCTCTCATGCCATCATGGCTGAAGCCAGCGCAAATTCCTACTATTTATGTGCCCAGGTTAAACGTGGGACGTCCCTCATTATAAACAAACAGTTGGTTAACTTCATGGTTATTGCATCATTTTCAGATCTATTAGAAGTGATTAATAGACGAAACAACAATGTAATTGAACCAGAGATCAAGGCATTCATCAGCAAAGACGCAGTGCAAGCTGATAGTATTTTGGACGACCAAATTGAAGTCAAAATCGAAGTGTGTCAGCTGTATGGTGATTTGCCATTCATAACTTACATTTTACCGGTATTAACAGTAGTATTCTACATTTTGATGATGACAGGTTATACTCTATGGCTGGATTGATGTATTTTTTCCAAAGCTACATTAACTTGGAAGACCTAACTTGATTGAACCTCTTTCTACAAGGCCTAGTCTATGAGAGGCCTAATCATATGAATATGTTGTTAAAGCCTGTAGGCTACAGAGATGCATTCAGGTAATGATCTCATTATTATACATCATCATTATAATTTGATTACAATGATTTACTGTCAATCATTCTTGAATTTGTTAGGCTATACAATCAAGTAGATTAACTGATAATGCATTCATACATTACATCATGATAGAATATTGCATTATATTATACATCCTATGTGAATAATGTTCTTTAATGGTAATTTGTGTATTAATAATAATAATAATAATCTGAAAATCTGTCTGAAATCAAATATTTATCATATTGTTCATGTCCGTATAGCCTAGGACAATGTTGTAAAGTACTGTTATTTCTTATCCACTGAATGTATTTTTATTTTTATTTTTTTTGCCCGCTTCTGGGGGGAAAATCCGTTAAACAGTGAAAACGTTTTGTCTGGCATTACTGTACTTTTGCACCATTTGTAAATACTCTGGATACATTCAGTAACATGATAAGACTATTGGGGAAAACGTGGGGTAGGTGCAACATAAGACAAAATATTACAAGGGTTTGAGGACTAAGTGGCCACACACCTTTCTAAAGTTAGCACAGTTCCTAAGCAATTTCAATGCACTTTTATGACTCAAAGAAGAGTCTTTAACTATAAAGGTACTTTTTTGAGCTCTCCTGCAGTGCAGTTGACGAATTGTAGCAAGTACACTTGTAGTGTTTTCGCTTGGAACACAACCCTGCAATCACACAATTACGGTTGTTGTTTACGCAATACAAAAATAGTCCATTATAAATCGCAATCTGGGTCAGATGGGCATGATTTGAAAGCTTGTTCAATTGCCAACATGACTAGTCCAACCTCAGTAGGCAGAAAAAATGTGGCTTGGCACCTAAAACCCTCACAAACATTTACAGATGCACAATTGAGAGCTTCCTGTCGGGGCTGTATAACCGTAACTGCTCCGCCCCCAACCTCAGGGCTCAACGCATCACCAGGGGCAAACTACTTGCCCTCCAGGTCACCTACAGCACCCGATGTCACAGGAAGGCCAAAAAGTTGATCAAGGACATCAACCACTTGAGCCACTGCCTGTTCACCCATGCTGTCATCCAGAAGGCGAGGTCAGTACAGGTGCATCAAAGCTGGGACCGAGAGACTGAAAAACATCTATCTCAAGGCCATCAGACTGTTAAACAGCCATCACTAGCACCTTAGAGGCTGCTGCCTATACACATAGACTAGAAATCACTGGCCACTTGAAGAAATGGAACACTAGTCACTTTAATGATGTTTACATATCTGGCATTACTCATCTCATATGTATATACTGTATTCTATACTATTCTACTGTATTTTAGTCTATTCCGCTCCGACATTGCTTGTCCAAATATTTATATATTCTTAATTCCATTACTTTAGATTTGTGTGCATTGTTGTGAAATTGTTAGATATTACTTGTTAGATGTTGGAGCTTGAAGCATTTCGCTACCGCCGCAATAACATCTGCTAAACATGTGTATGTGACCAATAAAATCTGATGGGATTTGGCAAAGTTATAAAATACTAATCTTACAGTGTTAGGCTTTCACAAGTTAATTCCGAGAAACAGATCATAATATTGGTGCGCATAGAAAGGAGTCATTAGTGCTTTCAGGTGCGTGTCCTGCAGCAACTTTTCTTCACAATAAACAAACAGACTGATTTAGATCAGAACAACCCAGGGTGTGATGTCATCTTGTAACTGTACATCAAACATAGTGATCAGAAACATTGACACTGTATATAATAAGAGTTTTATGATTTGGAAAATGTGAAGTGCACATTTGGACTCACGGTTGTTTGGCTTGCTTTTATGACATCAACGCAGTATCTATTATAATCCTCAGATGTCTTATCTTTCAAAATACATCGAGTCACTCAGACAACCAAAAATGTGCTAAAGTTGCCCAATTACCGGGAGGGATGGAGGAAACTTCTAGTCGCATGGTGCTCAAGAACATCTGTCAATCAAAACCTATACAGCGCTGTGAAGCGCAGAGCCAGAGTTCTAGCTTCATGTATAGCATGTTACTGTACAGCCACTGCCATCTTCAACCCGTATACGGGTACGAGTGTATAAACTATAAATATCCAAGCTAGCACAGTATGGTTTGGTTTGGGTCGGCTCTAAACAGAAATACACCAATTGTCAGTCAGTGCATGGTATTTGCAGTACATCAGGTGTGTAGGGTAGGGTATAGGACTTACTGTTGTGGATCCTCTGAAAGGCCAGGTTGGTGGGGTTGAGGGCCCACTCGCCATAGTACTCCACAGCCTGGGTGTGCGACAGCTTCTCAGCGAAGCCTGAGCGGCGGGGCCGCGAGGCCAGGAAGGATGTGGCCTGGAAGGCCACCACAGGCCGGGGAAAGAGGCGAAGGGTGCGTGTGTGCATCTGGAAACCCTGGAGCACGTTGGGGGAGTTGAAGAACCGCACCATGGCAACCCTGTTGAAGAGAGAAGGAAAGGTGAGTGTGTTAACACTTCAATGAGCCCTACTTAATTAAATTCAAAAAGCTTCTTTATCAAATTTACATACGAGAGACATGTGTCTTTGATATGAGGCTCAAATGAAACATTGTTTCACATGACATTATGACTTTGAGTCATGTACACTTCAAGAGACAATCCATAAATTGTGTAAATAGCCCTTCATATCTATAAAATATCTACAATATTCAGGAACTAGACCAAGTGGAGGAGTGTATAAGACCTGACTGGATTATTCTGCTATGCTTAATGTTCAAATTGAACCAGCCTCACAACTTAACAAGCCTTGCCTGGTGGCCACATCCACAGAGTCCACGTCATTGCCGTAGATGAGGGGGTTGAACTCGGTAGAGGAGGGCGACGCCTTGTTCTGGCCGGGGGGGAGCAGGGGTAACTCCTGGCCCTCCTGGAACTTTTCCAGGTTCAGAATAGGCTGGGTGTTGAGACTCATGCTGGCCAGGGCCTGGAGCGGGTAGAGGTGAGGAAGGTTTTAAATCAACACACTGCAGTGGAGATGAGATGAGGGGTCACTCGGCCCCACTAGGGGGCACTCTCACCTCAGGCATCAGCTGAAGGGTCTCACTAGGGCCAGTGTGGAACTGTCTTTTTGGGGTTCAAAACGTGGGTTCGGAGAACTATTATAATGTATTATTTTTTATTACCACTTTATTCATTTTTTTTAATGTATTGTGATGCTTTATAATTTGTCTGTATGATGTAAGTTCTCATTGGAGAATATAAATCATTAACAAAACACAAGGACTAAGCTAGGAGGACTCACAATGTGATTATGTTATTAGCTGACAGGTGAGTGTGGGACAGCAAACTAATCTGAGGAGTGGATGTTTTCTGCAGACAGATGCCTGAAATGGGAGCGTTGTTTGGGAGAGGTCGGGGATTCACTAAGCACTCTGGGATTGCTGCAGACTCACGCACGATGTTAGCACAGTGGATCGTTTGATGTCCAGGTCAGTCCTGGACGCAACATATGTGTTACAGCAACAAAAAAAATCTGCATATCCACTGTGTTTGATTACAAGAACACTCACTGATGACAAGATCGATGTGCATACATTCAGGCATGCTCAAGCCAGAACTAAGCAGCCAGCAGTGGGTCTGCAAAAAAATGACATGTTACGAGATATCTCTCTATGTCTGTTACAACACCTCAACAATAGTGTATATGACACTTGAGAAAACTGAAATAATAACAAGCAAAAAAAAACTAAAATATTTAAGTTTGGTGAGGAAGAATATCCGTGCAAGAAGCATGTCACATTCCACGGAAGGAGAAATTAAGAACCTTATTGTCAGAGGAGAAGATCTGCTTTTGGGTGATCACGGTCAACCGAACAAGACACTGGGGAAGGAGGAGGGAGGGAGGACAAGAGAGATGCCAGGAAGAGGATCACATGAAAAGGCAGAGCTGACCAATTGCTGAGCAGAACATGAAAACCACACATGACAAAAAGGTTGAGATAGGAGGCTGTGGGCCCAATTCCCTTTAAATGTATTCCTTTCCTAATCTCCTCTCAATCCTGACTACTAAACAGCCGAAAGGACGGGATGCTTGAAAGCAACGTGGGAACCTTGTTGGTTCCACATACAGCCCTTTCAGCTGAGTGGTGAGTAAGAAGGGAGAAAAGAAAAGGTGCCGTTTTAGAGAATTGGGACATAGCCCAACAAGAGAGAGAGAATGAAGTAGAGAAGTCGAGGAGAAGTCGAGAGAGAGAGAGAGAGAACAGGAGGTATACGAGAGGAAGAGAACAAACACGTTTACAGAGATCCAACCATGACAGAGACAAGTGAGAGAGAGACACACAAACATGAGTGCGACACAACACACAAAAAGGAAACAGTAATGCACCACACCAAACACAAGTTAGCCACTGAAGAGACTAAACAGGCTATCGATGGTTACCAACTGGGAGGATAACCAGTGGCTACGATGGAGAGGTGAAACTGAGACACAGAACGGAGCAGATCTCTTGACAATAACGAAAAATTATTAAAAACCTCTGCTTTTTGTTTACAGTGTCCATACACCCCAACCCTACTCAAATGTCTCTCATCTCTTAACCTGCGAGATGCTGACATACACTCAGTTTACAAAACATTAAGAACATGCTCTTTCCATGACATAGACGGACCAGGTGAATCCTGGTGAAAACTATGATCCCTTATTGATGTCACTTGTTAAATCCACTTCAATCAGTGTAGATGAAGGGGAGGAGACAGGTTAAAGAAGGATTTTTAAGACTTGAGACAATTGAGACATGGATTGTGTATGCGTGCCATTCAGAGGGTGAATGGGCAAGATAAAAGATGTAAGTGCCTTTGAACAGGGTATCGTAGCAGGTGCCAGGTGCACAGGTTTGTGTGTGTCAAGAACTGCAACGCTGCTGGGTTTTTCAAAATTGGTCCACCACCCAAAAGACATCCAGAGAACTTGACAACTGTGGGAAGCATTGGAGTCAACATGGGCCAGTATCCCAGTGGAATGCTTTCGACACCTTGTAAAGTCCATGTCCCGATTAATTGAGGCTGTTCTGAGAGAAAAAGGTGATGAAACTCAATATTAGGAAGGTGTACCTAATGTTTTGTACACTCAGTGTATACTAATCCATTATCTGTTGCGGGACTACAAGGATCTACCAGCTACCACTTGTTTGTTTCTGTTTTGGAGAGCCGAGGACTGCTTTAACCCTTAAAACAATAGAACCTATGAAAACTCACCTTCACCCATATCTTTTCACTCAAACAAATGGCTTGTTACCACAACAGATTTTTAGCTCTGCCAACACACAGGTCTATCTTAACCAATCGCAAGCACACTCTGGGACAGGGCCAAGTGTATCACACACAAATACTGCACTGGTTCTGATTCAAAGCATATCAACAAACTATGATATGCAGGGATTTTCAACATGATGAGGTATGAATGGGGATTCAAATTGGGGTTACTGGGTTTGGATGTTAAAAAACAGCCACTGAATCACATTTGGTGACGAGTTGAGATGCATTTTACTGGTGATGATGAATTATGCCTAGAACGTTCAAAATGTGACATTTGGCGGATTTTTTGTTGTTCTTTTCATTTCACTTTTCTTCATAAAGCATCTTGGCTTAATATGTTCTTTAAAATCAAATAAACAAAAAAACAATGTTGGGTAGGGATATCTAATGGTAAAATGTACTAATTATAACTAGATGTCAAGATGGTGGGTTGGGGTTAATAATGTTCACTGATAATTAAAGGTGGTTTAAGTTACAATGCTAAACTGTGATGTGGTACTACAGTGGAATGTTTGATTGGCATTTCACAACATGTGAAAGAGGTTTATGAATCGGAACCAGCTTCTAATCTATGTATTGTTATTTGAGGTTCTGAGGATAGAGGATTTGGTCAGCTCTACTGCTACAGCTGTTACTGAGGTCCCAGGGAGTAAGACCTAGTATTTGCTTTTTACCTCCAAAAGCTAGCGCATGCAAAGAAAAGAGAGAGGGGAAGAAAAACAAAAAAACACACTTGTTTTCGTTAGGACATTACGATGCTTAACTCCACAATGCTCCCACACTATATGCATAGTTGGTACATCAATTACATCACGGTGAGAGAACAAGGACACCGATTCATCAAACCTCTCTTGAAACATATCTAAAGTTGAAAGAAGAGAAGGTGATCACTTGAAAACAAATAGTTAATTTAACAGATACGGCAATATTGCAGGTTCGTTTGTGTAAAGAAGCAAAAAAGGTAAAAAATAAACTGAGTTTAACTGTTGGCAGTGCTAACATACATGCTTAGTGAACGACCACTGAAGACAGTGCTATCGGGTATGTTGCAACAGGCTATATTTACCTGTTTCAGGTGTTTCTTGAGTTCTGTGGATTCTGGCTCTGGAAGAGGGGGTAGGTACTCTGCATTGGTGGGCGCTTTGACCTGGGGAGCAACAGAGCATGCATCAGTTATAGCAAAACACTACACACTCTCACACATATAAGAGTACACAAATACCTCTTCAAAAAAGCATACATCAGTCACCATTAATTACTAAATAGTAGATGAGAGGGAAGGAGTTCCGCCCCTAGAAAGACTAGACTGGGATGTGGATGTGTGTTTTAGCACTGAAAACACTGATGCACAGTTCTGAAATGAGGATGACAAGAGCTAGGTTTTTTCCCCCCTGAAGAAACGTCGATATCTAGCCTAACACAATATCTGTCACAATGAGTTTGGTAATGAGAGAACTGAACCCCAAAAGGGATTTAGCAGTGAAAATAAAAAGACATCTCAAGCAAGTGTCTAGACTCTCTCTCCCGATCAGAGAGAATGATATATGGAACTCAAATGGAGTAGAGACCAGCATTGAACAGCATAGATCTGCGAAGGAATAGCATAGATCTGCAAAGGAATAGCATAGATCTGCAAAGGAATAGCATAGATCTGCAAAGGAATAGCATAGATCTGCAAAGGAATAGCATAGATCTGCAAAGGAATAGCATAGATCTGCAAAGGAATAGCATAGATCTGCAAAGGAATAGCATAGATCTGCAAAGGAATAGCATAGATCTGCAAAGGAATAGCATAGATCTGCCTGAAAAATAGAATAGATCTGCAGAGACGGGGACACTGAAGCACACCTCCATTTTGGGCCACTTACCTTGTTACAGTCCAGGTCCACGAGCCACACGTCGTCGGGCATTTTGAAATTGGATTTGTAGAGGAAGAAGCTGGCAGGCACACCTATGATGTAAGGGGTGGGGGCGAGGAGAAGCTACAACAAGGAGAGAGAAAGGACATTGTATGACGTCACGATCAGACAAAATCAAACCAATCAAGAAAAGCTCCAATAGGAAGAGCTTCACACCATAGTCTAAAACTAGTGGGCTAGAACTCCACTAGGCAGGGATTCAAATCCCAGGAAAAACTCCCAACATAATACAGGGACTCATCTCTTCTTCTACAACTACAATCACAAATGCCCGGACAAAAAAAAAAAGCAATGGACGATAAAATTGGCAAAATGATTGAAAAAAAAAAAAAAAAAAAAAAAAACACATTGTGTGTAGAAGTACATCCCTTAAAAAAAAAAAAAAAATACATCCACACCTCTGGTTCCAGCTATTAAAACATTCCTCTACAGTATTTGTTCTCTTAATAATACTACAACTACCAGTACTGCAGTCATTGGTTTGATTGACGTACCTGTTCAGCAGAGGCCATGCAGGTGGGTAGTAAGGGGATGACAGGGAACATGTACTCAAGAGGGTAGATCATGGCTACAAACGCCATGACACTCATGGTCAGGGCATTGTAGTCCCGTGACTGGAGGACCACCTGGAAGACACAAATCAAAACAAACTATTTGAAAAAGCATTTAAAATATCTTCATTGTAAATGGACAAATACTTCAGAAGACTGTTGGCCATAGGTGGTCGATCACATGCCGTTTATTCCATAGAAAAGATAGATTCAATCTGACTTTACCATCCTAGAAAGTATCTTTAGAACTTCAGATTTCTTCATTTTTTTCCCCCAAAGAGTTTTATTCCTTCACAACAAGAGATGTAGCATTGACTAGTGTGGTTGTGTTTCAACAGCCACATACAGACCAAAATATGGTGCTGTTTTCCCTCTACAACAGGGGCATGTTTAAGCTTGAACAGTGAAGGGAGGTCCTTCAAGGTTAACCTGACACATTGTCCTTAGGGTAAAAGAGAAGGGGGTAGAAAAGAGAAAGGGGTAGAGTGTAGTCACTGCAGGTGTTCAGACAGTGAAACTAGGGGACTGAATAAGGGAGTGTGATGATTAGACTGGTGACTTTAACCCACAATTCAATGCAAACTGTAGTCACATGTCAAACTCTGGTGGCCACGAAGTGTCAAATCTAACCAACAACCAACAAAAGCTAGCTTGCTAAAAAAAAAAAAAAACATACATTGTCTCAGTCTCGTAGTGGGGAGCCTAGATTCATAAACATATTTTGGGGAATTCTGAAATGTATTGGAATAAATGACCAAACTATAAAACTAGCTAGCCAGCTATGGGTAACTGTAGCTAGCTACCTGAAATAAGTGCTAGCTAGAAACGTTAGCTTACTAGGTATATTAATAACTTTAGGTTGGTGGTTTTTAAGCTCAACTTCAAAGGACATTGTCTCTCCGATCATCGCTCTCCCTCACTTGGGCAAGGGACATTTAAAGGTACACTCGGATGTGACGATGTAAAACGTCATTCAAGGACTGAGGGATTAGGGCCCTGGGTTATTTACTTGAGTTTGAAACTCAGCCCTATATCCCTCAAACTCAACTCTGGACCTCGAAGCCAGTTCCACTGCTCCCCCCCATTGCTCCCCTCTAATCAGGCACTGTTTAAGACCTGGGACACCAGGTGGGTGCAATTAATTATCAGGTAGAACAGAAAAAAAAACAGTAGGCTCCGGACCTCATAGGGTCAGAGTTGAATACCCCTGCTATATATAAAATCAGTGTATGGGTAGTGTGGGATTTGGTCTTCAATAATCCACTGAGATTCTGAACAAAAAAAACACTTTTGAGTTGGACATTTTATTCAATATCAAGAGTTGGACATATAGTAGAGGTGAGAACGTTTAAACGATATTGGGATCCTTAACGTTAAGAAAAATAACTTTTATTTAATTTTTTCCCCACAAAATTAAAAATCACAGTGGAGCTGGCTCGCCTGCTATTTCTCGTTGCCAATGATGCTAGTGTGTGTTCATTCTTCAGTCTGTTGCGTGTATAATATCCTAGCCTATTCATTGATGATAGGCCGTGCTTTACTGAAGTTGCGAGATATTGCAAGCCAAGAAATTGCGAAATACAGCATTCCATAGCGAGATACAGTTTTGAATGACGATAGATAGGCCTAGTGCACGGTTCTGACAGTGTGCCTGGTAGCAGACCTGCCCAAAACTGCGTCCCTCGCTAGCTAGCAAGTGTTTGTGTTCTCGGAAGTACGCCAACTTCAAAAGATACTGGATCTTAGGAATCAATTCATAGATGAAAATGTGTTTTCTACTAAAAGTCACAGTATTTAACAAAGTTTAAAGTTCTTTTTTTTAGGAGAGAGTGGTTTGCGCGCCGGCAGCAGGCAGGCACGCAGGCAGGCAGCACTAGATTATTTGATAGACCATTTTAGTTGCTTAGTGATGGACGTTAGTCCCTCTTCAAAGCAGCATTACTTTACAGAGAAGTAAAATGCCCGTTCAATGGCATTCGAAACTACCTTCAGTGAGGGTTGTGTCGGCATTCAAAAATCCATAGTGTCCCCTTACAGACAAATAAACATGCCGTAGCGCTTTCAAGGGTATTTGACTGCGGTAGATCAGGGTTTTCTTCGGGGAAAATTTGCAGCCGGACAAGTGAAGGTCTTACATACATAGGCCTATAGGCTTAGGCGTCAACTGTATGATATTTTATATATATATATATATATAAAATTATGTGGATATATTGAAGCAACATCTCAAGACATCAGTCAGGAAGTTAAAGCTTGGTCGCAAATGGGTCTTCCAAACTGACAATAGCCACAAGCATACTTCCAAAGTTGTGGCAAAATGGCTTAAGGACAACAAAGTCAAGGTATTGGAGTGGCCATCACAAAGCCCTGACCTCAATCCTATAGAACATTTGTGGGCAGAACTGAAAAAGTGTGTGCAAGCAAGGAGGCCTATAAACCTGACTCAGTTACACCAGTTCTGTCAGGAGGAATGGACCAAAACTCACCCAACTTATTGTGGGAAGCTTGTAGAAGGCTACCTGAAATATTTGACCCAAGTTAAACAATTTAAAGGCAATGCTACCAAATACTAATTAAGTGTATGTAAACTTCTTACCCACTGGGAATGTGATGAAAGAAATAAAAGCTGAAATAAATCATTCTCTCTACTATTATTCTGACATTTCAGATTCTTAAAATAAAGTGGTGATCCTAACTGACCTAAGACAGGGAATTTTTACTAGGATTAAATGTCAGAAATTGTGAAAAACTTAGTTTAAATGTATTTGGCTAAGGTGTATGTAAACGTCCGACTTCAGCTGTGTATATATATAAAAATGACGAGAAGCTTAGGTCTAGCCCCAGACAAAGAGATATTAAAGCGATTGTACACGAGAGGGCGTGATAAACAGCTTTTTTAGCACGGCTGTGCTGTGGTCATAGGTACAAGGCAGAGTACCGTAGATCAGCACAGCTGGCATCTAATACATTTTTGCAGAAACCTGCCCGGCCCTAGCGGTCATACATACATAAATCAGACTATTATTCTGCATTGTGAATTGACATGGAATTTTATGATAAAATAATAATTATTATTATTTTAACGGGAAACTGATTTAAAAAATGCCACTTTAAACGTCAAGCAGAATTGTCCATTGTTCACATCCCCATTGAGGGCACAGAACAGTACTCATTCCACTGACACACCTAGGAGGCAATGGGTTGATTTGTGACTGGGCAATAGCCTTATTTAAAAGCAGAAGCCGTGTTCGAGAGCATCAAAACCTTGATGTATCATGGGTTAATTGTGAAATAACATTTGAGGTGATTTGGTGATCAGTCAAGTCTTGACTTGCCTTTAAAGTCGGCTGCAATGTCGAACGCGCCCAGAGTTGTTTGAGAGCATGAATTCTGCTGAGTCGCTGTTCACCAACGGCACCACAGATCATTCTGCGTCCTAAATAACTATTTATTATGTAAAACAGTCTGCTCAGTCACAGACTTGAACCTCTCAAACATTAAGTAATTCTCTGGGTAAACTCCATTTAAAACGTCAGCTCTTTCCTCTAACCTTATGCTCCAGCAGGATGCAGCTGAGCACCATGAGGCAGGCGTCCACACCCAGCAGCTCCAGGGGCAGGTGCAGGGGGAAGTCCACCATGGAGAAGCGAGAGTTGTCGGGCAGGGCGAAGGTGAGTGCCGGCTGCATCTCGTGGGGCAGCACCTCCACATCTACGCGCCGTTGGCCCGCCACGGGCACCGGGGAACGCAGGAGGCGGTAGACCCAGGACTCAATCTCCCGCAGGTCAGCCAGCAGCTGGCTGCCCTTCTCCTCCACCGACAGAGCCCCCGTGAATACGCGCCACATGGTGTCCCTGATGGGAGAATGACAAATCTGTCAACAAACTAACATACAGTTCAGATACACATGGAGAGGCCTCTGACATGAAGAGGGAAATGGTGTCTCTGACAGGAGACAGTCAACAAATCATATTACAATTATATTTCTCAACAGGCAATAAAAACAAGCATATCCTGCGGGATAATCCACCCTATCAAAACAAACCACAACTTCACCTTTTCACATAAATTATTCTAATATCAAGTGATCGCTACATCATCAAAACCTTAACTACATTTACACAGACAAAGCACCCTTCACTCTGCATTCTACTGTACGTTGTCATTGTGAAATATGTCGACAGCCCTCCACTCTGAATACACACCCTTACACACAACGTGGCGGCATTAAACCCTCGTTGCAGTTGCCTCATTAGTTTGTCAGAGCCACCGCCCACTGCAGCTGCTCCCTGAAGGCAGTCAGAGGACCTCAATCTGTCAGCCGAGCGCTGTGTGTGTAGCAGCAGCCCGCAACGCAGTAGACCCTCAGTGTTATGTAAGGCAGTACGGCCAGGGCTCTAAAGTGCGACCAATTTGGACGCATATACGACTAAATATTTAGCTGTACAACCTATTTCACCGAAACACTCTTCTCTACACTGCTCAAACAAGACAGGCTGCCTCCCGCGTCTGGTTGCTTCCAGTCACACACACACACACACACACACACACACACACACACACACACACACACACACACACACACACACACACACACACACACACACACACACACACACACACACACAAAGCCCTGGCCCCTGTCAATCAAGCAGAGAGCACACAGTTATTGTCTTTGGTTCCTCTATAGCCGTTTATTCTCTCAGCAAGGTGTCAATTCATTCACAACATATCCTTCCAAAACAAGAACGATGCTGCTTTCCAGGATGTTTCTAAATATTAATCTACAGGTCTTCTCTGTTATACTATTATTTTGTGTATCTTAATTTCGGCAAAACCCAAGTTAGTCTAAAGACGCTGGCATGTGCTGATCACTAACTAGCTATAGCAGCATGTTTTTTGTGCAATGGCATGTTCTGAATCAGATAGCCCATTCTAAAACCTTTGTCCAAATGCAGCATCTATTCAAATGTGATTAGGGTCCCCTGGGAAACAGCGACCAACACGTTGGTTCCCACCCTGTCGTAACTCCTAGCTGGCTTTTTAATTTGTTGTCATGCCAAACACCAATCATAGAGTTTGAATAGCCATTTCATTTCTATGATTACAACAGTTCACACAAGTGTTTTGATCTAGTATATCGCAAGCCAACTTGCAAGATTTGGTTGAAAAATCACAATTATATTTTCGTTCTAATATCGTGCAGCCCTACTAACAAACTGGTAACTTTACCAGTTTATGCAAACATTTGGTGGCACTGAAAGGAAAAGTGATATATTTTTCAGGAGCTCTGCTTCAAAAGTAAGTAGGATTCATATAGGCTCAATGCAGGCTCTCTCTCAATCAATGTACAAATCCATTTTCTGGTGCTCCTAAATGTTAACGTGGTGCTCCTAACTTTTCAAAGTGCTACCAATGAAATGTTTTATTTAGAGCCCTGAGCACCACCCTTGGGTCCCTGTCTCTCGGTCTTCGTCACCGCGCCAAACACAGACCAGGGAAAATGTCAGGACAGTGAGGTCTTCATTAACCCAAGGCAGAAGCATCTTAAAGCTCGATCTGTGCTTCATTCCCATCTGCTTCTGATAGGGTATTGTTGTTCACCGACATCTGCTACTATTGGCTATGCTGTGTTTGATCTTTATTTATTTAACCGTCATTTAACTAGGCAAGTCAGTTAAGAACAAATTCTTTTTTACAATGACGGCCTACACCGGCCAAACTCGGACGAAGCTGGGCCAATTGTGCGCCGCCCTATGGGTCTCCCAATCACGGCCGGTTGGAGTCTGGATTCGAACCAGGTTGTCTGTAGTGACGCCTCTAGCACTGAGATGCAGTGTCTTAGACCGCTGTGCCACTTGGGAGCCTGAGGGACAATTGTTACTATTGTCTCGGCAGACAATTTACGGACCCATTGGTGTTGATCGTTATATAGTAAAGAGGACAGGATTGTTTTTTGAGGGAGGAAAACTTCCAATTGAAGCAAATAAATAAGTTACTGTAATAAGTTAAAGTTAATAAAAAAAGTTATTTTCAAGCCTTATTTTCAATATATCTCTAAGAAAACATAATAGAACTTGTGTTCAAATAATATAAACATTTTGCTTATTGCATGTAAAACAATGCGTTTGCATGGGAATGTCTCAATATCTGAAAGGAATCTGAAAGGTGCGTGCACACAATGTTCTCAGATCTTCATCAATTGCCTTGCATGAACACCAGCTGACAGCAGCATGATGGCCCATGTGCCGGTGTGTATGTGTCTTTGAGAGCAGGGGAACCACGCCTTTCCTGCAGCATTTGTTAGGACACCCCACAATAGGGGACAAGGCAAGGCCATGCTGACTCACTGATGACACTACACTAACACAAGCTGTCCAGTGTCCATTTCACCTCCAAGAATTGAAGATCAAATCCTCTAGCCTTTCAGACCACACTGTTGTTTAAAAATGCAATGAGTGGGGCAATTCCATCTAGTTCATTAAATATCACAAGTGGGGTTAAAAGGTCATAAGAAATTGGTTCATTGCTCATCACAGTATTTTCAATACGGTTTTATTCCCAATCCATTAACTAAATTTCAATGAAATCCTGGATTGTGTAGGAATCAGACCTGGGTTCAAATACTATTTCAAGTATTTAAATTACTTGAATACATTTCAAAACAAGTATTTAGATAATCTTGATGGTTCTGGCCTGGATAGTTTTAGCAACGTTGTGAATCTCCTGAAAGAAATTATGGAAACCAGGGGGCTCCAACATTTGATAAGCCTGGCACTATGCATAGGTCTCACCTCTGAGTTCCACGGGTCAGGCCGGCGCGCTGGGTCAACCTGTGGCTGCAGCAGTCCACCATTCTCTTGAGGATGTACAGGCACTCCCTAAAGGTGGAGAAGAAGGGGTAGTGGCTGATCATGCATAGCGAGGTCAGCGTGCTGTCGCGGTTCCGATTGGCCATCTTAGCAGTGCTGCGTTTGTGCCGAGGGGACCTGCCGGCATTTGGCTCGCCACCGGGCGGTACTGGCTCTGTGCCTGGCGCAGATGTGGCTGTTGTGTCGGCACTGGCGGGTGTTGGCAACGTGGAGGCAGTGGGGCAGCCACTGCTGCCATCGGAACTCTCGCTGGGTGCTTCCGCTGTCTGCGCCGATGTTCCACCGCTACCCGCCTTATCGCGGCTGCGGTGGTGCCCCCCTCGCTGGAAGGAGCGGTAGAAGTTGACGCATATACCGTAGCGCGTGATGCCTGAGTCTTTGTCAGTGAGTGCGAAGACGAAGGAGGCATCGTCTCGCAGGCTGACCCGGCGCTGACGGATGCTCTGGCATCCCTCAGGCTGACAGAAGAAGACCACGTCCGGGGACAGAGGGAAGTCCGAGTGGTCCTCCAGCGGGTAGCGGCGGAGGAGCTGGGGGGTCTGGGACCCGCTGTCAGTGTTGGGCTGCCTGGAAGGTAGAATGCAGAAAAACAGAATTGAAGAAACAGTATTGTACCAAAAAAAAAAAAAACACAAAAACAAAGGCCTAACAATATAATGTAGGAATCAGTTTGGGATTGGACTTATCTCCCAACCAACCCTATAAAGTCCTCACCTGGCTCCGACCACCACCAGGTAGTCCAGTAGACGGGGGCACATTTTCTTTTTCTCCATCTTTGATTGATGTCTTTAAGTCATGGCAACACAGACATGTAATCACCTCTCTGGTCAGACAGCAGCTGTTGAATCACGAAGAGGCAGGGCTGGGTGTGGGAGGAGCATTCAGGGCCTTAGTGGTCATTGTGGGCTACTGAGAACATAATGGAGAAACCTGTAAAACAATACAATTTTGCATGTTATGTCTATAGAGGTTTTCAGCTTTATTCATTCACTAAAGCCTTGTTCACACTGGCAGTTTGAAGTGACAAATCCTATTTTTTGGCTTATCTGATTCAAATCTTTTATTTTTCCTGCAGTCTGAACAGCAAAACAGGACATGGAATGGGATATTTCAAGCCACATACAAATCTGATTCCTGACCATGCGATTTATTTAGACTGTCATTTGGCATATCTTGTTGCTATTTAGCTACTCTGTTGACAGTTTGACAAGAACATGTGGCAGCTAACTAGCTTGATAATTGTTTACAAACTAATTAGTGAAGGTGCTAGAAAGCTGAACAGCTACCTAGCTAGATAGTTGACTGTTGTGGTTAGCCAAAAAGGACTGGTTTTGAAAGTTAGATCATATTATCCTTTTTGAGGCTTGAAAAGTGCTCTTACACTATGATCTTGAACATTCAAAGCATCTGAGAAACGTCCATGGCAGGCGTCGTTGTCACCTTCGCTTGCTACATAACTTCAGAGAAACAGGAAGCAAGAGCACCACCACCTATCAACTTACACCACCGCGCACACATACTTGTCGTTACTATGACAACTAGCGTAGCCATGTCAGCAAATGATTGCAGTCTGAACACACACAAATGCGATTTGGTAACTTACTGTTTGAACAGTCAGTATTCCAAAAACAAAACTGATTTGAGCATTAAACAATTATGCAGTGTAAACAAGGCTTAAGCAGCAAGACATATTGTCTATATATTTTGTAATTCAAGCTTGTTTAGCTAATACTGCCATAGCAATTCGAAGTTTGTTAAAAATTCTCTACAGGAAGTGCGGACAACTTCCATTGGTAATATGTCCACTCGGCAAATATCTTCTTAAATCAGTTGTCTATTTTGTGTTAGACTTTATGCGCCATTAAGATGACATCTTTAGTTTTGTCTGCGGTGATGAAAAAGCAGCCAGTTTGTACAAATTGTCCTTTTGAACCAGGTGTGTTTCTTGGAGCACTGCTATATCAACATGGTTTCTTGCTAGGATATCATCACAGCTGGAACATTTAATCCAAGATAGAATAGCATTGTTTAAAAAAATTATATGTATTATTAATGATGTAAATGTTTTCTTTAGTGTTAATAAGCCCATGGATGTGAAACAAAAGCAGGACTGTAAAGTAATACAACTGGTAATCACTATAGACAACTGGTAATCACTATAGAGAGCTAGATAAACTCTCATTTTGTTCTAATTTTATTAGTGTTACCTACACTGCACTTTCGATGGTGAATGCATGATGTTTAGCGCTCACAGGGAGACTTTTCAATAGCAGCTCTCTGATGACGTAAGCAGCTCAGGGGGTAAAGGGTCCTGTGTGAGTGGTCTTCTGGGAATGTAAGCTCCCTCAGAGCTTGCACTATGGCCCAATCATCCCTCTAATTCTAACAGGTACTGGCAGCAGGCTCAGCAAACAGGAGTAACCATGACCATCCCCCACTGCTGAACCACTTACAGTCCAGTGGATAAGAACCAAATATACTTGGTACACTAATACTAGATACCGTAACATTTTGCATTTTAGTAATTTAGCAGATGCTCTTATCCAGAGCAACTTACAGGAGCAATTACAGTTCAGTGCCTTGCTCAAGGGCACGTAGACAGATTTTTCACCTAGTCGGCTCGGGATACAGGCCCAACGCTCTTAACCGCTAGGCTACCTGCCGCCCATTTTAAAGATTGGATGCAGTCTGGGAAGCCTGTCATTGAACAAGGGTGGTCATTTTAATTAAATGGCTGCCATTTGGATTTCCCTGTACTTAGAATGTTGAAAATAGAACCATGGACATGAAGCCGTTCAAATATAACCTTTTTGAATGGGATGCATGGGACAGAATTCGAAGGCTACCAATATCTATTATGCAAGCACTGTTTTGGAGCATATTATATATCATTCTGATCCACAGACACAGTACTACACAATATTTTATTATTATTATTAGGATGCTGAAATGTGATCCTGTCAATATCAAGCCTGCAGGGATTAGCCTTGCTCTAGAAACAAAGCAAGAACCCCAATATTCTATACTACCCTCAAAGTACATTTCAGTTTAAACTTTAATCCCTACAAACACCTCCTTAGTAAGTTTAGAAAGGGAAGAACTGTGAGATTCTGATAAAGGTGTCAGATAAAATATGATCACTACAGAGCCCGAAAATGAAACGTACTACTTATTTTGTTTGCGTTTTAAATCAAATATGTCAGCAAATACAGTTCCAAAAGGATACAAAAAAAATAAAGATAAACATAACTTTTAACTAATGCTGTTGCTCTAAACATGCACAAATTCACATAGGAACACAGCCATTTTAAAAGCGCATGCCTTAATTTACATAGTGTCTTCAAAAAGCATTCACACCCCTTGACTTTTTCCACATTTTGTTGTATTTTAGCCAGAATTTAAAATTGATTAAACTGAGATTGTACGTCACTGGCCTACAAAAAATACCCCATAGTGTCAAAGCGGAATTATGTTTTTAGACATTTTTACAAATTCATAAAAAATTGAAATGCTGAAATGTCTTGAGTATTCAACTCCTATCTATCTATCTATCTATCTATCTATCTATCTATCTATCTATCTATCTATCTATACAGTGGGGAGAACAAGTATTTGATACACTGCCGATTTTGCAGGTTTTCCTACTTACAAAGCATGTAGAAGTCTGTAATTTTTATCATAGGTACTCTTCAACTGTGAGTGACGGAATCTAAAACAAAAATCCAGAAAATCACATTGTATGATTTTTAAGTAATTAATTTGCATTTTATTGCATGACATAAGTATTTGATACATCAGAAAAGCAGAACTTAATATTTGGTACAGAAACATTTGTTTGCAATTACAGAGATCATATGTTTCCTGTAGTTCTTGACCAGGTTTGCACACACTGCAGCAGGGATTTTGGCCCACTCCTCCATCCAGATCCTTCAGGTTTCGGGGCTGTCGCTGGGCAATACGGACTTTCAGCTCCCTCCAAAGATTTTCTATTGGGTTCAGGTCTGGAGACTGGCTAGGCCACTCCAGGACCTTGAGATGCTTCTTACGAAGCCACTCCTTAGTTGCCCTGGCTGTGTGTTTCGGGTCGTTGTCATGCTGGAAGACCCAGCCACGACCCATCTTCAATGCTCTTACTGAGGGAAGGAGGTTGTTGGCCAAGATCTCACGATACATGGCCCCATCCATCCTCCCCTCAATACGGTGCAGCCGTCCTGTCCCCTTTGCAGAAAAGCATCCCCAAAGAATGATGTTTCCACCTCCATGCTTCACGGTTGGGATGTTGTTCTTGGGGTTGTACTCATCCTTCTTCTTCCTCCAAACACGGTGAGTGGAGTTTAGACCAAAAAGCTGGTCTGGACATGCGCTGGCTTGAGCAGGGGGACCTTGCGTGCGCTGCAGGATTTTAATCCATGACGGCGTAGTGTGTTACTAATGGTTTTCTTTGAGAATGTGGTCCCAGCTCTCTTCAGGTCATTGACCAGGTCCTGCCGTGTAGTTCTGGGCTGATCCCTCACCTTCCTCATTATCATTGATGCCCCACGAGGTGAGATCTTGCATGGTGCCCCAGACCGAGGGAGATTGACCGTCATCTTGAACTTCTTCCATTTTCTAATAATTGCGCCAACAGTTGTTGCCTTCTCACCAAGCTGCTTGCCTATTGTCCTGTAGCCCATCCCAGCCTTGTGCAGGTCTACAATTTTATCCCTGATGTCCTTACACAGCTCTCTGGTCTTGGCCATTGTGGAGAGGTTGGAGTCTGTTTGAGTGTGTGGACAGGTGTCTTTTATACAGGTAACGAGTTCAAACAGGTGCAGTTAATACAGGTAATGAGTGGAGAACAGGAGGGCTTCTTAAAGAAAAACTAACAGGTCTGTGTGAGCCGGAATTCTTACTGGTTGGTAGGTGATCAAATACTTATGTCATGCAATAAAATGCTGATTAATTATTTAAAAATCATACGTGATTTTCTGGATTTTTGTTTTAGATTCCGTCTCTCACAGTTGAAGTGTACCTATGATAAAAATTACAGACCTCTACATGCTTTGTAAGTAGGAAAACCTGCAAAATCGGCAGTGTATCAAATACTTGTTCTCCCCACTGTGTGTGTGTGTATGTATATATACACACACACACACACACACACACACACACACACACACACACACACAAGCAGCTTGTCTGTGTTGGAATGGTGAGGGCGTACACCGGTCATAAAAAATATTAATGGGAATTAGAGCTATATTCAGGGATTGCTCTAATTCCCATTTTAAAAAATTATGACCGGTGTACGCCCTCACCATTCCAACACAGAAAAGCTGCTTTTTAATTTAATTGTATTAAATGAAAGGAAAACCATTTCACTCATATTGTATATTTCAGAGAAATCTGGAAACACTGGACAGTTACTTAAGGGAGCTGAATTCATTGTGCATGACACCACATGACACCACAAAGTAACGCAAGGCCCGTGGCAATCTGGTAGGGCTGGGCGATATGACGATATATATCGTGTGATGATAGACGTTTTTCTATCATTTCATATTATGCTCTATCGTTTATTTAGTTGTGTCGCAAATCACACTCTTTACGGCAATATTTTTCGTCAATTGGACGACGCTTTGCGTTCTTCCACAACACAAACAAACATGGAGGAGAGTGAATGTGACACAGTGTATGGAGACACGGAGCTCGTACCTAAAAGAGGGGCTACTTCGGTCTCATGGACGTGGTTTGGGTATGAAAAGTCCTCTGCAGGACTGTATATATTTATGTTTATATACCAATATTTGTCAGCCCTGTACTCATTTGTTTGCTGCTTCAATTCAAACAGTTATTATATGATTTTATAAATTATTTTATATTCTGTTACATACTTAATTGAAACTTAAATAAAAGGAGGAATAATCAAATATGAGTAAGTACCTTTTATTCAAAATGTAATAAGAAATAGGCCTTTACATGTGGTCATTTTATATAAACTTTGAATTTACAGAAAATGTGCTATATCGTGATATGTATCGTTATCGGGATATGAAATTACCTATATCGAGATATGAGATTTTGGTCATATTGCCCAGCCCTACATTCTGGTATACCTGACAGGTATGTGATATTCCCAGAAGAACTATGCTGATGTTGAATTATAAGCCCATCTGATGAGGCACTTATCTAACCCTAGAGAGCTATAATACTGCATTATCCCACAGAAGACAGATCAGGCCTGTCAATCTGTAATGAGGACTGCAAATTCAAGTGTTTGAGAACATGAGAAGTAATCCAGCTAAGGATTTATGGAGATGTAGCCCAAAACACATGGGATATGAAATGTGGAAATAAGCCTTCTCTACATCCAACTTCACCAAACCATGACAAAGAAGTAGCAATTCAAAATGCATGTTGCAATTCTACATAATCAGGAAATGGACCAGTGAGTTTATTGTGCATCATAGAGAATCGCTTGGGCTGCAAGTCTCTCGCAGCTCTTGACCGAGCAAAACAATCAATCTGCCACGTTGGCGATGGGGTGGAAATGAAGGCATGATTCAAATGATTAGAGCAGACATCTGCTCGAAAAGCAGTTTTTGCTAAGAATCAAAATATCTCACAAATCAAACTTGTGGACAGAGATTTGAGATAGCTGGGCTGACATAGTAAGTGTCCAGTAATGGGCCATTTGGATAGTAAATACTACAAGACAAACATGTCTAAGTATTTTAACATACTAAGAGACTGAAAGGACTTAATGGAGATGCGTGTCTGACATGTGGAACCAAGGATTGTAGTCTAAAAATTTGTGCTACCGCACCCGTCAGAGGAGTAGTTAGAGACAATACAAACACAAAGGTAAAATATAGCCTATAGCCTGCTCTCTTCAAAGTGGACGCATCACGGCTCTGTGTTATTTTTAATTCAACTCCAGTACTTTTCCTTCATAGCTTGTTCGCCGCCATCTTTTTAAACAGGGAGACAATATGTTCTCAGCACTTATTTCCACCATGACTGATGAAAACGTGTTGTCTTCTCACGGCTCTCTGGTCCCTCTGCAGCAGACATATGGTGAGCAATATGTTTGAACCATCGAATCGCAATAAAATCACAGTATCGAATCACAATACATATAGAACAGTGAAATTCGCAATACATATAGTATTGGCTGCCTAAGTATCGTGATAATATCGTATTGTGAGGTCCCTGGCAATTCCCAATTCTAGTGTTTTTCCTGTAATGTTTTAGAAAGCCTACATTAAATTCCCAATTACTTTTCTCGTCTCACCAGAAGGTATACTATTGGCTCAACTGAAGAGGCACCAAAGTATTTAAAATATTTTCGGGTAAAAAATTTTTAAAAAAGAGGTCAGATACACAGAGAAAACTAACTGCTGATAGGTAGGCCTACAGAGCACAGTAACAGGCCGTTCCTTCTCTTGCTAAAACAAAAGACATTGCCTGCTGCGTACCGGCCTGGTACCGACAAACCGGACATTTCTACATGTAGAATCGCCTGCCAGTTGGCGGCCAACAACTTGATTTTGAGACAATCAGAGCACGGACTTTTCTCTGTGTAATTCACCACCTTTTCAGTGTCTGATTGAAAGCAGACTAAACCGTGTTTTCCACTAGGATTTTGCCTGTGCTTAGCGCTATTCTGTTTCTTTATATGCTAAAATAAAATAAAAACTAGTCCTTGCCAATGACAAGTATACAAATTACATGATGCATCCACCACCAGCTTGAAAATATGAAGTGGTACTCAGTGATGTGTTGGATTTGCCCC
Organism: Thymallus thymallus; assembly: GCA_023634145.1. Taxonomy (NCBI): domain Eukaryota; kingdom Metazoa; phylum Chordata; class Actinopteri; order Salmoniformes; family Salmonidae; genus Thymallus; species Thymallus thymallus. The sequence goes on from CM042380.1 coordinate 29,132,262, forward strand.
AAACATAACGCGTTGTATTGAGGACATAAAGTTAATTACTTACAGGATGCATGTTTTGGAAAATGTTTATTCTCTACAGGCTTCCTTCTTTTCACTCTGTCATTTAGGTTAGTATTGTGAAATAACTACAATGTTGTTGATCCAGCCTCAGTTTTCTCCAATCACAGCCTTTAAACTCTAACTGTTTTAAAATCACAATTGGCCTCATGGTGAAATCCCTGAGCGATTTCCTTCCTCTCTAGCAACTGAGTTAAGGACGCCTGTATCTTTGTAGTGACTGGGTGTATTGATACACAATCTAAAGTGTAATTAATAGCTTCATCATGCTCAAAGGGATATTCAACGTCTGCTTTTTTTTTTTAACCCATCTTCCAATAGGTGCCCTTCTTTGCGAGGCATTGGAAAACCTTCCTGGTCTTTGTGATTGAATCTGGGTTTGAAATTCCCTGCTCGACGATGGATTAGATTAGTCAGACTAGACAAGACTAGTCAGACTAGACAAAACAAGACAGGACAGGACAGGACAGGACAGGACAGGACAGGACAGATAGGTACTTTATTGTTCCCCGAGGGGAAATTTCTTTGTCAAGGAAACTTACAGATAATTGTATGGGATACAGAGATGACATGGTGAAAAAATTATTGTTGTCTATCAACATTGACAAGTCACCGGGGTCTGACAACCTGGATGGAAAATTACTGAGGATAATAGCGGAAGATATTGCCACTACTATTTGCCATATCTTCAATTTAAGCCTACTAGAAAGTGTGTGCCATCAGGCCTGGAGGGAAGCTAAAGTCATTCCACTACCCAAGAATAGTAAAGCTCCTTTACTGGCTCAAATAGCTGACCAATCAGCCTGTTACCAACCCTTAATAACCTTTTGGAAAAAATGGTGTTTGACCAGATACAATGCTCTTTTACAGTAAACAAATTGACAACAGACTTTCAGCACACTTATAGGAAAAGACATTAAACAAGCACGGCACTTTCACAAATTACTGTTGATAGCGGGGGGCTGTTTTGTTAGACTTCGGTGCGGCTTTGACATTATCGATGATAGTCTGCTGTTGGAAAAACATGTGTTATGGCTTTACACCCAATGCTATATTGTGGATAAAGAGTTACTTGTCTAACAGAGCACAGTGGGTGTTCTTTAATTGAAGCCTCTCCAACATAATCCAGGTAGAATCAGGAATTCTCCAGGGCAGCTGTTTAGGCCCCTTACTTTTATCAATCTTTACTAACGACATGCCAATGTGACTCAACACTATACACGTCAGCTACTACAGGTGACTGAAATGACTGCAACACTTAAAGAGCGGCAGTTAGTTTCAGAATGGGTGGCAAGGAATAAGTTAGTCCTAAATATAAAAAAAACTAAAAGCATTGTATTTGGGACAAATCATTCCTTAAACCTCAACTAAATCTTATAATGAATAATGTGGAAATTGAGGAAGTTGAGGTGACTAAACTGATCGGAGTAACCCTGGATTGTAAACTGTAAACATGGTCAAAGCATACTGATACAACAGTAGCTAAGATGGGGAGAAGTCTGTCCATAATAAAGCGTTACTCTGCCTTCTTAACAACACTATCAACAAGGGCAGGTTCCTTAAGGACCTAGTGTTGTCGCACCTAGACTACTGTTCAGTAGTGTGGTCAGGTGCCACAAAGAGCGACTTGGCAAGATTACAACTGGCTCAGAACATGGCAGCACGGCTGGCCCTTAAATTTACACGGAGAGCTAACATTAATAATATGCATGTCAATCCCGCATGGCTCAAAGTAGAGGAGAGATTGACTTCATCACTACTTGTTTTTGAAAGAAGGGTCGACAAGCTGAATGTCAGACACCCATGCATACCCCACAAGACATGCCACCAGAGGTCTCTTCACAGTCCAAGTCCAGAACAGACTATGGGAAACACACAGTACTACATAGAGCCATGACTACACAGAACTCTATTCCACATCAGGTAACTGATACAAGCAGTGGAATCTGTTTGTTTTTGTTTTTTTACTTTTGGAACAGCCGGGACTGCGACGAGATACACACAAATGTACAGACACATGCACACGCACACAAGTGCTAGCACACGCACTTTGCACACTTATAAATTTTGTATTGAAGATGTGTAGTGGTGTAATAATGTTATATGATGTACTGTTATCTTTTGTTTTATACAGTTGAAGTTGGAAGTTTACATACAGTACACTTAGGTTGTTATTCAAACTAATTTTTCAACCTTAAATGTCAGGAATTGTGAAAAACTGAGATTAAATGTATTTGGCTATGGTGTATGTAAACTTGCGACTTCAACTGTATAATGTAAGTGCCTTAATGTTTTTGGACCCCAGGAAGAGTAGCTGCTGATCTCTAATAAAATACAAATACAGCAGCTCTAGTTCATTCAATTTCCTCAATGACGCCTGTGGCTCGTTTGTTTAGTTGCTCCTTTCACAATAAAGCCGAATTACCTGCCCACAGACTTCGGATATGGATAAAGCTTCATTGTGTGTGCGTGCTCAACTTCAGGTCATGCCCTTACAATATTACGCAGACGTCAAAGGCTGGTACAAACAAATGCCCAAGGTTATTCTCAAGTTGTCCAAAAATGCACACTAGGCTTACTCCTATGAATGGTCAACAAAGCAACTAGGCCTATAACGGTCTAGAATCTTAATTCAAATTGCTACTGCATGTAGGCCTAGCTTTTTTTTTTCTATCAATAACATAGAGGAAATATTGCCTGAGCCTTCTTCACTGGTTTGTTTACCTTTCATCTCTGAGTAACACAATTAACTTACAAATGTGTGGGCGCTAATGCACTAGGGACCTCAGCAGTGAAGTTGTAGCACAAGACAAATCCATGTGGCCATGTAAAAACGGTGCACGCTTGTATCTTGTGCCCAGTAGCCTTCTTAATGGTGATACAATGTTGGCTCCACCTAGTATTTATAATTCAGGAACTAGGCTAATTTAACAAAGTACTCCAGAGTGCCTACATCTGGACTACTAGATACAATTGCAAGTGGGGCCTTTGAAACTCCACCCAGAATGACAAAATACTCCACAACCAGATCAGCTTACAAGTAGCCTATATCTGTTAATGATGGTTGTGTTTGATCTGATGGGTCAAAGCATCCTCAAATAACAGGCATAAGCGCATAGCAAAAATAAATAACCACTTAGATTGCAGTGAAAGCACCAGACAGTCTGCCTAGTATGTGTGCCCAGAGATGGAGACATGAAAAATGTGGCTGTTCGCACCATTCATTTGCTAATGGTGTGCCATTTGGAGTGGCAATGACTGAAACAGCCTGCAGCACAAAAGACTCATTGTGTATTATTCAGCTGCTGAATTTCAATTCCTCACGGGCCTAGACAACAATTACAAAATAATTCAAACCAAGAAACAAGCTACCATTAGGCTGCCTTCCTCTAAAGAATAAGATGTCATGAGGCTGAGACGGAATCTATGGACAAATACTAGGGCTGGGAATTGCCAGGGACATCACCATACAATATCATTACAATAGTTAGGTGACGATAAGATATGTATTGCGATTCGATAATGCAAATGTATTGATATTTGATGTTCCAAATATATTTAGGCAATAAGATGTATATGCCAATATTCCATGGCTAAGGGCTGTTCTTGGGCACGACGCAACGCAGAGTGCCTGGACACAGCCCTTAGCTGCGGTATATTGGACATATATCACAAACCCCTGAGGTCCCTTATTGCTAATATAAACTGTTTACCAACGTAATTAGTGCATTAGAAATAAGTGTTGTCATACCAGTGATATACCACGCCAATCAGCATTCAGGGCTCAAACCACCCAGTTTATAATGCTCGATATACACTATATTTACAAAAGTATGTGGACATCCCATTCAAATTAGTGGATTCGGCTATTTCAACCACACTCATTGCTGACGTGTATAAAATACAGCACACAGCCATACAATCTCCATAGACAAACATTGGCAGTACAATGGCCTTACTGAAGAGCTCAGTGACTTTCAACGTGGCACCGTCATAGGATGCCACATTTCCAACAAGTCAGTCCGTCAAATTTCTGCACTGCAAGAGCTGCCCTGGTCAACAGTAAGTGCTGTTATTGTGAAGTGGAAAGGTCAAGGTGCAACAATGGCTCAACCGCAAAGTGGTAGGCCACACAAGCTCACAGAACGGGACCGCTGAGTACTGAAGCGTGTAGAGTGCACAAATCGTTGACCCTCGGTTGCAACCCTCACTACCGAGTTCCAAACTGCATCTGGAAGCAACGTCAGCACAAGACCTGTTCATCGGGAGCTTCATGTTATGGGTTTTCATTTCTGAGCAGCAGCACACAAGCCTAATATCACCATGTGCCATCCCAAGCTTTGCCTGAAGTGGTGTAAAGCTCGCCGCCATTGGACTCTGGAGCAGTGGAAACGCGTTCTCTGGAGTGATGAATCACACTCCACCATCTGGCAGTCATACAGACAAATCTGGCTTTGGCAGATGCCAGGAGAACGCTACCTGCCCCAATGCATAGTACCATCTGTAAAGCTTGGAGAACAAAGATTAATGGTCTGGGGCTGTTTTTCATGGATCGGGCTAGGCCCCTTCGTTCCAGCGAAGGGTAATCTTAACGTTGCAGCTCCCAGGTGGCGCAGTGGTCTGCATCTCAGTGCAAGACGCATCACTACAGTCCTTGGTTCGAATCCAAGCTGTATCACATCCGGCTGTGATTGGGAGTCCCATAGGGCGGCGCACAATTGGCCCAGCGTCGTCCAGGTTTGGCCGGGTAGAAATGAGAATGATTGTCTTTGATGGATCTGACTCAACCCGATATTGGTTCTTCTACACTATTCAAAGGGTTTGCTCTTCCCTGGGCATGCGTTTGTGGAGCCATCTGTTTTCAATTACTCTTGAGACCCAAATGGCAAAACCATACAATCCCAGTTTTCCTATTTTTCCCATCAATTGAATCTCAGCCCCCGCAGGAAATCTTTTGCCTTTTGGTAGGCCGTCATTGTAAATAAGAATTTGTTCTTAACTGACATGCCAAATGAAAGTTAAAAAATATATATGTTTGGCCATAATAACCATCGTTATGTTTGGATGAAAAAGGGGGAGGCTTGCAAGTCAAAGAACACCATCCCAACCGTGAAGCACGGGGGTGACAGCATCATGTTGTGGGGGTGCTTTGCTGCAGGAGGGACTGGTGCACTTCATAAAAAAAGATGGCATCATGAGGAAGGAAAATTATGTGGATATATTGAAGCAACATCTCAAGACATCATTGTCCATTTGGAAGACGCAAATGGGTCTTCCAAATGGACAATGACCCCAAGCATACTTCCAAAGTTGTGGCAAAATGGCTTAAGGACAACAAAGTCAAGGTATTGGAGTGGCCATCAAAAAGCTCTGACCTCAATCCTATAGAACATTTGTGGGCAGAACTGAAAAAGAATGTGCGAGCAAGGAGGCCTATAAACCTGACTCAGTTACACCAGTTCGGTCAGGAGGAATGGGCCAAAACTCACCCAACTTATTGTGACCCAAGTTATGTGACCCAAGTTAAACAATTTAAAGGCAATGCTACCAAATACTAATTCAGTGTATGTAAACTTCTGGCCCACTGGGAATGTGATGAAAGAAATAAAAGCTGAAATAAAATCACTCTACTATTATTCTGACATTACACATTCTTAAAATAATGTGGTGATCCTAACTGACCTAAAACAGGGCATTTTTACTAGGATTAAATGTCAGGAATTGTGAAAAACGTATTTAAATGTATTTGGCTAAGGTGTATGTAAACTTCCGACTTCAACTGTATATACTGAACAAAAATATAAAACGCAACATGGAACAACTTCTAAGACTTTACTGAGTTACAGTTCCTATAAGAAAATCAGTCAATTGAAATGAATGAATTAGGCCCTAATCTATGGATTTGCAGGGATGGGCCTTGGAGGGCATAGCCCCACCCACTTGGGAGCCAATCAGAAGTAGTTTTTCATTCACAAAAGGTCTTCATTACAGACAGAAATAATCCTCAGCACTCCCCCCTCAGACGATCCCGCAGGTGAAGAAACTGGATGTGGAGGTCCTGGGCTGGCATAGTTACATGTGGTCTGCGGTTGTGAGGCCGGTTGGATGTACTGTCAAATTATCTAAAATGACGTTGGAGGCAGGTTATGGTAGAGAAATTAACATTAAATTCTCTGGCAACAGCTTTGGCATTGTGTTGTGTGACTAAACCGCACATCTTAAAGTGGCCTTTTATTGTGCCCAGAACAAGGTGCACCTGTGTAATGATCATAATGTTTAATCAGCTACTTGATATGCCACACCTCAATTATCTTGGCAAATGAGAAATGCTCACTAACTGGGATGTAAACAAATGTGTGCATAACATTTGAGAGAAATAAGCTTTTTGTGCGTATTGAACATTTCTGGGATCTTTATTTCAGCTCACGGAACATGGGACCAACACTTTACATTAGATTTTTGTTCAGTGTATATACAAATAAAGAGATACTTATTTTTTTATTTAACCTTTTAACTAGGCAAGTCAGTAAAGAACATATTCTTATTTACAATGACGGCCTACCTACAGGGTCAGCCCCTGGAGCAAATTAGGTTTAAGAGCCTTGCTCAAGGACACCGACAGGTTTTTCACCTTGTCGGCTCGGGTACTCGAACCAGCGACCTTTCGGTTACTGGCCCAATGCTCTAACTGCTAGGCTACCTGCTTAAAAGTATCAATATAAATTAGTCCAAAATAATATTGCAATACTTAAATGCATGATTCTATCCAATATATAGCAAAACATTTGTAGCTTCATTACGCCACATTAATGACAACACCACCGGAGTTGTTATATCTGGCCTGGACGTGAAGGCCCCCAGCATCAACATACAGGACTGACAACATCCACCAAAACCAATAACCCTAGTTCACCATTACGTCACTGTGTACACTAAATAATGCGTTGCATGCCAGGTTTCAATAGCAGGGGGAAAATGTAATAAACACTGTGACATAATATTGAAATAGGGTTATTGAAAATACAATTGTTATATACTGTAAACCTCTCAGCTGCCTCATCTGACAAGAGGTGAGCTCTGGGTCGAGCAATCAAAGCCTGCTTTTTTCAGAGAGCAGGGAATCAGAATAGGCTAGTGTAATGACTGAACCATGTTAGAGAAAGCAGGCCCCCGCAAATTGAATCATCTTCACAGGCTAAATAATGGCACAGGTTAAGGCAACAGCTGAATCTGCTCAGAGTGGTCTACTCTGCAGGCGGCACTGACTGGTTATGTAAGCATTGAGGGGAGATATGATTCACACAACATGCAAACCAACTCTTACCAGTAACACTGAATTGCAACCAAGATGAAAAGAATATCCTATTTCAGTGGCCTCATTTTTAAATAGCCAGACTGTCCATGTATCGGACAAGACAATGTCTTGTTAGTTGTGTACCTAAACAAAGTGCTGTACAGTGCATTTTCAGCATTCATTGGAAAATTGTGCTCTTTACTGTGTTTCAAAACATGAAAATGACTCCATCACACCAGCTGGCTGGCCCAAGGTCTCATAGTAAATAAACTAATGTGGCTATTTCTTCACATCTCTATTGGGCTGCGTAAAGCGATGGACCTTGACGTTGTGGCTGGTGTGTCAGCATTCAGACATAGGACACAACGTCAAGGTCCATCCCTTTAGGCAGCCCAATAGAGATGTGAAGAAATAGCCACATTACTTTATTTACTATGAGACCTTGGGCCAGCCAGCTGGTGTGATGGAGTCATTTTCCAATGAATGCTGAAAATGCAGTGTTTTAAATTATTTCCCACTGTACAGCACTTTCGTGTACCTATGTTGAATGTTTCTAGGTGTCTTTTCGCGGGTTTTAGTTTTGTTCGCAGCAAAACATTGTCAATTTATTGGACAAGACAATCTGGCTATTTAAAAACAAAGGAGATGATCGTGGACTTCAGGAAACAGCAGAGGGTGCATCCCCCCCCCCTATCCACATCGACGGGGCCGCAGTGGAGAAGGTGGAAAGATTAAAGTTCCTTGGCGTACACATCACTGACAAACTGAAATGGACCACCCACACAGACAGTGTGGTGAAGAAGGCGCAACAGAGCCTCTTCAACCTCAGGAGGCTAAAAAAATGTGTCTCTGCAACTAAAACCCTCACAAACCTTTATCGATGTAAAATTGAGAGCATCCTGTCAGGCTGTATTACTGCCTGGTACGGCAACTGCACCGCCCACAACCCTAAGGCTCTCCAGAGGGTGGTGTGGTCTGCCCAACGCATTACCGGGGGCAAACTACCCACCTTTCAGGACACCTACAGCACATGATGTCACTGGAATGCCAAAAAGATCATCAAGGTCACCCGAGACACTGCTTGTTCACCCCGCTATCATCCAGAAGGCGAGGTCAGTACAGGTGAATCAAAGCTGGGACCGAGAGACTGAAAAACAGCTTCTATCTCAAGGCCATCAGACTGTTCAACAGCCATCACTAGCACATTAGAGACTGCTGCCTATAGACAGACTAGAAAACACTGGCCACTTGAAGAAATGGAACACTAGTCACTTTAATAATGTTTACATATCTGGCATCACTCATCTCATATGTATATACTGTATTCTATACTATTCTACTGTATCTTAGTCCATGCCGCTCTGACGTCGCTCGTCCATATATTTATAGTCTTAATTCATTCCTTACTTAGATGTGTGTATTGGGTATATGTTGTGTAATTGTTAGATATTACTGCAGTGTCGAAGCATTTCGCTACACCCGCAAAACATCTGCTAAACACGTGTATGTGACCAATAAAGTTTGATTTGATTTAATAGATCATTTCTGCCTAGGTGCCTACATGTTATCCTTTCTATTAAATGTAGAAGACACTCACTAGTAGTACTCCTGCAACTATATAAGCTATATGCTTCAGATTCCTTCTAATTCTAGCAATGTCATCATAATTTGCTTGACGTGCAACTAAAGCTTGTCAGTGCAAGACCCTTCTAATTGGTGTCAATGGGTCAAAACGCCCTTGACCCCAAGTTCCAAGGTAGCCTTTACCTGGCTTACTTAACTCAGAGAAATAGGGACATCAGAAACGTTGTTCCTCAATGGGTGTGGGGGAGCGACATCTGCGTAGCATCCACATCGTGTCTAGTTAGAAGCAGGCTAGCTCCCCCACACCCAGTGTGTTATTGCGGCCTGCATTAACAACCCCCACCCCCTCGATATTCTGGATTTCCTCTGATTGTCTATGCGATTCAAATGTGGGTGAAAAGGTCAATAAAAGTATTATCTGAGTTTGAGGGTGAAGGACACTGGGGCTGTGATTGAATACCCATACCCATACATAACATACTGTATACTACATACTATTCGTTCATTTTAGTATATTGTAAACGAACGGTATCGTTTCAGTTGAGCGTACTAGAGCTTCGCCAGTCTACCGGAAACAGATGCTGTTGCTATGCAACCTCTTGCTAGCTTGTTAGCGTAACAAATTACTAGCTAAACATTTTACGATTTCGGGTGTGTTCAATTCAATCTGCACTGCCCGAGTGCGCTCTGGGCGTTCGTAAATCCAGAACGTTGTCAGATTGTAAATTCAGAGCGTTTCGCTCTCGGAGTGTTCAGAGCACACGCTGGACGCTCTGGCCGAAAAGTAGGGTTGATCCGAGCGTTCAACGGCGGCAGTCAAGCACCCAAGCTAACTGGCTAACGTTGGCTAGCTACTTCCAGACACAAATGAGAGAACACCTCACTCTGACCATTTTACTCAATAGACCTTGTTAGGCTGTTGTCATGTTATCCAGAGCGTTGGTGACTAACTGTGCTGCTGGAAACAATTTATATATGCTTTTTTTTGCCGACGTTTACTGACACCGGACATATTCAACGGGTGTTGAGAGTTCCTAAATTCATCAGTTATTCTGCGCTCTGCCACACTCAGACGAGAGTGCTCTGAAATCGGAGTAGATAGCCTGAATTAACTATGTCCATTGAAACGCACAACGACTATACCACTTAGCTAAGAATTATGTGAATAATCAAGTCAATAAACGATGGGTAGTTAGTTAGATGGTAGATAGTTAATATACTGCCTGGCAAGTTCCATGTATTAGTATCCAACTAACATTAGGTAACTAGCTAACACACCTTATTAAAGTTGGCTGCCAACCGCCATATAAAGTCCAAAGAAGAAAAAGAAGCCTGAAGGAAGGAAGGAGAGATGACTAGAAACAAATTCGGTTGACTGTTTTATCTGTGGATTAATTGTCGGAGTAGAGGACATTGTGCATTTCAGGTAAAATAACAACCCAATGTTTATATCCCAGGACAAATTAGCTAGCAACATCAAGCTAGCTAGCTAAATTGCCATGCATGTTTAATGCTTTTCGACCTGTCCCCAAATTAATATAATTGGTTCAGAGTTTGTTTTGATATTTCAACCTGCGTGTCCTGATCGCGTTTGGTGTGGGTGGACAAAATCAACTTGAGCGTGGTTTGGTTAGCATGTTAGCTTGGGTTTTTGCACCTTCTCTTCTTCTGTGGGGTTTATCGGCGGTTGGCATACAATGTTATGGGCATTACTTACTGTACTGGAGCGCCCCCGAAACCCGCCTTTGTACCAGAGTACTAGCTTAAAAATAAAGAGGGGTTCCTGCAGATGTTATGTAAAATTATCCACCCAAATTGTTGCAACCCCTATTACTAGCCTGTTCAACCTCTCTTTCGTATCGTATGAGATCCCTATAGATTGGAAAGCTGCCGCGGTCATCCCCCTCTTCAAAGAGGGAGACACTCCAGACCCAAACTGTTACAGACCTATATCCATCTTGCCCTGCCTTTCTAAAGTCTTCGAAAGCCAAGTTAACAAACAGATCACTGGCCACTTCGAATCCCACCGTACCTTCTCTGCTATGCAATCTGGTTTCCGAGCTGGTCATGGGTGCACCTCAACCACGCTCAAGGTACTAAACGATATCATAACCGCCATAGATAAAATACAGTACTGTGCAGCCGTCTTCATCGACCTGGCCAAGGCTTTCGACTCTTTCAATCACGCATTCTTATTGGCAGACTCAACAGCCTTGGTTTCTCAAATGACTGCCTTGCCTGGTTCTCCAATTACTTCTCAGATAGAGTTCAGTGTGTCAAATCGGAGGGCCTGTTGTCCAGTCTTCTGGCAGTCTCTATGGGGTTGCCACAGGGTTCAATTCTTGGGTCGACTCTATTCTCTCTATCTATCTATCTATATATATAGAGAGAGAATAGATAAACGATGTCGCTCTCGCTGCTGGTGACTCTCTGATCCATCTCTACGCAGACGACACCATTCTGTATACATCTGGCCCCTCGTTGGACACTGTGTTAACAAATCTCTAAACAAGCTTCAATGCCATACAACCCTCCTTCCGTGGCCTCCAACTGCTCTTAAATGCTAGTAAAACTAAATGCATGCTTTTCAATCGAACGCTGCCCGCACCCGCCCACCGGACTATCATCACTACTCTCGACGGGTCTAACTTAGAACACATGGACACCTACAAATACCTAGGCGTCTGGTTAGACTGTAAACTCTCCTTCCAGACTCACATTAAACATCTCCAATCAAAAATTAAATCTAGAATCAGCTTCCTATTTCGCAACAAAGCCTCCTTCACTCATGCTGCCAAACATGCCCTTGTAAAACTGACTATTCTACCGATCCTTGACTTCGGCGACGTCATTTACAAAATAGCCTCCAACACTCTACTCAGCAAATTGGATGTAGTCTATCACAGTGCCATCTGTTTTGTTACCAAAGCCCCATATACTACCCACCACTGCGACCTGTACGCTCTCGTTGGCTGGCTCTCACTACATATTCATCGCCAAACCCACTGGCTGCAGGTCATCTATAAGTCTTTACTGGGTAAATCTCCGCCTTATCTCAGCTCGCTGGTCACCATAGCAACACCCACCCGTAGCATGCTCTCCAGCAGTTATATTTCACTGGTCAGCCCCAAAGCCAACACCTCCTTTGGCCGCCATTCCATCCAGTTCTCTGCTGCCAATGACTGGAACGAATTGCAAAACATATTGAAGTTGGAGACAACCATCTCCCTCAATAACTTTAAGCATCAGCTGTCAGAGAAGCTTTCCGATCACTGCACCTGTATACAGCCCTTCTGCAAATAGCCCACTCTACTAACTCATCCCCATATGTATTATTATTTGCTCATTTGCACCCCAGTATCTCTATTTGCACATCATCATCTGCACATCTATCACTCCAGTGTTAATACTAAATTGTAATTATTTCGCCACTATGGCCTATTTATTGTCCTACCTTCCTAATCTTACTACATTTGCACACTGTACATATATTCTCTATTGTGTTATTGACTGTATGTTTGTTTATTCTCATGTGTAACTGTGTGTTGTTTTTGTCGCACTGCTTTGTTTTGTCTTGGCCAGGTCGCAGTTGTAAATGAGAACTAGTTCTCAACTGGCCTACCTGGTTAAATAAAGATGAAATAAATAAAAAATAAAGATGCAGGAACGCCCCGAATTGCGGACCGCAATGGAATCCTTCTCGTCTGGCTACATAGCCTGGTTTACTGGCCACAAAGCCTGGTTTACTGGCCACATAGCCTGGTTTACTGGCTACAAAGCCTGGTTTACTGGCCACAAAGCCTGGTTTACTGGCTACATAGCGCTTAGCTATGACACTACCACGCGCTATCCTTGACGGAATAATGACGAAGACAGTGGTGAAGGTGACTTAATTATGTAGAACGAAAAATAATAAAAAATAAAACGACCTCCAAAATATTTGACAAGTCCCATGTTTAATTCTAATTTCAATAAATATATTCTATCTACAACGAGCAGTATTTCCCTGATTAGCACCATATTTAATCAGCATCCTCCAGGACACAGTAACAGACAAACCAACTCCATCACTCAAACCTAGTTGTCTTAGACAACCTGTTAGCGAACTAACTAGCTATCGTGAGCGACGTCGGCTGCCTATCTATCTTTAAGTGGGTTTACCATGGCAAGTAACATAATACATTTTCACCGAGCTGTACTCGTTGACTTTGTCACAATTCGTGACAGTGGTGAAAATTAGCCAACGTTACCCAGAAAGATACGAATTGAAAATGCAAGAGCATCTTACCAGTAGCTAGCCGTATGTTAGCTAGGTGGCTAGCAATGCCCGCTAGCTAGCTGTCGTCGTCGTCCTGGTATGTTGTTGGCCAGCGAGGAGATTAATTGAGACGTGTTTCAACTATCGAGATGTACTTAGTATCCTGGATGCATTTTTTTCCAGAGATAGTGATTCAACAGCTCTTCAATACGTGCTTTAAATTCACACCTTGTAATTGTAGCATGTGGAATGCTAGCTAGTTGCCTGCTCGCATAAGATTAAAAGCCTGTCGTCATGACACTTCCTCCAGTTCCGCCGCGCGTGGGGGCAGACCGAGACAGACCGGGCCAGACCGAGACAGACCGGGCCAGACCGAGACAGACCGGGCCAGACCGAGACAGACCGGGCCAGACCGAGACAGACCGGGCCAGACCGAGACAGACCGGGCCAGACCGAGACAGACCGGGCCAGACCGAGACCTATGTGAAGCCAGCCACAATAGGGGAGTTTGCGGTTCGTCTTCAAAATAAGTCCCTCATTGAAAGCGATGCAAACGGAAACAAATAGTGGAATCATGTCATATTTGGATGTTAAACAGCGTGTACGGTTCGACAATTGATTGAAAACGCACTATGGATGTATAAGACTTCAGACTTGCATTGAGGGCATACTTATTTCAATGTAAAGCCTTACCTATGGCTTGTGGATCAATGGAATTGACTATCAGTCTACTCAGTGACAGCCACATAACAAGTGTGAATAGTTTACACAAATATTAGCATCATAGCTCTTAATGTAGGACTTTGACTGTGGGATCAGTCTTCCTATTGTGCTCATAGTATTCATATTGCACTGTACAGCCTTACCTATGGCTTGTGGATCAATGGAGTTGAGTATCAGTCTACTCAGTGACAGCCAGTGCCACAGATATTAGCAGTGTAGCTCTTATTGCAGGACCTTGACTGTGGGAAATCATTTGTACGGTGCAATATGAATGTCAATACGCACAATAGGCCGACAGGAGAAGTGATTTCCCACAACCAAAGTCCTGCAATATGAGCTATGACACTAATATTTGTGTAATCCTTCACAGTAGTATTCTGTGGGTGTCACTGAGTAGACATTTCATTGATCCACAATCCATAACTAAGGTAAGGCTGTACAGTGCAATATGAATGTCCAATACATAGTGGCTTGACTGGTAAGCTTAATGTGGCTCATTTCACAGTAGTTTGAGTCATGCAATAAGATATTTTTTATTTAACCTTTATTTAAATAGGCAAGTCAGTTAAGAACAAATTCTTATTTACAATGATGACCTACCAAAAGGCAAAAGACCTGCGGGATAAAAAATAAAAATAATTACAAATAAAATAATATAGGACAAGAGACAAAAACAACACTACATGAAGAGATACCTAATACAACAACACAGCAAGGCAGCAACACATGACAACACAGCATGGTAGCAACGTAACAACAACATGGCAGCAATACAACACGGTAGCAGCACAAAACATGGTACAAACATTATTGGGCACAGACAACAGCACAAAAGGCAAGAAGGTAGAGATGACAATACATCACGCAAAGCAGCCACAACTGTCAGTAAGTGGCCAAGATTGAGTCTTTGAATGAAGAGATTGAGATAAAACTGTCCAGTTTGAGTGTTTGTTGCAGCTCGTTCCAGTCGCTAGCTGCAGCAAACTGAAAAGACGAGCGACCCAGGGATGTGTGTGCTTTGGGGACCTTTAACAGAATGTGACTGGCAGAACGGGTGTTGTATGTGGAAGATGAAAGCTGCAGTAGATATCTCAGATAGGGGGGAGTGAGGCCTAAGAGGGTTTTATAAATAAGCATCAACCAGTGGTCTTGCGACGGGTATACAGAGATGACCAGTTTACAGAGGAGCATTGGTGGCAAATCTGATGGCCGAATGGTAAAGAACATCTAGCCGATCGAGAACACGCTTACCTGCCAATCTATAAATTACGTCTCCGTAATCTTGCATGGGTAGGATGGTCATCTAAATCAGGGTTAGTTTGGCAGCTGGGTTGAAAGAGCGATTTAAGATAGAGGAAACCAAGTCTAGATTTAACTTTGGGTTATGACACTAATATTTTTGTAAACTCTGCACAATTGTGTTCTGTGGGTGTCACTGAAGATATCCCATTTCATTGATCCACAAATAAGGCTGTACAGTGCAATATAAATGGTGAAGCCAGATGTGGAGGTCCTGGGATGTTGTGGTTACACGCGGTCTGCGGTTGTGAGGCCGGTTGGACATATTGCCAAATTCTCAAAAACAACGTTGGAGGTAGCTTATGGTAGAGAAATTAACATTCAGCTCTGGTGGACATTCCGGCAGTCAGCATGCCAATTGCACGCTACCTCAAAACTTGACATCTGTGACGTTGTGTTGCGAGAAATAGAGTGGCCTTTTATTGTCCCCAGCATAAGGTGCACCTGTGTAATGATCATGCTGTTTAATCAGCTTCTTGATCTGCCACACCTGTCACATGGATGGATTATCTTCGCAAAGGAGAAATGCTCACTAACAGTGATGTAAACAAATGAGCTTTTAGTGTGTATGGAACATTTCTGGGATCGTTTATTTCAGCTCATGGAACATGGCACCAACACTTCATATGTTGTGTTTATATTTTTGTTCAGTATATGTGGGAGCAGTCACTAAGCATATAATTTAAATTACAACAAAATAGACCCCAAAAGGACTACTACTATAATTGCATGAAGCCAGCCCACTGTTATACAGTAAATACTTGTCAATGCAGTAAAATGCCAAGGTAGAGTTTCCAAGTTGCCAAAATTCATTCTGTATTTTACAAGCTCTCCTGATAAAAATGAATAAATAGAGCAGTCAGCAGTTCTGTGGCTATTTGACTACAGAACACCCAACAAACATGGGTAAGCAAATTCCCAAGACCTGTTTACTGGCCATGATACATTTGAGAACTAACTACAAGAGAATTTCTTTCAACTTGTATTGAGAAATACAACTTTTTTAAAAAGCAGCATATTGAAAATAAAACTAGGAGCAATTACATAATTTATTGGTGTGGTATAAGCTTAATTCAAATCACTTTGAAATTGTAATAACAATAAAACAAAAATCTGGAAAGTGTTTTTTGTTTCAGTTTGGACACAAATATATAATCTGGCAATAGACTACAATATTTTTGTCAGGTTTTAATTCATACAAAGCAGATTATACAAGGTTTTATGGTGTTAAAAATATTCAAATAAGTTTGCATTTCTATGTCAATATTGTTTACAGCTTCACCCGTTAAGGATGTAGAGAAGGGAATTAAATTAGTTCTGCACACCAGAATTTTATAAATTCTATTACAAATCAACTTTCAGTTACCTACAGTATTAACCATTTCAAGGAACATTGTGTATTTCAAACATCATTTAGACCTAAGTCCCCATACCACTAATCGCATGCTTAGTTTCCTATTCATATTGAAAATAATGAAATTTCAATGCAGACAATCATTCGCTTGTCTGAGTTACATATTTATTTAACTAATTCTTATTTACAAATAACAGCCTAGCAAAAAGGCAAAAGACCTGCGGGAACTGGGATTAAATTGATGGAAAACTGGGATTGTATGGATTTGCCATTTGGGTCTCAAGAGTAATTGATAACGGATGGCTCCACAAACGCATGCCCAGGGAAGAGAAAACCATTTGAATAGTGTAGAAGAACCAATATCAGGTTGAGTCAGATCCATCAAAGACAATCACAGTCTCAATATCAACCCAACTAAATAATACAAAGTCATAACCTGATGGTTGACATCCGACTACAAATAGGAGACCACCAACCCTAATATTACACATTGATCATATTTGTTAAATAATTGCATCTAGTAATTGTTCCATATAGTTTACTCCCTTATCTCTGTGCTACTTTGACAGATTGTGCAACACTTATGACAATCTCCCCATTTTGTCTTGTAAGAGTCCTCTCCACTCTCCACTCTCCACTCTCCACTCTCCACTCTCCACTCTCCACTCTCCACTCTCCACACTGATCCGAGTTGTAAAGTGGGGTCAGGAATGGACAAAACGGTCTGTCAATCAGAAATCGCAACAAAAAAGAAAAACCTTTCCTTCTCTAATTCCTTCTGAACGTTAGTTTAATAAAAGTGTCACACTAGACAAGTCATCATCACCGTACAAACGACTGATAGAAACAGCATCATGAAGAAAAAAAAAAGAAAAAAAGAAAAAAGAAAAGAGAAAGAGCCTAGTCGAGTTAAATCTTATAAATGGCCTTATTACTAAATCAGAAATGAATAAGACTATTATAACATTCACTATTGAGTATTTCATTATTATTTGATAACATTCGTAATGTATATAATCATTTAAAAATATTTACAATAATTTATAATGGTTTATTCATAAAAGTTGTGATGTTACTGTTGAGGAAAGTACTGCCCGCACAAAGAGCGCAATTTAACTTCTGTTGCTTTTCCAACTACTGTGGGAAGCAAAGCACATTTCAGACATTTAGATTAGCTTGCCACTCGGATGTCTGGAATCATGCTGATATGGGGGAGGGGGGACAGTACATATGACTAGACCAGCGATCACTTCAACTTACTGTTGGGGGGGCCCATAGAGCATCAGTTATCATATTAAAAATTGCAAACATTTGCCTCCACCCTATGGCAAAATGTGTAGAATTGCAGGAAATTAACATTAAAACTCAGATGTGTTCTCTTCGGTGTCTCGGGGGGAAGGGGGGTGGGGGGGGGCTAAAATGTAGCATTGAAGTTGTTCCAGTGTATAAGGGCTCAGCTTGTCCATCACATATCCAGTGATTCTTAAAATAAATAAAAAATACCTCTGCTTGCGCGTTATTGAATGTTGATTGTACAGTCGTTTGGAATGGGATGTCTTAATATATCCATGAGATTAGTGTCCCAGTCTGCAGGACAGAAGGCCATCACGATCCTGCCAAATTACACAGAACACATAGAAAAATACAATTTTTAAAAAAAAGTTCTCCAATCTGGCAACCAATCCAATCTGGCAACCAATCTGTAGGTTTGAGCTGTCCTGTTTGGGTAGCCTGGGAGGCATCGCTTCATTCTCAAGTCTTTTTCGACACTCGAAAGACGGACTGGACCCAATGTCTGTCCATCCCCGTACGCAGGTTTGCGAAGCGCGGCAGAGTTCCGCGAAGGCATCGGCGGAGTCACTCGTGGACATCCCAAATTTCAGATAGCAGCGGCGGGAGCTTCTTGTCCTGGAGGCGCAGGGCGAAGACCTGCTCAGAGTGGACACTGCTGAGGGTGCGGAGGCTGACCAGCTTCATGAGCATGCGTGGAAACATCAGATGATCCTAGAAGGAAGAAAGATTCATTAAACCCCACTCATTCAGGGTTGGGGACAATTACATGTTGTATTTTAAAAAACTTTACATTTTCCTATTACTTTCAATTTGGATTTTCCCACTCATGATCTGAATTTCAATACATTTCCTGTACCGACTGGAATTGAAAATGGAATTCAACTCAACGCAGACTCAAGTGTGTAGGTGACAAGTGAAACATCCTCAAAACCAATTTGTGCAAGCTAAATGAGTCTGAAGTTTACATACACTTAGGTTGAAGTCATTAAAACAGTATAATGAGTCCTATATCAACATAACCTGAAAGGCCGCTCAGCAAGGAAGAAGCCACTGCTCCAAAACCGCCATAAAAAAGCCAGACTACGGTTTGCAACTGCACATGGGGACAAAGATCGTACTTTTTGGAGAAATGTCCTCTGGTCTGATGAAACAAAAATAGAACTGTTTGGCCATAATGAATGGATGTAGTCTATCACAGTGCCATCCGTTTTGTTACCAAAGCCCCATATACTACCCACCACTGCGACCTGTATTCTCTCATTGGCTGGCCCTCACTACATATTTGTCACCAAACCCACTGGCTCCAGGTCATCTATAAGTCTTTATTAGGTAAAACCCCGCCTTATCTCAGCTCGCTGGTCACCATAGCAACACCTACCCGTAGCATGCGCTCCAGCAGGTATATCTCACTGGCCACCCCCAAAGCAAACACCTCCTTTGGCCGCCATTCATTCCAGTTCTCTGCTGCCAATGACTGGAACGAATTGCAAAAATCCTTGAAGCTAGAGGTTCCTATCTCCCTCCATAACTTTAAGCATCAGCTGTCAAAGCTGCTTATCGATCACTGCACCTTTATACTTTTTCATACTGCCGCTCTATGTATCATGTACCGTGTATCTGTCTTTTGTGTACTTTCGTTGTGGCATTTTGCACCTGCCCTGTGTTTTTGTTGTAGCTGCTTGATAATGAAATTTCCCCCCCGGGGGATCAATAAAGTACCTATCTATCTATCTATCTATCTATCTATCTATAGCCCTTCTGTAAATAGCCCACCCTACTACCTCATCCCCATATTTATTTTTTTAACTTCCGCTCAATTTTGCACTCCAGTATCTCTATTTGCACATTCTATCATTCCAGTGATTATGCTAATCTGTAATTTATTTCACCACTATGGCCTATTTATAGTCTTCCTAACCTTACTGCATTTTGCACTACATTTGCACTCTGTATATAGATTTTCTATTGTGTTATTGACTGTACGTTTGTTTATTTCCCATGTGTAACTGTTGTTTTTTTTTGTTTTTTTTGTCGCACTGCCTTGCTTTGTCTTGGCCAGGTCGCAGTTGCAAATGAGAACTAGTTCTCAACTGACCTACCTGGTTAAATAAAAAAAAATAATGACCATCGTTATGTTTGGAGGAAAAAGGGGGAGGCTTGCAAGCCGAAGAACACCATCTCAACCGTGAAGCACAGCATCATGCATCATGTTGTGGGGGTGCTTTGCTGCAGGAGGGACTGGTGCACTTCACAAAATAAATGGCATCATGAGGAAGTAAATTATGTGGATATATTGAAGCAACATCAAGACATCAGTCAGGAAGTTAAAGCTTGGTTGCAAATGGGTCTTCCAAATGGACATTGACCCCAAGCATACTTCCAAAGTTGTGGCAAAATGGCTTAAAGACGACAAAGTCAAGGTATTGGAGTGGCCGTCACAAAGCCCTGACCTCAATCCAAAATAACATTTGTGAACTTAGTGTGTGCGAGCAAGGAGGCCTACAAACCTGACTCAGTTACACCAGTTCTGTCAGGAGGAATGGGCCAAAACTCACCCAACTTATTGTGGGAAGCTTGTGGAAGGCTACCCGAAATGTTAGACCAAAGTTAAACAATTTAAAGGCAATGCTACCAAATACTAATTGAGTGTATGTAAACTTCTGACCCACTGGGAATGTGATTAAAGAAATAAAAGCTGAAATAAATAAATCACTGCTATTATTCTGACATTTCACATTCTTAAAATAAAGTGGTGATCCTAACTGACCTAAAACAGGGAATTGTTACTAGGATTAAAATGTCAGGAATTGTGAAATACTGAGTTTAAATGTATTTGTCTAAGGTGTATGTAAACTACCGACTTCAACTGTATATTACTAGTGCACTCACGTTTGGTCTCTTAATCATGATGTAAGAACGAAGGGCGTCCACGTACGGTTGCTGCAGTCGCTCCACCAGTTCATGGTCCTGCACATTGGGCCGGTCTGGGGAACATACGAATACAGCTTAATGTTTATACCCAATACAATAGAATGCATAGATATCTGTTGAATGTTACTTCCTACATATGGGCAAGGTCTCTGTAGTACCCAGGTCGAGACATAAGTATTTTGATATCCCATAAGTCTTTGCATAAATGCAGAAGAACTCTAAACAAAGGGACCAGCGAGGCGAGTGAAAATAACTGAGTGAATGGTAGCAGCACGGAAAGTTTACCATCACAGTGGAAAATAAAACACCTTCGTAGTGAACTCCTCAGCAAACACATGCAGTGCCTTCAGAAGGTATTCACACCTCTTGAATTTTACCACATTTTGTTGTGTTAAAGCCCGAATTAAAAATGTATTCATTTTAGATTTGTCACTGGCCTACACACAATACCCCGATAATGTCAAAGTGGAATTATGTTTTTCAAAAGGCTTACAAATTAATTGAAACTGAAAAGCTGAAATGTCTTGTCAATAAGTATTCAACCCCTTTTATGGCAAGAAATTGCTTAACAAGTCACATAATAAGTTGCATGGTGTTTAACATGTTTTTTGAATGACTACCTTGTCTCTGTACCTCACACATACAATAGTCTGTAAGGTCCCTCAGTCGAGCAGTGAATTTCAAACAGATTCAACCACAAAGACCAGGGAGGATTTCCAATGCCTCTCAAAGAAAGGCACCTATTGGTAGATGGGTAAAAATAAAAAAGCAGACGTTGATTATCCATTTCAGCACGGTGACGCTATGAATTACACTTTGGATGGTGTATCAATTCACCCAGTCACTACAAAGATACAGGCGTCCTTCCTAACTCAGTTGCAGGAGAGGAAGGAAACCGCTCAAGGATTTCACCATGAGGCCAATGGTGACTTTTAAACAGTTAGTTTAATGGCTGTGATGTGAGAGAACTGAGGATGGATCAACAACATTGTAGTTACTCCACAATACTGACCTAAATGACAGTGTTTGCAGTAAGGCCCTAAAGTAAAACTGCAAAAAATGTGGCAAAATAGATTATCTTTATATCCTGAATACAAAGCGTTATGTTTGGGAAAAATCCAACTCAAAACAGAGAGTAGCACTCTTCATATTTTCAAGCATGGTGGTGGCTGCATCATGTTATGGGTCTGCTTGTCATCGGCAAGGACTAGGGAGTTTATTTAGGATAAAAATAAACTGCATAATCTTAGAGGAAAACCTGGTTCAGTCTGCTTTCCAACAGACACGGAGATACATTCACCTTTCAGCAGGACAATAACCTAAAAGGCCAAATATACACTGGAGTTACTTATCAAGATGACATTGAATGTTCCCGAGTGGCCTAGTTACAGTTTAGACTTAAATAGGCTTGAAAATCTATTGCAAGACTTGAAAATGACTGTCTGACAATGATCAACAACCAACTTGACAGAGCTTGAAGACTTTTTTAAATAAATGTGCAAATATTGTACAATCCAGGTGTGCAAAGCTCTTAGAAACTTACCCAGAAAGACTCACAGCTGTAATCGCTGCCGAAGGTGATAGTAACATGTATTGACTCAGGGGTGTGAATACTTATGTAAATTATATATTTCTGTATTTGATTTAATACATTTGCAACTATTTTTTAAAAGTTGTTTTCATTTTGTCATTATGTGGGTATTAGGTGTAGATGGGTGAGACATACAATATATTTCAGTCCATTTTGAATTCATCCTGTAAAAACTAAATGTGAAGGTCAAGGGGTTTCTGAAGGCACTGTATCATTAACTGTCATTCTATTTATTGAAACGTTTTTCAAAATATCCACCTCATTCATTTCCTGACCGGTGGTCATTTTCACTGCAAACACTGTAGAATCTTTAAAACAGCACTGTTCCCATTAATTTGTTCGTTTCGGAAGCTGCAGCACATTACAAAATCGGTGACCACATTGGCGTCAGCCGATAATAGCTTAAAAAAAATAAAAATAAAAAAATAATCGATATTGCAAAGAAAATATTTAATATCGGTATCGGCCCAGAATATACACATTAGTTAATCCCTAAGAATTACGTAGATGTCCAGACCTTAGTAATAAAGGGACCTTGCATATGGGCTCTGTTCCACACTAGCATACCACTTGACCTCTGACCTGCAGAGAAGATGTTGATGGCGATGAGCAGAGCATACTCCGCCTCGTCCAGGTGCAGGTCATTCATGCCCTTGGAGAACTCAAAGATGGGGTTGATAAACTCCAACTGCAGCCCTGAGGGGGATGAGAGAGAAACGGAGAGAGGGAGAGGGATACAAATATGGGTTAAGGGGGGACAAGTGGTAAAATGTCAGAGGAAGACGCGACTGATGCACATGGGGACATCTTTGGTTTGTCTCCATGACATTCAGAAGCTGAGCTACAACCTTCTAAACTTGAGTAAAAAAATGTTTGACTTTGCTTGAGAAGTAATCTTTTGGTAGCGCAATAATATTTTGGGGACCTTGGGTATATTCCTTATCAACGTCATGTTAAACTACATAGAACTGCAGGAAATGGGCTTTAAAACAACAAATTACATTTTTTTATTATTATTTTAAAAAGGGGGCCCTGGCCTCTCGAATGGCGCAGTGGTCTAAGGCGTCACTACAGCCTGGGGTTCGATCCCTGTGTCATTACCAGCCGTGACCGGGAGTCCCATAAGGCGGTGCACAATTGGCTTTACATGGCTCATCACGCTCTAGCGACTCCTAGTGGCGGGCCGGGACACCTGCAAGCTGACTTCGGTTGTCAGTTGAACAGTGTTTCCTCCGACACATTGGTGCGGCGGGCTTCTGGGTTAAGCGAGCAGGTGTTAAGAAGCGTGATTTTGGAGGACGCACGGCTCGACCTTCGCCTCTCCCGAGCCCATTGGAGTGTTGCAGCGATGAGACAAGATAGTAATCATGAAATTGGGGAGATAAATTTGGGTAAAAACAACAAACAAAATGGAGCCCTGAGGAAATAAGGTTGGGAGCCCCTGGAGTACAAGGTACAGAACAAGAGGGAGTTTTTGACTGATTGCAGCTTGAATGTGGATCATGAACATATCAGACGAACAAAAGATGCTGTACCTGCTTTGGCAAAATCCTCCTTGTTATAACTGAAGTCCTTCAGGAACGTGATGCTCTCAATGGCAGGGTTATATCTCCGCGATGTCTCCAGAAGCATGATCTGCAGAAAAACAAAGTACAGCTCCGTGACTGGGGATCAAGTGAGAGACATCCTGCAATGTAGATAATCTACTTGACATATTGACACGTGTTCCTGAAACCCAACATAATGATATAGAGCCAGACATGATTCTCCCCTCTCAGTGGACTAGGTGTTTTCGAAAATAGGTGAGACAATATCAAGCCGCCATTTGTCACGACTGTATTTACCACTTTAAACAAAGTAGGATATGAAGGGAAATAAAGTAAACGGTGAGGAGACTAGAATAATACACTAGAAAAAACAATGACTCACCTCAATGGTTGAGGTCTTCAGCAGGGCAATCTGGTCCTCTCTGGTGAGCTCTAGGAAGCCAGGCAGCTGCTTGGCAAAGTCCACTATCTCCTGGACCGACATGATGGCCAGCTCGGTGAAGTGGGCAAAGCGCTGCTGCCGTACCTCCCTGTTCTGGGGGTCCGGATTCTGGGGCCACGGCTGGATTTTAGACGGAGACAAAGACATCAATAGATTAAATTAATTAACAAACTACTAAATTCATTAACAGAAAAATAAAAAAACACCTCCGATACAATGCAGAGATTTCAATGTGCTCAGAGTTGCTGAACTACCAAAAATGGTCTGGATGGTAAACAGCTAATTTGGCCAAAATTCAACAGTAACAATATTGTATTATTCTTGGCCAACATGTCTTTGAACATGCGGAGGTGGTGTAAATATTGTAGAATGCAGAAATGTTGTATTCCACATCCATATCAATATGACGATTTCCTTCACATCCTTACACTAGTGCAACTGTCAATTAAATCCAAACTGTTAAAGATATCTAAGCATGCCATATGTTAGTAGTTTGCCCTGCAGCGTCAAAGGGTTGGGACACTCAGAGACAATCACCGTGACTTTGGGCCGGTCGATGAACGAGCGCTTGTTGCACTGCTTCTGCATGGACACCAGCTTCTCAATCATATCCAGCTGCTCGGGCGCCAGCGGGACCACCTCCGGCACCGGGGTGGGGGTCACCACGGCAGACGTGCGCGCAGTCTCTTCCTCGTTCTTCTTCATCTTCTTCACTCGGATCTGCTCCTCTGAGAGAACGCCTGGGAACGCCGGTAAAACAATCAGCGCAGTAACGAAAAGTAGGAAAAAGACAAGATACTACCATAGTTTGGGAGGTCAATTTCAATTATGTACGTCAGCTTTTTATAGAGATGTTGCAAAGCCATCTCTAACCAGTATCTCTACATTTAAAACGTGTGCATCTCCTACTAAAAGACGTACATAAAAAAATAAATACAACACAAGATGGCTGCCACTGGGACCAATAGCGCATAAAGAGACAACTCACATTGCTCCAGCATGCCCGCCTCACGGCACTTGCGCAGCCGGCACTGCTGGCACTTGCGGCGCATGTACATGTCCATCTCACAGCGACCGTTGTTCTTGCACGAGTACTGGGCACTCTTGATGACGCTGCGGCGGAAGAAGCCTTTGCAGCCCTCGCAGCTCAGCACGTTGTAGTGGAAGCCCGAGGCTTTGTCTCCGCACACGCTGCACACCTCGTTCCCTAACATCTTGGGGGCTGGACCCTTCTTCCTCTTCACCGGCTGGCATTCTGTGGAAATACATAAAAATGTACTGTCAATATACGATATGCAAATAATCAGAGAAAACAGTAAATACATGCATATACTATATGGAACTATCTGGGAGAATATAGGCATAATATACTGTATATAAGACTGACGTTTGGACCAGTCCGACTGGTTTGATGAAATCACTGAACACACAGGTGCCAGGTCTCCGTCACAAAATAGGTCTCGACCTCAACGGGATTATCAGGATAAATAAAAGGTTAAATCAATCTAAAATACAAAAACATACGCACCTGTGTTGGAAGGCATGTTGTCGGTGGGGTCGGCCTTGATGTCGCTAGGCTCAATGGACAGCGGGCTGCTCTTCTCAGCTAGTGAGGAAGGCCCTTTCTGGGGGGGGCTGGAAAACCCTGCATGGTGGGGCGGTTCCAGGGGGAGGAGGTTACCCTCATGCTTCATTTCTACACTGCTGCTGTCGTCACTACTGCCAAGGCAGTCCAGCTGCAGCTCTGGGGCCCCGTCGAACACCTCACCTGAAACAGAAACACACATTGTTGTCTAATCAAAAGCACTTCTTTGGACCAATGGGTAAAATAATATGTTAATTGGTTAGATCAGTGGTTCTCAACTGATTTTGCCTCAGGACCCAAATTGAACCAGGTTGTCTCCGTCACGACTCAATATTCACATCACGATAAAGATTCACCAAAATACACATCTGGAAAACTATTTTTTTATGCTATGAATGTAAATGTAGCAATTATATGACAAGAGAACAGCCTTCCCACCTCTTTCATTGTCAATAATAACATTTTGCACATATTCTTGATGAAGAATATGAATAAACTCACTGGTTTGACACCACACAAATCTACCAGAAATAGCACTCCTAATAGCTCTATATTGAAAATATTTATTAAAAAGAAAAAAAAATTGAGATTAAAATTATTAAAACATTTACATTTAAAATGTCATTTATCTTATACAGAGCAACTTACAGTAGTGAGTTAATTCATTGTCAGTGCAATGACAAGTGGGGTGGACTGAGAACGCAGCTGATGAATGAGAGTTAATGTAAATCCACATCTCAACAGCACAAGTCAGATCAAGACCAAAACAACATGGGGCTCTTACCATGACCAACATCTGTGATATCAGTCGCAGACAGTGTGGACATCTTCTGCACAGCAGCTTGTCATTACGAAATCAATCTGCACCTGGGGGTGATCAAATAATAATAATTATCATGACTATAACATGAGCGCCAATAGACGATACTTAAAGAAAATACCATGGAGTAGAAAATAGCCACGGCTGGATAGCCTGTAGACTAGGCTATATGGGCAGAGAAGAACAGCACAGTGGTCTTTAACTTCCAAAATACGATAGGCTTTAGTTTAGACTCCAAAACTGACTGGAAATACATCTTACACTGCTTGAAAATCATACGACTCAGAGTTTAGTCATTTAGCAGATGATCTTATCAAGGGCTCAGACAGGTTTTCACCTTGTAGGCTCGGGATTCGAACCAGCAACCTTTCAGTTACTGGCCTAACTCTAACCACTAGGCTACCTGTCGTCACCACCAGTTATGCAAAACGTAGCTCAAATCAAGTGTCCAGTCTCCTATATTTGGCCCCAACTCCACTCCCTTTAGAACTAGGTCTACCTTCGTGGCTGATATAACGCAATAATACCGCTAGTCAGATATAAAATGGGCCATGTAAGAATCTCTGGTATTTTAACCTAAAGTTAACTTTTGATTTTAAGTCAAAAGTTTGGGCACACCTACTCATTCAAGGGTTATTCTTTATTTGTACTATGATCTACATTGTATAATAATAGTGAAGACATTAAAACTATGAAATAACACATGGCATCATGTATTAACCAAAACAAAATGCTGAAAAACAAAATGATAACGAGATGGGATGGCGTATCGCTGCAGAATGCTGTGGTAGCTATGCTGGTTAAGTGTGCCTTGAAATCTAAATAAAATCACTGTCACTAGCTAAGCACCCCCACATAAAATCACACCTCATCCTCCATGCTTCACGGTGGGAATCACACATGCGGAGATCCGTTCACCTACTCTGCGTCTCACGAAGACACGGCGGTTGGAACCAAAAATCTCAAATTTGGATTCAGACCAAAGACAGAATGTGCCTCCCGGGTGGCACAGCGGTCTAAGACACTGCATCACTACAGATCCTGGTTCAATACCGGGCTGTGTCGCAGCCGGCCGCGACCGGTAGATCTGTGAGGCGACACACAATTGGCCCAGCGTCGTCCAAGGTAGGGGAGGGTTTGGCTGGCCGGGATGTCCTTTGTCCCATCGCGCTCTAGCAACTCCTGTGGCGGGACAGGCAGGCCGACACGGTCGCCAAGTGTACAGCGTTTCCTCCAACACATTGGTGCGGCTGGCTTCCGGGTTAAGCGTGCATTGTGTCAAGAAGCAGCGCGGCTTGCGTTTCGGAGGACATAAGGCTCTCGATCTTCGCCTCTCCTGAGTCCTTACAGCAGTTGCAGCAATGGGACAAGACTAACTAATTGTCTGTATACCACTCCTACCTTGTCCTAACACAACTGATTGGCTCTAACGCAGTAAGGAAATACATTCCTGTTCATTGAAATGCATTCCAGGTGACTACCTCATGACGCTGAAACTCATCAAGGCAAAGGGTGGCTACTTTGAAGAATCTCAAATATAACACTTTTTGGGTTACTACATGATTCCATGTGTGTTATTTCATAGTTGTGATGTCTTGTAGAACAATGTAGTTTTGATACAATGTAGAAAATACAATTAAGAAAAACCCTGGAATGAGTAGGTGTCCAAACTTTGGACTGGTACTGTTCACCTAAAAAAAATAACATTGAACCTGACCACAGTCGTGTTCACCCTTTATTCGGTACAGGCTTCCTTCTTTTCACTTTGTCAGGTTAGCATTTTGGTGTAAGTACAATGCTGTCAATCAGTTCTATCAAAGCCATTCAACTCTGTACCTGTTTTAAAGTCACCATTGGCCTCATGGTGAAATCAGTGATTTGATTTCCTTCCTCTCTGGCAACTGAGTTAAGGACGCCTTCATCTTTGTAGTGACTGTGTGTATTGATACACCATCTAAAGTGGAATTAATAATGTCACCATGCTCAAAGGGATATTCAATGTCTGCTTTTTACATATGCACCCATCTACCAATAGGTGCCTTTCTTTGTGAGGCATTAGAAAAGCTCCCTGGTCTTTGTGGTTAAATCAGTGTTTGAAATCCACTGCTCGGCTGAAAGACCTTAGAGAATTTAATGTGTCGGGTAGAGACACAAGGTAGTTATTCAAAAATCATGTTAAAACACTATTATTGCACACAGTGAGTCCATGAGACTTAAGCACATTTTTACTCCTGCCATAAAGGAGTTGAATACTTGACTCAAGACATTTCAGCTTTTCATTTATTTGTAAACATTTATAAAAACATAATTCCACTTTGACATTATAGGGTACTGTGTGTAGGCCGGTGACACACAATCTCAATTTAATCAATTTCAGGCTGTAACATTTGGAAAAAGTCAAGGGGTATGAATACTTTCTGAAGGCACTGTAGTTTAAATTGTCGGTCCGTCCACAAACGTTGTTTTTCGGTCCTTCATTTGGCACAAACATAGACATCCATGATTGGTTCAGATTTGGTCGGGTCAAACAGACAGTACAGTAAGAGTACAGAAAAGTACTTTACTGTGTACTACACTATACTTTTCTTTACTGTACTATAGAGTCTAGTTCAGTCCTGTACAGTACAGTAGAATAGTTTAGTACAGTAGAGTTGAGCAGGATTCGCGTTAAGTTCAGAAATCTGCGTTTTTTAAAACCATTTAACCTGCATTTTATATTGAAAATCAGTATTGTTCTGCTTCAATAGTGATATGCAGCATTTTAGATCTGCATTTACAACGTTTCTTCAGCGTTGATTACACTTTCATGTACTATACTCTGAGCTATGGTGGGCTGTACTTTGATCTCCAAACTTCTGCAACAGGGCGGCAGGTAGCCTAGCGGTTAGAGCGTTGGGCCAGTAACCCAAAGGTGAAAAAGCCTGTCCATGTGTCCTTGAGCAAGGCACTTAACCCTCATTTAGTCCAGGGGCTGTCCCTGTAGGTAGGCAGTCATTGAACCGATTTGCCTAGTTAAATAACTAAAAAAAATATATATATTTTTTTAAATGATTATTAGTTCAAATTTGGTCTGGTCCAAAACAAAATTGTCTTGTTTGGTGGCGGAGCTCATTAATATAATAGCCAGGGTGTAAATCCACTTCACTTACTGTAGTTCAATAACCAAATTAGATGTTTTCAAATTCATGTCATAGCGGACACCCCATTATTTCTGCAGACGTCTGTGGATCTTAATTTGTAGCAGATATTTAACAGTTTAGGGAAAACATTGGTCACTTTCTTTTTTACTGGCACTCTGCTACCAAACTTTGCATCTACACAGTTTGAGTAAATGTGTTTTTGTAAAATGTTCTCGTCAATTACTAAAAGTTGTCCTTGTGCATAGTTTGAAAACAAAAGGTTTTTGATTCGTATACATTTTAATTGTCTCAGCACAATTCCATTACCATGGAATTGCCCATAACTAGGGCTTTACAGTGATGGTGAAAACATTTGAGTTAAGTGGTTTGAAATCTTCCTAGAAGTTGGAAAATCTAGACAAGTGCAGATTTTTGGCACTTTAGCAAGTCTTCATTTAATTTAAAAGGCTTTAAAATATCAAAGGGATGCAAAATGTACTATTTGTGGAACGATTAAATGATACCCATTGGTTCTTGAAGAACATAGCTTATAAATGCCTCATGAGCTTAGTTCAACTGTCCATCAAAACCCAAAATAATGCCAGTATTTGTTCAAACGTAAACTAAGAAAACAGCAGCACAGCATGTGACCTAGATTAAGCGTGTTGCAGATGCATCATGGTTTTCTGCCTCAATTTACAAAGGGGCTCCCAAGTGGTGCAGCGGTCTAAGACACTACATCTCAATGCTAGAGACAGACAACCTGGTTAGAATCCAGACTGTATCACAACCGGCCGTGATTGGGAGTCCCATCGTTGTCCGTGTTTGGCTGGTGTAGGCCGTCATTGTAAATAAGAATTTCTTAACTGATTTGCGCAGTTAAATAACGGTTACATTTTTGTAAAAATAAAAGTGCTAAGCCATGGTTTCATGACAATCACTCAGTTAAAAAAAAACTTCTCAGATTCTTGAAGAACCACAGCTACGCTAGATCCCACATGGGCTTAGTACAACAGTCTTACCATGGCAACTAGGGCTAGGAATTACCAGGGACCTCACAATATGATATTATCAAGAACCTTTGGGGCTGATGACATATGTATTTAGATTCTCACAATTCAACAGTAGTGGTCAAACGTTTTGAGAATGACACAGTTTGCTGCCTCAGTGTTGATGATGGCAATTTGCATATACTCCAGATTGTCATTTAGAGTGATCAGATGAATTGCAAAGTCCCTCTTTGCCATGAAAATTAACTCATTTAATCCCCCAAAAAACTATTCCACTGCATTTCAGCCCTGCCACAAAAGGACCAGCTGCCATCATGTCAGTGATTCTCTCACCTGTGTTAACGAGACAAGACGAGCGCTACCATCAGTCCTGTGTCATGCCAACAGTAAAGCATCCTCAGACCATTCATGTGTGGGGGTTGCTTCTCAGCCAAGGGAGTGGGCTCACTCACAATTTTGCCTAAGAGCACAGCCATGAATAAAGAATGGTACCAACACATCCTCCGAGAGCAACTTCTCCCAACCATCCAAGAACAGTTTGGTGACGACCAATGCCTTTTCCAGCATGATGGAGCACCTTGCCATTAGGCAAAAGTGATAACTAAGTGGCTCGGGGAACAAAACATCGACATTTTGGGTCCATGGCCAGGAAACTCCCCAGACCTTAATTCCATTGAGAACTTGTGGTCGATCCTCAAGAGGCGGGTGGACAAACAAAAACCCACAACTTCTGACCAACTCCAAGCATTGATTATGCAAGAATGGCCTGCCATCAGTCAGGATGTGGCCCAGAAGATAATTGGCAGCATGCCAGGGCGGATTGCAGAGGTCTTGAAAAAGAAGGGTCAACACTGCAAATATTGACTCTTTGCATAAACTGAATGTCATTGTCAATGAAAGCCTTTGACACTTATGGAATACTTGTAATTATACTTCAGTGTACCAAAGTAACTACTGACATAAAGATCTAAGAACACTGAAGCAGCAAACTTTGTGGAGACCAATACTTGTGTCATTCTCAACTTTTGACCACGACTGTAGATTTATTGCGATTTGATGTTTCAAACATATTGCTCAAGATGTCTGCTAATGAAAAACATGACAGAGCATGAGAAAATGTATTTTGAGAAGTCATGGAAGAAAGTGCTGAAAACATGTTGCCTCACCGTTTAAAAGGAAGATGGAAAACAAACTATAGGATGAAAAAAAAACCTGAGTTTTGGCGCAGGTACAGACGACTCGCGCCAGCCAACGCTACCTAGAATTTTTTTTTTTTACTTTTTACCAGTGATGGAAACAATACCCAATTGTCATACTTGAGTAAAAGTAAAGATACCTTAAAAGAAAAGGACTGAAGTAAGTCACCCAGTAAAATCCTACTTAAAATTACATTAACAGTTGAAGGAGGAAGTTTACATACACTTAGGTTGGAAATTAAGTCATTTTTCAACCACTCCACAGATTTCATGTTAACAAACTATAGTTTTGGAAAGTCGGTTAGGACATCTACTTTATGCATGACAAGTAATTCTTCCAACAACTGTTTACAGACACATTTTTTCACAAGTCCAATGGGTTAGAAGTTTACATACACTAAGATGACTGCCTTTAAACAGCTTGGAAAATTCCAGAAAATGGCTTTAGAAGCTTCTGATAGGCTAATTGACATAATTTGAGTGATTTGGAGGTGTACCTGCAGATGCATTTCAAGGCCTACCTTCAAACTCAGTGCCTCAGCTCGACATCATGGGAAAAATCTAAAGAAATCAGCCAAGACCTCAGAAAAAAAACAATTGTAGACCTCCACAAGTCTGGTTCATCCTTGGGAGCAATTTCCAAAACGCCTGAAGGTACCACGTTCATCTGTACAAACAATAGTACGCAAGTATAAACACCATGGGACCACGCAGCCGTCATACCACTCAGGAAGGAGACGCGTTCTGTCTCCTAGATATGAACGTACTTCGGTGCGAAAAGTGTAAATCAATCCCAGAACAGCAAAGGACCTTGTGAAGATGCTGGAGGAAACAGGTACAAAAGTATCTATATCCACAGTAAAATAAGTCCTATATCGGCATAACCTGAAAGGCAGCTCAGCAAGGAAGAAGCCACTGCTCCAAAATCGCCATAAAAAAGCCAGACTATGGTTTGCAACTGCACATGGGGTCAAAGATCGTACTTTTTGGAGAAATGTCCTCTGGTCTGATGAAACAAAAATAGAATTGTTTGGCCATAATGACCATCGTTATGTTTGGAGGAAAAAATGGGGAGGCTTGCAAGCCGAAGAACACCATCCCAACCGGGTGGCAGCATCATGTTGTGGGGGTGCTTTGCTGCAGGAGGGACTGGTGAACTTCACAAAATAGATGGCATCATGAGGAAGGAAAATTATGTGGATATATTGAAGCAACATCTCAAGACATCAGTCAGGAAGTTAAAGCTTGGTCTCAAATGGGTCTTCCAAATGGACAATGACCCCAATCATACTTCCAAAGTTGTGGCAAAATGGCTTAAGGACCACAAAATCAAGGTATTGCTGTGGCCATCACAAAGCCCTGACCTCAATCCTATAGAAAATGTGTGGGCAGAACTGAAAAAGCGTGTGCGAGCAAGGAGGCCTATAAACCTGACTCAGTTACACCAGTTCTGTCTGGAGGAATGGGCCAAAATTCACCCAACTTATAGAGGGAAGCTTGTGGAAGGCTACCTGAAACGTTTGACCCAAGTTAAACAATTTAAAGGCAATGCTACCAAATACTAATTGAGTGTATGTAAACTTCTGGCCCACTGGGAATGTGATGAAAAAAAAAAAAAAAAGTGAAATAAATTTCACATTCTTAACATAAAAGTGGTGACACTAACTGACCTAAGACAAGGAATTTTTACTAGGATTAAATGTCAGGAATTGTGAAAGACTGAGTTCAAATGTATTTGGCTAAGTTGTATGTAAACTTCCGACTTCAAATGTAGATTTCATGAATTTCTTTCCATGTCTAGAGGGAGCAGACATTCAGATTCAGGAAATCAGGAATATGCCCTTTAACCTTTTCATCCTGTACGTTATTCTAAGCCTGTCATGAGAGCTATAGGCCAGGATCCCCTCATTTGTAAACTTTGAATTGTTACTCAACAATGGTTACAAAGCTTTAAGGAAAAAAAAACTAAACGTTGCTTATGCCCAAGTTTCGGTACCTCCTTGATGGTGAGCATTTGTGTGCGTGTGTAGAATCTCACAGTGAAAGGAAGCAGAAGACTGCGTTCCATCACAGTAGAACATCTAGTGCCAGTAAGATGGGTGTAACTTTTAATTTTCTCCTGAATGTCACAACATCAGCTTCAGGGTACAGAACTAGTATGAGTTCTAGTCATTCTATTTCTATGAGTTTGACCTCTATTGTCCCACTGAGGAAAGTCACCACAAATTAAATTTCACACACGCGTAGAATTGGACATGGACACAATTACTAGCCATGCTAGCTAGCAACGGGCTAAAGTGATGCTCCAGTAGCAGTTACAGGATAGGTACTGTTTGGCGTAGCAACAATAATTTTTGACCAACCATAACAATACCATCTTCATTCTCGATTCGGCAAAACATGTACATTCGGAAATTATTCAGACACCTTCCTTTTCGTTACAGCCTTATTCTAAAATGTATTAAATAAAAATATCTACACACAATACCCTATAATGACAAAGCAAAAACAGGTTTGACATTTTTACAAAATGTATTACATTTAAACATAAATACCTTATTTACATAAGTATATAAACCATTTCCATGAGACTAAATTGAGCTCAGGTGCATCCTGTTTCCAATGATCATCCTTGATGTTTCTACAACTTGATTGGAGTCCACCTGTGGTAAATTCAATTGATTGGAAATGATTTGGAAAGGCACACACCTGTCTATATAAAGTCAAACAGATGACAGTGCATGTCAGAGAAAACCAAACCATGAGGTCGAAGTTATTGTCTGTAGAGCTCCAAGACAGGATTGTGTGGAGGCACAGATCTGGGGCAGGTTACCCATTGAAGGTCCCCAAGAACACAGTGGACTCCATTCTTAAATGGAAGAAGTTAGGAACCGCCAAGACTCTTCCTAGAGCTGGCCGCCCGGCCAAACTTAGCAATCGGGGGAGAAGGGCCTTGGTCAAGGAGGTGACCAAGAACCCGATGCTCACTGACAGAGCTCCAGAGTTCTGGAGATGAGAGAACCTTCCAGAAGGACAACCATCTCTAAGCACTCTACCAAATCAGGCCTTTATGGCACGACAGCCTGCTTGGAGTTTGCCAAAAGGCATGTAAAAGACTGACCATGAGAAACAAGACTCTGGTCTGATGAAACCAATATTGAACTCTTTGGCCTGAATGCCAAGCGTCACATCTGGAGGAAACACAGCATCATGCTGTGGGGATGTTTTTCAGCGGCAGGGACTGGGAGACTAGTCAGGATTGAGGGAAGAATTAACAGAGCAAAGTACAGAGAGAACCTGGACCTCAGACTGGGGCGAAGGTTCAACTTCCAACAGGACAACGACTCTAAACACACAGCCAAGACAACAAAATAGTGGCTTCAGGATACGTCTCGAATGTCCTAGAGTGGTCCAGCCAGATCCCGGGCTTGAACCCGATCAAACATCTCTGGAGAGACCTGAAAATACCTGTGCAGCGACACTTCCCATTCAACCTGACAGAGCTTGAGAGGTTCTGCAGAAACTCCCCAAATACAGGTGTGCCAAGCTTGTGGCGTCATACCCAAGAAGACTTGAGGCTGTAATCGCTGCCAAAGGTGCTTCAACAAAGTACTGAGTACAGGGTCTGAATACTTATGTAAATGTGATCTGTTTTTGCTTAGTCATTATGGGGGTATTGTGTGTAGATTGAGGGGAAAAAAACTATAATACATTTTAGAATAAGGCTGTCACTTAACAAAATGTGAAAAAAGTCAAGGAGTCTATACTTTGGGGTGGACCCACTGGAGTGTATGGTTGATGAAACAGTGAAGCATGTATTGATCTTAGTACCGGTATATGTGGAAGAGAGGGAAATATTGAGATTGGAGAGGGATGGAAGGGATTTGGGGGATGGTTTGTTAGAAGTTAGTAGGGCTTATTTTCTTAGTAATACAGGATGAGATAAGATGGTTTAGTTTCTCTATTAAAACGTAGTCTAAGCTGTGATTGACTACACACTCCAGTAGGTGGATGCACCTCTAACGTTTGGTTGCAGACCGCTATAATCTTATAGAAGAAGGGGTGGACACCTGTCTCAATCAATGAGAGAAGATTTGAAATAGACAAGATGGAGGCGTACAAATTGTTGGATTACTTCATGGAGAAACACATTTTAACAGAGCATTTTCTAAATTCAAACGAATCACCTGCAACTAGACAGACATTTTAGAAGAGACTTGTTTGGCCCGATTCAAGAATGATGATAGTGTCAACAAGTTAAGGTTGATTGAAAGTTCTCTGTGCTAAAAGCCAAACGGTACCTTTCCTGTGACGGCTAATGAACATCACAACATTGTTAGCCGGTTACAATCTGCTAACTAACTATGCATCACATTGAACAGCCATGATCAAAAACAACTCATCTCAATTGTAAAAATGTTGAGCAGTCTGACAGGTTGAGCACAGGCTTCATTAGTCACCATAATTTTCATGTCAATTTTAGTACGGAAGACAGGGTAGCCCTGCGGTTAAGATCGGGTTTGCTTGTTCGAATCACCGAGCCGACTAGGTGAAAAATCTGCCGATGTATCCTTGAGCAAGGCACTTAACCCTAAATGCTCTTGTAAATCGCTCTAGATAAGAGCGTCTGCGCTAAATAGCTCAAGTGTACATATACAATGGTGCCTAGTTGACTAACTTGCTGTGACAACACTGCTGTCACTGTCTAGTTATTAAACTTATGTTGCAATCGTATCTATGGCAAGACCCCAACTTTTATTATTTCGCAATCAAGTCATCATGACCACTGGGGGGTAGTTAAATAGCTAGTTAACTAACTTTAACTGCTAGAAAACAAGATTGTTTTCTGACGACATCAGTGATGTTGACGTTAGCTAGCTAGCGTTAGTTAGGTAAGTACGATTAAATAACGTGCTAAGCAAGCTAGCCACATAACTCACTTAAACTTGATAAACACTTCACATGCCATTTGTTAGTTAGGTATAGCTTTACCTATGGTCTCCTGTGACTCGTACGCTGTCTGTTTTTCTACAGCTATCTAATTAGAAGAGCTAACCAGAGAATGTAAGATATATCGGTAAACTACAGGCAGGCTTAGCATGCTAACGTTAGCTTAGCACGTTAGCTTAGCTCAAGGGCTAACTCTGTGGTAGTGGAGTCTAGGTACCAAGTTGGCCAGTTACCTATTCCAGTAGACAGAAGAAAGGATGGAGAAAAAACAACGGTATTATGTCCAAACTGGTATCTCGAGGAGAAAAACTATCCCACGCAACACAAAAAGTCAGATTTGGTGTCTTTGCCTGAGTTTGTAACCGATAGTTACCCCGTTTCGTAGCGACTAGCCAGACAGATCCCACGGAGTCGGTGTGTAGTCGAGCATGTGACCAGAGCAGGAACTAGGTAGAGCCAGGCCTAAATACATTTCAGCCCAAACCACAGAGATGTGTCAGCGTTCACACACATAGCTAGACACAACTAAAAGGAATACATTATTGCGAATGCCACGTTTTTAACAGCGCTGATCGCTCATGACCCCGCGACGACTATTTGTAAAGTCGCTCCTCTCTGAAGAGGGGTCGCAGTGTGTGCTGCGTTCAAAACAACTGTGAACTCGGGAAAATACGAGGTCAAATCATGACCTCGGTGATCTTCAGGTCGGAAAGTCGGAGATCTAGTTTCACATGCTTTGGCAATGTAAACATTTGTTTCCCATGTCAATAAAGCTCTTAAATTTAATTGAAATTGATCTAGAAAGAGTACCGAGTTCTGGAGTTGGAATTCCAAGTTGTATGAAAGCACTAAAGTCTGATATTTCCGAGTTATACGCGCCTAGTTGTTTTGAACGCGGCAGTATTTCTGGAAGACATGGGCACTTTAGCAAACTATATAATTCATGCCATTTTTATTTTATTTAACCTTTATTTTATCAGGGAGTCATACTAAGACCAATGTCTATTTTACAGATGAGCCCTTGATTACAGAAAATACACATCAAAATATAAATACGATATACAAGGAAAACAGGATCATGAAGAACGTATGTCCCCTGCTGCTTTGGAATGGAAGTTGGAACCATTGTCATCCTCCAGGCGGGGATAAGGTGCACCGAAAGCCTTATAATAAGAATAAACTATATAATTTCCGGTAGGTAGTACAGAGGAGAGGAAACAAAGACGGTCTCCGATATTGACAAGATAGTCGAGTGACCGCTCTAACATTGGAAATACATGTCCTCAAATATGGAAGGCAGGCGGCAGGAGGCGCATGTAGGAGGAGGCGCAGGCACATCTCCGATATAAAGTCGATTTGGCGTCCACTTAGATCAGTGCAATCGTAACAACCTAACCATTACGATTACAAATTAGAAATTCAATTTTGTGTTGACCAAATTCGACACTAATGGACCGTTCCTCACTCCATGGTCTTATTTTCATGTACAGAATTTGGGCGGAGTAAACCCTCTCGCTTCTCCTCTTCCTCTCTACCAATAAAGGAAGGTGGTTCCTTGGTGGACTGGAGAGTGTACTGCTGCTATTCGAGAAAGAAATGGGATGTACAGAGTGTTGTGTAGAAATATGACTCCAGATAATCTACTTAATTAGTACATAGGGTCATTTAGTATGTCAAGAGAAATTCAGAATTGAGAGACTGGGTGTAGTACTGAGGTTCTATTTGGTCCCAGCCCATTTGGGCATGGAAGGGAATTAAATTGTAGACCAGTTATCAAAACAAGATATAATTGATATTAATGTTACACTGGTTAGAGGTGAGACCAAATGTAAGATCAGAGCCATTTTGATAAATGTGTGGCAGAAGAGATGGGACTCTGAGCCCAAGGGCCGGCATTTACAGTAAATGCCCTCCAAAGAAAGGTTGGTGGACCAAGATTCATAGGTCAGATTAGGAAGGAAGAAGTGGTGTTTGCTCCAATGCGCCGAGGACATTGTACATTGAACTCGTCATTACAGCTGGAGTGTATGGTCGATTAAACGGTGGAGCATGTGTTGTTTTTATTTAACCTTTTATTTAACATTTATTTAACTAGGCAAGTTGTAAATAAGTTGAAGAGGGGGAAAGATTGAAGTGAAAGGTCATTGAGGTTGGTGGGGTTTGGAAGGGAGTTTGGTGATGGGGGAGGGTCTATTGGAAGTTAGTAGGGCTCTTTTTTATTTCCTCAGAAGTACTGAGTTAGGTAAGAGGATTTAGAAATGTGGAGCAAATTGTGTAAACCGTGATTGACTACACACTCCAGTACAGTAGGTGGCGGCATGTACCTTTAACGTTTGTTTACAGACCGCCGTTATATCCTAGAAGAAGTAGAAACACAAGCGTTGGACTGGAAGCGGTGCTTCTGATAGTTTGTATTGCTGCTTAATAAATTGGCATCAGACCATACAAGCAGGAGGTTCAGTATGCCTGTCACCTGTGCAGTAAATGGCTGCACCAACAAGTTTATCAAAGGGTCCGAAATAAGATTTTACAGGTAAGGAGTGAAGGACTTCAAGCTATCGTTAGCTAGCTTGCTAACGTTAGCTAAGTCGTTCTTCAAATGTTGTTGGTTGTTGTCGCTAGGAGAGAGAGAGAGAGAGAGATGGGGAGAGAGAGAGAGAGAGAGAGAGAGGGAGAGAGATGGAGAGTGAGAGAGGGATTGAGAGAGAGTGAGAGAGGGATGGAAAGAGATGGAGAGAGAGAGATGGAGAGAGTGAGCGAGATGGAGAGAGAGAGAGATGGTGAGAGAGAGAGAGAGAGAGAGAGAGATGCTTGTGTTAAGCAGTTTCTTGTCTTATTCTTCTCAGGTTCCCCATCAGTAAGCCTCAACTTGCCAACCAATGGGTACAAAGTTTGGGGATGAAAAACTTCATCCCTACACCTAACACGTGCCTCTGCTCAGAGCATTTTAACCCAGATTGTTTCCGAGACTACAATGGCAAACAATTTCTTAGGGAAGATGCAGTGCCCACCATTTTCGGTGCTGATTCATCAAAGGTAATGTATGGTTTCATAGTTGCTTAACCTACTGTCTATTTTGTATTTATTATTATTAAACTAGACTACATTATGTTAAAAACATTGCAGCCTGAGTTACGAAAAAGGGGGATTATGACCAAGGACACAAATGCGGCTAATCGCTTCGGGGCACCATCAGACCGGGAGAGGGCTAAGTCGCTGGATAAGATCAAGGCCAAGGAGAAACGACAGAGTACCCGGGACACTGGCAAGGTGTGTCACAAAGGTTTTCTCAGCTCAAGCTCAAACACATATCATGTGTTTTAAACTTTTTTTTTTTTTCACCCCTCTCACAGATGGTTAAATTAATGT
Source organism: Thymallus thymallus (assembly GCA_023634145.1). NCBI lineage: Eukaryota > Metazoa > Chordata > Actinopteri > Salmoniformes > Salmonidae > Thymallus > Thymallus thymallus. The sequence continues at coordinate 29,172,684 of CM042380.1, forward strand.
TAGTATAATTCCTGTTGCAGAGTATAGTGAGGTTTGGTGAATTTTTGACAGTTAAGTGCTGTTTTTCAGAGCCTTGTGTTTTTACGTGCACAAGAGCAAACTTCCCCTGTTTCATCTATCAACATGCACTCAGTTATTTTTTGTTTTTGCAGGGAAGAGGTGATGGCAGAAGACGAGGAGGAGGAGGAGGAGGAGGACGAGGAGGAGGAGGAGTCTCCAACACCGACCGGTAAGAGTGGACACTTTTCCAGAATCCATCACTGCATGGGTGCACTGCTCTGCTCCCTTCCTCGGCGTCTGCTTGTTTTCATTATTGCATTTCAAATTGTTGCCTTTTTTACTAGTCAGTGAAAATTAGTATCAGGGAGAAGGTAAACCAGCAGAAAGCAGTGTCATTCCGTAAATGATGCACAACCAAGTAAACAGGTACAGACGATAGTCACATACAGGAGGCAGGCCAGAGAAAACAGACAGGGCTGTCATACGTTCCCATTGTTTTTGTGTATTTCCAGACAAACTATAGGGGCGAAGAGCAAAGTGTATGACAATAAAGGCCGCCTGCTCTCCTGCGGCAAGGATATGTGTGACTGCCTGGACGTGGACTGCATGGGCTGCTTCTACCCCTGCCCGGAGTGCGGCTCCCGCAGGTGTGGCGTGGAGTGCCGCTGTGACCGCAAGTGGCTCTATGAGCAGGTTGAGGTGGAGGGGGGAGAGATCATCCGCAACAAGTACGCTGGCTAGTCTCCCCCGCCCTTAGGCCTTGAACTATGACTGTTGAGATTATCCATTTTTTTTTCTTTTTTTCTGTAGATCGAGAGAGAGAGAAGGGACAGAATAAGAAATGGTCTGAAGTTGCCAAAATAAAAAAAAAACTTGATTTGAATATGTATCACAAAATAAGAAACAATACTCCCACAATTCATTTCAACAAAGTGTTCTAGACATTGCGTATGTAGTTTAGTTCCTGGTGCCTGGCTGCGAGAACTCGTCCAAGGAAAAAGAGGTATATGATGGAGATTTGTTTTGACCTTTTTTCATTATGGTTTTTGCAATTCTCTCCTTGTTTTGATTATTATTTTTTGTGCCCATAGCTGTAAATTACATTTGTCTTACTTCATATTAAAATATGTGACAGTGTCCAGAATTCAGTGTTTTGATGCAGCATTACAACAGATGAGCTCCAATAGAGGGTGTTTTGATGCTGCGTTACAACAGATGAGCTCCAATAGAGGGTGTTTTGATGCTGCGTTACAACAGATGAGCTCCAATAGAGGGTGTTTTGATGCTGCGTTACAACAGATGAGCTCCAATAGAGGGTGTTTTGATGCTGCGTTACAACAGATGAGCTCCAATAGAGGGTGTTTTGATGCTGCGTTACAACAGATGAGCTCCAATAGAGGGTGTTTTGATGCTGCGTTACAACAGATGAGCTCCAATAGAGGGTGTTTTGATGCTGCGTTACAACAGATGAGCTCCAATAGAGGGTGTTTTGATGCTGCGTTACAACAGATGAGCTCCAATAGAGGGTGTTTTGATGCTGCGTTACAACAGATGAGCTCCAATAGAGGGTGTTTTGTGCCATTTCATAATTATTTTGTAAGGTCTATTTTTGTGTAGTGACAAATGACTCCTAGTCAGATATGGTGGTTATCTTAACAAATATACTCGGTTTACTTTTCTACCGGAGGCCACAATACCATTTCTCACTCCATCTCCCTCTTAGCCATCAAACACACACACCAGCCAGCTCTGTAGCACCAACCTCTGGTTGAAATAGATTGCCCGTTTTTAACCTGACATGCAATTAACTACACAAACAAGTTAGTCCTGTGTCCTTCAGACATGTGTAGTGGAAGTGACAAAGGGAAACTGGTGTGGGTAACCGTGCAAGGAATTTTACTTTTCTGACAATCCTTTATTCAGTTGTCATTGAAATTGACCTACCAATATCCTTTTTTCCCGGTGTGTGTCAGTCTGATCTTTGTGTAACATGGTACTTGATTTGGACAGACTTAAATGAAGACTGAGAGAGGAAAGGTTGCTGTGGTATAACTTTATTTTATGGTACAGAAATGAGCAGTTATGTACTTATAAACTACACTGACATTGTACTTACACAATAGTGTGTTTAATTGAGATTAATTGTTAAATCAAGCACCACTAGGCACCATGTAGTTATCAAATGTGTTTCATTATTTTAAGGGAACACCAGAAAGTACCCATTGATAGCACATCAACAATGGAAACAGTGCCATAAAATAGTCAAACCGTTGCTTAACATAAGCTGTTGCAGCAACCACAGTTGAACTCTACAGTATTACATGTCTAGTGGGTATACTACGCAGCTGGGTGTTGCCATGCTTATACGATCACAGTCGGTGTTGTCTGTCGTGCATTTGATGCAATCACAGCTCTTGGCAACAGGTATGAAGAAGGGGTCGGCTCCGGGTGGACAGCCTTCCAGGTAGACCTCTTCGTAGGACCACTCCTTGAAGTTACACGCCCTTTGGGAGCGCGGCAGCGATTTGCTCTGATAGTTCAGATCCTGCCAACGACAGCATTCACACCGGTAAATTGAAATCATTTGATCACTAGCCTGGTCCTAGATCTGTTGTGCTGTATAGTCAACTCCTGACATGACAATAACCATAGGACTTGGCAAGACAGCTCAACCCAATCCGAGATTCGGCTAATGGAAACCATATTTTTTAATTATTGCATGATTCATTGCGTTACTCATCTTCTGCCATTGTGATCTACACAGAACAAAAATAAACGCAACATGTAAAGGGTTGATCCCATGTTTCATGATCTGAAATAAATCCCAGAAATGTTCCATACGCACAAAAATCTTATTTCTCTCAAATGTTGTGCACAAATTTGTTTACATCCCTGTTAGTGAGCATTTCTCTTTTCCCAAGATAATCCATCCACCTGACAGGTGTGGCATATCAAGTAGCTGATTAAACAGCATGATCATTACATTATCAATACAAGGCCACTTTAAAATGTGCAGTTTTGTCACACAACACAAGTTTTGAGGGGGCGCGCAATAGGCATGCTGACTGCAGGAATGTCCAGCAGAGCTGTTGCCAGAGAACTGGATGTTAATTTCTCTACCATAAACTGGCTCCGACATCATTTTAGAGAATTTGGCAGTACGTCCAACTGGCCTCAACCGCAGACCATGTGTAACCACGCCAGCCCAGGACCCCCAACTAGCACAGTGGATCTGGGCCGATCCCGGCTATGTAGTTCGGCAGTATTAGGCTGCAGGGATTGAGCTCGGGCCGATTCCGATGTGAGTTATCTGGACCAAATCTATTAGCCTACTCTCTGGCAATGAACATTTAAATTAAATTCTGTTAGAGTCTTCCCTGTTTACGTAGTGTGTAGTATTTTGATACTTTGTGCAAGGCAATTGATCTTCATTAAAAACTTTGTGGATCGGGCCTCCCGAGTGGCGCAGCGGTCTAAGCCACTGCATCTGTAGCGTTGCAGGAGCTGTAGCATGTATGCACTACAATATATTACACACCAGCTCACATGCAACAGAATACAACTACATGTAATGAAAAACAATTGTAATCTTAATTGATAAACAACAGGGTGTTCATTAGGGCACTCAACAGAACTTTTTGCATACAAATATTTTTTTTAAATCCTATTGGCCAAGTCCAGGTTGGCCCTCCGTGTTTCAATCAGTATTGTCCCGTTTGGTACCTATTAAACACACAATCCTAAATAAGTACTGTCTGTCCCTACCGTCGTTTCGCACAGGCCGGCGCAGGTGGTGATGGTGATGCTTCCGTGACAGTCCTCTCTCTCCACAGTGATGGTCGCGTTGTTCAGTCCGCAGCCATACCTGCAGTCTGTCCCAGCCCTCACCGGTGTCACCCACATTGTTGCCATGACGGCCAGCTGCAGCGTCCTTAAGTGGGTGCAGTGCATAATGCTTCCACAAGGGGAAAAGGTTCCTTCAGGTATCTGCCATACAGCAGGGAAACACTTAGTTCACACTTTAAACAAAGTATATCTTATAAGGCCTCTATTCACTTCTATTATATGGTACATGTTATTTATTAATTTACAACCTGAATATGGTTATGGACATAATGGCAGGTTTCCTTACTGAGATTTTCTCAGACCACATAACGTTTCCTCTTGGTCTCCCAATGGACATTTTATCTACCATTTCAATCAGTGATTCACAACCACTCGGAGGACATTGCTGTGGATCTGTTAAAGATGTTTGTCAGAGATAATGCCATCAGATATACTGAACCGCAAAGAGAGATTCTAATCAAATCACATAAAGAATACAGACAAGGTCAGATGAGTAATTTTCAATTTGGTCACGAGCCAAAATCAATATTAAGATTTCGGAGGAAAAAGATAGCATGCCGTTGGAAGCTACTTTGCTCATTGAGAAAGAGAATATATGTTATTTTACATCAACATAGCCCTCTTAGATCTTTGTGGCCAGGATGAATGGCGCCAAGTGTGAGAGCTTAAGGCTATTGCTAGTCTGCCGTGGACAAGATAAGATCATCTATACATTTTAAGATGTCATTTAATGCAGGCGTCCAGGGTAGGGAAGAAGGGAGGATACATTTATCACAAATTATGTTGAATTAGATTACATGAAATGTTCAGATTAAATCGTGAATTAGTTTATCAACGCCCTAAAATAATGTGCTACACTGATGGTTAATGTTATTGCGTTAGAAACGGCTACAGCCTGGCTACCAAAGCAAATTAGAAAGTTAAAAGGGGAGACAATTATGAGATCACATTTGTACATCTCAAAATCTTAGTTGAAATATAAAGTCTTATTAAAGCTTTCAACTTTTCAACAATAGTAACAATTCAACATTCACACTCAAATGAGCATTACAATATAAACGTATCAATGGCAGTTTTCCTATATTTTTCTTCTATTCAGATTAGTCTGAATAGACCTCATTAAGTGATGAAAATGTTTTCGAACTGTTCTAAGTGCATACGGCCTCGGAACCCTTCCGGATCAAGTTCTTCCTCTCTCCACAAGCTGTATCATCTCTTTAGAGCATGGCAAATACAAACATTACAGTCAAACATAAAGATTCAGCGATAACATGCACGCCATTCAGATATACACTAGGCTACACACACACACACACTATGGAATTACATTTAGAGGCAGAGATAGCAATGATATCAACAATGAACACAAGAGTCTGCAAAGTCAACATGCTCACCTGTTGGGTTCTCCCTTTTGATTTAGTGACAAAGAAGGGTTGCCCCAGATCTTCTATCCTCTGTATGTATACATATTATCATAAGGATATTGCTCCATCTATGATTGCTTCCATTCGACAAGGACCTTTCTTATACCTTGCATGGGGGTGGACTCAAATCTCTTAAGCTCTGTTGCCTTGGAATAGTGAGTTTTTTCCTACCTGTCTGTCTAAGTGTAAATACAGGGGTTTAGCTCTTTTGGTACGTGGATAGGCTCATGGCTGTAACTCAAGGTCAATACACCCACACAAGGGGAGCAAGCTCACGTCTTTAGACTATCTGTATCAAAACACAAGGCAGAATGGCTTAAATGGATCAGCAATGTGTGTGCTCGCACTAGAACCAACATGTAACACTGTCAACGTGTGGAAAATCCATATAACGCCTCCATGTTCCATAGGTGCCTATCAGCCCCCTCTCTGAAAGAGTACAGCACACCGAATCCTCAGTGTCATTTCAAAGACTCGAACAGAGATGGTTGTGTGACTACACTTGTAGAAGTCCCAGGTTCTAACCCTGTCGGTCAGAAATACAGTAATTGACCAATGTCTCCAAATGGTTGACAATAACACTTCTGGTCTATTTGACCAATGCCTTTGAAGGCACTTGGTTGACAATCCAATTCTGTGGTGTGTATCATCATTATTGCATTCCCCTCTGAACCATTGGTTCCCTTTATAAGTTTCCAATGCTAAATTGAGGCATTCCTCTAAAAAATCTTATTTGGCATAGGTTATTTTTCATTAAAAAGTGCAATAATTTGACTAAGCCATTTTTCAGTTCAATATGAATCCTTTGCTAGGGGAATATGCTTAGTGAGTGACTCCAGACTGTATCACAACCGTCTGTGATTGGGAGTCCCATAGGGCGGTGCACAGTTGGCCCAGCATCATGCGAATTAGGCCGGTGTAGGCTGTCATTGTAAATAAGAATTTGTTCTTAACTGACTTGTGTCAGGGAAAATGTCTGGAGTAAAAAGTACACCATTTTCATTAGGAATGTAGTGAAGTAAAAGTTGTCAAACAAGTTGTTTCAACATGAAAAATGCACCACAGCCTAGTGACAGTAACTGTTTGGGCTGCAGCCATGGTTTGTCAAACTGCTGTTCTGTCAGCCCCTCCAGAGGCCACTTCCGGTGCAGGGGTCTTCCTTAATCAACATCCACGGTGCCCGGGGAAGAGTTATTGTTGGGGGTTAACTGCCTAGCTCAAAGACAGAACAGCAGGTTTTTCCACGTTACCGGCTCAGAGATTCAAACCAGCGACCTCTCGGTTACTGGCCCAACGCTCTTAGCCACTAGGCTACCTGCCGGCCTCTATGCTACCCTTGATACAGTAGCTGACAACTGGTGAGCCAAGCAAGTCTCTCATGCCTGATATTCAGTAATATAAATGATTGCGCGTGTTGCCTTTGGACCATTTCAGCATTAGACCCTGAAATTATTGGCACCCTTGATAAAGACGAGTATAAAATAAATAACACAAATACTGAGCTGAAGGTAACTGCCAGAATAAAGGAAACACTTAAGTAAATGAGGGATACAAAGTATATTCCCTGTACCTGCGGCTTCACCCGTTAAAGTTGCGACAGTGCCAAAGTAAAAACGATACAATTTACTTTTTATGAAGCCATTTGTAAGTCATGTTAGGCATACCTTACCTGTAACATGAATGCACTCTTCCTTACATCTCTGTTGATTTCCTGACCTCTCCCTTGTGCTGACAGAGTTGGTTGCAACCAACAGTCAATAGGTGGAAGCAAAATTCAGTTCAGTATAAGAACCCTTCATAATACTGGACTTAAATAACAGCTATATGAACATCTTAATATGAACATCTATGTAACATTTAGGGTACATTTAGGGTACAGTTGTCAAGGGTACTGCTTTGACATAGCACACCATAATGATTGCTCGTGGCGCATTCCCGGAGTTCCCTCTTCACTGTTGACGTTGAGACTGGTGTTTTGCGGGTACTATTTAATGAAAGCTGCCAGTTGACGACTTGTGTGGCGTCTGTTTCTCAAACTAGACACTCTAATGTACTTGTCCTCTTGCTCAGTTGTACACCGGGGCCTCCCACTCCTCTTTCTACTCTGGTTAGAGCCAGTTTGAGCTGTTCTGTGAAGGGAGTGGTACACAGCGTTGTATGAGATCTTCAGTTTCTTGGCAATTTCTCGCATGGAATAGCCTTCATCTCTCAGAACAAGAATAGACTGACGAGTTTCAGAAGAAAGTTCTTTGTTTCTGGCCATTTTGAGCCTGTAATCGAACTCACAAATGCTGATGCTTCAGATACTCAACTAGTCTAAAGAAGGCCAGTTTTATTGCTTCTTTAATCAGCACAACAGTTTTCAGCTGTGCTAACATAATTGCAAAAGGGTTTTCTAATGATCAATTAGCCTTTTAAAATGATAAACTTGGATTAGCTAACACAACGTGCCATTGGAACACAGGAGTGATGGTTGCTGATAATGGGCCTCTGTACGCCTATGTAGATATTCCATAAAGAATCTGCTGTTTCCAGCTACAATAGTCATTTACAACATTATCAATGTCTACACTGTATTTCTGAACAATTTGATGTTATTTTAATGGACAAAAAATGTGCTTTTCTTTCAAAAACAAGGACATTTCTAAGTGACCCCAAACTTTTGAACGGTAGTGTATTTATATATATATATATGTATTTATATATATATATATATATATATATATATATATATATATATATATATATATATATATATATATATATATATATATATATATATATATATATATATACAGAGCCTTCAAAAAGTATTCACAACCCTTGACTTTTTCTAAATGTTGTTGTGTTACAGCCTGAATTAAACATTTCTTAAATTGAGATTTGTTTTTCACTGGCCTACACACAATACCCCATAATGTCAAAATGGAATTCGTGAAACGCTGGTTTAACAAGATGTTTTTAATGACTACCTCATCTCTGTATGCTACAAATAAAAGTATGTGTAAGGTCCTCAGTCGAGCGGTGAATTTCAAATAAAGATTCTACCACAGAGACCAGGGAGGTTTTCCAATGCCTCACAAAGATGGGCACCTATTGGTAGATTGGTAAAATAATAATATATATCCCTTTGAGCATGGTGAAGCTATGAGTTACACTTTGGATGGTGTATCAATACACCAAGTCACTACAAAGATACAGGCGTCCTTCCTAACTCAGTTGCAGGAGAGGAAGGAAACTGCTCAGGGATTTCATCATGAGGCCAATGGTGACTTTAAAACAGTTACAGAGTTTAATGGCTGTGATATGAGAGAACTGAGGATGGATCAACACAATTGTAGTTAATCAACAATACTAACCTAATTGACAGAGTGAAAAGAAGGAAGTCTGTATAGAATAAAAATATTCCAAAACATGCATCCTGTTTTGAACAAGGCACTAAAGTAAAACTGCAAAGCAATTTACTTTTTGTCCTGAATACAAAGTTTTATGTTTGTGGACAATATGACACATTACTCAGTACCACTCTCAGGCTGCATCATGATATGGGTATGCTTGTAATCAAGTTTTTCAGGGTAAAAAATTAACGGAATGGAGCTAAGCACAGGCAAAATCCTAGAGGAAATCCTGGTTCACTCTGCTTTCCACTAGACATTGGGAGTTGAATTCACCTTTCAGCAGGACAATAACCTAAAACACAAGGCCAAATATACACTGGAGTTGCTTACAAAGAAGACAGTAAATGTTCCTGAGTGGTCAAGTTACAGTTTTAACTTAAATCTACTTTAAAATCGATGGCAAGAATGTTTTGAAGAATAATGGGCAAAATGTTGAACAATCCAGGTGTGGAAAGCTCTTAGAAACTTACCCAGAAAGACTCACTGCTGTAATCGCTGCCAAAGGTGTTTCTACAAAGTATTGACTCAGGGGTGTGAATACTTATGTAAATCAAATATTTATGTATTTCATTTTCAATAAATTTGCAAAAATGTCTAAGAACATGTTTTCACTTTATCATTATTGGGTATTGACTGTAGATGGGTGAAAAAACAAATCTATTTAATCCATTTTGAATTCAGGCTGTAACACAACAAAATGTGGAATAAATCAAAGGGTATTAATTCATTCTGAAGGCTGTCAGGGCCTGACTGAGGCCAGGTCTCTAGCTCCCTCTATTGGGAGTCGTATGGCCAAGTCAGGACTTGACAATAGGATTCTGGGAGTCCTTTTTTGAGTTTGGTTAATCCCCAATTAGAGGCAGCTGTCTTGAGTTGTCTCTAATTGGGGATTCTATTTATGTTCACATTGCATCCACCTGCGTGTGGATCATTGTGTGTGTGTGTGTGTGTGTGTGTGTGTGTGTGTGTGTGTGTGTGTGTGTGTGTGTGTGTGTGTGTGTGTGTGTGTGTGTGTGTGTGTGTGTGTGTGTGTGTGTGTGTGTGTGTGTGTGTGTGTGTGTGTGTGTGTGTGTGTGTGTGTGTGTTCCCTAACCATACATTGTGACAAAGGCACTGTATGTTTATATATATATAAATAATAGTGCATTAGAATATCAGTTTACAGTTACCATAATATCCGGTTGACTTTGGCCTTAGAGATTGCTGGCATAACATACATTTGTTCTCCATCTAGGCGCACTGCACAAAGGCTGACCCCTTGCTTCTCTAGCATGTTTCTGGGTGTGTTGGGAAAAAGGCAGACATTTCCGTTCTAACCAAATGAACAATAAAGTATATAGTCTATACAATTCTATTCAATTGATAATTCTCTTAATTGTTAATTGCAATTAGTCCATTAGGTAAATACTTTGAAGAAAAACTGCCTGTACTTCTATCTGAAGCTGACTAGAGACACAGATTAGCTTTCCATTTTTTATAATTTGTTGTGCCTGTTTTGTTCGTTTTTTTTTTAGATTTTATTAGGTGATTTGCTCATCAGATGCAGGATGCATGTGCCCCATGTGCAGTGGCGACTGGTCGTTCAGGGCAGGTGAGCCCCACCTGTTTTGAGCCCCACATTTCTATCAAAAAATTACAAGAATAATAATAACTTTTTGGAGTGGGGGCTTGCCTGTTTTGCATGTTATTTTGCCATTATTATGTGTCACATCAGTTGGCAAACAATGTAAAAAAAATATATATATATATCATTGAGTTAATAAAGCCGCATACAAACATGGTCTCTTTTTAGTTTTCTTGAGTCATGCAGCTCCAAAATGAAGGTGTTTCAGCATAGCTCTGTGCTTTCTGTGGTGGTGGGGAAGCCAGTGGAAAATATGGAGCGTTGCGCCGTGATTGGCTCAGTGTTCTGTCATTCATGGGGACACTATGTCACCGCCAAGTCTAACACCATGCCCAAAATATACGTGCGTGGGCGTCCGCTTGCGCCATCGTGCGCAAATTGATTTTGTCCACCCACACCAAACGCGATCAGGACACGCAGGTTGAAATATCAAAACAAACTCTGAACCAATTATATTAATTTGGCGACAGGTCGAAAAGCATTAAACATTTATGGCAATTTAGCTAGCTAGCTTGATGTTGCTAGCTAATTTGTCCTATCGTTTCTAGTCATCTCTCCTTCCTTCCTTCAGGCTTCTTTTTCTTCTTTGGACTTTATATGGCGGTTCGCAACCAACTTTAATAAGGCGCATTACCACAACCGACCTCTGCTCATCTTTCAATCACCCACTTGGGTATATGCTGCTAAAAACCAATGAGGAGACGGGAGAGGCGGGACTTGCAGCGTGTCCTGCGTCACAAATAGAATCAACTTCTATTTTAGCGCCTGGCAACGCAGACGCTCGTTGGCGCGTGCGAGCAGTGTGGGTGCAATGATTGAATAATATCTATGTTTACATTTATTTTGCAACACTCGCCCACACTGGGAAGCGTCTACGGGTTGAGCTACAAAATTCAAGCCCCTTGGATGCTGCCATAGAGCTACATAAGAAGTGCCCATCCAAGAAGGCTCAAGGTCATTGGCCACAGATAAAATGACGTCAAATCACATTATATCTACAGTAGCTTTGATTGGACTGATCATGTCAACTTCATACTTTCAAAATCTTAGCTAGCAGTCATCATCATGAATCAAGTCGACAATCTACTGGCAAATCCTTTTTAATCCTTGTCATATGAAGATATATAATTAAGAGAAATTATAGATAAAACTTATTAGGGCTCATCGGCCATAAACATTACACAACAAGTTGGAATTTGCAAATTCAACAATGAGTGGTTTGGAAGGAATCAGTGTCTAACTGCAAGCATTGCTAAGCAATCACTAGCCTGCTATTCAGTGAGTGGCTGTGTGGTCCCAAGTCTAGTATTAAGGGTCTCTTTTCCAAGCTTAAAATTATAAACATTCAACATTGGCCATGCTGTCAATGAAGCATGATTTGTGCCGCGCTCAAAACAACTGTTAACTCGGAACTGCAAAATCTGACTTTACTGAGTTCAGGACAACTGGGAACTCGGGAAAAAACTAGCTACGACTGGGAAAATATCCAACTCAGAATTGTAAATCCGGAACTCAGGCCTCTTTCTAGAGCTACGACCTGATGATTACTGACATCATCATGATTCAACCTTGTTTTTTTCTGAGTTCCCAGTTGTCTTGAAAGCACCATAAATCCAGAGAATGACAGACTTTGATGACAAAATTTGCCCACGAAGGACTGTGGCGCCACCTTTCTTTATACGTTCAAGTGAGCAGAGCACAACAAGGTGAGTCCAATTATGTATTGTATGCTGCTGCATAAATGATGTAATATGCCAGGGACATATGTATACTGTAGCTAAGAAAGTAATACTAAGTGTATGTTGTGTAGTTAGCTGTTAGTAGCCCATGTGCCTCACCCTAATAATCTGTTCTATTTTCCCCTCTTAATTTCGCCTACTGTTCTGACTTGGTGGTGCACATGTAGCCTATATTCTGTTTTAGAGAAATGTCATCATCGAATATTGTAAGAGCTTTCATTGTCTGCTTATATGCCCCCTTTATTTATCCTACGGTTCTGACTTGGTGTACAGGGAGAACACTGTAAAAACGGCCCATGTTCTGAATTCTGTCGCTGTACATTTCAGAAGTGCTGAAAAAATAGTTATATTGACTAGTCCGTCCTAGCTCGCTCATTAATGTCTTAATATAAATTACGGATTGCCTCTTATCCGCTTGTTGTCTCCTTATGCCATAGTTTGTACATCTCTATTGTCAGTCAACCATATCAGCTATATATTTTTTAAAGTCAGTAAATGAGGCTGAATGAACTGTTTTGCTGCCAGATAAGGCTCCGCTGATAGCCAGGTGTAGCAGTGGTAAGGTGTTGGGACTGCTGTTGGGACTCTGCTGTTGGGACAGCTTTATGTAGGCCATAACAGTTTGTGGGCACCGATTGTCACCGTTATAGTACAATTAATGTGTTGTTTAGTGTTGTGTAGTGGCTTTGCTGGCATGCATCCCACATATTTTGTTTGTTTGTCCCACCAAGATATCTTGTACTTCTATACTTTTTCATACTGCCGCTCTATGTATCATGTACCGTGTATCTGTCTTTTGTGTACTTTCTATCTATCTATCTATCTATCTATCTATCTATCTATCTATCTATCTATCTATCTATCTATCTATCTATCTATCTATCTATCTATCTATCTATCTATCTATCTATCTATCTATCTATCTATCTATCTATCTATCTATCTATCGCCACTGCCCATGTGTCTTTCGATCTGGTTGCATAATATACGGTCAAATTACATCAATGGCATTATGGAGGGTTACATCTGATAGGTGGCAACAGTTGCATTTGAGCATCCCATGGTTAGAAGTGTTGGTGGCTGAGGTGAGTAGTGACCCGCTCTATCCACTGGGGGATGATCGAGCTCTGCCTGCGCTGCGGCACATGCTCGACTTGGACGAGGCACAACTCCTCAATAACACGCACAATGGGAAATAAGGGAGGTAGAGGCAACGGATAGATGTGTGATGCGCTGACTTATTTCACATGTCAACATAAACTTTTATTTGTCCTCTCTCCGACGCAGATTCTTTGACCAGGCTTAGCTATTGATACTCGCTAGACCTGCGTTTTATATATATATTTTTGCTGCCAGCACTGATGCAGCGGTGGATCTTTTTTCCGAGAACGGGGGTGATAATAGATGGATCCTGTTGAATTGAGACAAGACAGCGTCGAGACGCGTCCAAAAAGTGTCATCCCTCGAGTACAATCGAACACAGATGCATAGGTGATATGTTCGCCGGCTGGATACGTCGAGGGATTTTAATATTCCCAAAACAATACGCGAAATTGGTCAAACCAAGGAATTGCATCCTCACCTACAGCATATTTTGTAAGGTGCTGAGTCGATTTCGTTCGGCCTTTATCAAATGTAAGTAGAATGTCTAAATGAATGAAGGTGGGGTCTTTTTTTTTAACAAAGTGAACACAATTTCGTGTGTAATTGAAGGAATGTTTATGATTAACTACACATACTAACGTTGCCGTTATCATACGTTGTCTCCTGTTGCCATGTTAGTTATTATTTTGATTAATTATTAATTCGTGTTATAAATATTGTCATTATAATTATTGTTATTATTAGACTGGTTGTCGTGTTTGCTGGTCTTAAGTTGGTGATGCGTAGGATATAGTGCATGCATCGCCCAAATAGGGGACATGCATTTGAATACATACATTTTGTAGGTTGTCTTATCGAACTGCTGTTTCTCTCTTGCAGCTGCTGAAGACGTCAGAGGAATAAAGTCAGACAGAATCACTGAAGGTGTACAGGATAAAAGGGCCGGTTTTCTCATCACCTAAAATGGCAACCAGGAGGGACAACGAAAAGTCAAAAATGCCGTATTTCTGCAAGTACTACACTGGAGTTAACCACCTGAGGGACACATGAGGTGGTTTTGTGAACATATTGTCCAATATCTGGTGATTTAATAGGCTATACATTTGAAAAGCATAAAAGGCCTACACATCCACAGCCATTATTCCCGTGGCTGTAATACTTATGTCATAAAATATATGAGGAGTCAGTTTACAAAAATCTATTAATGTGTTTCTTAACTCACCTACGCCTCACTGAATAACAGGTGCCTGCTATCTGTCAAAGCAGGATCAACCAACCTGTGCGCCCTTTGCTACAACTTGTTACTTTCCATTGGCCTACACGAGTCGTCGCTAAAGGGATTATATCATTCACTGGGAAGTGAATTTACACCCACCTCAAAATGGAGTTTGCCATGATAGGTGCAGATAATGGGTGCAAAACTCGACTGCCTTACGGGTACGCTCGCGCACGGGAACGGGAGCACGAAAGGGAGAGACAGGTACAGCAGGCAACAGCCGCCGCTGAAGGTGCATCAAGTGGAGAGGGAGGGGAGTCCTCTGGACATCTCCTTAACAACCACCAGCAGCAGCATCAGTCTCGCACCTCCTCCTCGTCCAATTCCAACAACAGTAGCGGCAGTACCGCCTCACGCCCCTCCTCCTCCTCCTCCTCCTCGCAACAGCCGCAGCAGCACCACCGTGAGTCTGAGCAGCAGGTTCTCAGAGAGAGGAAAAAGCAACGCGGCGTAGGACGTTGGAGAAGGAGTCGCCAGACTCTCGGCGGGGACCTGCGCCACTCGGAGTTGGCGCTACTTGGATCGGAGGAGGATATGATAGAGGAGGACGAGGCGGAAGGCGGGGAAGAGGAGGACGGAGGAAGCAAGAGTTCCAGTTTTCTCTGTAATATGGATGATGAAGAAACTGTCTCACTCACAGATAGACGTCCCCAATCAGGATACGAGAATGTTTACAGTGAGTATGGGTGCTGCGAAAGAGTTGTGATTAACGTGTCCGGACTAAAGTTTGAAACTCAACTGAAGACTCTCACACAGTTTCCTGACACTCTTCTGGGAGACCCGGACAAACGAATCAGGTACTTCGACCCTCTAAGGAACGAATATTTTTTTGACAGGAACCGACCAAGCTTCGACGCTATTCTTTATTATTACCAGTCAGGGGGCCGATTGAAGAGACCCCAAAATGTACCTTTTGACATCTTCTCTGAGGAGGTGAAATTCTATGAACTCGGGGAGGAGGCAATGCTGAAGTTTCGGGAGGATGAGGGTTTTGTCAAAGAGGAAGAGAAACCGTTACCAGAGGACGAGTTCAAACGCCAAGTTTGGCTTCTTTTTGAATACCCAGAGAGCTCACAACCTGCGAGAGGGATTGCAGTCGTGTCCGTTTTAGTCATCGTTATATCAATAGTCATTTTCTGTATGGAAACGTTGCCAGAGTTCAGGGACGAAAAAGAATACCTTAAACCACGAGACAATTCGACAGAACCCCATGGACAGACTCCTTTTAACGACCCATTTTTCATTGTGGAGACGGTATGCATTATTTGGTTTTCATTTGAGATTATAGTGCGCTTCTTTGCAAGTCCAAGTAAAACGGATTTCTTTAAAAACATTATGAATACTATAGACATTGTATCCATTTTGCCTTATTTCATCACGCTGGGCACAGATCTTGCTCAACAGCAAGGAAAAGGGGACCAGGCAATGAGTTTTGCAATCTTGAGAATAATCCGCCTTGTCAGAGTGTTTCGCATATTTAAACTCTCCAGGCACTCCAAAGGACTGCAGATCCTCGGACATACCCTCCGCGCCAGTATGAGGGAACTAGCGCTTCTGATTTTCTTCCTCGTAATTGGTGTCATTTTGTTCTCAAGTGCAGTGTACTTCGCCGAGGCAGACGAACCCGCGTCTCAATTCACAAGTATTCCCGACGCTTTTTGGTGGGCTGTCGTCACTATGACCACGGTCGGTTATGGAGACATGAAACCAATAACTGTCGGTGGCAAGATAGTGGGCTCGCTCTGTGCCATAGCGGGCGTGTTAACCATAGCTCTTCCAGTGCCCGTCATTGTATCCAACTTCAATTACTTCTACCACAGGGAGACTGATAATGAAGCAGACCCGCCACCGGTTGTTGAAACTCCACCACCTGTCTGCCCCTATTTCCCCAACTTTCTAAAGAAATTCAAAGGGTCCCCCTCAGGCTCTTCACTGGGTGATAAAGCGGAATACATGGAGATGGAAGAGGGGGTAACGGAGTCGCTGTGTGGAGTGGACAAAAGCCCGAGTAAAGGAAATGGGACAGACATTGGCAGGAAAAACAGTACAAGTTCAAAGTCACAACAGACTGACGTGTGATGACAAACAATGATTATTCTTGTGAAGAAAGATATGCTGTCAAATCACACAAACATAGGTGGTCAGACTCACACAAGTGCGCACTTGCGCGCATTGCACACACACACACACACAGAGACAGACACAGACTCACACACACTTTAGATTTAGCTAGATCTTGGGAAGCTCAAATATGGTGTTTTATTTTGCCATGTGGCTGCTTAGAGGAATATAGAACTACGGAAAATAGACGCCCAAATCAAAAGCTTTATAACTATTATGACCAATGTAATCCGATGATATAAGATATAGGCTACCTATATCGGCCTCGTAAACCTACACAATGAAATCGAGAATATTGAAGAGACAGGCTAATGCATACGCACTTTATGAGTTTCATTTGTCAATAATGGAAGGGGAGATATAGATATTGTTTTGCTGTTATGCGATAAAGTCCAAGTTTATAGTAGGCCTAGTTTGCACTATTGTAAAAGCTTGTTTGAGTCGCTGACTTTGAAGAGAGATATTGCGTTTCTGTGTACACAATAAAATAATCATTCAATATCGATTGGAAACATTGAAATAGCTAAGTCATGTGTGAGATTCTTGAGTAAATGAGCACGATACCTATTTTCTTTCAAAATGCTCGGCATTGACAGCACACCCGAGGTCAACAAGTGAAACGCTTGGCAAACAACATTCTTTTTAAAGCTTAGGCCAAAATAAAGCCTTGAGTTGACCGACCACCGAGGTGAAGCACAGGAATTACACTATGCACTCTGCAGACTGACATGAGAAATTGCTCCACACTGGCTGTCACGGGAGGTCCAGCACGGATATCTTGCGCGACTACAACCCCGTCCCTTTAAAACCACCACAAACTAACTGACAATATCCCTTTACACGGACGTTGACGGAAACCTGTATGGGGGAAAACACGACTGTCATCATGGAAACTTTGGGTTTGTGAACTTAATCTCTTATTCGCTGGACCCCAATGCACATTTCTCTAATATGAGAATGGAAGGTCTGTTGGTCATCCCAGAATGCACCAAGATCTCCAGCTGGCGGTTGTTTCCCAAGGTATGTTCACCTTTTAAATACAATCACCATTCACATACACATATTTTTGCTATTTGGTTTTCTGTATATGAGCATGACACACCCACACACGTACACATTATGTGACGCACTCTGGAACAATTTGACTTTCTAAAGTAATTGATGAAAGATGAAGTTGCTTGCTGCATGTTTTTGAGTCTGGTCAGGTACTGCCACGCTACACCCATATTTTATAGTAGGATACATACATTTCTAACTATATTCAATGATGCAACATTCAAAAAAGTTAAATATGCTGATGCGTAAAGTTATAATTTTCCATTGACGGTAGTAATCCCATTAAATATAAATAGACTAGGCCAACTGTGTCAAAACAACGATAATATGCTGCACAGGCCACTACTAGCCTGCTGATTGCATGAATTTAGACACCCGAAACTACTTGAGACCGGAAATACATTCACTGGCATTCATTGTTCTTTTGAAACGGTACAACCAGACTCACAAAGCGGCTGGCTCAATATGTTTTGTTACTGCATAAATACACTGTAATTAGTTATGTTAAAAAGTTGCTGTGTAGCAAATACTCATCAAAAATATTATTCATCATCTGCTTGCCGTTTACTCAGCATGGCATCAATGCCTTGAATGTAAACTTAAAACATGTTATTTGACACCTGCAGTCATAATGGTTACGCTACCCGGTTTATGACACCGAAACGGTAACGTACGGATACTGCTTGTCATCAAGCAGGGGTAAAAAGAGGTTGGGAATGTTACATGGCAATGTTAAGTCAGATGTCATATGTTTACATTATTATGAGTGTGTTTGACCTCTGATGTCATGTGCATGACAGTCTTTGCATTGTCAATTATTACCATACACTCATCTCACATGATGAGTAGGATACATTTGTGATTTTCATGGGGTTTCCTCGTCTTAGGCATCAATTCAAAGTGTTAATTTGGATGGCTGTCGCTATAGGCGCCCTTTGGTGACCCTGTCAAGTCAATCTGTGTACACTGTCTTTGGTCTAGTGCATTTTCCCATTGAGGCTGTATGTACAACCAGTCTGACTGAAGCGCCGTACTGTATGTGTGGAACAGAGTGGGTCAGATCTCATCGAACAGATAAAAACACTTCACCTTTTCACAAAGTTATCTCTCCCTTTTATGTTTTATTCACTTGGAAGAATAATAGCTACAAACTTTGCTCTGATGCAAAAACATTTATGTTTTGATCCTTCTCTAGTACAGTTTGTTATACAGTGTAATATAATATAATATATGCCTTTTAGCAAACACTTTTATCCAAAGCAAAAGTATTCAGACCCCTTGGATTTCATTGTGTTACAAAGTGGGATTAAAATTGATTTAATTCAGAATTTTTGTCAACAATCTACACAAAATACTCTGTGGAAGACAAATTATATATAAAAAAAAGAATGAAAAAATTATAAATACATTATAGTCATTGCATAAGTTTCCAGCTCCCTGAGCCCATACTGTACATGTTAGAAACACCTTTGGTAGCAATTACAACTGTGAGTCTTCTAAGAGTTTTACACACATGGATTGTGCAATATTGGCATATTATTCTTTTAAAAATTCTTCAAGCTCTGTCTAAATGTTGGGGATCATGGCTAGACAGCAATGTTCAAGTCTTGCCATAGTATTTCAAGCAGATTTAGGTCAAAAACTGTAACTTGGCCACAACCTTCTTGGTAAGCAACTCCAGGTTAGATCTGGCCTTGTGTTGTAGGTTAATGTCCTGCTGTTTGCTCTAGGACTTTGCCTGTGCTTAGCTCTGTCACATTTCTTTTTACTCCCCAGCATTTGCCGATGTCAAGCATACCCATACCATGATGCAGCCACCACCATGCTTGAAAATACGTAGACAGTTACTCAGTTATGTGTTGTGTTTGATTTTCCCCAAACATAGGGCTTTGCATTTAGGCCAAAAAGTGTATTCCTTTGTTTTTTTTGCAGTATTACATATGGCCTTTTTGCATACAAGATACATGTTTCGGAATATTTTTTCTACCTTTCACTCTGTCATTTAGGTAATTATTTTGGAGTCACTACAATGTTGATCCATCCTCAGTTATCTCCCATCACAGCCATTGAACTCATGGGCACTATACCTCATGGCGTAGTGCCCACAAAGCTCATCGCTAAGCTTAGGACCCTGGGACTAAACAACTCCCTCTGCAACTGCATCCTGGACTTCCTGACGGGCCGCCCCCTGGTGGTAAGGGTAGGCAACAACACATCCTCCATGCTGATCCTCAACACTGAGGCCCCTCAGGGGTGCATGCTTAGTCCCCTCCTGTACTTCCTGTTCACCCACGACTGCTTGGCCAAGCATGACTCCAACACCAACATTAAGTTTTCTGACGACACAACGGTGGTAGGCCTGATCACCGACAACGATGAGACAGCCTATAGGGAGGAGGTCAGAGACCTGGCAGTGTGGTGCCAGGATAACAACCTCTGTGGACAATAACATGTGAAAATAAATACTTTTATTTGTTTATACATTTTACGTACGGGTGGTACCAGGAATCAAACCCACTTTCCTGGCGTTGCAAGCATCATGCTTTACCAGCTGAGCTACAGAGGACTCTTTGGACATGTGCAGTATGTCTGGGCCTCCCTCTGACATATTTATAGCCTATGTTACGTCGTATTGCATTGCAATTCCAAGTTACTGGAAACGGAAAGTCTGATCTGTATGGAAACAATCCTACTGTAGTTCTCAATTGCGGAAGAGATTGACTGATGTACACGTGGGAGATTTAGGAGACTAACCTCTGTGTAAATGGACCCCCCCCCCCCCCCGACCTTTCAATGATGTTGAAGTTACATAATATGCCTCCGTTGAAAGATAGCAAGCCTAGTCTTTGTTAACAACACAACGTCTCACAGCGGATCTTTCCAATGAGCTGAATTATTCTGACAGTGCGCGCAGGAGTGGATTATGTTACCTCATTCTAGACGTGTAGATAATGTTGCTAGTTACACGTATGCTTTAGTGTAGGGTTTCAGGGTTTCCTGACTCACTTGTATGGCGATAATGGTTGTTACGTGATATTACAGTGTAACGACAGTAGTTACACTCTTATTACAGAGTAATGAAAAAGCATGACTTATGGTAAGGTGAATTGGCATAGCCTTAATGAGTGGAGCTAGGAAGTGTGTATGTAGTCCATAGAATAGACTCACGTTTGGAGTCACACATGTAACTGGGGCAGGAGGAAATTAAATCCTGTCACACCACTGGACAGGTAAGCACTTCCCAGAGTTGTCACATGGAGTCTTACTCACACTTGGTTTCTTTAGGGGTGCAAGCGAAGGCCCTGCAGAGATGCAGTGGTAGTGTATTAACAAGCTCGAGATTTAATGCAATGCAGCAGCTGCTCAACCGTAAAAACTTTTTCTTCCTGATGACGCGGGCTGGTGGCTGGAAGGCTAGCGGCCTGCTGGTAAACTTTAGTGGCTCCAGATGTGTCATCAGCTGTGGGAGTCTTGAACGGAGCGCTGAGATAAGTAAGGAACGAGTAAGCAGGGTCTTGCTTGTCGTCGTAAACACCTAACGAACAACGTCACATGTACAGTGTAAACCAGTCATGTAGTGTTCAAATGCATGATTGACTGCGCAGGGTCGAACAACCAGGTTAAGTAACACGGTAAAAAGTTTAAGTAGATGGAGATTTGAATAGTAGTTAATATAATATATATATATAGTGTAAATGTTACACATTACAAATGTGGGTTACTTCAAAATACATCACAGACCTAGATAATGCAACAAGGTTATTTGTAACCCAGCCACGAAATGACAATATATGTAAAGATAAACCACTTAATTAGTTAGTTTTTCCATGATTTGATCCTAAGTAAAATTATGGTTTACAATTTGATTAAGGTAACAAGCACATGTTTTACATGTGTAATTGAATGTAATGAGCAACATGATTATGTTCCCAGTCAGGGAAATATGTAATCAAGCATAGACATTTTCCACTCATGACTAATCAAGGCCACTCCCAATGGACGTTGAAGCGATCAAGCCTGGATGAGCCGTGATACGTGAGCAGAGCCTCCCTATGTATTGATCAGCTTATGTAAACGTGAGCCTGTATTCCCCAAATCAAAGCAGTGGCATCTTTAGTCCAGGTGGAGCCAAAATGGCTGCCATAAATGGAGACCCCGTATATCTAGTCTCCTACTTGCTCTCTGTGTTCTCCTGCTTTGGAGTGACTGGAAGCTTTTAATGTGGAGTGACTAATGCTAGCTCTCCAGGGCCCGGGGTGTATCGGTGCATGTGTGCTGTACACAAGGAGCCAGCCTACAGGGGCCTCCACCAGCTGTTGATGACTCAGAAGGCAGCCCGGAGGACTACAAAGACCAAGTTCCCCCGCATGAAAGTGCATGGGAGTTTCTGTTTAGTAAAAATTAGGAACATTCTGAAAAATGAAAGAGAACACTTATTGTTATGGTGCTTGACATGCCACGTGGATTTGTTCAAAGATATGGTTAGGTCAATGGAAGCAAGCAGAATCATATTTTCTCAAAGTGAAATGATTCAAACCAGTTAACACTTTACATCATCAAGGTATGCTTTGTAAAGGGTTTGTAAGTGGTTTATAGACTATGTATTATATGTTTATAGGTGGGTATATAATAGACAGCTATACTCATTAATTATTATAACATTATAACTGCTTATTAGTATCTATAAATTAATAACAAACAGTCCATAAAGCTACTTACAATCCCTTTATTAAATGTAGTGTTACCCAAAATCAATTGGCCGCTTGTAATTGGTCTAGGACAGAGTCAAAGGGTTGTTTATATTGGGAATTCGGTTGTTTATATTGCTGATGTCATAACATCCATCATTTAATGATTCTTTTACTTATTGAGTCTCCCATGTCATTACCCCAACCATAAATGTTTGGGATATATTTTCCTAAGGAGCCGTTGTGGAAACCTTTGATGTACTATTATCCTTGTCTTTGATTTTATGAGAAAAAAAAACTCATGTTACAAAAATGTACCAGTAAGCTCTGGAATGGTAAAATATTATTGGTTTTGGCTTCCTCTCAGAGGTTTTGATGGAGACTTGAAGATATGCCCCCTGGCAAAAACATGCTACTTCTCTTATAAAGTCAAGGGCTTTGTATGTCTTTGGATCAGATCCACATAATTATTTTGGGAAGTCTTTTCCATTTTCTGGTGGAGTACGCAGGAAACAACAAAGTTCTCTTTCAGGATTTTGTTTTACTTCTCAAGTCCCTAACAGTAAGTCCTTTCTCCATCAAGCCAAGTCTTGGTTTTTCATTCAGTCATGGTTTTCTGCTCTTTCGTCAGAGGTATTCTACAGCTGGCACGTTAAAACACTGCTCGGGCGGTGATGGAAAATTCCCTCTCTATTTTTATAAATAACTAATATTTTATTTGTTATTTTTCTTCTATCATCCTTTTTCCCATACTTGAGAAATAACTTAATTGAATAATATATTAATAACTGCACCTGAAGGTGGAAAAATAATGATTAAAGATTCTCTAGAGTAAATTATTATACAGCAATTATGTTTATCTAGCAAGTACTAGATAAACGTACACATGACGTGAGATAAAGTATTATTTATTTCTTCTTCATTGTTGTTTATAAAGGGATCTTAAATCCTTAATTCCAGATAAAGTAGCATTTTATTGTATACTTGGTAGCTGGTTGTACCGTAGTTAAGCTGCAGTGCATTGTTGTTAATGGTTTCATCAATACGTTCGAACCATTTGACATCGATTAACAGATCACAATGCCAGTCTACTGTACTTTTCACTGCATGTCGAGAAATGAAGAATGTTCCGGAAGCCGCCCCTCTACGTCCTATGTAGAATCAGGCTCTTTTAATGTTTCAAAACAACTGCATTTAACAGAAATTACTGAGCTGTAAAGAAATGAAAACGTGTGCAATATCCTGAACGATGAGGCTTAAGTGCCGTTCATTAACAATTATCCCACTCTAAAAGGTCACCAAAGTATTCTCCATTCTCCACATTATCCACTTAAAATATCCCCCCTGCAGCCCTATTACACATAGTCTACTAAAGAACGATAATTTGTTGTTTACTGCTATTGTTTAGGAGACTAAAAATAGTAAGGCCAAACACCTTTGTTGTACGGCACATCTGCGAGGCTGTGATATTGGCATAAAATAACATATTCTAGCTTGTGTTTGAGCATCTGCCTTATAATTAGTAATCTCATTGTTTGCCTTGGTGAGTTTCCGGTGAGTTAATTGGGACTTTGTGCCCTCCCTTGAGTGCCGGCTGAAAAATTGCACGTTTGAGGCTATAAATAGCTGATAGCATTTCCTGCTGTGCTGGGGAGAGATTTTGTGTTTTGAAAATAACCTGTCTTAATCCCATTTGTTGTTGAATTGCCAGCTATCTTTGTTCTGTATAGACACACCAAGAGGTGTCATGACAGAGAACAGAGAGAAGAGCAGGATAAAGATGTGTAATACACTGTAAGAGATTTTATTTAACCTTTATTTAACTAGGCAAGTCAGTTAAGAACAAATTCACAGTGTCAGCCCCTGGAGCAAATTAGGGTTAAGTGCCTTGCTCAAGGACACATTGACAGGTTTTTCACCTTGTCAGCTCAGGTATTTGAACCAGTGACCTTTTGGTTACTGGGCCAATGCTCTAACCACTAGGCTACATGCCTTCGCTTAATACATACACCAACAAAAGCTCAAACACATTACCTTTTCATACTTTCATCATTGAGTATTACGTAATTTTCCAAATAATTGGGAATATTAACATCTGGAAGGTTTAACTGTATACCAGACTCTCCGGTGTAACATTGGAACCCAGATTGGGCAATCAGAGTTGATCAATTAGTTGAGGCTTATGCTTTTCCACTGTAGCGTTCCCAGGCATAAAGTTAAAAACACTTTTCCCAAGGGTGCTGGGGGCCACGATAAACTGCAGAGGAGAACATTTGTGGTAAATGTAAGCATTGTCATAGCAACCACGACTGGAATTTTCTGATGTATGGTGTGTCGGAGTAAAGTGTATGTGCGCGTTTGTGTGTGTGTACGCTCATCTGTGTGTGTGTATTTTTAAGTGTTTGAGAGTCTGTTTTTCCAACTCTCACCCTCTGTTTGGAAAATATGTGTCAGGGTTGTACACAGTGCAGTTTCCCCCCAAACAAACCACTGGCAGACTACAACGCTTAAAATACGAGAGATTTATTTTGTGACTCCATCTGGCATTTACAGCACCTGTGGGTCGAAGTCTGAAATCCAACTGCAAGTCAGCAATAGTGGGGAAACTCGTAATATCACTATTCTGGTCCTTTTTGATGTGCTACATGTTGTGCCCTTAAGTGGTTTCTGTCCTCTGACTGGGGAGCGTGGTTTAAAACTCTCAGGGTGTTTCTGTCCTCTGACTGGGGAGCGTGGTTTAAAACTCTCAGGGTGTTTCTGTCCTCTGACTGGGGAGCGTGGTTTAAAACTCTCAGGGTGTTTCTTTCCTCTGACTGGGGAGCGTGGTTTAAAACTCTCAGGGTGTTTCTGTCCTCTGACTGGGGAGCGTGGTTTAAAACTCTCAGTGTGTTTCTTTCCTCTGACTGGGGAGCGTGGTTTAAAACTCTCAGTGTGTTTCTGTCCTCTGACTGGGGAGCGTGGTTTAAAACTCTCAGGGTGTTTCTTTCCTCTGACTGGGGAGCGTGGTTTAAAACTCTCAGGGTGTTTCTGTCCTCTGACTGGGGAGCGTGGTTTAAAACTCTCAGTGTGTTTCTTTCCTCTGACTGGGGAGCGTGGTTTAAAACTCTCAGTGTGTTTCTGTCCTCTGACTGGGGAGCGTGGTTTAAAACTCTCAGGGTGTTTCTGTCCTCTGACTGGGGAGCGTGTTTTAAAACTCTCAGTGTGTTTCTGTCCTCTGACTGGGGAGCGTGGTTTAAAACTCTCAGGGTGTTTCTGTCCTCTGACTGGGGAGCGTGGTTTAAAACTCTCAGTGTGTTTCTGTCCTCTGACTGGGGAGCGTGGTTTAGAACTCTCAGTGTGTTTCTGTCCTCTGACTGGGGAGCGTGGTTTAAAACTCTCAGGGTGTTTCTGTCCTCTGACTGGGGAGCGTGGTTTAAAACTCTCAGTGTGTTTCTGTCCTCTGACTGGGGAGCGTGGTTTAAAACTCTCAGGGTGTTTCTGTCAGTATTCATCACACTTTCAGAGTTGCAACGCCACGTGTTAAAATGTGGCACTTTGCTATCATTTCAATGTAGCGCAGCAACGTTTCACACAGCGATGGACGCAAAGGAAGTGTGTGTTCGTTATTGTTTGGCACCTGCATTTCTTTGTGCTTATTCCGTTTTTGAGATGTACCCCTCACAACTCTTGTGAACTGGAAGGTGTAATAACAGTGTAATAATAACCTTATTACCCTGGGACTAGTGATACAGTATTTCAGTGTAGTGCGTGTTTTGCATTCTGGCTGATGGAAAGCTCCTGAACACGGCACTGTCAGCACCTACTGGCCTACTCCTTATACGTGTCTGTCTGTATTTTAGCTCCTGACTGGGATATCATAAATACTTTTATCACCCACATTGAAATGTATATTGGTTTTCAAAACGTCTTTGCCCATTCCTTTATCGACTCTCCTTACTGCTCAATCAATCAAGTAATGCTGCCCAGATTGGTTCCTTGGGAATAGGATAGCCACTGGAGACCTGTGGTTCTGACCGATATGATCACTTCTAGGAAGTTCCAGAGTACAGTACAGCGAAAGCATTTGGTTGTTAAAAAGGGCTACATCTGTTAGATGCTATTATTGAGGGAAGGGTACCTATTCTGCAGCGGATTCATTTGACATTTTAGTAATTTAGCAGACGCTCTTAGCGACACTACAGTTTAGTGCATTCATCTTAAGATAGCTAGGTGAGACCACATCATTCACACAGAACATTCCAGAAAGTTCCTGTGTGAACAATCATGGTGTAATCAATCCCACTTGCTAATTTCGCTCACCTGCTCCCAGGCCCTTTGCAGTTAACCTAAACTAGCTAATCAAGGGAATAAGCCAAGAAAGAGAGCAAGCCAACAATTTATGTGTTTTTCTCAGCTGTTCGCATTCACAGCACCCTCTTACTCATTCCCCCCCATCCAGCCTTCTCCCTCTCATTAATGAAGTCCAAATGTTTCAGTCAGGTCCAGACGCCTGGGCAGCGTTCCCTGGCTTACTGGATTCCTGGCCCAAGATAATTATGAGATTGCTTGACCCAAACTCTTTACTTCATGCGTGTAGGTGGGTCATCCATACATTTATTGAAGCTGCATCCGTGCTTTACTTACTACAAGTTATTCTTAATGTACAGTGTGACCAACTGGCATTGCTAACTGGAATGGTTGTTAATTGCATTGGCCTTCTGTGGTAGGCGATTGTGGTAAGGAACGAGGACTAAGTTGTTCTCAGGTGTTCTGGTGTTGGGCTCCCGAGTGGCGCAGTGGTCTAAGGCACTGCATCTCAGTGCAAGAGGTGTCACTACAGTTCCTGGTTTGAATCCAGGCTGTATCACGTATGGCCGTGATCAGGAGTTCCATAGGGCTGTGCACAATTAGTCCAGTGTTGTCTGGGTTTGTCTGGTGTAGGCCGTCATTGTAAATAAGAATTTGTTCTTAACTGACTTGCCTAGTTAAATAAAGGTTAAATAAAAAAAATGTGTAAGATTAGGCAAAGGAGCTTCAGCAGTGCTTTGCAGTCAGGAAAGGCACTTGCCCATTTCAACAATATTTTAGAGGATCAATATGATGTTATCTGTGTTTGTTTCTGTTGAACTCTATGTTTTTCTTTGTTTTTCTTGAAATGTTTCTCTGTTTTGTATGTTTTGAGATCTTTCTTCTCCAAAATGTCTGTCTGTGTATCTAAATTGTACATGTTAACATGTTTACACAGGGCACAGCCCTAAGAGAGATCTAGGTCTCAGTCTGTTTTCCCTGTCAAAATAAAGTAAAAAAAAAAAAAAAAAGGTGTTACAAAGAAAGCCTTGTCTAGTGATCGCAGTGTAATAGGATCCAATAGGCGGACAGAGTTGTGGTAATGAAGAGGAATGGAAAAGCAATAACGGTAATGCCACTTGTGTGAGCCAGATTTGATCTTGCGACTTCAGTAAGGTCATGGCCTAATTGGTCATCTAACATTCATGTAAAAGACCTGAGCACGGCCATCCATTCCACTTCTGGCACCAGTGTAGCATATTCGGGGGTTTGCTGCCTAACTGTACCTGGGATACTCTAACTCAATACTTTACTGACACATGGCATTACATGGACAGATCATTTGCATGAGCTGCAATCCATTGGAAACAAATGGCTTTATAATTCTCATATGGATGAAGGTCATTGACAGTATGAATTCATTCGGAGAAGAAGGATGGAAGTCTGGGTAGAGATGACTGCTGATAACATTTGCGTTTCAGGTGCATCTGTGTGATTTATTATGTGGGAAGTGAGGCTATAAATCAACCACTCTGGCATTTCACCTCTGCTAGGGTGTCACAGACACATTACCGGTTCTGCTTTTGGCTCTAGAGGCTTGAGAATCAGACATGCTAGCTGGACTTTCCCATTTCGGATGTGGTTTGCAGGGTTGTCCTGCTAGTGCATTTGCAATCCTCTACCCTCACATTTTTATGTTTTGTTTCTAGATTTTAGGGAGGTGTTTTAACCCCAACTGAGCAAACAGGTGTAAACTTTGTACTTGGTTGTCAACACTTAATAAATATGGCCCTTTATAGCAGTACATCCTTCCTAAGTTTACAAGGTAGACATGTAAAGTTATTATACTATTAGTTATTCATGGTTAAACCTCTCACTCTGTGCCAGTAATGATGCCCTGGTCCTTTAAAAAGTTGTCTGCGACTTGAACAATTGAAAATGTATAACTGTGTATAGCTGTCATTATTTCAATATCTTTGGCATATATTTGCAATGGACTTCTATTATACCAGCAACGGTCTCCCTACATCCCATAAACACAGTGCATTTGGAGGCGTTTCTCACTGCCTAGCAACCTGACACAACTGTAGCCAGGTTTACTTTCCACTTGCAAGCCAGTAGAATAGTGTCTAAACATAGGTTCTTTAACCTCACGGCAATGTTCAAACAAAAAAAGCTTTTGTGGCACTTGTGTGATTTGAGTTGCGGATGTATAAGCTCCCTCAGTCAGCTTGTAGTGAATTCACTCGTAAACACTGTATTTTCATAGATCTGCTCTTGCCAGTCCTGTGCACAGAACTTGTTTAGAGGGGACGAGGGCGTCTTTGCATCAATTATGATTTCTGACCGCCGCCACACCGCCATTCCTTTAATTCGCTGTGATGGTCTGTCGTGGTGTAATATGACTCACAGTGCACTGCACACGTGCTCTCCGAGTGGTGCCTGTCCTTTGTCGCTTTGAATCAACTTGAGGCCCACAACCGTCACATATGCCACGCTTGCATAGGCTGCCTTGGCCAGCACAGCTGACCAGCACAGCACAGCACAGCCAATGAGAAAAAAGAAAAAGCAGCGTCTGTGTGGGCACTCAACCGTGCCAGCAGAGAGTACATGCTGATGAATCTGCATAGATGAACCGTAGCAAAACAACGCATTAAACATATTAATATTTTCAGCGGACAATTGGCGGCTGTGGGTTTAAAATGAGCTTGAGAATGGTGAACCAAATGTTGATTATTTGTGTGTGCATGTGTTTGTGTGTGGCCTGCATATTTATAGTCTGCTTTGTGTGTCTGTGAATGTCAGGACTGATCTGAGAGCAGTGCCTGCAGGGGAATGAGGCAAGAATCCCCCAGCCTTTGGATTAGTGTCAGCGTGCAGGAAGCGAAGGCTGCAAAACCCCCCCCCCCCCCACCCCCGAGCTACGTGTGTATGTTAGGTCTCTAAAGCTGTCTGTTTGAATTCTCTCCATACTACAGTAGATAGCGTTTCCATTATAGTCTCTTGATTGTCTTGAAGCCCTTCACGACAGCCAGCATTCTCTCCATTAGTTCAGGTTTTCAATCCTCTCCATATCGGGTTGTATCCACTTGAAATGCATGCCACTAGAGCATCAATAGAGATCTGATTCAAAGAATCTGAATGCGGCTGTTGAGAATTCTTAGTTGTCCAAGATAATTCTACATTCCATCAGTCAGTCTATGTGTCACTGGCTCAAGGGATTTGGTCCCTACGTTGGTCTATCAAACTATATCTGGTGTGTGTTGGCCATTATTAAGCTTTGGCTATGAGGTTGTCATATCTATGAGTATTGTTTCAGGATAGGCAGCTTCTTCACAGGCAATTTAGACCAGTAAGGTTATGGTGAAAGACATTGTTGTCACGATGTGGTTGAAAGGAACGAGGCACAGAGCGAGAGGACGTTGCGAACATGTTTTATTAACATAATAATAAAACGAAACAAAACAACAAACCTATGAAACACCGTGGCGTGAGAACTTAAACAAACACTAAAGCACACGCAATGATCCACACACAGGTGGATGTGTGTGGGGCCTAAATACAATCCCCAATCAGAGACAACTCTAGACAGCTGTCTCTGATTGGGGATCATTCATTTCCCCAGTTGATTGTGTGCCTTTCACTCCCCCTGGTGGGAGTAAGAGGCCTTACCACAACCTAGCCCTCACAACTGTATAGGCCTACCTCTTGTTCACTGCTTGGATATGCCTGTACTTGGCAAGGCTAAGGCCTAGATTCAATCAGATCAAGCGTTAACCTGCAATAGCTGACACCCGCATAGCTGATGTTCAAGTCTTTACTGATATCTACAAAGATACTGAAATACACGGATATTACAATACATACACAATGACACATTCAAGTTGAAATCACAAGTCAAATATGTACATTAAGGAGACTCACAGGGTCCATACTTGCGAACATTAGAAAAAGTTTAAGTGTAACCTGGACCTCCTTCTCAAAATGCACATCAGCCAATTAAAATCATTGACGTAGTTGCACGTGATCAAACGCTACGCTAGCTGTAACTATGGTAACCTGAGCAGGTGGCAGTGATTATTTCCTTTAACAAATCCTGCATCAGCCTATCAAATATCTTTGACTTTATATCTACCGACCAATGGCATTACTTAAAATAGGTCAACTTGGCCACCAGAGGGATATTTTACACCTCCAAATTCAAGGTTTAGTTTTATCTAGAGTGCCAATATTGCATGATGCATCCTTGACTAGGTTACTAGGCTACTAGCTACTAACGTTAGACAAAATTTAAAGGGCACGTTTTCGCATGTATAACCACGTTTCCATCCAGAGATTTTATGTGAGTAAACTAATACCGTATTTACATTTATAAATGCTGACAGATAATTTGTTCATTCGACATGGTGGGATCTTTTCGGTGTAGGTAAAATGTATTATGCCAGAAATGGCGGTGGAAAGTGGAGTTCCGCTGCAACTCGGGAAACCGTTTATTAGGCTACAGACGGAATAAGTTATGATCAAATTCACAGTGGTCTTGATGTTCCTTTTCCAATAAATATTGAGGGTCTTATTCTGCTTGACTGCCGTTTGACAAATACAAATGTTATTGTTTTTATCCATAATAATCTCATCATGTAGACTAGCCTACCCGCACTTTATCTGCGAGCTGTTGGCTAGAGTGCACATTCCAAGACCAGAGTAAACACATTTACCATTTACTATCAGTAGATGGAAATATATAAAACTTTTATTCGGTAGTACATTTTGGAAACACACCACTGGTGGGAAAATGTGTATATTTTCTTTATGCATATTTTAGAATATTTGAAAATCTGCCGCCAACATCCATGTGCTTTTATGGAAAAGGACTTAGCTGTCAAATAGCTGTTATTTACCATCTTCACCATTGCTTTCTGGTGCCAACAATAATAAAGCGGTTGACTATGAAACAACAGTGCACATTAACCGTGGGTTCAAGCGCCCCTCGCATCAGGAAAACACTGTTCACTGCTGGTCCTCGATCCATTAAAATAACATCAAATTGATCAGAAATACAGTGTAGACATTGTTAATGTTGTAAATAACTGTTGTAGCTGGAAACGGCAGGTTTTTTATGGAATATCTACATAGGCATACAGAGGCCCATTATCAGCAACCATCACTCCTGTGTTCCAATGGCACGTTGTGTTAGCTAATCCAAGTTTATCATTTTAAAAGGCTAATTGATCATTAGAAAACCCTTTTGCAATTATGTTAGCACAGCTGAAAACTGTTGTGCTGATTAAAGAAGCAATAAAACTGGCCTTCTTTAGACTAGTTGAGTATCTGGAGCATCAGCATTTGTGGGTTCGATTACAGGCTCAAAATGGCCAGAAACAAAGAACTTTCTTCTGAAACTCATCAATCTATTCTTGTTCTGAGAAATTAAGGCTATTCCATGCGAGAAATTGCCAAGAAACTGAAGATCTCATACAACGCTGTGTACTACTCCCTTCACAGAACAGAGCAAACTGGCTCTAACCAGAGTAGAAAGAGGAGTGGGAGGCCCCGATGAACAACTCAGCAAACTGACTGAGGTAACTTCACTCTGTAATGTGATGCCAAAATAGAAAACAAGCCACTCAACGCTTATGAATGGAACATTGTAGTTGAGAGCCAAGTATCTGAAGAAAGCTGTTAAACGGGCCCGTAAGCAAATACACTCGTGAAGAGGCAAAGAATGAAGAAACCAAAACATTGCAGGGATATTAAAGGCAGGCTTGCACCTGCAAATAAGGCTTCAGCAAATGGCGAGCGTGTGTCCCTAGGAAGATTTTAACTCACTTCATCCCAAAATGAGTTTTCACCATCATTGTAAAGCCCTAGTTATTTTGTTGCTTTGACAAAGTAATTGCTGAAGATTATAATTTATTTAATGTGATTAGTGATTAATTTAGACATTTTAGGGTCAACCATGTTATTTAAAGTGAATTGTCATTTGAATGTGGTGAAATGAAAAGAAACAGAAAAAATCTGACCATAATGTAAAAGCAGGTGATCTGTTCAGTTTCTTTGTGGTGGAAAAGTGAGCGGGTCGAACATAACACGCCAACCCTGCTACCCATAGATAGACGAGACGTTTTCTAAATATCGAAACAAAAGTGTGAAGTTTAGCTTTCAATTGCCCCAAAACAAACTTCCAATCCCCCTGTCACAAGGGGATTTATGGCTGTTTTAAGACTAAAATGCCAACCCTGTTACAGTCAACCCTGTTACAGTCAACCCTGTTACTTTATTTGGCACTTAATAGACATCTACTATAGTCATTTTCCTCTTTAGATGGGAAAACTTGTTTTTTTATGTAGTTGAACATGTGCTTTTTATGACAATGTAAACATTTGGTGAAATCTAAAGTTTTTGGGGATCAAGTTACACTACTCAAAACACACACAATTGGTGGAACGATCCAGCTACAGCACGAAGCCAGCCTGCATGCATTTAGTGCTGTTTGCTTGATAGCGCCATTGCTTTAGCATGGTCTCTAGCTCTACTTTGCTAACTGAACTATCTAGATAGTTAGCGAACGGCACCTCATGTGTCAAAGCTAGCAACATTTTGTGCTAAGCCACCATTCGTTTGGCTAACAGGAGCAGGCTGTTTTTTCAAAATGTTACCCCACCATTTATTTCACCTTTATTTTACTAGGCAAGTCAGTTAAGAACAAATTCTTATTTTCAATAACGGCCTAGGGGCAGAACGACAGATTTTTACCTTGTCAGCTCGGGGATTCAATCCAGTAACCTTTCGGTTACGGGCCCACCACTCTAACCACTGGGATACCTGCCGCCATCCCCTTTTACAAATATAAGCCTAGCAGTGCATTTTACCTCAAGTTACTTGGTTTAAACACAGAGTCAGCACACGGTATTAACACTGGCTGCCTTGGCTAGCTAGCTATCGTCATTCAGGTGGTTATAGCCAGCTAATTAGCTAGCATCACTCTTAGAGCTACTTTCACTAACCTGAAAGATTATACAATGCATTCGGAAAGTATTCAGACCCCTTCACTTATTCCACATTTTGTTACGTTACAGCCTTATTCTAAAATGTATTATTAATAGTACCCCCCCCCCTTTTGCAAATGTATTAAAAATAAAAAACTGAAATAACTAATTTACATAAGTATTCAGACCCTTTACTCAGTACTTTGTTGAAGCACCTTTGGCAGCAATTACAGCCTCGAGTCTTCTTGGGTATGACGCTATAAGCTTGGCACACCTGTATTTGAGGAGTTTCTCCCATTCTTCAATGCAGATTCTCTCAAGATCTGTCAGGTTGGATGTGGAGCATAACTGCACAGCTATTTTCAGGTCTCTCCAAGTCTGGCCTCTGGCTGGGTCACTCAAGGACATGCAGAGACTCCACTCCTGCACTGTCTTGGCTGTGTGCTTAGAGCCATTGTCAGGTTGGAAGGTGAACCTTCGCCCCGGTCCTGAGCCCTATGAAGCAGGTTTTCATCAAGGATCTCTCCGTTCATCTTTCCTTTCCTGACTAGTAGTAGTCCCTACCACTGAAAAACATCCCCACAGAATGATGCTGCCATTACCATGCTTCTGAGAGTCCTTTAGGTGCCATTTGGCAAACTCCAAGCAGAAATGGTTGTCCTTCTGGAAGGTTCTCTCATCTCCACAGAGGAACTCTGGAGCTCTGTCAGAGTGACCATCAGGTTGTTGATCACCTTCCTGACCAAGGCACTTCTCCCACGATTGCTCAGTTTGGCCGGGCGGCCAGCTCTAGGAAGAGTCTTTGTGGTTCCAACTTTAAGAATGTTGGAAGCCACTGGGTTAATGGGGACCTTCAATGATGCAGGCATTTTTTGGTACCCTTCCGCAGATCTGTGCCTCGACACAATCCTGTCTCGGAGCTCTACGGACAATTCCTTCGACCTCATTTTCTTCTTTCTTTTTTTGACCTGCACTTTTTTTTACATGCACTGTGGGACCTTATATAGACAGGTGTGTCCCTTTCCAAATCAGGAAAATAATTACTATACTCCATTTTAGAATAAGGCTGTAACATAACAAAATGTGAAAAAAGTGAAGGGGTGACCACTTGCACTCCGAATGCACTGACTTTATTTCTGCTCATGTTACCCCGTGTCTCGTCCGACTTCCCCGTGTAGGTGTAACTAGCTAGCTAGCCTCCTCCACAGGTATCCATCGTATGGCAGCTTTCGTGGACCCCGCTAGATGTGCGCATTGCACCCAACTGGGCCCAGGTGTCCTCAAACGTAGAGCAAGGTACATGGAAAGGGGATCCTCCTACTAGGGAGGTGGCAACTTCATCCTGTTGTCGAGGAGGTGTGGGGACGTTACGGCAGAGCTGCTGTTGCTTGTTCTTCGCGATGAGAGATCACAACGCTCCTCTACAGTGCTTCTGTGGGCCTGACACCCCCCCACTCAGAGTGAACGGTTTATCCCTCTTTCTTATATAGCCCAGCATTGGCCGGGGGAAGCCATGAATGGTGGAGATTGTACCACACAACCATGGTGCATCCCACAGCATAGGGACCTGCTGTCCCAAGCGCAGGGCAATATATTTCAATATATTTATATTTATTTATTTCAATATATTTTCCACCATTAAGGTCTACTTGGCGGCGATCCATGCTCGCCATGTAGGACTAGGCGAGGATCAGGGCTCACCCCTATTGGCAGCAGGTAGCCTAGCAGTTAGAGTGTTGGGCCAGTAACCGAAAGATTGTTGGTTCAAATACCCGAGCCGACAATGTGAAAAAACCCTGTTGATGTGTCCTTGAGCAAGGCACTTAACCCTCATTTGCTCATCACTGTAAATAAGAATTTGTTCTTAACTGACTTGCCTATTTAAATAAAGGTTTAAAGGTATCACACTGTCTCCGTCTGGTCTTCAAGCCACTTTGAACCCCTGGAGACAGCCGATCTTAAGACTCTATCTTATAAGATGCCACTGTTTCTCGCCTTGGCCACTGAGCACTTTAGCGACCTTCATGTGCTCTCGGTTCATCCTTCATGCACTAAGTTTGCTCCCGACTACTCAAAGGTTACAATACGCCCTAAAGCTGCGTTCGTTCCTAAAGTCATCATTAAAATTACTTAGTAGTCAAGCCATTCATCTCTTTCCCTTACATCCTCCACCATTCTCTTCCTGAGAGGAGCGGCGCCTGTACACATTGTGTCCACTGTAAGCCCTGCACATCTACATGGACAGGACAAGGCTATTCCGGGGGTGTGACCAAGTGTTAGTTTGCTTTGCCAACCCGCTGGGGGTAGGGCTTTGTCAAAAGAATGCCTTTCCCACTGGGTAGTGGAGGCTGTCAACAAGGCATACAGTTGTTGAGGATTGCAGTCTCCCCTGGGTGTCAGGGTTCTATAGTCTGGATGTCACTGCGCCCTCCCTGTCGCACACAGACCTTGGCGCTGGAGCTGAGTAGGATGGATCAGGTACATTCCTATGTGCCACCACACAGGCTTCTAAGGAAATGGACTATTGGCAATTGGGGTGTTTTGCAAGTGTGCCGTAGTGAGATGTCGAACCGGGTCGACTGAAAGCACTTTGTGTTACGGTTGTAACTCCGGTTCTCTGAAGGAGATGAGGGAGACATTTCTTAGAAACCAGAGCATTTACAGGGTTTATATAGGCATTAGTCTGTTAGGTGTGATTGAATAGGCTTCAGCGAGTGACACGTAACCCAATGATTTCACAGCTCTAATGCAGTTCCACCTCCGACACCCCCAAAACAACCCCTCTGCGGGTATTGGCTAGCGTGGATCTGATAGAATCTAGCCCTAACTCACTATGCCTGGGCAGAACTCAGTCCACCATAGGTCTGCTTTTCTTTCATACGCCATTCATGCACACATGCACATTTTACTCCCCAAATGTCACGGGTAACTTACCTTTGGCACCAGGATTGTTATTGGGTCACCATAGACTACTTTAAGCATTCTAAAATGTTTAATAGTCCACTGGAAAGCCCATGAGAGCTTTTTCTAAATTGTGGTGCCTCATGCGGGGCCTCTCCAACCTATTAACCCCACCTTAACCCCACCAAACCCCTCCTTATTCTCTTAATTCCTGATTCACATTCCATTTCTATGACAACAACTAGCCTACTTCAAACCCATTCCATAAAATCAAACAAACCAATCAGCATTCATCACACGTTCGCCTCAGATAAAAAAAAAAAACACAGCTGCATCCCAGAAGAATGTTGTTGGTATTGCAGATTCACGAAAGTCGGAAGTAATGTGTGAAACTGCTGCAGCTCGGCGAAAGCCCAAGCATGGCCTTTCTCACAGCAATTTAAAAAGGAACTGCTACAGTGTTACTGCTGTTACATCGTTCCTTGGAAAGCTACGTTTGAGAGTTAAAAGATATGTCAATAGTTTTAAAATGTTTAATATTTGAAGTTAGAACTTCTGAAAATGATTTCTCCAATACCAGGCTTGTATTTAATGTGGATGATTATGAGAAGATTGATAGATAAAGTGGGGCCATTCATGCTCATAACAACTGCATTTTTATTTTTGGTGGTTTTTTATTTTTATTATATTAAGTCTAAAGTAACGTAGAAGCAGTACAAACATGCAAATAAAATAGAAGAAAATAAAGTGAAGAATCAAAAAAGAAAACACAAATCAAATAGTTCCACAGTTCATGTGTATTCTGTGGTGAATTATGATAACTGCATCATAATGCATTATACCAGCAGGTTATAATTAAAAGTGGAATTTGTGGTATTGTGCTTAAGGAGATATTTATGGCATTGGCTTTGGGTATGAAGTCACCGACCCACCCCTCTTTGTCTGCTGATAGGTTCCTGTTTGACCTTGTTGCCTTGATAAGCAAAATATTCATATCAATCTCTGTCAGGGTAAAGGAACTGACAATAGCTATTTAAGCCCCTGCACTTCCCTCATTAGTCACCTTCAGTCCTGTACTTTACTACCTTCTGCAGAGGGCCTACTCTCACCTGGACAACGCAGGTTGCACTGTGAGGGTCATGTTTTTTGACTTCTCCAGTGCCTTCAATACCATTCAGCCCCTGCTACTGGGTGAGAAGATGAGGAGGATGAAAGTGGAAGCACCCTTAGTCTCCTGGGTCACGGACTACCTGACCGGTAGGCCACAATTTGTGCGACTACAGAGCTGTGTGTCAGAACGGGCAGTTAGCAACACAGGGGCCCCCCAGGGTACGGTCCTGTCCCCCTTCCTGTTCACCCTCTACACCTCAGACTTCAGATATAACTCTGAAACATGCCACCTACAGAAGTTCTCGGATGACTCTGCTATTGTAGGGTGCATCAGGGGTGGGCAGGAGGAGGAGTACAGGAGCACAATCAGTGACTTTGTGTTGTGGTGTGAGCAGAACCACCTTCAGCTCAACATCAGCAAAACGAAGGAGATGGTGGTGGACTTCAGGAGAACCAAGGCACAACTGACTGCAGTCCCTATAAAGGGGATGGATGTGGAAATGGTTGAGTCATACAAGTTCTTGGGGGTCCATATGGACAACAGACTGGAATGGGCTGGTAACACCGGGGCCCTGTACAAAAAGGGCCAGAGCCGACTCTACTTTCTGAGGAGGCTCAGGTCCTTCAACGTGTGCAGTAAACTACTGCATACCTTCTACCAGTCTGTGGTGGCCAGTGCCATCTTTTTTGCAGTGGTGTGCTGGGGAGCAAACATCAAAGCCGGTGATGCTTCTCGGGTAAATAAGCTGATCAGGAAGGCTAGCTCTGTCCTGGGGATGAGCCTTGACACTCTAGAGGAGGTGGCGGAGAGACGGATCCTGGCCAAACTGCTGGCCATCATGGACAACGTCACCCACCCTCTGCACGCTATGGTTATGACGCAGAGGAGCTCTTTCAGTCACAGACTGATCCCACCACGGTGTGCCAGAGAGCGCCACAGGAGGTCCTTCCTGCCGGCGGCTATGAGACTATATAATGCCTCACCGGGGTGCCGTGCCGTCGGCAACATAGATCTGGAACTGTTGGGGTGCTAGGACCTAGTTTAACAATTATGCATCCATCCGTGAGTAACTCTGTTCCGTCAGCACTCATCCACTCAGGACCTACTTATTCATACAGGTCTGTATATACATACCCATGTACAGTTGTTATATTATATCACATGCAATATTGTAAGTAATTATTGGACCTAGGCATTCACTCAGGAATGCATATTAGTATCCTGCCAGTTGCACCTTTTCTCATTGCTTTTAGTATATCAAATGTGCAATAAGTGCAGTTGTCTGTAATTAAACCCTGCGCACTAAGGACTGTATTTTAAGGGAATTACTATTATTACCCCAATGATATCATACACACATTTAGCTATTAAAGTATCTCTTCCTGTCATTTACCTGTACAGTTTGTGTAAACATGCAAGTATTCACTTATCTGTAAATATAACTGTATACCTAACTGTACAGCTAATTTAACCATGAAAAATTTTCACTTACCTGTTCATTTACCCAGTCTGTCTATTAAGTAAACTATTATTACCCTCGCTCATATCATACGCATTAGCTACTGAAGTATTTCTCTGCCATCAACCTGTATAGTATAGTTAACCATCCAACATCCACCAATGTATAGTGTACATATTCAGCCAACCACTCATACTACGCAATGTCCTTTTATAGCTTTTTTTTGCACTCCAGATATCCTGTATTTCTATACTTTTTCATACTGCCGCTCTATGTATCATGTACCGTGTATCTGTCTTTTGTGTACTTTCGTTGTGGCATTTTGCACCTGCCCTGTGTTTTTGTTGTAGCTGCTTGATAATGAAATTTCCCCCCCGGGGGATCAATAAAGTACCTATCTATCTATCTATCTATCTATCTACTGCAAAAAAAAGCATTCCTTTTCAACAAAATGTCATTAGAGTCCAGTATTTATTGGTATATTTTATATCATTTATTATGTATGTTTCAAATCAAATCAAAGGGTATTTGTCTAATGCTAACCAACAATGCAGAGAGAAAATAATAGACAAATATTAACATGAGGAATAAATACACAATGAGTAACGATAACTTGGCCATATACAGTGGGGAGAACAAGTATTTGATACACTGCCGATTTTGCAGGTTTTCCCACTTACAAAGCATGTGAAGTCTGTAATTTTTATCATAGGTACTCTTCAACTGTGAGTGACGGAATCTAAAACAAAAATCCAGAAAATCACATTGTATGATTTTTAAGTAATTAATTTGCATTTTATTGCATGACATAAGTATTTGATACATCAGAAAAGCAGAACTTAATATTTGGTACAGAAACCTTTCTTTGCAATTACAGAGATCATACGTTTCCTGTAGTTCTTGACCAGGTTTGCACACACTTCAGCAGGGATTTTGGCCCACTCCTCCATACAGACCTTCTCCAGATCCTTCAGGTTTCGGGGCTGTCGCTGGGCAATACGGACTTTCAGCTCCCTCCAAAGATTTTCTATTGGGTTCAGGTCTGGAGACTGGCTAGGCCACTCCAGGACCTTGAGATGCTTCTTACGGAGCCACTCCTTAGTTGCCCTGGCTGTCTGTTTCGGGTCGTTGTCATGCTGGAAGACCCAGCCACGACCCATCTTCAATGCTCTTACTGAGGGAAGGAGGTTGTTGGCCAAGATCTCGCGATACATGGCCCCATCCATCCTCCCCTCAATACGGTGCAGTCGTCCTGTCCCCTTTGCAGAAAAGCATCCCCAAAGAATGATGTTTCCACCTCCATGCTTCACAGTTGGGATAGTGTTCTTGGGGTTGTACTCATCCTTCTTCTTCCTCCAAACACGGCGAGTGGAGTTTAGACCAAAAAGCTCTATTTTTGTCTCATCAGACCACATGACCTTCTCCCATTCCTCCTCTGGATCATCCAGATGGTCATTGGCAAACTTTAGACGGGCCTGGACATGCGCTGGCTTGAGCAGGGGGACCTTGCGTGCGCTGCAGGATTTTAATCCATGACGGCGTAGTGTGTTACTAATGGTTTTCTTTGAGACTGTGGTCCCAGCTCTCTTCAGGTCATTGACCAGGTCCTGCCGTGTAGTTCTGGGCTGATCCCTCACCTTCCTCATGATCATTGATGCCCCACGAGGTAAGATCTTGCATGGTGCCCCAGACCGAGGGAGATTGACCGTCATCTTGAACTTCTTCCATTTTCTAATAATTGCGCCAACAGTTGTTGCCTTCTTACCAAGCTGCTTGCCTATTGTCCTGTAGCCCATCCCAGCCTTGTGCAGGTCTACAATTTTATCCCTGATGTCCTTACACAGCTCTCTGGTCTTGGCCATTGTGGAGAGGTTGGAGTCTGTTTGATTGAGTATGTGGACAGGTGTCTTTTATACAGGTAACGAGTTCAAACAGGTGCAGTTGATACAGGTAATGAGTGGAGAACAGGAGGGCTTCTTAAAGAAAAACTAACAGGTCTGTGAGAGCCGGAATTCTTACTGGTTGGTAGGTGATCAAATACTTATGTCATGCAATAAAATGCAAATTAATTATTTAAAAATCATACAATGTGATTTTCTGGATTTTTGTTTTAGATTCCGTCTCTCACAGTTGAAGTGTAACTATGATACAAATTACAGACCTCTACATGCTTTGTAAGTAGGAAAACCTCCAAAATCGGCAGTGTATCAAATACTTGTTCTCCCCACTGTATGTCCTGGGCTTTGCTACTAGTGTGTCAATTGTTGGTCGAAGAATGTTTACACACTTGGTATGTTTACCCATGAGTGGTTTAGGATAAACATAAGTGGCCTAAATAAGTCATAAAATAGCCAAAAAAGTCATCAGAAAAAAAACTCTACAACAACACTCTATAGCTTATGTTGCACTTATTAATTAAACTATATGTAGAGAAGGAGAATGTGAAGGAGTTTCATGTATTGTCTGCATGTATCAATATGGGAGCCTATTTCTATATAGCGGTCCTGGCTTCAGTGCATGGAAACAATGTACAGTTTGTGTTGTAAAATGAGAGAGCAGGACATGTCACATAGATGCAATGCTACTCCAGTTATCTCGGAGCGCAGCCTAAGGACTGACACGACTGTCCTTGAACCTGACCATTCACTACACAACCACTCAGTAAGAAAGCTGTAGTTGTCTAGTCTCTGGCATAGCTTGGAGTTAACACAGAACGTCTGGGTCTAGGCCTAGACAGTGTGAGAAATCTGGGAATCCTGCGATTACCGACATACTGAAACACCAGCTGTTTCATTCAAAGAAGAAGGCTGTCTGAATTGATCATGTCTCCGCTATTAAATAAATACACATGAAATTAGGTACATTTAGATCACACAGAAACTGAAGAGAAATGCTAAGGAATTATACTGCTAATACAATCAATGTCTCATATATAGATATTAGGAGACGTAACAATTTTCACAATATGCTCTGGGCAATAAAAAATATATTTAATGCATTTCATCTATCCATATGTTTGAATCTGGGATTATTTTCCCAATGAGGCCCTAGCCTCAGAGGGAGCATGCAGTTCACTGACGGCAGCAGGATGTCACGAAGCACCCCTCCATGTTGGCCTCCAGTTCCCACCCCTGGCCCTGGCAGTCCAGGTGAATGTTTTGGAACTACACGAGGCGTTTGGCTCTGAGCTGAACTGCGGAAAAAGGGTGTCAGGGACCCAATAACTCAGACTTAATGGCCGAGCTAGGGCGACTGTTATCTCTTATGTTATGCTGCAGATATTCCACTGGGCCTTAATAAGAATTAAAAAGAGATTCTAATATGGGAATGGTTTCACGTTCATAAACGTGATAGATATTGTATACACTGTATTGATGACATGCTATTAGATAACATGCAATGATAACCTGCAATGATAACCTGCTATCCATGAATAGCCCCGGAATGATAACCTGGAATGTTAACTTGGTCTTTGTAGATAACCTGATACTCATGTCCTGTTTATCTTTTGTTACAGTGATATCAGTTGATGGCTTAGAGAGAGGATGTGCTGGCTGGTACTCTTGGAATTGGCAGAGAAAGAACAAATATTAATACTGGTCATCTGGGGTGAGACAACGGACATCGATAACCACAGATCTACTGCAATGAGTGAACCCAGCGATTGGACATCATATGTTTGAATGGACAAATTGGACATTGGGATATTATACCTTTCCTAGTAAGCCTGGAGGCAGGGAAATGAGTAAGTCATGGCCCAAATGA
This sequence comes from Thymallus thymallus, assembly GCA_023634145.1. Taxonomy (NCBI): domain Eukaryota; kingdom Metazoa; phylum Chordata; class Actinopteri; order Salmoniformes; family Salmonidae; genus Thymallus; species Thymallus thymallus. The sequence goes on from CM042380.1 coordinate 29,215,448, forward strand.
TTGCCTTAATTATTACATATATATGAAGTGATGAAACTAGAGACTTATCCGAGTTCAAATATGTTTTTCTTTATGTGTGAAACAGTGTCTTTTAAGGAACAGATGTGAATATTTTAATAAGATAGAGAAAAATTGTTTGGTTGTAATGTTGACAATGTTTTAGTTGGGTCTGCTATGTAGGTGTCATTGATAACCAAATGGTGGAGTTTCTCTCTGCTTACTTGCAGCCATCTATTTTTATCTCGCTTCATATTGTCAACAAAAATAAGGCTGGCTTGAGGCGGAGCTGCTCACTCAGCTACCGGCTACAATGTCTTTCAATTCACAACATCATCTTATGACCACTATATTCCAATTCAGAAATGAGTAGGGCTAAAAAAAAAAAGAGACTAAATTATTACTATATTCATGAAACACATCTGATTATTTTGTCCTCTTTTTTTTCACACACAAAAGATGTCAGGTGCGCGCACACACAAACAGGAAATGATCTACCGAAGAGCCACAAAGGGTTTTCCCTAAAGATGCAAATTGTATTTCAGTGATAACTATGTTAGTGATAGAATTGACCAGCTGCTTTGTTGACACAAACCTCGATCCATTTAAAGTTAACTGTATGCAAAGTAACATGGAAGTGTGTTATATATATTTTTTAAACCTAGCCTTGACTATTACTTAACCAAAGTTGAAAACCCTGATTTTATTGTACGTGGTGGACACTTCCTCTGGAGATGTTGTGAAAATAGATATACATTGAATAGAACATATGTACATATGCCGATGTTTATATTTCTGTGTCCTACAATGTGTCGCAAATCATGACATTTGAGACAATTCTACTTAGTTTGACTGTTAACAATGTCCAGATCTTCAGAAGTCATGTCTATTTACATGAACATGTTGTGGATGCCGCTCCAACAAGATCCATGATTTCCCCCTTTAATTTCGTTTTTTTGGGCAAGTGGGCTGTTTCTTTATTGCGCTGTTCTCATATAACTACTCGTAGAAAATCTGCCCACTCTCTTTTGGCCCGCTTTCGAAAAACACAGAGTTGTATGCACTGCTTGCTTGTTGCAGCTTTGTCAGAGAAATGAAGTGTTTGCTTTTTTTTTTTTAAACATAAAATGCCATCTTTATGTTTTAAGCCCATCCTTCTTACATTCAGTCAACAGCCAAGAAAGTAATGTTCGCTCCTGGGCGGGCTGTCCACTATTGGGCAGTCGGCCCATGATGACTGTGCTTCAGCGAATCAACAACACAGAGTCCTTTATTCTTTTATTGAAAGGGGTGGAACCTAATATTATATACAGTATTATTTGCATAGACAATGGACTGCACTTGAATCTGGAGATGAAAATTGCTCTCATATCAGTGTCTGTTCTTCATCTGCTTACATAGAAAACCCCCCCCATTCTTAAGCATCATTGGTTATTTACACATGATTGCAGAAAAAAAAGAAGTGCTGTTTATTCCCTGAGCCCGTTGTCCCATTGTTTAACAAACACAAAACCCCATGCACGTTCTGATAATTGATGTCTGTCAGTGTAAAGTGTAATAGTTTAAAGCTATATCCCTTAACAGTTAATGGTATAATTTAGTGTGCTTAGCCAGAAGGTGTTGTGTCTTGCCATAGTTAAGAGAAAATACTCTGTATTCCCAAATAGTAGTTTAATAAGCAGTAACTTGAGGGAAAACAAAGAGAAAGATGTATCTTTCAATATCAAGTCTTTCTAGAATACTACGATGTTACTATACTGTTAGATACTTTATCTTTCAATATCAAGTCTTTCTAGAATACTACAATCCGTAGTATAACTCCAAAGTGATGGCTTCTTTCGATAATATCAATCAGTGGTATGTCCCGTCCTAAAGCACTTCGCAGAATGATGAGAATATTTTTTTTTAAACTGCCATTCTAAGTAATTGGTTTAGCCTCTGTAGCCTGAGGACCACAACAATGATATTTCACTACATTATGGTAACATATTATGGTAATGGCCTAACTGTGATTGGACTGAACTGGAAAGAAAAAATGTCAAAGAAAAGGCTTTTTACAATGCCCTAATATCAAAGATGGGGCTTAGCCCTGCCTACAGTATCTAGATGTGACTAGTTACAGTGAAAAGGTCCAGAAAATTGACAACTAGCTGGTCTGTCTCTGGTAATTGAGGTAGCTACTGTTATGTACTGTACATATAGGTAGGGGTAAAGTGTCTAGGCAACAAAAATAGATAGGACGGTAGCAGCAGCGTATGTGGTGAGTGTGAAAGTGTGTGTGTTGCATCAGTATGCATGTTATGTGTGTGTGTGTGTGTGTGTGTGTGTGTGTGTGTGTGTGTGTGTGTTGGTTACAGTAATATGTTTCAGCCTTGGAATCATTGTACCATCACTAAGTACGTTTATCATGAACATCCACATGGAAATGACATGGGTTATTTTTCTGTTAAAATGTAACTCAATGTTAATGCTGTCCGTGTGTGTGTGTGAGAGAGTGTGTGTGTGTGTGTGTGTGTGTGTGTACTATTCATTTTCACGAACACTGGAGGGTCTTCAAAATGGAACTGTCTCTTAAAGTTGATATTAAAACAACCCTGTAGAAGTGTATTTCAGGATGTGTATAATATTTCTACAGTCTAAATGTTATAAAGTACCCATGTTTTGGTCAGCCTTGCTTTTTTCTGCATGATGCTTTGTTTTTAAAAATTGCATCCTAATCTGAGACGTTTGTATTCTTTTCCCGATGTTACTTCTCTCTGTAATGTCTTTGGAGCTCGCTCATTTCCTAACCTACATTTTTATTTACATTTTGTATTTTTTGGGGGAGGGGGGGGGGGGGGTGTCAATCTTCAGACTTTGGGATTTTCTACATTAATATAATTTTTGTAGGCAGCAATATGAGATGTGATCGAACAGAGTATGTGCAATGTTGAATAAAGAAAAATATAATATATTAAATAAGAAAACAAGCGCATGAGTGACTTGAAGGTGTTGCGAATGATGATGATGATCTATGCGTGGTATTCATATGACACCTCATCATTTACTGGTTATGTCCTTATGCAAGAAGCTCCAGTTGGATATGTTTTGCCTTATTTTTTCCCCCGTAGCCGTTGATATACGGTGCATTCGGAAAGTATTCAGATCCCTTGACTTTTCCCACATTTTGTTACGTTAAAGCCTTATTCTAAAATGGATAAATAAAATATTTTCCTCATCAATCTACACACACACACAATACTCCATAATAACATTTTGGCAAAAAATAAAAACTGAAATATCATATTTATATAAGTACTCAGACCCTTTAATCAGTACTTTGTTGAAGCACCTTTGGCAGTGATTACAGCCTCGAGTCTTCTTGGGTAGGACGCTACAACCTTGGCACACCTGTATTTGGGGAGTTTCTCCCATTCTTCTCTGCAGTTCCTCTCAAGCTCTGTCAGGATGGATGAGGAGTGATGCTGCACAGCTATTTTCAGGTTTCTCCAGAGATATTCGATCAGGTTCAAGTCCGGGCTCTGGCTGGGCCACTCAAGGACATTCAGAGAATTGTACCGAAGCCACTCCTGCGTTGTCTTGGCTTCACCCCAGTCTGAGGTCCTGAGCACTCTGGAGCAGGTTTTCATCAAGGATCTCTCTGTACTTGGCTCTGTTCATCTTTGCCTCGATCCTGACTAGTCTCCCAGTCCCTGCCGCTGAAAAACATTCCCACAGCATAATGCTGCCACCACCATGCTTTACCTGGTGACAGGTTTCCTCCAGATGTGACACTTGACATTCAGGCCGAAGAGTTCAATCTTGGTTTCATCAAACCATAGAATCTTGTTTCTCATGGTCAGAGTCTTTTAGGTGCCTTTTGGCAAACTCCAAGCGGGCTGTCATGTGCCTTTTACTGAGGAGTGGCTTCCATCTGGCCACTCTACCATAAAGGCCTGATTGTTGGAGTGCTGCAGAGATGGTTGTCCTTCTGGAAGGTTCTCCTTTCTCCACAGAGGAACTCTGGAGCTCTGCCAGAGTGACCATCGGGTTGTTGGTCACCACCCTGACAAAGGCCCTTCTCCCCCGATTGCTCAGTTTGGCCGGGCGGCCAGCTCTAGGAATATTCTTGGTGTTTCCAATATTCTTCCATTTAAGAATGATGGAGGCCACTGTGTTCTTGGGGACCTTCAATGCTGCAGACATTTTTTGGTACTCTTACCCGGATCTGTGCCTCGACACAATTCTGTCTCGGACCTCTACGGACAATTCCTTCGACCTCATGGCTTGGTTTTTGCTCTGACATGCACTGTCAACTGTGGGACCTTATATAGACAGGTGTGTGTCTTTCCAAATCATGTCCAATTAACTGAATTTACCACAGGTAAAACCATCAAGGATGATCAATGGAAACAAGATGCACCTAAGCTCAGTTTCAAGTCTCATAGGAAAGGGTCTGAATACTTACGTGAATAAGGTATTTCGGTTTTAATAAATTTGCAAACATTTCTAAAACCAGATTTTGCTTTGTCATTATGGGGTATTGTGTGTAGATTTATGAGGAAAACATTTTATTTAATCCATTTTAGACTGGCTGTAACGTAACAAAATGTGAAAAAAATTCAAGGGGTCTGAATACTTTCAGAATGCACAATTCATTTGATTGCAGGATTCAACATTTAGAATTGTAAAGTAATAGCACCCACGTTCCAAGACAATGACATAGGATTCCCATGTTATCAAAAGCATTGCTTGATCAGTACAACAATATTCAAAATCCAAAGACGCATATGGCATATGGACTTTATGAATTCAATTTGGAATATTGTTGCCGCAGGCATTCTGTGACTCATCCTAGTTTTTCCAAATTTGGGGACAGACAGTGTCACCCAGGGTCTTTTAGAATGTTCCAAGCATTCTTACGTCTGTCACCCAGTTGCCTCGAAGGCTTCCCAATAACCAGACATGTTCTGTAGAAACCACTCGACAATTTTATTTTGCTCTTAACTCAATTTGAAAGATATTCTTGACAAGACCTTATACACCGTTTCTAAAATGTGTTGGTCCACACCAGTCCTCAGAAAATCTTAGAGCTGAATGGATGTCTACAAAACAAAGCACTGGTAGACGAAACATTTTAGAACGTTTGCAGCACGCTGGAAACGTGGCATTTCTTTTCTACTTCGAGATGGGCTAAAGCTGCAGCAAGAGGGGAGAAATGGTCTACAATGCTGGCCATATCAATATTTGGAGGTTTCTGGAATGGTATTTGGCTGTGCAGGCTAATATGAGGAACAGGAAGTAGCTAGCCACAATGAGGTTAATTTTGAGAAAACTAGCTAACAATTTAAGCTACCCATCTATAACTAGCTACTAGTTAGTTTGATTTCTCTCACGATAATAAAGCCAATAATTTTTAAAAATAGCATATTATTGACCTAAAAGGTTAACTGTGAGCTCAGTATCTAGTTTATCCAGGTTCAGTGATAGAAAGTACATGGTTGCTCTTTGAAGGCATATCTCCCTCAAACTCAACTCTGGACCTCAGTTCCACTGCTTTTTTCCCCTGTGTTCCCCTCTAATCAGGGACTGATTTAGACCTGGGACACCAGATGGATGCAATTCATTATCAGGTAGAACAGAAAACCAGCAGGCTCCGGACCTCGTAGGGTCAGAGTTGAATAACCCTGGTCTATCTACTATGGGAACAACTGCAACCTTTTTGCAAGCAACAATGCTAAAATGAACAAAATAAAATAAAAACCTTGTAATATGTAAATAATAATGATATTCCCCTGTAGCCAAATTGTCATCTCCTTATTTTCATTTGAACTAAATTACAAGAGTTGGATTTGCACTAAACAATTGTATATGTCAGCATTTAAAAGGCATGTGTCACATGGTGTAGAGAGAGACCAAGACATAGCACAGGGATTGGAGTTCCACATTTTATTTATACTCTGTATAAATCCACTCATATGTACGAACTGATTAAACCAACCAACAAACAAACAAACCACGATATACAAAAGTAACGTAACAAGCACAATGTACACCAACTGAAACACACTTACTGTGACCATGACCCACACACAGGTGGCTGTGAGTGGTGCCTAAATGCAATCCCCAATCAGAGACAACCCTGTACAGCTGTCTCTGATTGAGGATCATACCTCCCCTAGTTAGGGTGTGAGGGCTCGACTGTGGTTCTACCACTCCCCTTATTGGGAGTATGGTCTAACCACAGCCAAACCCTCACAGCATGTCATAATCTGGTGTATGGTTTGCCTCATATACACTGTCTGCTGGTATCATTTTAAATTGGGAACATATAGCTCAACATGTAAAGTTAAGCTATTCTCTGTTTCAGATGACAGATCCCCATAAGGCCTGTAATGCCATCATACTGTAGGACTATGGCTGCATTGGCGATGCATGCCTTATGATAAGCTGCTGAATGGATTCAGATAGCTGATATACTGAGACAGAGTGACAATCAAACAAAACCGATTGGAGATCTTACAACTAGACAAAAAGGAAATGTTCATTTGAGAATACAACACAGAACCACAGACACATTACAGACAGAACCCCTTCCACTCTTTATTGGGATATGTGATTAAATCAACACTGACACTAGTTAATTTTGAATAATAGTTTAACAATTAAATCAAGTTTAAACACTTCACTTCAAATAATCAACACTTCATCACAACAACAAAAAACAAATAAGCTAACTTGTATGCGAAGATTAGACATCTTAGTCTAAACCAGTGGTTCCAAAACTGTGGGGTCGGCAGAGGGGGTGCAGGTTTTTTTTTTTTTTTTTTAAAAGGAACTTTAAACTTACTATTGAAAGCTGTAATACTGCAAAATGTTCTTTGCACCCCATTACAAAATGTGTAGAATTGCAGGAAATAAGCTTTGAACCTACAAAATTATCTCCACCAACAAGAGGGGTGTGAACAGTTTGTGCTGGAAGATCATTGAGTAGTAACAAGTAGGCTATTATTACTATAGCATCATTTCAGGTGAACATAATTTTCCTGATCTACTGTTAGATATTACTTGTTAGATATTACTGCACTGTTGGAGCTGGAAGCACAAGCATTTCGCTCAGGGCCGGCCCTAGCTATTTGGGGGCCCTAAGCGAGATTTGGTTTTATGGGCCCCCCACCTTGCGGGTAAAACTTTTGGTGGTCCCCCTCTTTTGGTGGTCCCCCACAAAATGTTGTGGTTTTAAAGCAAATTGGGGGGGTTGGGGGCCCTCTAGCGTCTGGGGGCCCTAAGCAACCCCTTATATTGCTTATGCCCAGGGCCGGTCCTGATTCGCTGCACCCGCAATAACATCTGCTAAACACGTGTATGTGACCAATAAAATGTTATTTGATTTGATTTGATTCCTGCCCAGCAATAGCACACTTGATTATCAACTCATTAGGTTTGATAAGTTTAATCAGGTGTTATTGCTGGACTGGAACATAACCCTGCACACCCAGCAGACCCCCAGCAAGATTGGCCTGCTCCAATTGTAATAGGTGTATATGTTGTGTATGATGTTTAACTGTATTTTTGTATACAACATGTGCTAACATAGGTAGGCATACATATATAACCCATGGCATATACACTCAGTGACCAGTTTATTAGGTACACCATCTAGTACCGGGTGGGACACCACTTTGCCTCCAGAACAGCCTGAATTCTTTATGGCATGGAAACGTTGATCAATTGGTATCAAGTGACCTAACATGTCCCAGGAAAACATTCCCCACACCATTTCACCACCACCTCCACCAGCCTGTACTGATGACACCAGGCAGGATGGGTCCATGGACTCATGCTGCTTACGCCAAATCCTGACTCTGCTATAGACATGACGCAACAGGAACCGGGATTTGTCGGACCAGCCGATGTTCTCAATTGTCCAGTGTTGGTGATCGCGTACCCACTGGCGCTTCTTCTTGTTTTTAGTTGATAGGAGTGGAACTCGGTGTGGTCGTCTGCTGCAATAGTGCTGCAATCGGTGACAAGGACTGACGATTTGTGCATTCTGAGAGGTCGTTCTGCACACCACTGTTGTACTGAGCCGTTATTTGCCTGTTAGCTTCCATGATTCTTACCATTCTCCTTCGACCCCTCATCAACCAGCTGTTTTCGCCCACAGGACTGCCGCTGACTGGATGTTTTTTGTCTGTCACACCATTCTCGGTAAACCCTACACACTGTCGTGCTTGAAAAGCCCAGGAGGCCGGCAGTTTCTGAGATACTGGAACTAGTGTGCATTGCATCGACGATCATATCACGCTCAAAGTCGCTTAGGTCACTTGTTTTGCCCATTCGAACATTGAATCGAACAGTAACTGAATGGCTCGATGCCTGTCTGCCTGCCTGATTTATATAGCAAGACACGGCCATGTGACTCACTGTCTGTGGGAGCAAATTATTTTCGTGAACGGGTGGTTTATCTAATAAACTGGCCACTGAGTGTAGGTAGGCCTACCTATGTTAGCAAATGTTGTATACAAAAATACCGCTGGTATGCACAGTTGCTTTGTGAGAAGGTGTTAGAGTTCACAGTTAGCCATTGTTATGTACGTAATTCACTTAGCTAAACAGTGTGTAAAGTTAGTTAGCTAGCTAGCAACTCAGTTGAGTTAGCCTTGTGACGTTTGACAGCATAATCCACTTTCAGTTTCAAGATATATAAATCACAGACTGTCGGCCACACTTGATAACTTGAAAACTAGCAACAACTCTTTACAGAATGTGTCCTACCTGGACAGAAAACAGTGATGCACATAACACACAACACCCCTTCTATGGGCGTGTGGGGGGAGGGTTCTGGAAATGTAACATCCAATCAAAATCTTTTTGCTGGGAGCCAGAGGACCATTCAAAGCGTTTTTGCAATACAAAAATTCTCCAGACCTCCAAGGGAGGCATGACAATTATGTGATCTTGGAGGAATTGCAACGTGAGACTTTAACCAGTCCAATCTCTGAAACTCACATCTAAATACGACTAATGTTTTTCAAAATCGTCAACTACTTCAACTGTTGCTGGTTGGAATTAAAGTGTCCCTATGGTTACATTATGATTTATTTATCAATAGAAGCAGAATGTTAATGTCATGGAACATTTGACGTTAACATAGAGGCAGTGGTTCGCTGGCACTGAGTCTCTCCCTCAGTTACTGTTCAGTTAGATAAAATGATCCAGCATGTTTTTTATGACTGGCCCCTTTTGTCTCTCACTCAGTGTCAGCTCACCTCCGTCACTAGAGACTGGAGGTGCACGATGACAGGACGTTCTCTTCCAAAGGGCTCTTGAGGTTGTTGAAACCTGACGCTCGAGTCATTAATGTTCGCCACTGTTTAAATATTTTAAAATGTGTCCGTCGTGCTGCAATTACTTGACGCTTGGACAAGCGCCAGCAGCACCAGTCAAGCCCTCGACAAAGGCATTGCGCCGTTACCACAGCAGCATCCCCTGTTTGCAGCAGCTAAACCACAAGCTTCACCACAGGGACGTTTTACCCATCTGTTTAAAGACAAATCCCACTGATCAAAAATCTTACAAATACCTAAAGTATATGAAAATGTTGAAGGAAACATATGAAATAAGTGACAAAGTCCATTGTTACGTCATTACATTTTGAAATACACCTGAAGCGAGGAGACAACATTATTTCGTTAACCTCGCTTCAGGTGTATTTCAAATGCCCTCTCCCCTTTAAGAAAAGGAATGAGGTACTAATGCACTTGTCATTGTGTGTGTGATAGTGTTCTCTCTCAAAGGTCAACGTGTGACACTTGGGCGAGACCAAAGGGACGTAAATTAGACCTGTGTGGAGTTATATATAGCCGGGCACCCATCACAGCTGTCCTCTGAAAGTGGGTGAACCAGTAGAGGGGATATAAAAGGTTCTGTCCACATACACTTGCTGTACACAAACACATGCCGGGACACACATGCGCACACACAATTATTCGCACACACACCCACACACACACAGAAACACCCCCAGACCACATATATAGTAATATTTGTTGTTGGCGCCTGCCACTGTCTTCCAGGAATAGGCTCCATCACTCAGTGGTATAACACAAGACTTGACAGGGAACAATATCCCTGCACATTGTAGGCCCAGCGCCACACTCTCATGCCAGCAAATGTGGCGTTCATCTTTTCTGCCGCCTTCGTTTCGGAGCACTGGAAACATAATGCCTCTGTACAGTACCGGCCCCTGAAATGGGACACCCCAAATCCCCAACGGTACCTGTCTACTACTGTACACACCACTGTTCCATCCCTCCTGCGACCTATCTAACCATTTGTAATAGTGGTGTGTACAGTAGGACTGCAGGTTGTCAAAGACATGAAGATAACTTACGCATATGTCCTACAAAAACACCCCTAATGTCAACAGGTGACAAGAAACATGTCATGTTAATGGATAAGGCTGATGGATAAGCTGTTCTTATACTTTTTGAAAATGACAATAGTAAAAGACAACCGTGCTATGACTCAAGCACCAACCCTCCCTAAGGGTGTGTTTACAAAGCATTGCAGACAGTGTGACTGGCCACGACCTTGGATGTTTTTTAATTAATATTTTTTTTATTTAACCTTTATTTAACTAGGCAAGTCAGTTAAGAACAAATTCTTATTTACAATGGCAGCCTACATGTTGTCACGGTTTGTAGTAATGGGACGGTAAACGGAGCGTTGGTGAAGTGTCATCCTTGTTTATTAAATGAGGTGTAATCACAAAGCATAAAATAAACAGGAGAGGATAAACAAACAAAGTGACTTACTGTTCTGTGACGTAGTGTAGACAGGCACAAACAATGATCCACACACAGGTGGATGTGTGGGGAGCCTAAATACAATCCCCAATCAGAGACAACCCTGCACAGCTGTCTCTGATTGAGGATCATTGCTCCCCTAGTTAGGGTGTGAGGGCTTGATTATGGTCCTTCCACTCCCCCTGGTGGGAGTCAGAGGCCTGACCACAATCAAACCCTCACAGTACCCCCCCCCTAAGGTGCGGGCTCCCGACCGCAAATAGTCCCCCCTTTCCTCCAAAAATGTTTACAAGTCTGGGAGGGGAACGGGCGGAGTACTGGGGCGGTTGATGGTGGAGGCTCCAGCCCCGGCCTCGGGCGTGACGTATAGCGTGAAGGCTGCTCCCCTCCGGTCCGGACCCCGGCGCGATAATTCCCCCCTCAGTACTCCCGCGAAGCACCTGTGAGGGCTTGGTTGTGGTAAGGCCTCTTACTACCACCTAGGGGAGGAGAGAGGCACACAATCAAGTCCTCACACCCTAACTAGGGAGATTATGATCCCCAATCAGAGACAGCTGTCTAGCGTTGTCTCTGATTGGGGATAGTATTTAGGCTCCACACACTTCCACCTGTGTGTGGATCAATGTTCGTTGTGTTTGTCTGCACTGCCAGCAGCCCACAAAGTAAGTCACTGTGTTTTGTTTGTAGTCTGTTTTTGTTTTCACTCTCCTTATTTTATTTTGAATGCTTCGTGAGAACATCTCATTTAAAATAAAAAGGATGACACTTCACCAGCGCTCCGTATATCGTCCCTTAAATACTACGCACTGTGACAGAATGATCCACCACCCTGGGACGCAACGGGGGATTACTTTGGGAGATACCGAGGAGGAGCACTCTTATTATCGTTCGGTGGAGGAAGGCTGGGGTCCGGAGCAACAGAGGCGCCGAAGACGGAGGACACGTCACCAGGCTAAAGCTGAGGACCAGCCTGGAGCCCAGAAAAACCCCCAAACTGATTTTGGGGGGGGGCTATGGGGGTGGTCGGGGATCGAGGGAGAAGAGCCCCGACCACTGCACTCGTGGGGGTTCCAGGAGGAGCCCCTACAGCCGTGGGAGCAGGAGTACAGAGAGGAGTCGGAGGAAGACGACGACGCTGTGCTTCTGTTCCCTCACTCGTGGGGGTTCCCGGAGGAACCCTCACAGGATGGGGATTGGCGGTGGAGTAGGGACGACAGGTACAGTCGTGCTCCAGCGCCAGTTCCCAGTCCGGTGCCTCCAGCGCCGGTCCAGAGTCGGAGACGGAGGAGACCGACTCAGCGCACCAAACCATCGGTGCGCAACAATAGCCCGGTACGGCCCGCGCCTGCTCCGCGCACCAGCTCTATGGTGCGTGTCTCCAGCCCGGTGCGACCCGTGCCAGCTCAACGCACCAACCCAACGGTGCGTTTTCCCCAGCCCGGTACGGCCTGCACCTGCTCCGCGCACCAGCCCTATGGTGCGTGTTTCCAGCCCGGTGCGACCCGTGCCAGCTCAACGCACCAACCCAACGGTGCGTTTCCCCAGCCAGGTACAGCCCGTTCCAGCTAATCGCACCAGACCAGTGGTGCGTTCCACCAGCCCAGTACGGCCCGTGCCTGCTTCTCGCACCAGACCAATGGTGCGTTTCCCCAGTCCGGTACGGCCCGTTCCTGCTTCTCGCACCAGATCAATGGTGCGTTTCCCCAGTCCGGTACGGCCCGTGCCTGCGCCTCGCATCAGACCAGTGGTGCGTTCCCCCAGTCCAGTACGCCCCGTGCCTACTCCTCGCACGGAGCCTACAGCGACGGTCGACAGCACAGAGCCTCCAGAGGCCAGCACAGCTCTGTGGTTGGAGACCATCTCTGCGTCGGTGCCCAGGGTGGGCACGACGTTCAGCCCCGCTGTGGAGCAGGAGCTCCATAGCGTGTCGGTGCCCAGTCTGGGGCCGACAGCCAGCCCAACCACAGGGCTGGAAGCCACCTCTGCGTCGGTGCCCAGGCAGGGCACGACGTTCAGCCCTGCTATGGAGCAGGAGCTCCGTAGCGTGTCGGTGCCCAGCCTGGGGCAGACAGACAGGCCAACTACAGGGCTGGAAACCACCTCTACGTCGGTGCCCAGGGTGGGCACGGCGTCCAGCCCGAGACCTCCGGTGAAGATCAGCAGCCCGAGGCCTCCGGTGAAGGTCAGCAGCCCGAAGCCTCCGGTGAAGGTCAGCAGCCCGAGACCTCCGGTGAAGGTCAGCAGCCCGAGGCCTCCGGTGAAGGTCAGCAGCCCGAAGCCTTCGGTGAAGGTCAGCAGCCCGAGACCTCCGGTGAAGGTCAGCAGCCCGAGACCTCCGGTGAAGGTCAGCAGCCCGAGACCTCCGGTGAAGGTCAGCAGCCCGAGACCTACGGTGAAGGTCAGCAGCCCGAGACCTCCGGTGAAGGTCAGCAGCCCGAAGCCTCCGGTGAAGGTCAGCAGCCCGAGACCTCCGGTGAAGGTCAGCAGCCCGAAGCCTCCGGTGAAGGTCAGCAGCCCGAGACCTCCGGTGAAGGTCAGCAGCCCGAGACCTCCGGTGAAGGTCAGCAGCCCGAAGCCTCCGGTGAAGGTCAGCAGCCCGGGACCTCAGGTGAAGGTGAGCAGCCCTGAACCTCCACCGGAGCCCAATCCGGGTCCAGCAGTCTGCTCCGCTACAGAGCCAGAGCAGTCCGCTCCACCGGTGCCCAGATCGGGGCCGGTCGTCTGCTTCGCTCCAGTGCAGGAGCAGTCCGCTCCACCGGTGCCCAGTCCGGGGCCGGTCGTCTGCTACGCTCCAGCGCCGGAGCAGTCCGCTCCACCTTTGCCCAGTCTGGGGCCGGTCGTCTGCTTCGCTCCAGCGCCGGAGCAGTCCGCTCCACCTTTGCCTAGTCCGGGGCCGGTCGTCTGCTACGCTCTAGCGCCGGAGCAGTCCGCTCCACCGGTGCCCAGTCCGGGGCCGGTCGTCTGCTTCGCTCCAGTGCCGGAGCAGTCCGCTCCACCAGGGCCCAGTCCGGGGCCGGTCGTCTGCTTCGCTCCAGTGCCGGAGCAGTCCGCTCCACCAGTGCCCAGTCCGGGGCCGGTCGTCTGCGCCGCTCCAGTGCCGGAGCAGTCCGCTCCACCGGTGCCCAGTCCGGGGCCGGTCGTCTGCTTCGCTCCAGTGCCGGAGCAGTCCGCTCCACCGGTGCCCAGTCCGGGGCCGGTCGTCGGCGTCGCTCCAGTGCCGGAGCGGTCCGCTCCACCGGTGCCCAGTCCAGGGCCGGTCGCCTGCTCCGCTCCAGTGCCGGAGCAGTCCGCTCCACCGGTGCCCAGTCCGGGGCCGGTCGCCTGCTCCAATCCAGCGCCGGAGCAGTCCGCTCCACAGGTGCCCAGTCCGGGTCCGATCGCCTACTCCGCCCCCATGCCGGAGCAGTCCGCTCCACCGGGGTCCGGTCCGGGACCTGAGGTCAGCCCCTCTCCAGGGTCGAGGGCTCCCACACCAGGGTCCAAAAGGGATTTGGTGCAACGCGGGAGTACTGAGGGGGGAATCATCGCGCTGGGGTCCGGACTGGACCGGGCGTGCAACGGAGAGGTAGGAGGGAAGCTACCCTCATAGCCTGCGCCACGCCCGGAGCCGGAACCGGAGCCCCCACCAGCAACCACCTCAGTACCCCGCCATTTCCCCCCTAGTTTTTTGTGCATTTTTCTTTCGGGAGGGGGGGGGATCTTGTGCAATCGGGAGTCCGCACCTTAGGGGGGGGGTACTGTGAGGGCTTGGTTGTGGTAAGGCCTCTTACTCCCACCTAGGGGAGGAGAGAGGCACACAATCAAGTCCTCACACCCTAACTAGGGAGATTATGATCCCCAATCAGAGACAGCTGTCTAGCGTTGTCTCTGATTGGGGATAGTATTTAGGCTCCACACACTTCCACCTGTGTGTGGATCAATGTTCGTTGTGTTTGTCTGCACTGCCAGCAGCCCACAAAGTAAGTCACTGTGTTTTGTTTGTAGTCTGTTTTTGTTTTCACTCTCCTTATTTTATTTTGAATGCTTCGTGAGAACATCTCATTTAAAATAAAAAGGATGACACTTCACCAGCGCTCCGTATATCGTCCCTTAAATACTACGCACTGTGACAGAATGATCCACCACCCTGGGACGCAACGGGGGATTACTTTGGGAGATACCGAGGAGGAGCACTCTTATTATCGTTCGGTGGAGGAAGGCTGGGGTCCGGAGCAACAGAGGCGCCGAAGACGGAGGACACGTCACCAGGCTAAAGCTGAGGACCAGCCTGGAGCCCAGAAAAACCCCCAAACTGATTTTGGGGGGGGGCTATGGGGGTGGTCGGGGATCGAGGGAGAAGAGCCCCGACCACTGCACTCGTGGGGGTTCCAGGAGGAGCCCCTACAGCCGTGGGAGCAGGAGTACAGAGAGGAGTCGGAGGAAGACGACGACGATGTGCTTCTGTTCCCTCACTCGTGGGGGTTCCCGGAGGAACCCTCACAGGATGGGGATTGGCGGTGGAGTAGGGACGACAGGTACAGTCGTGCTCCAGCGCCAGTTCCCAGTCCGGTGCCTCCAGCGCCGGTCCAGAGTCGGAGACGGAGGAGACCGACTCAGCGCACCAAACCATCGGTGCGCAACAATAGCCCGGTACGGCCCGCGCCTGCTCCGCGCACCAGCTCTATGGTGCGTGTCTCCAGCCCGGTGCGACCCGTGCCAGCTCAACGCACCAACCCAACGGTGCGTTTTCCCCAGCCCGGTACGGCCTGCGCCTGCTCCGCGCACCAGCCCTATGGTGCGTGTTTCCAGCCCGGTGCGACCCGTGCCAGCTCAACGCACCAACCCAACGGTGCGTTTCCCCAGCCAGGTACAGCCCGTTCCAGCTAATCGCACCAGACCAGTGGTGCGTTCCACCAGCCCAGTACGGCCCGTGCCTGCTTCTCGCACCAGACCAATGGTGCGTTTCCCCAGTCCGGTACGGCCCGTTCCTGCTTCTCGCACCAGATCAATGGTGCGTTTCCCCAGTCCGGTACGGCCCGTGCCTGCGCCTCGCATCAGACCAGTGGTGCGTTCCCCCAGTCCAGTACGCCCCGTGCCTACTCCTCGCACGGAGCCTACAGCGACGGTCGACAGCACAGAGCCTCCAGAGGCCAGCACAGCTCTGTGGTTGGAGACCATCTCTGCGTCGGTGCCCAGGGTGGGCACGACGTTCAGCCCCGCTGTGGAGCAGGAGCTCCATAGCGTGTCGGTGCCCAGTCTGGGGCCGACAGCCAGCCCAACCACAGGGCTGGAAGCCACCTCTGCGTCGGTGCCCAGGCAGGGCACGACGTTCAGCCCTGCTATGGAGCAGGAGCTCCGTAGCGTGTCGGTGCCCAGCCTGGGGCAGACAGACAGGCCAACTACAGGGCTGGAAACCACCTCTACGTCGGTGCCCAGGGTGGGCACGGCGTCCAGCCCGAGACCTCCGGTGAAGATCAGCAGCCCGAGGCCTCCGGTGAAGGTCAGCAGCCCAAAGCCTCCGGTGAAGGTCAGCAGCCCGAGACCTCCGGTGAAGGTCAGCAGCCCGAGACCTACGGTGAAGGTCAGCAGCCCGAGACCTCCGGTGAAGGTCAGCAGCCCGAAGCCTCCGGTGAAGGTCAGCAGCCCGAGACCTCCGGTGAAGGTCAGCAGCCCGAAGCCTCCGGTGAAGGTCAGCAGCCCGAGACCTCCGGTGAAGGTCAGCAGCCCGAGACCTCCGGTGAAGGTCAGCAGCCCGAAGCCTCCGGTGAAGGTCAGCAGCCCGGGACCTCAGGTGAAGGTGAGCAGCCCTGAACCTCCACCGGAGCCCAATCCGGGTCCAGCAGTCTGCTCCGCTACAGAGCCAGAGCAGTCCGCTCCACCGGTGCCCAGATCGGGGCCGGTCGTCTGCTTCGCTCCAGTGCAGGAGCAGTCCGCTCCACCGGTGCCCAGTCCGGGGCCGGTCGTCTGCTACGCTCCAGCGCCGGAGCAGTCCGCTCCACCTTTGCCCAGTCTGGGGCCGGTCGTCTGCTTCGCTCCAGCGCCGGAGCAGTCCGCTCCACCTTTGCCTAGTCCGGGGCCGGTCGTCTGCTACGCTCTAGCGCCGGAGCAGTCCGCTCCACCGGTGCCCAGTCCGGGGCCGGTCGTCTGCTTCGCTCCAGTGCCGGAGCAGTCCGCTCCACCAGGGCCCAGTCCGGGGCCGGTCGTCTGCTTCGCTCCAGTGCCGGAGCAGTCCGCTCCACCGGTGCCCAGTCCGGGGCCGGTCGTCTGCGCCGCTCCAGTGCCGGAGCAGTCCGCTCCACCGGTGCCCAGTCCGGGGCCGGTCGTCTGCTTCGCTCCAGTGCCGGAGCAGTCCGCTCCACCGGTGCCCAGTCCGGAGCCGGTCGTCGGCGTCGCTCCAGTGCCGGAGCGGTCCGCTCCACCGGTGCCCAGTCCAGGGCCGGTCGCCTGCTCCGCTCCAGTGCCGGAGCAGTCCGCTCCACCGGTGCCCAGTCCGGGGCCGGTCGCCTGCTCCAATCCAGCGCCGGAGCAGTCCGCTCCACAGGTGCCCAGTCCGGGTCCGATCGCCTACTCCGCCCCCATGCCGGAGCAGTCCGCTCCACCGGGGTCCGGTCCGGGACCTGAGGTCAGCCCCTCTCCAGGGTCGAGGGCTCCCACACCAGGGTCCAAAAGGGATTTGGTGCAACGCGGGAGTACTGAGGGGGGAATCATCGCGCTGGGGTCCGGACTGGACCGGGCGTGCAACGGAGAGGTAGGAGGGAAGCTACCCTCATAGCCTGCGCCACGCCCGGAGCCGGAACCGGAGCCCCCACCAGCAACCACCTCAGTACCCCGCCATTTCCCCCCTAGTTTTTTGTGCATTTTTCTTTCGGGAGGGGGGGGGATCTTGTGCAATCGGGAGTCCGCACCTTAGGGGGGGGGTACTGTGAGGGCTTGGTTGTGGTAAGGCCTCTTACTCCCACCTAGGGGAGGAGAGAGGCACACAATCAAGTCCTCACACCCTAACTAGGGAGATTATGATCCCCAATCAGAGACAGCTGTCTAGCGTTGTCTCTGATTGGGGATAGTATTTAGGCTCCACACACTTCCACCTGTGTGTGGATCAATGTTCGTTGTGTTTGTCTGCACTGCCAGCAGCCCACAAAGTAAGTCACTGTGTTTTGTTTGTAGTCTGTTTTTGTTTTCACTCTCCTTATTTTATTTTGAATGCTTCGTGAGAACATCTCATTTAAAATAAAAAGGATGACACTTCACCAGCGCTCCGTATATCGTCCCTTAAATACTACGCACTGTGACAGAATGATCCACCACCCTGGGACGCAACGGGGGATTACTTTGGGAGATACCGAGGAGGAGCACTCTTATTATCGTTCGGTGGAGGAAGGCTGGGGTCCGGAGCAACAGAGGCGCCGAAGACGGAGGACACGTCACCAGGCTAAAGCTGAGGACCAGCCTGGAGCCCAGAAAAACCCCCAAACTGATTTTGGGGGGGGGCTATGGGGGTGGTCGGGGATCGAGGGAGAAGAGCCCCGACCACTGCACTCGTGGGGGTTCCAGGAGGAGCCCCTACAGCCGTGGGAGCAGGAGTACAGAGAGGAGTCGGAGGAAGACGACGACGATGTGCTTCTGTTCCCTCACTCGTGGGGGTTCCCGGAGGAACCCTCACAGGATGGGGATTGGCGGTGGAGTAGGGACGACAGGTACAGTCGTGCTCCAGCGCCAGTTCCCAGTCCGGTGCCTCCAGCGCCGGTCCAGAGTCGGAGACGGAGGAGACCGACTCAGCGCACCAAACCATCGGTGCGCAACAATAGCCCGGTACGGCCCGCGCCTGCTCCGCGCACCAGCTCTATGGTGCGTGTCTCCAGCCCGGTGCGACCCGTGCCAGCTCAACGCACCAACCCAACGGTGCGTTTTCCCCAGCCCGGTACGGCCTGCGCCTGCTCCGCGCACCAGCCCTATGGTGCGTGTTTCCAGCCCGGTGCGACCCGTGCCAGCTCAACGCACCAACCCAACGGTGCGTTTCCCCAGCCAGGTACAGCCCGTTCCAGCTAATCGCACCAGACCAGTGGTGCGTTCCACCAGCCCAGTACGGCCCGTGCCTGCTTCTCGCACCAGACCAATGGTGCGTTTCCCCAGTCCGGTACGGCCCGTTCCTGCTTCTCGCACCAGATCAATGGTGCGTTTCCCCAGTCCGGTACGGCCCGTGCCTGCGCCTCGCATCAGACCAGTGGTGCGTTCCCCCAGTCCAGTACGCCCCGTGCCTACTCCTCGCACGGAGCCTACAGCGACGGTCGACAGCACAGAGCCTCCAGAGGCCAGCACAGCTCTGTGGTTGGAGACCATCTCTGCGTCGGTGCCCAGGGTGGGCACGACGTTCAGCCCCGCTGTGGAGCAGGAGCTCCATAGCGTGTCGGTGCCCAGTCTGGGGCCGACAGCCAGCCCAACCACAGGGCTGGAAGCCACCTCTGCGTCGGTGCCCAGGCAGGGCACGACGTTCAGCCCTGCTATGGAGCAGGAGCTCCGTAGCGTGTCGGTGCCCAGCCTGGGGCAGACAGACAGGCCAACTACAGGGCTGGAAACCACCTCTACGTCGGTGCCCAGGGTGGGCACGGCGTCCAGCCCGAGACCTCCGGTGAAGATCAGCAGCCCGAGGCCTCCGGTGAAGGTCAGCAGCCCAAAGCCTCCGGTGAAGGTCAGCAGCCCGAGACCTCCGGTGAAGGTCAGCAGCCCGAGACCTACGGTGAAGGTCAGCAGCCCGAGACCTCCGGTGAAGGTCAGCAGCCCGAAGCCTCCGGTGAAGGTCAGCAGCCCGAGACCTCCGGTGAAGGTCAGCAGCCCGAAGCCTCCGGTGAAGGTCAGCAGCCCGAGACCTCCGGTGAAGGTCAGCAGCCCGAGACCTCCGGTGAAGGTCAGCAGCCCGAAGCCTCCGGTGAAGGTCAGCAGCCCGGGACCTCAGGTGAAGGTGAGCAGCCCTGAACCTCCACCGGAGCCCAATCCGGGTCCAGCAGTCTGCTCCGCTACAGAGCCAGAGCAGTCCGCTCCACCGGTGCCCAGATCGGGGCCGGTCGTCTGCTTCGCTCCAGTGCAGGAGCAGTCCGCTCCACCGGTGCCCAGTCCGGGGCCGGTCGTCTGCTACGCTCCAGCGCCGGAGCAGTCCGCTCCACCTTTGCCCAGTCTGGGGCCGGTCGTCTGCTTCGCTCCAGCGCCGGAGCAGTCCGCTCCACCTTTGCCTAGTCCGGGGCCGGTCGTCTGCTACGCTCTAGCGCCGGAGCAGTCCGCTCCACCGGTGCCCAGTCCGGGGCCGGTCGTCTGCTTCGCTCCAGTGCCGGAGCAGTCCGCTCCACCAGGGCCCAGTCCGGGGCCGGTCGTCTGCTTCGCTCCAGTGCCGGAGCAGTCCGCTCCACCGGTGCCCAGTCCGGGGCCGGTCGTCTGCGCCGCTCCAGTGCCGGAGCAGTCCGCTCCACCGGTGCCCAGTCCGGGGCCGGTCGTCTGCTTCGCTCCAGTGCCGGAGCAGTCCGCTCCACCGGTGCCCAGTCCGGAGCCGGTCGTCGGCGTCGCTCCAGTGCCGGAGCGGTCCGCTCCACCGGTGCCCAGTCCAGGGCCGGTCGCCTGCTCCGCTCCAGTGCCGGAGCAGTCCGCTCCACCGGTGCCCAGTCCGGGGCCGGTCGCCTGCTCCAATCCAGCGCCGGAGCAGTCCGCTCCACAGGTGCCCAGTCCGGGTCCGATCGCCTACTCCGCCCCCATGCCGGAGCAGTCCGCTCCACCGGGGTCCGGTCCGGGACCTGAGGTCAGCCCCTCTCCAGGGTCGAGGGCTCCCACACCAGGGTCCAAAAGGGATTTGGTGCAACGCGGGAGTACTGAGGGGGGAATCATCGCGCTGGGGTCCGGACTGGACCGGGCGTGCAACGGAGAGGTAGGAGGGAAGCTACCCTCATAGCCTGCGCCACGCCCGGAGCCGGAACCGGAGCCCCCACCAGCAACCACCTCAGTACCCCGCCATTTCCCCCCTAGTTTTTTGTGCATTTTTCTTTCGGGAGGGGGGGGGATCTTGTGCAATCGGGAGTCCGCACCTTAGGGGGGGGGTACTGTGAGGGCTTGGTTGTGGTAAGGCCTCTTACTCCCACCTAGGGGAGGAGAGAGGCACACAATCAAGTCCTCACACCCTAACTAGGGAGATTATGATCCCCAATCAGAGACAGCTGTCTAGCGTTGTCTCTGATTGGGGATAGTATTTAGGCTCCACACACTTCCACCTGTGTGTGGATCAATGTTCGTTGTGTTTGTCTGCACTGCCAGCAGCCCACAAAGTAAGTCACTGTGTTTTGTTTGTAGTCTGTTTTTGTTTTCACTCTCCTTATTTTATTTTGAATGCTTCGTGAGAACATCTCATTTAAAATAAAAAGGATGACACTTCACCAGCGCTCCGTATATCGTCCCTTAAATACTACGCACTGTGACAGCACCAAGTCCTGTCTGGACCCTGGAGTGGGTGCCCCCGGACCCCGGTGGAGCGGACTGCTCCGGCATGGGGGTGGGGCGGATGACCGGACCCGGACCCGGTGGAGCGGACTGCTCTTGCACTGGAGTGAAGCAGACGACCGGCCCCGGACTAGGCACCTGTGGAGCGGACTGCTCTGGCACTGGAGTGAAGCAGACGACCGGCCCCGGACTGGGCACCGGTGGAGCGGACTGCTCTGGCACTGGGCTGGAGCAGACGACCTTCGCTGGAGGTTCCGGGCTGCTGAACTTCGCTGGAGGTTCTGGGCTGCTGACCTTCTCTGGAGGATCCGGGTTGCTGACCTTCGCTGGAGGTTCCGGGTTGCTGACCCTCGCTGGAGGCTCCGGGCTGCGGACCTTCGCTGGAGGTTCCGGGTTGCTGACCTTCGCTGGAGGCTCCGGGCTGCGGACCTTCGCTGGAGGCTCCGGGCTGAACCCCATGGCTGTAGGGGCTCCTCCTGGAACCCCCACGAGTGCAGTGGTCGGGGTTCTTTTCCATCGATCCCCGACCACCCCCATAGCCCCCCCCAAAAAAACAGTTTGGGGGTTCTTCTGGGCTCCAGGCTGGTCCTTCGCCTTTTTGGCCCGTCGAGCTTTCCCTCTTCGGTGCCTCTGCTCCGGACACCAGCCCTCCTCCACCGAACGATAATGGGAGTATTCCCCCTCGGTGATCTTCCCCATAACAAGGAGGATATCTCCCAATGTTAATCCCCGTTGCGTCCCTGGGTGGTGGATCATTCTGTCACAGTTTGTAGTAATGGGACGTTAAACGGAGCGTTGGTGAAGTGTCATCCTTGTTTATTGAATGAGGTGTAATCACAAGGCATCAAATAAACAGGAGAGTATAAACAAACAAAGTGACTTACTGTTCTGTGACGTAGTGTAGACAGGCACAAACAATGATCCACACACAGGTGGATGTGTGGGGAGCCTAAATACAATCCCCAATCAGAGACAAACCTGCACAGCTGTCTCTGATTGAGGATCATTGCTCCCCTAGTTAGGGTGTGAGGGCTTGATTGTGGTCCTTCCACTCCCCCTGGTGGGAGTCAGAGGCTTAACCACAATCAAACCCTCACACATGTAGCGCAATAGCATTTTTCTTGCTCTCTCAACTCATCAAATATTGCTCTCATAGTGATTTAAGAAATGTAAAATTGCTAAGGTGAACACGTTAAAGGCCTTCATCTGAATAACGTAAACAAGAAGTTTTGAAATACAGGGTGAATTTATCCTTGTTGACACGACGGCTAACCCTGTACACGTGTCTAATTCCAAGAACTGGAAGCATTTCCCCCATGTTTACATGCTGTACTGTGAATACTGAAAAAGCAGTGATGAGAAATATAACAAAACGTAACAGAAGACTTGAACCAGAGTGTGAAAAAAATCTTTCAGTGCCTACACCCCTTGTTCAGTTGTCAACTGGCCATCATCTCACAAAACAAATAATATTAAAAATGCAAGCATAAAGTGCTATATGCTGGGACTGCCTAACTTGGAAGAAGTGGTACCCAAGATAATGGAAAATAATGTGCTCCCACCTTGTGGTACTAAAATCATGCATTTACAAGGTAGTTATATAAACAAGTACATTGTAATTACATTTTAAGTATACATTGTTAATTGGTATTTTGTTAGTACTTACAAATGTTGATCATTCATATAAAGTTGGAACAAACTGGCATATGTGGTGAACAGGCAGACAGTTAAGCCCAGAAATGTACAATATCTGTGGTTGAACCCCTGACACTGAATTCATAACATCTGTAATCAACTCACAACAGTACATTCATCATGGCACCTCTGTGTGGTTGGGATTAGGTGGTCACAGGTCAACTGCCAAAGGGAGGTCAAGGTCCAGTGAGGAGGTCTTGGCCCTATTGCATTGATATGCCGGCCAGAGCATTGGAGCATGTTATTATGTCTTTACTGTTCTATAATCCCACCAGATCCAAGATAACCACAAGATTGGGGAGAATTCTATTCTTTGATGGATTAAAAAACATGTTTTGTTAGGTCATGTGAGGAGTGGTTATGACGACGTAGCTTTACTCATCTAACCCCCTTATCTACCGTTACAAAAGAGAAGAGGGAGAACAAAATGATGTTGGGGAAGATAATTATCTTCAAAAATGGCGGCTTTAATAAGGGAAATAAATGAACTTTGCTGAACTATATACCGGTCTTTAAAGATCTATGTTAAAGAAAAGCATATTCAATACACACATCATGATACATTACACTGTAATTGCAATTCACCTTGGTCATCTCTGGTCACCTTGTCATGTTAATGTGCTGAGCTAGAAATATGTTTAGCAGTTACCTACAGAATGAGTCTGTAGTCGATCCAAATGTTTAGCCCTTTTCCATGACTGTAATATTCTGGGCTCATCATAGCCTATCAATGAAATGGCTGGAAATAAGACATAGGTTTTATAGTAGGCGTTATGTGTAACATGTGATGTTTTGCTCCAATTGTCTGCAGGAGCTCTGTCTGTTCTTATTCCCTTGCCTCTCTCTAGAGGACGCTGCCAGGAGTGAAATGGTTTGTACGTAGAGAGAGGGCGCTGTGTTTCTCTGGCAGCGAAATGCATTTAGGTGACGTGTGAAGGAAAAATTATGTTTGTTGTCATGGTAACTGCCAGTAGGGTTTGTCTGGAGCGAAACACATACCCTGGCAAGGGGCTAGTATGATTCCAGCGGCTGAATGATCACAATTTGTAAGTACTAACAAAATACCAATTAACAATGTATACTTACAATGTAATTACAATGTACTTGTTCTCGAGTGGCTAGATGTTCTTTACCATTCGGCCATCAGATTTGCCACCAATGCTCCTTATAGGACACATCACTGCACTCTATACTCCTCTGTAAACTGGTCATCTCTGTATACCCGTCACAAGACCCACTGGTTGATGCTTATATATAAAACCCTCTTAGGCCTCAATCCCCCCTATCTGAGATATCTACTGCAGCCCTCATCTTCCACATACAACACCCGTTCTGCCAGTCACATTCTGTTAAAGGTCCCCAAAGCACACACATCCCTGGGTCGCTCGTTTTTTCAGTTCGTTGCAGCTAGCGACTGGAACGAGCTGCAACAAACACTCAAACTGGACAGTTTTATCTCAATCTCTTCATTCAAAGACTCAATCATGGACACTCTTACTGACAGTTGTGGCTGCTTTGCGTGATGTATTGTCATCTCTACCTTCTTGCCCTTTGTGCTGTTGTCTGTGCCCAATAATGTTTGTACCATGTTTTGTGTTGCTACCATGCTGTTGTCATGTTACGTTGCTACCATGCTGTGTTGTCATGTGTTGCTGTCTTAGGTCTCTCTTTAGGTAGTGTTGTTTTGTCTCTCTTGTCGTGATGTGTGTTTGGTCCTATATTTACATTTTATTTATTTGTATTCATTTATTTATTTTTATTCCCAGCCCCCGTCCCCGCAGGAGGTCTTTTGCCTTTTGGTAGGCCTTCATTGTAAATAAGAATTTGTTCTTAACTGACTTGCCTAGTTTAAATAAAATAAAAAATTCCAGCACTGATTCAGAGGAGACAGCTCTCCTCCATTTCGAAAGAGACATTCATCTTATTGAAAAGGCTAAACGTCTTTATTGAAGAACTAAAGGCTAAGACCCTGTTCAATCAAAACCTGGGACTGGATTTCCAGGTGAAGTGCATACCCAGCAAACAGGGGGTATGCGGTAACGTTCCTATTAGGTCCCTTAAAGGTATCGGCGTGACGTTATCCCTCTAACGTTCTAAGAAAGTTGCGCGATGGTCCCAAGGGAACGTTCTCTGGGGGACCTTTGTCTAGTTCCCTGTCAGTTCCCGGAACGTCACTGAGGACCATGTCAGGACCTTTTTAGGACGTTCATTTTTACTAGTCCTTAGGATATCGCGTGATGCTTCTAAGGAAACGTTCTCTGGGGGACCTTTGCCTAGTTCCCTGTAAGTTCCGACGTCCTAAGGACTAGTAAAATTAACATCCCAATAACGTCTTGATTCGAACACTCTGGGGGGCGTTCTCTGGGGGACCTTTGTTTAGTTCCCTGTAAGTTCCCTGGACTTCACTGAGGACCATCTCAGGCCCTTTTTAGGACATTCTCAGGACGTTTTACTAATCCTTAGGACGTTGTGCGATGGTCCCAAGAGAACGTTCTCTGGGGGACCTTTTTCTAGTTTCTGGTTTGTTTTCAGAGACATCCCTGGGACAAACCGGGAACTAGACAAAACCTCCAGGCAACCATGACACAATGTCCCAAGAACGTCCTAAAAACTTCCTCGGGGACGTCCCCGGGACCAACTGGGAACTGGACAAAACCTGCACAGGTTCATGACACAACGTCCTGATGACTGACCTGAATCTAGTTGATGATCCCTGGTCTATGGTGACAGATTACGCTTTTAAACTGCCATAAATGGTAAATAACGACATGTTTTGAATGATGGGAATACAGTATGTGCCCTTGCATTTATGTCAGAGCAACTCACCATGTCAACTCACCATTCTAGCGGTATGTTCTTTGGTTTTTACAATGCACCAAGCCTTTTGGATGCGTCTCTCAGTCCATGGCATGAGCCTGACAAAAGAGAGGTATCTGGACATTGATCACCTGCTAATGACCTTTACACGGGAACTGGACAGTAAAATAATCATAAGTTAAGTACTTCTAAATACAGTAGATACAGTATCTGTGGAAAATGACCATGGGAAAGCAACATATGGTACAACATTACTCACAAACATATTTCAATAAATATATGTCCTTATTGTGGATAACTTGGGAATTGTAATTGACAATCTGTCAAAAAGAGAGAGTTGAATGGGCGTTGAGTGGCACGCTGACTGAACACCTGAACGAGTGATAGCAGTCTTCGCTAGTCTTGGCTAAGCTGAGGCACAATTGTGTGCTGTCACTGCTTGTTTGAGATACATGACCTTAACACATTTCAGTCTGACATCTTCCAGACTTCACTGCCGAGGAGAAGAGGAGAGAAAGAGAGGGATGCTTACAACTTCCTGCTGAATCAGAGCACTTCTCCTTCAAGTCACACACACTAGAGGAATATAAATGCATTCATCAAAGACCTCACACACACACACACACACACACACACACACACACACACACACACACACACACACACACACACACACACACACACACACACACACACACACACACAACTGAGGCATGCAGCATGTGAAGATGTAACGTTCGCCTCATTCACTCATACTCGACTGTAATCCGCTGCACAGCTGTAACATGATTGAGGTCTGCTTTTATTGTTTGCACGAGTGTGAACCGAAAGCCATACATATCCCTTCTCCAAGAACCCACACCAAAATTAGCATGACCTTTTTAAATCTTGTTTTTCTCACAGACCAAAATAGAAACAAAATGTCTCGAAGGGAAAGAAAAGGCATCCTCCGGTTCTGAGAAAGTATCACATATACAGGCTGAGCCGGGGAGCTCAGGCTTTACATAAAATGAGTGTTGATAAATTTAGCTTGGGTTTACGTAACCACGCTCAGTTTGAATCATACCGATGAAGCAGAAACAAACTTGAAATGTATTTAATTTCTCAGAGTTGAATTTGCAGTAAATCTGCAGACGTGACACACGGTGTTGACAGTGATGCGCTTGACAGGGAGCTGGCATTGGGGAACAGCTAAGCTGATAGACTCTTGCTGTTATGGTAATGTTGCCTTCCACGCTATTGGCCTCCTCAGCGTCTGTTTTGAAAGCTCCCAAATCCAGGGAGAAGGTGCCTACCTAAACAGGTACATACGCACATACTATAGCACTGTGATAGGATCTGGGTTTGCGCACCTGGGCAACTTACCACAGTAAGTTACCAGACAAAAAAAACTGATCCAGTGCCAGTTTCTGAGGAGAGGTTTTTTTTCTCCATCTTTACATCCAGAGGCTATAGGCTCCAAATCACTGGTGCATGATGGGAAAAAGACATCCAAGACAAAATTAACCCAGGGGGCCCAGAAACTGTCTTCAGCAACTCAGTCAGTTATTCATCCCAAAAATTATGACCAAACTTCGTCTTAACCTTTAACAGAGGTTTGATGATTAATACAGACATAGACATTCTATTTTTGTAGATCTCTCATATTAACAGTGGCAGCCCGTCATTCAGGGCAGGTAGGGCAGAGCCACCTGTTTAAAAATAAATAAATGTTGGCCGGTTTCGCATGTAATTCTGGCATTAATTCATGTCACCTATTAGCAAACAATATAAAGAAATAAATCCTTGAGTTAATAAAGCAGCTTGGTCTCTTTAGCCCCCCCCCCAACCCCCCCCCCCCCCCCGGTTAAATGCGGAAGACTCATTTCGGTTGCATGCATTGAGTTGCGCAACTGACTAGGTATGACCTTTTCCTTTCCGTTTCTTTCCAACATGCAGCTGTTTCAAACTATCTCAGTGTTTTCTGTGGTGAAGGGACAGCCAGCGAAAGCACAGTGTAGGCGTTGTTAATCTTCTCCGGTTGCGCTGTGATTGGCTCATGATTCTGTCACTCATGGGGACACTACATCACCGCAGAATCTACGGGAGAGCTAGACACTTCAAGACCCCCTTGGGTGCTGCCATAGATTTAAAGAAGTGCCCGTCCAAGAAAGCTCAAGGTCATTGGCCAGAGATAAAATGACATATCTCCTTTTAGCTTTGATTGGACTTGTCATCATGTCAACATCATACTTTCTAAATCTTGGCTAGCAAGCTAGCTAGATAAGCAGTCATCATCATGAATCATGTTGACAATCTACTAGCAAATCCTTTTCAATCCTTGTAATATGAAGAGAAATTAAAGATAAAATGTCTCGGTGCTCATCGGCCATTGGACATAAACATTACACAAGAAGTCGGGAATTACAAATTCAACAATGGTTTGGAGGGAAGCAGTGAGAGCATCCCAAAGCAATCATTATTTTGCTTCCCCTGCCTGCTATTTGGTGTGTGATCCAAGTGGGTTTAAGGATTTAAAACATCTGTCTGAAAGGGTCTCAAAACATGAGAATTGTGCTTCACATGTAGACAACGCTGTTAAACCTACTGGGGAAATCAAACACCTCATATAGACAAGCCATGACCTTCACAACCAACGAATGGAGGAGAATAGGTACGTGCTTGCCAGAAATAAAGCATGCATTCAATTGTTGAGCAATTTGGAGACAGCTCTGCGGGGCAATGACGAGTCGGCCTACTCTTGCCCAGGGATTTTCAGGTGTAGTTTTTAGACCATGTGCAAAGGTGATTACAGGCTACAAAGGCATTATGACGACCAACCCCTTTGTAAGGGTACATCAAGCACGATCCAAAACAAACACCCTTAAAAGGATAAAAAACCTTCACACGCAACACCATAGGCCAGAAAAGGTTGAATGTATTGGCCATGCTGTCAAAACACCATGACTTCACCCAGAGAATGCCAGACTTTGATGACAAAATAATAGAGAAGTTTGCCCACAAGAAGGAATGCCGTGCCACCTTCCTGTTCAAGTGAGCACAGCACAACAATGGTGAGTCCAAAAACATGTATTTTATGCTGCTGCAGAAGTGATGTAATATGCCAGGAAGATACATATGTATAGTGTAACTAAGAAAGTAACACTAAGTGTACAGTGCATTCGGAAAGTATTCAGACCGAAAGTATACGTTACAGCTTTATTCTAAAATTGATTAAATTGTTTTTTTCCCCCTCATCAATCTACCCACAATACCCCATAATGACAAAGCAAAAACTGAAAAAAATGCAATAAATAACAATAAAAATAAAACAGAAATATTACATTTACATAAGTATTCAGACCCTTTACTCAGTACTTTGTTGAAGCACCTTTGGTAGTGCTTACAGCCTTGAGTCTTCTTGGGTATGACGCTACAAGCTTAGCACACCTGTATTTGGGGAGTTTCTCCCATTCTTCTCTGCAGATCCTCTCAAGCTCTGTCAGGTTGGATGGGAAGTGTCGCTGCACAGCTATTTTCAGGTCTCTCCAGAGATGTTAGATAGGGTTCAAGTCCGGGCTCTGGGTGAGCCACTCAAGGACATTCAGAGACTTGTCCCGAAGCCACTCCTGCATTGTCTTGGCTGTGTGCTTAGGGTTGTGAACCTTTGCCCCAGTCTGAGGTCCTGAGCCCTCTGGAGCAGGTTTTCATCAAGGATCTCTCTGTACTTTGCTCCGTTAATCTTTCCCTCGATCCTGACTAGTCTCCCGGTCCATGTTGCTGAAAAACATCCCAGCAGCATGATGCTGCCACCACCATACTTCACTTTAGGGATGTATTGGTGATGAGCGGTAACTGGTTTCTGCCAGACGTGACGCTTGCTATTCAGGCCAAAGAGTTCAATCTTGGTTTCATCAGACCATAGAATCTTGTTTCTCATGGTCTGAGAGTCCTTTAGGTGCCTTTTGGCAAACTCCAAGCGAGTGGTCATGTGCCTTTTTACTGAGGAGGGGCTTCCGTCTGGCCACTCTACCATAAAGGCGTGATTGGTGGAGTGCTGCAGAGATGGTTGTCCTTCTGGAAGATTCTCCCATCTCCACAGAGGAACTTTGGAACTCTGTCAGAGTGACCATCAGGTTCTTGGTCACCTCCCAAGTGGCGCAGTGGTCTAAGGCACTGCATCTCAGTGCAAGAGGTGTCACCACAGTACCTGGTTTGAATCCAGGCTGTATCACATCCGGCCGTGATCTGGAGTCCCATAGTGCGGTGCACAACTAGTTAAATAAAGGCTAAATAAAAAAATAAAAATAAAAAAAGCCAACCTGACCAAGGCCCTTCTCCTCCGATTGGTCGGTTTGGCTGGGCGGCCAGCTCTAGGAAGAGTCTTGGTGGTTCCAAACTTCTTCAATTTAAGAATGATGGAGGCCACTGTGTTCTTGGGGACCCTTCCCCAGATCTGTGCCTCATCACAATCCTGTCTCTGAGCTCTACGAACAATTCCTTTGACCTCCTGGCTTGGTTTTTGCTTTGACATCCACTGTCAACTGTGGGACCTTATATAGACAGGTGTGTGCCTTTGCAAATCATGTCCAATCAATTGAATTTACCACAGGTGGACTCCAATTAAGTTGTAGAAACATCTCAAGGATGATCAATGGAAACAGGATGCACTCAAGGATGAGCTCAATTCCGAGTCTCATAGGAAGTGGTCTGAATACTTACGTAAATAAGTTCTACTAAAAAGATGAGAATCAGCTTTCTATACTTATTTTTCAAATGTCCTAATATTAAGCGCATTGCTTATATTTACAACAGGAGTATAGCCTACCTGGCTGGCATGAAAATGAACCACTGGAAAAGCATTCTCCATTTGCTATTTAAGTGCATAGATTTTCTTTCCACTGCCCATGTTTTGAGACAGGTGCAGGGTAATGGTCCATTCTAAATCAAAACAAATGTCACACATACATTATTTAGTATATGTAAAGACAAGATTAAATCAAGAATAGTCTAATGGGTGACGATATTAGCCCATCACTTGTGAATTATTTATTATCTCTTGTGAATGAAGCCCAGAATAAGAAACCATGCATTTTTATTGCGACTTTTTTAAATCATAGTCTCACACCTCATGTAGCCTAGCCCATAGGCCTATATGTTTTAATAAGGTTTGTTTCACAACTAAAGTGGCCAAATAACTTCTTAAAATGAAGCACATTAATCTGCTTTACAAAGGGGTGTAGAGCCTAACAGGCATATACAGTGGGGAGAACAAGTATTTAATACACTGCCGATTTTGCAGGTTTTCCCACTTACAAAGCATGTAGAAGTCTGTAATTTTTATCATAGGTACTCTTCAACTGTGAGTGACGGAATCTAAAACAAAAATCCAGAAAATCACATTGTATGATTTTTAAGTAATTAATTTGCATTTTATTGCATGACATTATTATTTGATACATCAGAAAAGCATAACTTAATATTTGGTACAGAAACCTTTGTTTGCAATTACAGAGATCATACGTTTCCTGTAGTTCTTGACCAGGTTTGCACACACTGCAGCAGGGATTTTGGCCCACTCCTCCATACAGACCTTCTCCAGATCCTTCAGGTTTCGGGGCTGTCGCTGGGCAATACAGACTTTCAGCTCCCTCCAAAGATTTTCTATTGGGTTCAGGTCTGGAGACTGGCTAGGCCACTCCAGGACCTTGAGATGCTTCTTACGGAGCCACTCCTTAGTTGTCCTGGCTGTGTGTTTCGGGTCGTTGTCATGCTGGAAGACCCAGCCACGACCCATCTTCAATGCTCTTACTGAGGGAAGGAGGTTGTTGGAGGTTGTTGGCCAAGATCTCGCGATACATGGCCCCATCCATCCTCCCCTCAATACGGTGCAGTCGTCCTGTCCCCTTTGCAGAAAAGCATCCCCAAAGAATGTCAACAGTCATCCAGTTCATATTGCAAGGGTTGTCAGTATTGTCTATAAAAGTGGATCCTCTTGATTGTATTTTCCTTCCTTTCAAATGGTAGTTGAGTCAGCGTCTGCGACTTGCTTATATTTAGAGTTAAGTGTTAATGATGAATTTACTGAACATAAATGTAATAATGTTTGTGTTTGGTTCAAAACAATTCAAAATTCATGTCAGCATTTGTTATTATTGAAGGAGAATACAGTTCTTATTGAGTTACACAAATCCACAAGTAGAAACCATATTTATTTAAGCAAGTCAGCCATATCTACTATGATTTTTAAAAAGGCTGATAGCCAGGTGTAGCAGTGGTAAGGTGTTGGGACTGCTGTTGGGACTCTGCTGTTGGGACAGCTTTATGTAGGCCCTAACAGTTTGTGGGCACCGTTTGTCACCGTTATAGTGCAATTAATGTATTGTTTAGTGTTGTGTTGTGTAGTGGCCTCACTGGCATGCATCTACAAAAAAATTGTTGAGTTTGCCCCTCCAAGACATACATGCTAAAATCGCCTGTGTTTGCTGGAAAATGACCAGAATGGCCGCCAAGTAAGTGTCAGACTCCCTCATTATCACCCAGGATCCAATAAACATATTCAAATGACCTCTCGCTTGCATGTCACCTTGCTGTTCTACTGATCCTCCCTACCATCACCAACTTGAGTAAGAAACATGCAGTAGGTTCTTCCAATGTTCCCCTGGAAAAATGACCACCCATCCTTATCAAATCTGGACCGGGGGAGGGGGAGGGGGAGGAGGAAAGCGTACAGCAGAAGTCAAATGAGTTGTGGATTATACAGAGTTTATGAGGCAGGAAATTTATGAGGCAGGAAATGAACGGAAATAGAAACAAAGGAAGCTTGTTTTCGTATGAGTCTCTCGATAGAGTGTGTGTGTGTGTGTTTGAGTTTGGGGATATTCGGTTGTGAACCACCCTATAGTGAGTACTGAGCGGTGATACCGAGAGGCTGTGGCTCGAAGTCTTGGCAAGACTTAACGAGACTCATGTGAGGTTTGGCGTCATGCAGCAGATGGCTAGTCGTCTCGTACCCAGTGGCCCAGCCCCGGGCCTCTGCCAGGAAACGGAGGAGCAGAGGCTTCCTTAACATCTTCTCTCAAAGATGCCAACTGCTCCACTGTGAAACTTGGGATTAATCAGACACTTAAAGCTACGAACTAATGTCTGACCAGTCAGCCAGCGTTAAAGAATGGGAGTTGTAACTGGGGCAATGCTTAGGCATTTGGACATATGGGACTTCCATAGCCAAGGCCCTTATCATCGACCAAGGTTCAGCAATTCTATAGCCTTGTGAGAAAATTGTAGAGAATGAGATAAGATAAGATTCAAGCAAGGGTGAATCAACCAATCATGACACCTTGCTGCACATTATAATTATTTAGTTTCTTAGAAAGTTTGAAGCTTGTAGAATGCTACTGTGAGTCATTAAAGTGCATCTAAAACACATAAACACGTAATATCTCAAAACAAAAAGAGCTTGAACTGGTATTCCTAGCTTTCCCACATGCAAGAACAGGCTAAAATGTTGGGGTAAATTAAGCAAAAAACGAATTCAAACGACTCCACCGAACATTCACATTCCTGTCATTAAATTCACTTCCATCCTGTTGGCCAAGACAATTTTAATAGTAGGAGGATGGAGGACGAAAGAAAACCTTTTTCCAACAACAAAGTCAAAATGGTGTCAAAATGTCACTTTAGAATGTCCACTGCTCAAATCAATGTCCATAAAATCAAATGACACCAAAACGATGACACCACCATGTCCTAACTCACCTCTAAGTTCTTTCAACACAGTCCGAGTGCCAGATGAACTCGACTCAAAAGTTAGTACAGCACTGCAGCAAAGTGCAGCGGCATCCCCTGTCTTTGCCACTCCAAGTGGCCTGATGCATTTTCAAGGACACGGTATGTCAAATTCATTCAAACAGACCGAAAGGTTTTTCCAAAAGCCACACTTTCATAATGAGTTTCTAATGACATTCGATGAGGAAATGTCTTTCCTTTCTGTTTCTCACCACATGTTTGGGTACATAAGCCTCATGACCTTGATGCTGCTTCAAAATTACATTAAGTGGGCCTGTCGCTTACGATTCATGTTGAAAATAGTCAAAAGCAAGTTAATACTTTATATTAACTGCCATGAGGGTAATGCAATATGAATTCATTATGTAAGGGATAATCAACGAGGGGCTATGCATTCTATGGAAAATAATGAATGTGGAAGGTGTGTTCCACAAGGCGCTAGCAGAGTGGAACTAATCTTCCATGGAGTTGCATTATTTTCCAGAGAATGCATAGAGCCCTGAGTTGATTATCCCTTTTATAC
Organism: Thymallus thymallus; assembly: GCA_023634145.1. Lineage (NCBI taxonomy): Eukaryota > Metazoa > Chordata > Actinopteri > Salmoniformes > Salmonidae > Thymallus > Thymallus thymallus. The sequence continues at coordinate 29,249,492 of CM042380.1, forward strand.
CATGGCTATAATTTAACACATTTGCCACTAAAACATTTGTTAATTTGCAGGTAGAAATGTGTTCAACTTCCACTGAAGTCGGTAGCCGTGGTAACCAAACAAACAGACTTGCTAGTTTAGCTAACTAAACCATCAGTCCTAGCTTGCTATTATGAAAAATGAATTCAACAATTAAATTCGACTTTTGCTTTCAAAAGCATCTCAAGTAAGAATGAACAATAGTAATTTAATTATACCGTGCTGATATACCTTGCGTTATAGGGAATTATACAACAGGTGGGTCTAATCCTGGATGCTGATTGGTTAAAACTGCATTCCAGCTGGTGTCTATTACACAAGTTACGACCAGTGTCACGACTTCCGCGGAAGTCGGTCCCTCTCCTGGTTCGGGCGGCTACAGGCTGTCGACGTCACCGAGTCACCGAGTTCTAGCCATCAACGATCCATTTCTCATTTTATGTTTGTCTTGGCTCATTCACACCTGGTTCCCATTTCACTAATTGTATGTGTCCTATTTAATCCCTCTGTTCCACCCTGGTTTGTGTCCGTGATTGTTTTCTGTAAGTTGTGCTCCATTGTTCGTGAGCAGGTGTGAATACTACTTGGTTAGTAGTTTGTGTCCGTTAAGTAAAGGGGTTTTGTCTTTACTCTGTTTCCTGCGCTTGATTCCAAAGACCTGCATTACAAGAGCACTCACAGAATCACGGACCAATTTAATGGAATCAGCAGGAGAACACAGCCCTCCTCATGTAGAGGAGCGCGTCCAGCAGCCCGCGACAATGCTTCAACATCTCGGCACAGCCATGGATCGCGTGCTTCTGACCATGGAGCGATGGGAGAGAGGAGGGCTGCCAGCACCTCTACCATCACCACCACCTACCCCACTGGTCACCCCCCCCTTCATCTGGTCCCAGTGGGATTAGGCTCTCGCTCCCGAGGGAGTATGATGGGACGGATGCCGAATGCCAGGGGTTCTTGCTACAGCTGGAGCTCTACCTGGCGACCGGTCACCCGGCTCCTTCGGGACGCTAGAGCGTGTCCGTCCTCGTCTCCTGTCTATCTGGGAAAGCCCTGGAGTGGGCCAACGCCGTATGGGGAGAAGGTGACGCGGCGTTGGACCACTATGAGGAGTTCACTCACCGTTTTCGGGCGGTTTTCGACCATCCGCCTGAAGCGTACAGCAGAAGTCAAATGAGTTGTGGATTATACAGAGTTTATGAGGCAGGAAATTTATGAGGCAGGAAATGAACGGAAATAGAAACAAAGGAAGCTTGTTTTCGTATGAGTCTCTCGATAGAGTGTGTGTGTGTGTGTTTGAGTTTGGGGATATTCGGTTGTGAACCACCCTATAGTGAGTACTGAGCGGTGATACCGAGAGGCTGTGGCTCGAAGTCTTGGCAAGACTTAACGAGACTCATGTGAGGTTTGGCGTCATGCAGCAGATGGCTAGTCGTCTCGTACCCAGTGGCCCAGCCCCGGGCCTCTGCCAGGAAACGGAGGAGCAGAGGCTTCCTTAACATCTTCTCTCAAAGATGCCAACTGCTCCACTGTGAAACTTGGGATTAATCAGACACTTAAAGCTACGAACTAATGTCTGACCAGTCAGCCAGCGTTAAAGAATGGGAGTTGTAACTGGGGCAATGCTTAGGCATTTGGACATATGGGACTTCCATAGCCAAGGCCCTTATCATCGACCAAGGTTCAGCAATTCTATAGCCTTGTGAGAAAATTGTAGAGAATGAGATAAGATAAGATTCAAGCAAGGGTGAATCAACCAATCATGACACCTTGCTGCACATTATAATTATTTAATTTCTTAGAAAGTTTGAAGCTTGTAGAATGCTACTGTGAGTCATTAAAGTGCATCTAAAACACATAAACACGTAATATCTCAAAACAAAAAGGGGAGAGCGGCGGGTGAACGCCTTTTCCACTTACGGCAGGGGACGAGGAGCGTGCAGGATTTCGCCCTGGACTTCCGTACCCTGGCTGCGAGCGCAGGATGGAATGACAGGGCCCTGATCGACCATTACCGGTGCAGTCTGCGTGAGGACGTCCGTCCGGAGCTGGCTTGCAGGGACACCACACTCACGTTGGACCAGCTGGTGGACATGTCAATACGACTGGACAACCTGCTGGCCACCCGCGGACGTCCGGATCAGGGCCCGTCACTTCCATCCTCAAGCAAGGAGCTGGGAGGTGCTGCGCTCAGGGGGACCGGAGGAGGTGTCATTCTCTGCACCAACTTGGCCGCAGAGGACACACTGCTGATCGGTGTTGGGGAGGTTCATCAGGGAGTCGAGGCGGCAGGCAGAGCACTGTTGTGTCACCCCAGGTGAGTAAGCACCAGACTCACCCAGAGCTCCCTGTTGCTCACATGCTTTTGTTAGTAGAGTTTCCTGAGTGTTCCCCGCATTCCCAGCATAAGGCACTAGTAGATTCAGGCGCAGCTGGGAATTTTATTGACCGTTCTTTTGCCCGTATGTTAGGGATCCCCATTGTGTCTCTTGATGTGCCTTTCACTGTGCATGCCCTAGATAGTCGACCCTTAGGGTCAGGGCTGATTAGGGAGGCCACAGCTCCACTAAGTATGGTGACGCAGGGGGGTCATGAGGAGCGTATTTGTTTTTTCCTCATTGATTCTCCTGCGTTTCCCGTGGTGCTGGGCATACCCTGGTTGGCCTATCATGACCCCAATATTTTGTGGCAACAGAGGGCTCTTCAGGGGTGGTCACGAGGGTGCTCGGGGAAGTGTGTGGGTGTTTCCATCGGTGCGACTACAGTGGAGATTTGGCTCTCGCCTTCTGTAAAAAGAGGTCGACTCAATTACCACCCCATCGACTTGGGGATTGTGGGATAAATCTCCTGGTAGACGCAGCACTTCCCAGGAGTCACGTGTATCCTCTGTCACAGGAGGAAACGGAGGCTATGGAAACACATGTCTCCGAATCTCTGGGGCAGGGATACATTCGGCCGTCCACTTCACCTTCCTCCTCGAGTTTCTTTTTTGTGAAGAAGAAGGATGGAGATCTGCGCCCGTGTATTGACTATCGAGGGATCAATCAGATTACTGTGAGGTACAGCTACCCACTGCCTCTCATAGCCAGTGCAATCGAGTCAATACACGGGGCACACTTCTTCACAAAATTGGATCTCAGGAGCGATTACAATCTGGTGCGTATCTGAGAGGGAGACGAGTGGAAGACAGCATTTAGTACTACCTCAGGGCACTATGAGTACCTTGTCATGCCGTACGGGTTGAAAAATGCTCCATCAGTCTTCCAATCTTTTGTAGACGAGATCTTCAGGGACCTGCTCGAGCAGGGTGTAGTGGTGTATATCGACGACATATTGATATACTCCGCTACACGCGCCGAGCATGTGTCCCTGGTGCGCAGGGTGCTTGGTCGACTGTTGGAGCATGACCTGTACATCAAGGCTGAGAAGTGTCTGTTCTTCCAACGATCCGTCTCTTTCCTAGGATATCACATTTCCACGTCCGGGGTGGAGATGGAGAGTGACCGCATTTCCGCTGTGTGTAATTGGCCGACTCCAATCACAGTAAAGGAGGTGCAGCGGTTCTTAGAGTTTGCCAACTACTACCGGAGGTTTATCCGGGGCTTCGGTCAGGTAGCGGCTCCCATTACCTCACTGCTGAAGGGGGGACCAGTGCGACTGCAGTGGTCAGCTGAGGCGGACAGGGCTGAGGCAGACCTCGGCCCCCGTGCTGGCTCATTAGAATCCCTCTCTGGCATTTATAGTTGAGGTGGACGCGTCCGAGGCTGGGATAGGAGCTGTGCTGTCTCAGCGCTCGGGTACGCCACCAAAACTCCGCCCCTGTGCTTTTTTTTCTAAGAAGCTCAGCTCGGCAGAGCGAAACTATGATGTGGGGGACAGGGAGCTGTTGGCTGTCATGATGGCTCTGAAGGCGTGAAGGCATTGGCTTGAGGGGGCTAAACACCCTTTTCTCATCTGGACTGACCACCGAGTACATCCGGGCAGCGAGGAGACAGAACCCTCACCAGGCAAGGTGGGCCATGTTTTTCACCCGTTTTGATTTCACTCTATCCTTCCGACCAGGTTCCCAGAACGCTAAGGCAGACGCACTGTCCCGGTTGTATGACACAGAGGAGCGGTCTATTGATCCCACTCCCATCCTTCCTGCCTCTTGCCTGGTGGCACTGGTGGTATGGGAGCTGGACGTGGATATCGAGCGGGCGGTGCGTACAGAGCCCACTCCCACTCAGTGTCCAGCTGCGCGTATGTACGTTTCGTCCGCGACCGCCTCTCCTCCGTCCTCAGGCCGGAGGAGAGACACAACGCTCTGGATAACATGAAAACACCCTAACCAGCTCTGCTAGGGTGAGTAAAATGGTCAGAGTGAGATTGTCTCTCATTTGTAAGTAGCAACGTTAGCCAGTTATCTTGGGTGCTTGACTACCGTTGTGAGGTCAGAACGCTCGGATCAACCCTACTCCTCGGCCAGAGCGTCTAGTGTGCGCTCTGAAAGCTCAGAGAGCGAAACACTGAATTTATGAACAGAACGGACAATCTGACAACTGACAACGCTCTGAATTTATGAACACCCAGATTGAATTTACGAACACACCGTTAAGTGATAATCCCAGAGAGACCGGTGTTTGTAGGATATATTGGTATGGAGTCGAGTGCCGGCAAACCGTGCCAATAAATCCTCCATACACCGGCTTCGAGTGCATTATCACTTTTATACAACGTGTCACCTTCCAAAACATCTTCCAAAAATTATTTACATATTTTCATTAAAAACGTTATTTAGATGTAGTCATATTATTTCCCCCTTCCATAGGATATAGTCCCGACACAAATGTAGGGTTGCTACCGGTTGGTCGTTCATTCTATCGGTTCGCTTGCCAGAGACGTGATCCTGTCGTTCAGTCTTTTTGTTCTGTATCTATGGATGTGACACAGTCGATCTTTCTAAATGTTTCATTGCCATTCTGGCTGGCAAAGTTCTTATCCCTTGCTTGCTAGCTAGCCAACTACGGACAGCCAGAATAACTGCAAAGTAGCTGCATTTGCATTTGTTTAAGCTGTTTTCTAGTGACATTTATTTGGATACATCCATAACAATGAGCTAATGAGGCACGATTTTGCCTGGCATAGAAAATGTGCTGACTCGTCATGACACTGTTGTTCAGTGGAGCTAGCCAACAACACAGCTAACACAATCACTTCAAACTGAAGTTGGAAACACTGCAAACTAGCTGTTTACATTTCTTTGTATATACAGTGAGGGGGAAAAGTATTTGATCCCCTGCTGATTTTGTTCGTGTTTCAAATGTCGGAGAGACAGACAGTAAGGTTTATACAAACCACTGTTGAAAACTAAATGTTAGTCAAAAAGAAATGTGAGAAAATGTCTAGATGCTTTTTATAGTAGAGATCAAGTTTATAAATTGCCTGGCTGATGAGACAGTGGATTGTGCAGTGAGATGGAACAGAGTAAATAGGCATTTTAACATCATAGATTTAGTCATTGGTAACATGTGGAATAGACATCGGCTGGAATGTGTTTTTAACCAATCAATTCAGGATTAGACCCATCAGTTGTATAAGCACAGATAGATAGAACAATGAGACAGATATTACACCAGATGTATAAATGTGAAAACTTGGTGTTTCCACCCACTACCTAATACGGTAGTGAGAGGAAGCCCAGTGGCCAGAAGTGGGAGAAGATGGAAACGAGATGATTTAGGCGCACTTCACAGAGTAGGTGTACCCTAACGGAAAAATGCAAATACATGGTGGAACGTGCCAATAGGATCTTACTAGCTCGTTCTTGGCTCTGCCCACCTCCTTGCTTGTTCTGCCCACTATGACTAATTTGTTCCCATTGGAAAAGACAGGGTGTGGTCTACCTTGGGTTAGTAATAAACATCTTTGGTAAAAATAAAGGATAAACAATGTTCTTTGGAAAATAATGAAGGACATGGAAGCTGTGTTCTTTTGTATAGAACAGTAGGCCTATGTAAAAAAAAACACAAAGCAAAGAGAAGCCTTTCGTGCTCTCATTTCATTTTTATGTGAAGTCACTTATACGTATTCTTGTCAAGATATTCAAATCCGAAGCCTTTTGTGCTTTTATGCACCCCTACGGTTATTCCATATTGCTTTCAAAATATGCTGCTTTCTCTCAATGCAAATGCATGCAAATATTCATGAAGACATACAGGCAATGAGGAAGCCGAAGTTCTGAGAGTTTAATGTTTATAAATGATCTGCGGCTTGGTAGACAATGAAGTGGAGAATACTGTAAGCCTGAACATTACACTCATCAAATGACAAGTAAACTTATCTAAGAACCTGGGCTCAATAGCCAGTCGGTCACACGTATAAATAGGCAAGATTTCAAAAAGACACTTAAAACCTCCATGGGGATTAAAACATTTGATCTGTGAGACTTGAACTCTCAGTCACTTTTTTTTATCTGGGGGGGTCCAAGAAAGGTTATCTGGTCATTCCCCCTGATGGTCCAAAACAAGTCCTGAGTTCAAGTAAGTGATCTGGGTACTCTGTTCCCTAAACCAATAATTGCTATTAGAAACTGTATCCTGCTATGTTAACTTCTGTGTTGATTCTATCATCCAAACAAAGGATGTTAGAATTTTCCACAACAACAAAACATACGTTAACAAAAAACGAAAAACACTGTCCTAATATCAAGAGGATAACCTTTGCAGAGAGTGGAAGAAATGAACAAGGACATCAGACGCAAGATAAGAACTGCTTGAATTGACATCAAAAACAAGGTTGAGGAGAAATTAAGTGCTGGCAATGCAAGAGAGGCTTGGAGAGGACTGCATTTGATGATGGGCAGGCCACAGAAAACCAGTACTCTGTTAACTTAGCAAATGAACGGAACATTTTATTTCAGATTTGACAAGTATGATTACAGTGAGGAGTGCCACACTATCTGTGAGGGAATGGTCGCAGGCAATGTGATGATAGAGGAGAGACATTTCACCTCTGCGTTCCAACCCACTCAAAGCTCCAGGACCAGACTGCCTAAAGAGGAAGCTCCTGAAGGAATGGGATTCACAAGTGGGACATTTTTACCCAACTGTTCCAGCTCTTCCTGAACACAAGCTTTATTGAATACAATATTTATTTGAATACCTGAGCCAACAAGGTGAAAAACCTGTCAATGTGTCCTTGAGCAAGTCATTGTAAATAAGAATTTGTTCTTAACTGACTTGCCTAGTTAAACTTCCTTGACCTCAATGTCACCAAGACGAAAGAACTATGCTTTGTTGGTAAGCTGGGGAACAACATAAGTCTCTCTCACTCTCTCAAGGACAATTTTAGACCACAATCCTAACTTCCAGGAAAACACTGACCTCCTCTTCAAGAAGGCAAGGCAGCATCTCTTCCTGCTTAGGTGTTTTAATGCATGCAAACACTTTCAACATCTCGATCAGGAACAGGAGTAAACTGGCACAAGTTGTCAATCAGGCCAGCAAAATAATAATTATCAGTAAACAACATTTCCTCCAGGAACTGTGCACACAGAACATTACCCACCCACCGTACACATCCTTCCAAATGCTGCCGTCCATTCCTTGCAGGGAGGAATAGACAAAATAAATCCTTCATCCCCAGCGCAATGAAAATCCTAAATAAGACTCTGATGAACTGACATGTAAATGCTCAACCTATCTATCTATCTATCTATCTATCTATCTGTCTGTCTGTCTGTCTGTCTGTCTGTCTGTCTGTCTGTCTGTCTGTCTGTCTGTCTGTCTGTCTGTCTGTCTGTCTGTCTGTCTGTCTGTCTGTCTGTCTGTCTGTCTGTCTGTCTGTCTGTCTGTCTGTCTGTCTGTCTGTCTGTCTGTCTGTCTGTCTGTCTGTCTGTCTATCTATCTATCTATCTATCTATCTATCTATCTATCTATCTATCTATCTATCTAAACCAATAGGTGGTCAATTGGAACTGCAAATTCCCCAAATCTGACCACAGCATTCAATAACAGAACACTCCCCCTCTTGGAACATACAGTTGCAGAGTTTGGGTCGATTCCACTTGAACCAAAGTTAAGAATACAATTTCAATTCACAAATTGGAAAGCAGTCAATTTTCAGCCCTGCGGCCAATAAAGGGGAATGTTTTGACATAGGAAGATAATTTAGCGTCACATACCTTTAATCAATCAACTCTTCAAAGCTGGGCCAGGATGTCCTTCCATCCTGCAGTTGGATTTCCGTCTCTTTCCACGAAGTGGCTATCGAACGAGAACACAAACCAAAGCTAAAAGCCAAAACAAATATTAAAAAATGTGTGTTGTCTTTTGTTGTTCAGCCCTGCAATCCGAGTATAAATGTTTGCTTGTTTTCATTGCTGATGAATAGTGTTATAGCAAGGGCCAGGCAGATAAGCCAGCAATAAAAAAATACCCAACGAAATGAGTTGGCACCCTATGAAAGTGAGTGCACACATCTTGCCATATGCTCACAGCTATTTATTACAAGGCAGGACAGGTTACTGGCAGCAGCGCCTCGCCGTGTCCAAGTCCAGCTCAATTCCCCCCTGGCTGGTCTTGCATGAGGATTAATACGCCTGCTGCTTATGTGCTTAGCTTGGTTAAACCAGACTGAACGCTGTGCTCACAGTGGTAAGTTTAGTCTAGTTTAACCAAGCTTAATATGCATCTTGAGGTTTATTCAGCTCTCTTGGCTGAGTGCTTCTCTTCTGACGTTTCTCGACCTTGTTACCACAGAAAGGTGCACTTTCTGGTACGCCAATCAAACCATCTGTGTAATGCTGTATTACGAATGCTTTAATAGCATCTTCTGGCACACTGTCATGCATTATTAGGCTTGCTATAAGCAGTCATAATTGCTTGTAGCTGTTGAAACTGCATTTATAAACACATGGCTGTTTATCCACTCAGTGCATGGCCCCTAGAGGGTGAACACCATTATAAGCCTTGCTATAAGCATTCAAAAAAGCTCACGACTGCTGTGTTGATAATGCAACACTGTTGTGTTGATTATGTGATTAAGAGTGACTGTTACTTGAACTACATGTGTAGATGTAACATGAGGAGAAAAAAAATGAATTATGCAACATTGTTGGAAGAAAGAGAGAGGGATGTGTGGACAGACGTTGAGAGGCGCCGTTAGCTGCAAATGTGTCCTCCTACGGTGCACACTCACCCAGCGCTCTCCACTCCTACTCCGTGGACCCTGGTAGTACTTGAGGAGAGAGGTAAACACCACTGTGTGTGGAGGAGACGAGAGACAAAGTCAGGTACTGACTCTCAAATGAACGTCAATGGCAGGAACTACCTACAGTATGTAACGCACTAAACACTAAACCTTACTAGGGAAAACAAGCATGTTCCTTTGAATAGATCAAACTGAATAGGTGTTTTCCCAAATGTAATGTGAGAAATTGCTAGACTAGATCGATGGGTTGCTGCTTTGGCCTAAGGACATTTAAAGTCCTGCAAAGTCATGGTGGGAGGAGGAGAGGAAGTAGATTTACCTGCTCAGGGAGTCCTTTCTAGACCATAGCTTTGACCTATGACAAGCTTTGCCCATTGTAAAATGTGCAACAATGCGAAATATGTTAGGATAGTGGTTTTAAGTCCACATACAAAGATAATGAGGGATTTCGAATAGGAGGGGTGGAGGTGAGCTATTGTCTGCTGGGCTGTAAAATCCCTGCCAAAATCCACCCATATGTTCTTAGGGTTTTCACATAACAAATGTTTTTTAACCATCTGTTGGGAAACAGGTTTAGTGAATCCTCAAGCATCCGTTAATAAAACACCACGTGCCACAGATTGACGTGCGTTAGATCTCAAATAAATGTTTGTTACGTTATGTTTTGTTGGGATTAGGATTAATAGAACGCATCATATTGTTCACGGTTCATTGATGTCGAGAGGGGTGTCGGCTCGTGTTCTCCATGCTTACATCCTGCTGTCTAAGCCTTAAACCTTACCTGTCCCCCTGAGTGTTATTTCTACAAGTACACACATACATTCAAGTGAATCAGAATCGGTCCAACAAGAAAATCAGCGTTTTCTCCGCAGTGTATTTGGAGGGATTTGTCTTTGTTTTCGTCAATACTTCTGGAAAGAGTCAGTAGTCATGCTGTTGAAGTGAGGGATAATCTGTGGGCTTTGTTTCGTATGTACTGAGTGTCTTGTTACCCCAGACACAAAATACGTATTAGTTTAATTTCACAAAAGCCACACTGGCATTGGGGAAAACGTCACAAACGTACTAATTGGCTTTTAAACACAGGGGTTTAGCTCATTCCGCAGCTGCTTGGTTTTCCCACAATTCCCAGGCGTGTTTACCATAATTTAATAGGACAGGCCTGAAATATTCAAATGAAACTTTACAATGAGGTTAATGTTTCAATTGTTCTATTTCATTGTATTATGGCCTCAATTAACAACACATGTCCAACTAAATTCCCTGTCCAGTGTCAAGGGCATGAGCTAACCCTACACAATGTGCTAGTTGGAAGTTACAGATAGTCAAGCATTATTCCTCACTGACTGTGTATTGCGAAACTGTGTCACACTTTACTCTATACTTTTTACTATGTAATTATTCCTGTACAGTACAGTGTAAAAAGTATTGTAATCACTCGTTACTTGCCTTACACTAGGTAGGGTAAGGGTTAGAGCTCGGGTTATGGTTACAGCTGTATGTGAAAATTAGTAATTACAGTACTAAGAACACTGAATTGTTACCCTAAATATGTTATTGTAATCAAGTGTGGCCACCGTGTACATTATGACAGTACGACCAATACGAAATAGGATGTCCCTGCGCTTTGTAGCCATAGAACCAGTGACAGTTTTAGCATGTAAATCTTGGTGGGGCAAAGAAAATATACATTAAACAATAATTTACTGACTTAAAAAAAATAAACATAGCTGATATGGCTGACTTGCTTTAACAAATGTGGTTTCTACTGACAATTGAGATGTACAAACTATGGCGTAAGGGGACGACAAGCAGATAAGAGGCAATCCGTAATTTCGATTAAGACATTAATGAGCGAGCTAGGACGGACTAGTCAATATAACTATTTGTTTAGCATTTTTGAAATGTACAGCGACAGAATTCAGAACATAGGCCGTTATTGGTGTTCTCCATGTACACCAAGTCAGAACCGTAGGATAAATAAAGGGGCATATAAGCAGACAATGAAAGCTCTTGCAATATTAAATGATTTACTTTCTCTCGGCTACATGTGCACCACCAAGTCAGAACAGTAGGCTAAATTAAGATGTGAAAAATTATTAGGGGGAGGCACATGGGCTACTAACAGATTACTACACAACATACACTTAGTATTACTTTCTTAGGTACAGTATACATATCTCCCTGGTATATTACATCATTTCAGAGTTGGATGACCGTTCAGAAGGTATTTTCCCAGTCGGTGCTCATTTTTCCCCGAATTCCCAGTTGTCTTGAATTCTCTGAAGTCAAATGTCACAGTTCTTAGTTAACAGTTGTTTTGAGCGCGACACAAATCATGCTTCATTGACAGAATGGTTAATGTTGAATGTTTATCATTTAAAAAGAGCTGGGATCTGGGATTAAAACCCTTAATCCCAGATTTGGGACCACACAGCCACTCCACTGAATAGCAGGCTAGTGATTGCTTTGCAATGCTTGCAGTTAGCCACTGATTCCTTCCAAACCACTCATTGTTGAATTTGCGATTTCAAACTTGTTGTGTAATGTTTATGTCCAATGGCCGATGAGCACTGATACGTTTTATTTATAATTTCTCGTCATTATTTATCTTCATATGACAAGGATTTCAAAGGATTTTCCAGTAGATTGTCAACTTGATTCATGATGATGACTGCTAGCTAAGATTCTGAAAGTATGATGTTGACATGATCAGTCCAATCAAAGCTACTGTAGATAAAATGTGATTTGACATCATTTTATCTGAGGCCAATGGCCTTGAGCCTTCTGTGTGGAATACTCCAGTGACCCTTCAACCTTAGCCTGAGCCTGGAAAGGGTCCCTGTGCTGTGGAAAACATCCTGCCTGGTCCCAGTGCCCAAGAAAGCGCACCCCACAATCCTGAATGACTTCAGAGCTGTAGCGCTAACATCCCACATCATGAAGACCCTGTAAAGGTTAGTCCTCGCTCACCTCAGACCCCTAGTGTGTACATCACTGGGCCCCCTGTAGTTTGCATACCAGCGCAACATCAGAACGGTCAGTGAGCAACACAGGGGCCCCCCAGGGAACGGTCCTGTCCCCCTTCCTGTTCACCCTCTACACCTCAGACTTCAGATATAACTCTGAAACATGCCACCTACAGAAGTTCTCGGATGACGCCACAATTGCAGGGTGCATCAGGGGTGGGCAGGAGGAGGAGTACAGGAGCACAATCAGTGACTGTGTTGTAGTGTGAGCAGAACCACCTTCAGCTCAACATCAGCAAAACAAAGGAGATGGTGGTGGACTTCAGCAGAACCAAGGCCCAACTGACTGCAGTCCCTATACAGGGGATGGATGTGGAAATGGTTGGGTCATACAAGTTCCTGGGAGTCCATATGGACAACAGGCTGGAATGGGCTGGTAACACACCGGGGCTCTGTACAAAAAGGGCCAGAGCCAACTCTACTTTCTGAGGAGGCTCAGGTCCTTCAACGTGTGCAGTAAACTACTGCATACTTTCGACCAGTCTGTGCCTCTTCACTGTTGACATTGAGACTGGTGTTTTGCAGGTACTATTTAATGAAGCTGCCAGTTGAGGACTTGTTAGGCGTCTGTTTCTCAAACTAGACACTCGAATGTACTCAGTTGTGCACCGGGGCCTCCCACTCCTCTTTCTATTCTGGTTAGAGCCAGTTTGCTCTGTTCTGTGAAGGGAGTAGTACACAGCGTTGTAGGAGATCTTCAGTTTCTTGGCAATTTCTCGCATGGAATAGCCTTCATTTCTCAGACAAAGAATAGACTGACGAGTTTCAGAAGAACATTAACAATGTCTACACTGTATTTCTGATCAATTTTATGTTATTTTAATGGTGAAAAAATGTGCTTCTCTTTCAAAAACATGGACATTTCTAAGTGACCCCAAACTTTTGAACAGTAGTGTACATCAGTTACTGTCTGAGCTAACAGCAGCGGAAGGTGATGGATGGCCCTACTATCTGTCCTCCCCATTCTTACTGATGCCAGCCCTTCTTTAGCCATGGTGCCTAACAGGTGTTTTTTAATAACACAAGATGTATTTGAATGTATACAATATGTTGACTGTAACATGTACTGGCAGAGAAGGACTGTGTTACACAGGCTTTTAGATTTGACAGATTTAAGGCTGTCGTTAGACTCTCTCTCATGAAGAATAGGGTATAAAACGAAATAAATGTTTTCTTCAGATTACTTTTCGAAGACAGTTATAAAGTAAGCTCATCAACTATGACCGCCTTCACATCTTCATCATCTCTTAAGTCTCCGGGCTGCTTGTTGGATAGGATCAGTTTTATTCTCTGTAAGCAGCTTTGTATGGTGTGACCAAAATCCGTTTGTGTCATCCACAGCACCACAATAACAGCATCAGGAGACGACTGTGTGTTGTGTTTCATGAGGCCAAAGGACACACACGAACACACACGAACACACGACAATGGGATCACCTGCGAGGGGGCAAGGCTTGTGTAACAGTTTTTGGCTCGGGGCCCTCACGGTGCGTGACGACAGGGCCAAACCCTTAAAATAACAACTGTCACAAAGCCTGTCCATCAAACATCCCATGAGCTGGATTCAGTACACAAAGGGACAGGGGTCACTCTGGAAAGGAGAGCAATAGGGGTTAGCGGTCACAGGCTGAGAGGGATATGGAGTAGTGTCAGAGGGGATGCTTATAATGGACCAGGTTAAGGGTCACAGAGACGCGAATAAAGTACCTGTGTGTGTGTCTGTGTGTGTGTGTGTGTGTGTGTGTGTGTGTGTGTGTGTGTGTGTGTGTGTGTGTGTGTGTGTGTGTGTAAGAGAAAGAGAAAAGTAAGTAACTACTCCTTTACTTAAAAAGTAGATTCTATTAGCACTGAATGATCTGCATCCATTCCAAATAACCATATTTTACATGATATGCCCTCTAGAACGACTGACAAATACACCACACGCCCTAAAATCAACATTTTTCTGGGATACTTCACCTTAGTTTCAGGAAAGAATGTGCACTCTCTCACAACACATTCAAAGTCTAAAAGATACTGACCTCTAGCTCTGGCTGTCTATGCCCTAAAAGCAAATGTACAAACACTAGGTTATCCACAAAGCAAAGGCGTTCAGAGTCATCCCTTGAACTTCGCATGACGATGATGTCATTTCTGTATTTTGGGGACTAAACAACGCCTACAAGCCAAATTTATTTAATGGACCCTGACAAGTGTGGTCATGGAATAGTCTGCTGGCCTGCTTAAAAGTTACAAACTGCAGACAGGGCAAGGGCCCCTAAAAACGGAAATGATGCAGCCAATTCAATGTTTTTTCAGTGAGAGGAATGCATTGGTTGAACAACACCCCCTAGACAAACTCTGCGGACAACCATGCATCAGCACATGCATACATGTGGTTTCCGGGGCCAATAACATCTGATAGCACAAAGAAAGGGGCATTCAAATTTGACCAAAGTGCTGTATAATCTAGTTGTAACATAGTCTGGATCTATTTAAACCTGCACTGCAGTTATCCTGTACCTCCAGAAATCATTTAGCACATCTTAACTGCTCCTTTTCGTCATATCAAAACACTGTTTGTTGTGTTTAAACCAGTAAACACTGCCAATCTAATCACATTACCTGCCCATTAACAATGTTGACTCCTGTACATACACTCAATGAGTCAGTATCCTTTAGTAAAGAGGTCTGGTCAAAAATAGGGCTTTCATCGCAATCATGATGCAAATTATTCAAGCGAACCTACAAATCACACAATACCACTTGCACATTAAAAAGAAGGCCAAAAGTGGGGTGTTGCGGAACCACACTCGGTGATGAGTAACATTGTCTGGGACCTAAAAAAACGTACCAAGCTCAGCGGGTCTTGATTGTGCTTATGTAAACATAATTAAAGTGACTAAGATACCGTAGAATAGTATCTCCCAATGAATTAGCCATAAAACCATTATGACGTCACTCATGTGTCCGGCTAGGCAGTTATACTGTCAGTGAAGATTGGATGCACAACACTAAGTGATGGATGGAGAGAGAGTTCACTGAGCTTGAGACGGATGAAAGGAGGGCAGTCAAGCTGCTCCGACAGAGTCAGAGTCAGCCCTCACACGTCTGCCGTTTCCATATTGTTGGCCAGGGAGATTTTGTTTTGCAAGGCTGACTCCTGTATGAATCAGCCTGACCTACATCTGAAAGCCCAGGCTAGGAAAAAAATAACAGCTGAATAGATATCATTAGTGCCTGCTCTCTTCCACTTGTTCAGAATTACAGCCATCTAATTTTACTTCTCCAGGGAGACGCCAGAGGCTGATTCCATGAGTCTGTTCTGGAACAAACCAACACAGCAGGCCAACAGATCCAGAGTCGTATTAATTGTAAAAGCGCATGCAATGGAAAAGTGCTTTGAAGCGTAATCCCTCCCTGTTTCAGCCTGTTCTCTTCCGTTAGGTACCAAATGAATAAGACCAATGCTGGTAAAAAATATGATATATTGTCAGAATATGAAAACATTGTTATCAAATGCAATTAACATTTAGAGGCAGTCTCAACAATCTCACTCTTGGGGGTCGGAATCTAACTTGAGATCAGCTCATTGTTGTGACCTGACTTTCATTAACCTGATGGTTGTTGATTTGATTTATCGATCATGTAAATGAATCATGTAACATTTAACTCATTAGGATTTGAGGCACCACGGATGAAGTTGTTTAACGAGTTACCATCTCCCGAATTAAACTCTAGAAGATATATAAGTCATATATCAATAACAGTCTTATTAATCATTACCTCATATCATATCATCATTCTGAACGTCGCATACTCCTTGCATCTGCAAAAACTCCAGTTTTACTTATGATTCAGTACTACACAAATTGGTTTAATTATTTATTTACTAGCTAACTAAATAATAACACAGAATAAAAACACACACTTAATACATGAGAAAAACGTCCCTAGCTGACTAACAACAATGACTGCTTGTTTACCAAAAGAAGGAGGGGTAGAGAGAGAGACAAAGAGAAAGAGACACTTATCGTTGATACATTTGGAAACTACCCTCAAAGTAATCATAATACCTTGCACACGAACTACCGCCTGTTTGGAGTAAGAAATCATGAATGTCTTTATGTGTGAATGCCGTCGTTCGTCCTCTACACTACCGGTCAAAAGTTTTAGAACACCTACTCATTCAAGGGTTTTTCTTTATTTTTACCATTTTCTACATTGTAGAATAATAGTGGAGACATCAAAACTATGAAAAAACACATATGGAATCATGCAGTAACCAAAAAAGTGTATATTTTATATTTGAGATTCTTCAAATAGCAACCCTTTGCCTTGATGACAGCTTTGCACACTCTTGGCATTCTCTCCACCAGCTTAATGAGGTAGTCACCTGGAATGCATTTCAATTAACAGGTGTGCCTTCCTTTCCTTTCCTTCTTAATGCGTTTGAGCCAATCAGTTGTGTTGTGCCAAGGTAGGGGTGGTATTCAGGTAAAATACCAAGTCCATATTATGGCAAGAACAGCTCAAATAAGCAAAGAGAAACGACAGTCTATCATTACTTTAAGACGAAGGTCAGTCAATACAGAACATTTTAAGAACTTTGAAAGTTTCTTCAAGTGCAGTCGCAAAAACCATCAAGCGCTATGATGAAACTGGCTCTCATGAGGACCGCCACAGGAATGGAAGACCCAGAGTTACCTCTGCTGCAGAGGATAAGTTCATTAGAGTTACCAGCCTCAGAAATCGCAGCCAAATAAATGGTTCACAGAGTTCAAGTAACAGACACATCTCAACATCAACTGTTCAGAGGAGACTGTGTGAATCAGGCCTTCATGGTAGAATTGCTGCAAAAAAACCACTACTAAAGGACACCAATAGGAAGAAGAGACTTACTTGGGCCAAGAAACACGAGCAATGACATTAGACCGGGGGAAATTATTGGATATGTTTGGTTCCAACCACCATGTCTTTGTGAGACGTGGTGTGGGTGAACGGATGATCTCCACATGTCTATTTCCCACCGTAAAGCATGGAGGAGGAGGTGTTATGGTGTGGGGGTGCTTTGCTGGTTACACGGTCTGTGATTTATTTACAATTCAAGGCACACCAGCATGGCTACCACAGCATTCTGCAGCAATACACCATCCCATCTGGTTTGGGCTTAGTGGGACTATTATTTGCTTTTCAACAGGACAATGACCCAACACACCTCCAGACTGTGTAAGGGCTATTTGACCAAGAAGGAGAGTGATGGAGTGCTGCATCAGATGACCTGGCCTCCACAATCCCCTGACTTCAACCAAATTGAGATGGTTTGGGATGAGTCGGACCACAGAGTGAAGGAAAAGTAGCCAACAAGTGTTCAGTACATGTGGGAACTCCTTCAAGACTGTTGGAAAAGCATTCCAGGTGAAGTTGGTTGAGAGAATGCCAAGAGTGTGCAAACCTGTCATCACTCAGCTCACAAATATCACAAATATACTTTAATAATTTTTCATATTTCATGCACAACATATAAGATGAAAACTTGACAGATAAAGTTTATATACTTTTCAACTTACAGTATATTCTTGATACCATTTTTAATGCCATATAGTAGAGGCATGAGAACTCCTCAGGACCCTGTGAAGGGCACTCTCAAAGAATGCCTGATGAATTATCATAATGAGCCAGGCGTGTGAATCGATGTATGCCTAGGTCAAACATGTTGCATGCTGCCCCCGGGCACAGCCAGTGTATGCTGTGTGTCTTTCTTTGTGTCAGTGTGTTTCATCGTTGAATGATTGATATCACAGTATGCTTACTCTACTAGAGTAATTGTCTTATTCAAGAATAGAAATAGGCATTCACAACAGGCATTCACAACAGGCATTCACAACAGGCATTCACAACAGGCATCCCCCCCCCTTTTGAAATAGGTCTCCAAAACGACAGAAGGGTATGACTGTGTTGGAAACAGTGCAGTTGTTTGAAAAATGAGTTTGAACCAAGTATGAGTAGAGTGCTGGAGGACACACGGCCGAGTGAAATTAAATCTGTGGGAACTGTGGTCGTGTTTCCATAGTGCATCTGGTCCCAAAATCACATTACAAACATCGACCACTAAACTAACCCAGACCCCCTCATACACCAAACACCAACACACATTGGATAATAAAGTTGTATTATATTATATTCTGACACACACACACACACACACACACACACACACACACACACATCACAAACATGCACGCCCACACGGGCACACACACACTCCTTCTCTCCGTCTATGCTGATAGCAGTCAGCGCAGTGGCAGCTTCCAGCCCCCCAGCTAGGAAAGCGACAGAGGGCGCAAACAACACCACATCTGCACAAGACAGCATGGGCCTTGCATTCACTACAGACAGACTCCCTACCACAGCAACCAAGCTGGGGACATAAGCACGCGAGAAATGGTTTGTGGTCTATCTAACATATCTCGTCATCACTATTGAGTTGACGTTATCCAATGAATATCATGTTTTTATATGTTGTGTGCTTTCCAAGCAGAAATTCACACGAAACGTACTGCTCTGTTTTCTAATCTGTTGTCTAGATTATTTTTTTTGCAACACAAAACAACCAGTTTTTTTCTAACTTGCCATTCTTTCCAGTTATAATATGATGAAATCAGACCATGGAACAGTTTAGGGGTTTGAATGTACTGAATTTCCTTTCAAATCAAATGTGTTTCCACTGTATAAACACAGTAGGCCTTTTTTGGTCTGATTACATATAAATAACACATTTAATATATACACGACTATCTTGAAAAAACTAAAACTTCAAAAAAGTATTTATTGAACGAAATGATCAACACTAATATCCCATTTAAGTTTCTTCCTGCCTCCTCCTCCTCCTCCGAGCTTGTTCTGTGAAACCCTCCAATGGGCATGCTAATATCGGGGGCGTAACCACAAACTGAGTGAGAGAAGTCGAGCTAGTCTATAGGACGACCCTACGCCTCCAACAAACAGCCCGGTCGTCCTCTACCTCCCACTGCCTCAATTATAACCTCAATGCAGAGACAGCTTGACTAAGACATCACGGGCACATCTTGTGATTGCAGCTTAATTCAGCATGCTTTTGAATTCATTCATTACCATGTTGAGGGAGCCGATGACCTGTGTGTTGGGGAGTGACTCATGTGGAAGGGGAGAAACTGGCCTAAGGGGCAGGCAGACAGACAGGCAGGCGGGCTCCCCCCTCCCTCCCTCCCCCCCGCCAGCCTCTCCTGCTTGACTACATTAACCTCCAACCCCCTCCTTCCTCATTTACCCTCACCACCCTCTTTGTGCCCATGTGGGGGGGGGGGCATATATGTGTGAAAAGGGGGTGAGGGGGTTAGGGTTGAGGGTTCATGGTGCAGACTGCTGAGCCTTACCCTTCCAGGGTGGCAAGCGGGCAACAGGCGGCCCGGCCGGGTTCTGTGTGGCAGATGCACAATGGTGGCGATGCAGGCTCCCAGAAGCCCTTGGTATAGCGTCCGTTTGGGCAGAGCGGGCGGACGCAAGGCGTCTGTGACAGCCAGCCATGGGAGTCGGCGGTGACAAATGGAAGCGGATGTGTTCTGCCCCAGCGGCTTTCCCGCTCTCCCCTCTGCTTTCTCCCTCAATGACAGAGAAGGGAGGCAAAAAAAGTTCTCCAAATAAATGGTCTGTAAATTTGTGAGTCGCACTTGAAACATCTTTAAGTATGAAGGATTCATTAAAAATATTATACATAACTATTATTGCCTCTGAGCGTGCTCTTGCAAAACTCTGAAATGGACACAAATATTGTCCAGAAATTACCTCATTGAAATAATTAAATCCTACAATTTTACAATATAATTGTAAGTGTTATACCACATTTGCCAAGGTCACACCAGACAAAAATACCTCTTATCTCACCCTATCCTCTTTGTTGCTGTTTTGGGGAATTATTCTGCAGAGAGCTTGAGGGCTGCCATCATGGCTCAAACTCTCTCCCTTAGCAGAGCCAGTCACTCTCCAAATGGTGAAATGTAAATTAGTTACATAATCAGCAGAAAAATGTGAAGTCAGCACTTCACAACACCCTTGATAACAGTGTAAAAATAGCCAAAATATAATAAGTTGGCCTAATGTTGAGGCAGTCAGTTGAAGTTGGACCAAACGTAGTGGAAGGAAACTGATAATTGATGTATCTTCTTTCAGGGATAATTAAGCTTATCCTATCCCCGGTCTCATGTTCATCATCCACTTTGTGTACTGGACCCCTTACTGGGATTGTTTTAGTGTGTAAGTAAAAAATGTATGTGTGTGAATGCATTTGGTATGTTTTTAAGTATAGGACATTGAGAGTATGTGAGTGTGTGTTCTGAATAAAGTGTAAAATGTTATGATGATAGTGTGTCTCTGTATAATAAACACATTTGTATGTGTGTGTGCGTCTATTATTAGCGATGGCAATTTCTCTTTGGTTGAATGTTTGTGTGCAATGTTAATATTGTTTATGAGCCTTGCAGATATGTAGATTTTTTTCACGACTAAAGTTGAAATTGAATTTCTTCACGCTAGATTTTTCAATTAATTTCAATTTCAAGTCTGTAGCTCTTGACAGCCAAAACAAAGGCATCCTTTTTATCATTTTATAGACTGAAGGCTGCCATCTACAGGGCATAAGAATACCATACACAAGTCCCTGCTGAATTAAGCAAACATTCTGTATCTTAAACAGTAGGCTTTACACCTCCATAATTCCAAAATAAATTAACACATGGCTAGCTTTTTCATAACGTTCTCTTCGTGAAGCTATATATTTAAAAAAAATACAACCCTTTTAGAATTTTGAATTAGATGGAAGACGTGCTTAGGTGACAATTCTGCGTCGACCCTCTTGCACACCAGAACACTTCAGACAACAACACCAGGACAAATTAAACATGTAATCGACCACTGTTTGTTTCGCCGCCTGTCGCCACGGAAACAAAAAACCTTCCGATAAGGGTCAAAGGTGAGGAATATGGAAAGGGAGCCCCACCAAAAAAAAAAGAAATCCAAGCACGTTGGACCAATAGGTCAAGATACACTATGGCGTGGTGGGTGCAAAATTACTGGACAACTGCTCAGTGAGGTATGCTTCTGTGCGGAGGAAATACTTGCAAATTGTCATGCATGGCATCGCTAGCGTGCTGATGGTGCTTGATTTAGGGTTTCAAAGTGTTGGACAAGTAACTAGCATTCTACTGGCAGTGGGGCTTAGTAGGCCTAAGGCAGAGGAAGAGAGACGTTTTATGAGTATGGCGTTCATCCAGAGAAACTACGGCATGGTAATAAAATCAGAGATAGAATCGAATGGACAACTGTCTTCTTCCTTTTTCCCACAGACAGACAGACAGACAGACAGACAGACAGACAGACAGACAGACAGACAGACAGACAGACAGACAGACAGACAGACAGACAGACAGACAGACAGACAGACAGACATTTCGAGAGCCAAAGGATCAGCCGCAGTGCAGCTCCCCTAGATGGAGAGCATTTTGGGTTTAAGTGCCTTGCTCAAAGGCATAACAGCAGTGGTTCGTACCTGGGATCAGCATCCCTCCAGATGCCAGTTTAGTTTCCATAGTGTAGAATTGTGTTTGTCGCTAGTTTCTGTGTTTAGTCATAATGGCTAAACCGAACATTGTGCTATCAAGAGGAAAGAAAGCAGGTGACTCGCAGTTTTACCAACCTGGTCTCATGGCAATTCGTGGGATTTGGTATGTTAATCTGTTTCCTCTACTAAGTACAGTGAAATTCAAACTTTTTCAGCGGGGACCCAATTTTTTCTGCCAGAATTTCTGGGGACCCCATTTTTTCCTCAAGAATTACTTGCGAACCCTCCCCAAATCTAATGACAACCTTAAAATCTGTACATTTCGACTTTTACATCAACAAATAACCTTTTCATCTCTTATCAAAATTAAAAGAAACCAAAAAATACATTTACTCAAATTATGTTAATATTTTGGCAACTCTGCCTTTGAATACGTTAGGTTACATTATTAATTGAATAGGGGTCTTACAACATCATACAAATTAGAGGAGGTACAGTATCACACATCTTACTTGGTCGTACAATAACACATGAATTAGTGACATATCATAAACTAGTATAATCTATGTAGCAGGTTAGGTGAATTTGGTTAAGGCTAGAATAAGGCTTTGGGGAAGGGTTAGCTAAAATGCTGTATGGAGGTGCTCAGAAACACTGTATGTATAGTATATTTCGCACAATGTGATACAAAATGAGGCAAGGGTATGATTTAGGACCATGTGGACTTCTCCGAGCGGTTGGGTAGGCTGTTTGGAGTGTTTATCCGACTGGAAAAAAATACAATAAAATTGTATGCCCCCCTACTTTTAAAGTTGCACCCCTGATATTTAGTCCAGGATGGTTCTACAGATGGTCAGCCTCAGAAGACTTCCCGTTAAACTACACTGGTCCGTCCATGTTCTGCATTACCTTTTATCCTATTAACATTTAAAAAAAAAAATGTTTTACCCTCACACTATTATAGTCCTCTTGATTAGTAAACAATGACTCACCTCGCAGTGTTCACATGAATGTGTGCTCTTCAAAAGACCTTGGTTCATAATTGGCTAATTGTCTGTAATGGATGGATGTTGTTATTTTTCTGGACATTATCGCAGGAGATGTAACTTGACATTTAATTCATGTTATGTAGGTTCAACAGCGGAAATCCGTGTTCAAGATTCATATTGAAGATTTTGGAGGCACTCCTTCCAGTTGTTTTCATCAGACATTGTGTCACAAGGGACAAAGCTAGAGAATAATACTGTGCATACCAGGATAATTATCTGGCAAGTGCTGCCTCCTGGTGTTTGGAAATAGTATTTTTTGGGGGGGGGCTGCTGCTGAGTTCATTACAGAGACCCACAGGCTGTGTTTAGGGCTCCCCAAGTGGCGCAGTAGTCACTGCATCTCAGTGCTAGAGGCATCACTACAGACAACCTGGTTCAAATCCAGACCGTATCACAACCGGACGTGATTGGGAGTCCCACAGGGCGGCGCACAATTGGCCCAGCGTCGTCCGAGTTTGGCCGGTGTAGGCCGTCGTTGTAAATAAGAATTTGTTCTTACCTGACTTGCCTAGTTAAATAAAAAAATAAAGTTTACACAGGCAGCCCAATTCTGATATTTTTTTTTTCCACTCATTCGTATTTAGACCAATCAGATCAGCTCTGAAAAAGATCTGATATTGGTCAAAAGACCAAATAGTGGAAAAGGAAAAACTATCCGAATTGGGCTGCCTGTGTAAACGCAGCCACAGTCACAGTTATGGAGTTGTAAAAGTAAATTGCATGGCCTAAAATAGTCAACAACTTCAAATAAAGCTGTCACCTCAACATAGGTTTCCATGTCAGTTCTCCTCAAGAGGAGCCATCATGAACTAAACGCCCAAATAATACACAACACAATGCAAAAAAAAAATGGTTCAACTACAAGAAGGCTACTGTTATAAAAAATAAATATACTGTATACTGGGGTAGTGAGAAAATCGCCACTGGATGGTTTTTATATGCATTTATATTTGTAGCTCCTTTTGAAGTAAATACCTTGCAGTTGTTAGTTATGTTAGAAGATAAAGTAGATTGCGTTCTTCAATTTAATGGTCACATTAGTTTACATAAAAGTTTTTCATAGTTCGCCAGAACAGTCAAGTCTGTCTGTAAGAATCAGAACTGGAGAAAGTGGGAGTCCAGCTGTGTATTGACAGCGGTCCCGATTTATATTGACAGTCTAGTTTTTTTGCTTCAATAAAGTGATCAGGGACATGTTACAATAGTTTTCCTTCACAGAAAATACACTAGTGCAACACATTCTGCTGAAATTTTCTTCAGATTACAACAGAAGTGTAACGCTATTTCACTGGCGTTGTCTGCTGAGCGTTGTCTGCTGATAGATGAGAATTCACAAATGGGCTTTCTAAGTTTAGAAATGCAACTGATGCACAAAATAAATCTGATGCTGAGCAGAAATGAAAATCAGCATTTTAGATCTGCGTTTACAAATCAAAGATAGATATTTATTATGAGTTTTATGTTGTTTTTTTCCTGTGTGAAAAATGAAGAATTCTGCGTTAACCAGCAAGTTCAACTTAGGGGTCGTGTTATCCAAGTGGCTGAATTAATAAAGTGATGGGGAATATTGTGTTGGCTTTATGTTTGAAAAGTCAAAGCCCTTTGGATGAGTTATCTGTACAGCTGGCACTATCTTTTGATTTCCTTGTTCTTGTCTGCTCCTCGCCCATCTTCAGGCAGGCCCATTGCCCTAGCGACTCCACACAGACACAGCATGTAAACATGCTGCTCCAGAGCCAGTGCTGTTCATTTGCACAATGTCTCTCGTTCACATTTGCTTGTAAATGTCCAAACTCAACAAAAATGACATTGGTAGCTCCTAACTGTATACAGTGGGGAGATTTGATACACTGCCGATTTTGCAGGTTTTCCTACTTACAAAGCATGTAGAGGTCTGTAATTTTTATCATAGTTACACTTCAACTGTGAGAGACGGAATCTAAAACAAAAATCCAGAAAATCACATTGTATGATTTTTAAATAATTAATTTGCATTTTATTGCATGACATAAGTATTTGATCACCTACCAACCAGTAAGAATTCCGGCTCTCACAGACCTGTTAGTTTTTCTTTAAGAAGCCCTCCTGTTCTCCACTCATTACCTGTATTAACTGCACCTGTTTGAACTCGTTACCTGTATAAAAGACACCTGTCCACACACTCAATCAAACAGACTCCAACCTCTCCACAATGGCCAAGACCAGAGAGCTGTGTAAGGACATCAGGGATAAAATTGTAGACCTGCACAAGGCTGGGATGGGCTACAGGACAATAGGCAAGCAGCTTGGTGAGAAGGCAACAACTGTTGGCGCAATTATTAGAAAATGGAAGAAGTTCAAGATGACGGTCAATCTCCCTCGGTCTGGGGCACCATGCAAGATCTCACCTCGTGGGGCATCAATGATCATGAGGAAGGTGAGGGATCAGCCCAGAACTACACGGCAGGACCTGGTCAATGACCTGAAGAGAGCTGGGACCACAGTCTCAAAGAAAACCATTAGTAACACACTACGCCGTCATGGATTAAAATCCTGCAGCGCACGCAAGGTCCCCCTGCTCAAGCCAGCGCATGTCCAGGCCCGTCTGAAGTTTGCCAATGACCATCTGGATGATCCAGAGGAGGAATGGGAGAAGGTCATGTGGTCTGATGAGACAAAAATAGAGCTTTTTGGTCTAAACTCCACTCGCTGTGTTTGGAGGAAGAAGAAGGATGAGTACATCCCCAAGAACACCATCCCAACCGTGAAGCATGGAGGTGGAAACATCATTCTTTGGGGATGCTTTTCTGCAAAGGGGACAGGACGACTGCACCGTATTGAGGGGAGGATGGATGGGGCCATGTATCGCGAGATCTTGGCCAACAACCTCCTTCCCTCAGTAAGAGCATTGAAGATGGGTCGTGGCTGGGTCTTCCAGCATGACAACGACCCGAAACGCACAGCCAGGGCAACTAAGGAGTGGCTCCGTAAGAAGCATCTCAAGGTCCTGGAGAGGCCTAGCCAGTCTCCAGACCTGAACCCAATAGAAAATCTTTGGAGGGAGCTGAAAGTCCGTATTGCCCAGCGACAGCCCCGAAACCTGAAGGATCTGGAGAAGGTCTGTATGGAGGAGTGGGCCAAAATCCCTGCTGCAGTGTGTGCAAACCTGGTCAAGAACTACAGGAAACGTATCATCTCTGTAATTGCAAACAAAGGTTTCTGTACCAAATATTAAGTTCTGCTTTTCTGATGTATCAAATACTTATGTCATGCAATAAAATGCAAATTAATTACTTAAAAATCATACAATGTGATTTTCTGAAGAGTACCTATGATAAAAATTACAGACTTCTACATGCTTTGTAAGTGGGAAAACCTGCAAAATCGGCAGTGTATCAAATACTTGTTCTCCCCACTGTATGTATAACTTTGACTCCCTTTGACAGTTCAATTGACATACCATCGCTACCTACACACTGTGAATTTCACCCCAAAACATAGTCAAACAGGTTTAATTGTATTTATTTCAGCTAAATACCTCCAGTTATAGAGGAAAACCGACAGCAATACAGCAAATGTATTAGTTTGTGGCGTCTTTGAGGCACACTTTACATATAACGAAGTCCTCCTACTGGTCTGTTAAATACACAATAAAATAACATATGGTTTGAATAAAAGCAAAACTTAATAAAACACTTTTTATCTACAAACACACACAAAGACAATCTGAATGTATACTGAACAAAAATCTAAACGCAACATGTAAAGTGTTGGTCTCATGTTTCATGAGCTGAAATAATAGATCCCAGAAATGCGCACAAAACGCTTATTTCTCTAAAATGTGTTTAAATCCCTATTAGTGAGTATTTCTCCTTTGCCAAGATAATCCATCCACCTGACAGGTGTGGCATATCAAGAAGCTGATTAAACAGCATGATGATTACACAGGTGCACCTTGTGCTGGGGACAATAAAAGGCAACTTTAAAATGTGCCGTTTTGTCACACAACACAATGCCACAGTTGTCTCAAGTTGAGGGAGCGTGCAATTGGCATGCTGACTACAGGAATGTCCACCAGGGCTGTTGCCAGATCGTTTAAAGTTAATTTCTCTACCATAAGCCGCTTCCATTTTTTTACAGAATTTGGCAGTACGTCCAACCGGCTTCACAAGTGGGTGGGCCTATGCCCTCCCAGGCCCACCCATGGTTGCACCCCAGTCCAGTCATGTGAAATCCATAGATTAGGGCCTGATGAATTCATTTCAATTAACTGATTTCCTCATATGAACTGTAAATCAGTAAAATCTTTGAAATGGTTGGATTTATATTTTTGTTCAGTATACATGAAAAAGGCTTGCAGGAGTAGTCAGTTTGATATGATTTTACACAAAGTCAGAGTCGACGACAACTTTGGCATAAGTGAAGAAATCCCTTGTATTAAAAGATACATCTAAAAAATTCAAATAAACTAACAATTAAAAAGTTGAGAGAGAAATGTGTTTCTGTGGTAATCGTCCCCAGAGGTCAGGTCTCGCTCATTAAAGCCACAGTCATGATTATTGCAATGTTATGGCAAGCTGTTCTCATGCACGGGCCATTTGGGTCCACAGATCTTTGCATCACACCAACTGCTCCGTTGTTGCAGACTACCAAAATATAGAGCATTGCAGATCAGATAGCATGTATTGGCTTGCATAAATCTGATTCTCCCTTCCAAAGGGGGGGGGGGGGGGGGGGACCCCCTAGGATGTCTAACCCAATACAACTGATTCAACAAATCAAGCCCTTGATTTGTTGAATCAGGGGAGTCAGTGCTAGGCTGGTCCCCCCAGGGAATGGATCGAGAGACACTATCGTAAGTGCATCCTAGACCCATACACAAATCATTCTCTTCTGTTTGCATGGCACAGTGGTATGACTAAACGTGTTCGCTGGGATATGATGACACGGGGTGGCAGAGACAAGACCCCTCGCTTTTCCTTCTCTTCGTGTTCTCCTCTCAGTACGGCTCTGCCTTCAAACTCCGATATAGACAGCAAGTAAACACCATCCCCACAATCTGAGAGAGAGAATGAGAGAGAGAAATATACCTTGCGAGCATATTCAAGTACTGTAACTACAGTACAAGCCTGATGGCACAAAAGTACATGTTCCAGTTGGTGCCAGCATATTTCCACGTATATGCCTGAGGCCACATAACAATACATGCTTAAGTGGTTTAAGTGTTTCAGTGTCCACATAATTCAAAAGTAGCAGAAGTTTGACAGAATTAAACTAAAAAATTACTTTGGGTTGCTTTACACTTCTACCATTAACCCCTGAATTTCCAAAGACCATGGCAAGGATTCTTATGTTTATGGTGGCCATCTTGGGCTTTAAACGGTGAAATCGCTTATTTTTGCTCACCTGTACACAGGCGATGCCCACGCCCACCGCTCCAATGATCTTCAGGTGGTCCAAAATGAAGTTCTCCAGTTTTGTGATACAACCCCCCTGGAGAGAGAGGAGAGGTAGGACCACATTGTGTGTGTGACTTTCAATCTTGATCATAGCCGCAGGAAGTAGGGGAGCTGAGGGTGCAGCAGGAGGTAGGGGAGCTGAGGGTGCAGCAGGAAGTAGGGGAGCTGAGGGTGCAGCAGGAAGTAGGGGAGCTGAGCGTGCAGCAGGAAGTAGGGGAGCTGAGCGTGCAGCAGGAAGTAGGGGAGCTGAGGGTGCAGCAGCACCCCCTGAAAAATCGGAATAAAAATAAATATATTAAAAATTTAAATAAAATGTTGTGCACTGGGCCTTTATCAGTGGTGTAAAGTACTTAAGTAAAATTACTTGAAAGTACTACTTAAGTCGTTTTTTACTTTAATATTTATATTTTTGACAACTTTTACTTCACTACATTCCTAAAGAAAATAATGTACTTTTTACTCCATACATTTTCCCTGATACCCAAAAATACTCATTACATTTTGAATGCTTAGCAGGACAAGAAAATGGTCCAATTAACACACTTATCAAGAGAACATCCCTGGTCATCCCTACTGCCTCTGATCTGGCGGACTCACTAAACACATGCTTCATCTATAAAAGATGTCAGTGTTGGAGCCTCTGGCTTTCCGTACAGTTACAAAACTAGAAAATGGTGCCGTCTGCTTTGCTTAATATAAGGAATTTGAAATGATTTATACTTTGACTTTTGATACTTAAGTATATTTAAAACCAAATACTTTTAGACTTTTACTCAAGTATTATTTTACTGGGTGACTTTCACTTATGTCATTTTCTATTGAGGTATCTAGCTTTTACTCAAGTATGACAATTTAGTACTTTTTCCACCACTGACCTTTACTAGAATTAGTGGACCGATATAGACGTCTGTATATTTTCAACATCTCCGCTTTGTCAAAAAAGGTTGTTGAGAACAGTATCTTGCAGGATTCAATAGTTGTTGCCCTGTCTTTACTTTGATAAGTATATCCGCCCCCAAACTACTTCCAGCAGCTATGATCTTGATACACAAACCTAAACTCAAGCAGAATCTGCACTATTTGCAAGCACACTAACACTCAACAACACTGCCTGCTCTCAGTATCTGACACTCACCTCCACCTTGTAGATGTTTGATGGGTGGTCCCTGCGGCCGCAGCCCAGCGTCTGAGTCTTACAGCAGCTGTCAGGCACCAGCCTGCCATCCGCCTCACTCATGCGGATCCACACGCTCTCGCCCCAGTCCGACGAGCTGTTGCTGCCGCAGCACTTAAACTGGTGGGAGAGGAAGAGGAGAGGGCGGTGGATGTTTTTACATTTGTCTTGCCGTTTCAGGAGACGAGCTGAACGTTATTCAGTTCACGAATCTTTCAAATCACAATGACGAGTTACATTTAGGGCTATGACATACTGTAACCATGCACAATGAAAACACATAACTGTGCCCGTGTAAATAACAGTAGATTACAATGAACATAAACAAGCTGATTATTAATTCACATTGGAGAAAAATCTACAAACTCCTCAAGTTATGGTGCATTCTCTTACCTCCTGCTGCAGCTTGTCCACTGCTTTGGTGACGTGCTCCTGCTCTGGCTGCCTGTACTTCTGCACCATGGTCTCCCGCAGATTCTGTTTTAGCTCCTCATTGAGCTGCAGAGGAAGACGGGACACAGGGGATATGAGAGCACAGACACAGTAAACATTACCTTGGTCAGACTACAACACAGCTACCCAGCAGACGATAGAAACAGAAGCATACACAGTATCAAGGAAGGGGAAAATATGGTATTTGAGTGCAGGCTTTTGTTCTAGCCTAATTAACACACCTCGTTGATGACTTAAATCAGGTATGTTAGCACTAAGCTGGAACAAAAGGGATATTGTCTTTCTGAATAGGACTAAGTAAAGCATGTACATTGAGAATAACGTAGTGGGAGAAGCAGACATAAGCTCACCAACGAAGACCTGTGAATCTTCTATCAGTAAAATAATACTTGAAGGAATGTAATGCATCTCATTGTCAATTGAATAGAATGGAATGATTCACTGTATCAAAGGTCTAGAAGAACTCAAACTGTAATTACAGAAATAAACTCCTCTTGACCCAATAATATTTTGAAGCAGGGAAAGCGGAAGTACATTTTCATTCATTTAAACAGTTGAAGTTGGAAGTTTACATACACTTAGGTTGAAGTCATTAAAACCCATTTTTCAACCACTCCAGATTTCATGTTAACAAACTATAGTTTTGGCAAGTTGGTTAGGACATCTACTTTGTGCATGACACAAGTAATTCTTCCAACAATTGATTACAGACAGATTATTTCACTTATAATTCACTATATCACAATTCCAGTGGGTCAGAAGTTTACATACACTAAGTTGACTGTGCCTTTAAACAGCTTCCAGAAAATTATGTCATGGCTTTAGAAGCTTCTGACATCATTTGAGTCAATTGGAGGTGTACCTGTGGATGTATTTCAAGGCCTACCTTCAAACTCAGTGCATCTTTGCTCGACATGGTAAAAAGAATCTAATGGAATCAGCCAAGACCTCAGAAAAAAATTGTAGACCTCCACAAGTCTGGTTCATCCTTGGGAGCAATTTCCAAACGCCTGAAGGTACCAAGTTCATCTGTACAAACAGTAGTATGCAAGTATAAACACCATGGGACCAAGCAGACGTCACACCGCTCAGGAAGGAGATGTGTTCTGTCTCCTAGAGATTAACGTACTTTGGTGCGAAAAGTGCAAATCAATCCCAGAACAACAGCAAAGGACCTTGTGAAGATGCTGGAGGAAACAGGTACAAAAGTAACTATATCCACAGTAAAACGAGTCCTATATCGACATAACCTGAAAGGCCGCTCAGCAAGGAAGAAGCCACTGCTACAAAACCGCCATAAAAAAGCCAGTCTACGGTTTGCTACTGCACATGGGGTCTGATGAAACAAAAATAGAACTGTTCGGCTATAAAGACCATCGTTATGTTTGGAGGAAAACTGGGGAGGCTTGCAAGCCGAAGAACACCATCCCAACAGTGAAGCACGGGGGTGGCAGCATCATGTTGTGGGGGTGCTTTTCTGCAGGAGGGACTGGTGCACTTCACAAAATAGATGGCATCATGAGGAAGGAAAATTATGTGGATATATTGAAGCAACATCAAAACATCAGTCAGGAAGTGAAAATGTGTGGGCAGAACCGAAAAAGCGTGTGCGAGCAAGGAGGGCTACAAACCTGACTAAGTTACACCAGTTCTGTCAGGAGGAACGGGCCAAAATTCACCCAAGTTATTGTGGGAAGCTTGTGGAAGGCTACCTGAAACGTTTGACCCATGTTAAACAATTTAAAGGCAATGCTACCAAATACTAATTGAGTGTATGTAAACTTCTGACCCACTGGAAATGTGATAAAAGAAATAAAAGCTGAAATAAATCAATCACTCGACTATTATTCTGACATTTCACATTCTTAAAATAAAAGTGGTGATCCTAACTGACCTAAGACAGGGAATTTTTAC